>JALAZF010000349.1:6160000-6789755 GCA_022829125.1 Lathyrus tuberosus
TAGAGGTACACTCTTTGACATGTTGGGCTTTCGTTTTAGAATTTCTTTCTTCGCCCTTTATATAAAAAATTTCATGTGTCACCACCTTAGAGAAGGAAGTTGATGACCTCTGGGCGAGGTATTCATTAAAATGTACTACAGATAACCCATTTTGAAATGATCCTACAAACATTTCCTAGTTGAGATGGACGGCCTTGATTATCGACTCATTAAACGGGGTAGGTACTCCCTTAGAGATTCAGACGTGCCTTGGCAAATGTTGAAAAGGTTGGTGGCAGCCATCTTTCTGTGTTTGCTTGCTGCGAACACGTGGACTAGTTTCTTCGACAAGTCATAATAGCGTGTGGTGAAGAGCCGAGGCAGACCCATGTACCACCTTAAGGCCACGTATTTAATTTCACTTCAAGAAATCAAGAGTCCCAATAATTTTCATATGTGTGTTGATGGAGGTGACATGCTCATACGAGTCGTTGCACCCATCAAATTAAACTAGCCAACGAGGGTGGCTTGAAACTATCTGGCACCTGAGCCTTCCATATTTTATCTGAGAGAGGTTAGGGGTCCATTATTTCAACATCCTTTGGAGGTTCAGTTTCCTGACGGCGTTGCTGGGTGTGGAGAACATCATCCTCCAAGGTTTGATTCTAGTGGTGTAAATTATCCATGGCAGCTCACATCTATGATATGGCATCCTCATCGACTTCAGATTCACTATTGGTCCAAGTTTCTACCTTCTTGTTTAGCATGATGGATGGAGGAATCAGATGTGAGGATAACAATTTGGTTAGTGTTCTAGACTGGACCAATGGCTAGAATTGGCCCAATCCGCCTCTGCTCCAGAGCGGCCCAAATTGCCTAAGTCCAATCCACAGAGGGGCAAAAATGACCTTTCTGCCCCTCCAACCAGGCAAGGAATGCAACGTTCCTCCCCGGCGTTGATGCCTGTTACGCACGGCTTCCTCGCTGCCCGAACAGCAAAGGACAGGTGCCCGAAACTGCGTTTATGCCCGACATAACGGCTAGTTTCGGGCACCCTGCCCGACATAACGGCTAGTTTGGGCAGTTACCTATTCTTTGGGGAAAACAGTTATTTCGGCCCGAAAATAGGACCATTGGCCACGCGCTGGGGGCTCTATATAAACCCTCTCACTTGAGAGGGTCAGGTATCCAATATTCACCCTAAGAATTCATACTTTGTACTTGGCCCTTTTCTCTGACCCTTTCTTACTTGAGCGTCAGAGTGCCTTGCAGGTACACCCCCTCCTTTCTATACGACCAGCATCCCTGACGCACTTGGCGGCCTGATTCTATAGGATATGATCCAGCCTTCATGATCAGTGGTGCCGTCTGTGGGAAATTTTTGTTCTCCCCATCTTTCTTTAACCGAAGATCAAAACAATTCTCAAACATCATCACGATCATGGCTTCCCAAGATCGCTCCAAGGATGCTCTCCAATCAACCATCCTCCCCGTCAACAAATCTGATGTTGACGGCCAATCATCTCTCCTCCGAGATGCCCGTTTCCTTAGGGATAGAGCCACTGCTTCTCCTTCCCCTACCCCTGCTGATCGCAACAACGATCAACCGTCTCTCGACCTCCAGCCCGTTCCTGTTCCGCCCAACGCCGACCCGGCCGTGGCAGCCTTCTTGGAGGCCCTCAACAAAACTAACACCCTGATCCTGCAGCAAAACGAGAGGATCGGGGCACTGGAAGAGTCTCGTCGTCCAAGATCCCCTCCTACGCGGAGGAACCAACGACGATCTAGAAGCTCGCAGCCATGGAGAGAAATCGACCGAAGACTGCGTCAAGAGCACGATCCTCGCGTAGCCCGAAAGCGCGACCAGATCTCCCCGCGTGACCAGCACGCTTATGACCACAAAAGGACTCGAAGGAACGAGGAATCTCCAATCAAGTCCAAAGGACGGGCACGCTCACCTTCCCCTCGAAGGAACCGCTCACCTTCTCCTCGAAGGAACCGTTTACCTTCTCCTCGAAGGAACCACTCACCTTCTCCACGAAGGAACCGCCGACGCGAGCAACCCGTCCGGTCACCATCATACACCAGTTCTAGTGACGACGACGAGCCTCGCGGCCCGTTGTCCCAGGAGATCCTTGCCACCCGTCTCCCAAAAGGATTGGAGAAACCCCCGTCACTTGGCACATACGACGGGACCACCGACCCCGACGAGCACATCGAGAACATCGATGCGCTGCTAGACTACCGCAGCGTACAGGGCCCCATCAAATGCAGACTGTTCCCGACCATGCTTCGGAAGGGAGCAATGACATGGTATAAACATCTGCCCGAGGAGTCCATCACCTCGTGGAAATAACTGGGCAGGATGTTCTCGCGGCACTTCACATCATCTCGCCGCCATCCCAAAACTGAAGCCTCCCTCGGAGCCATAATCCAGGGGAAAGACGAACCTCTCCGCGCATATATCAAGAGGTTCAACAAGGAAGTTGTGCAGGTCCCGACGACAGATAAGATGAAGAAGTTCCTACTCGAACAAGGGGTCCGCCCGGACTCCGAGTTCGCTAAAGCCATTGTCCTCGCACCACCGAGGAACTTGGACGCCCTCCTCCTCAGAGCCCAATCTCATATTCAGTACGAGGAGAAGATTGTGGCCAGCAACGTCCGAGCGTCTCTCCGCCAGGAGAACGCCCGGGCTTCCAAAGGAGACGAATCCTCGACATCTCGTCGGGGCGAACGAAGGCACGACGACCGTCCCCGTGACTCCCGTGACACCAAAGGGCCCTCCGGGCGTTTCCATGATTAGACTCCCCTGACCGTTTCCAGGGAAAATATTTTGACCGAATGTGCCAATTCGGAGTTCAAACAAGTCGGGGTCCGTTTCCCCAAACAGCTGCCGAACAGACCAAACATGGACAAGTCAAAGTACTGCCGCTTCCACAAAAGTCACGGCTATATTACGGAGGACTGCATCCATCTGAAGGATGCCATTGAAATACTGATTAGGGACGGCCACCTGAAGTAGTTCGCGAAGAAGAAGGACACTCATCGGCAGGACGCCCAAGAGTCCAAGAAGGTCGAGGAGGAGGTACCCTCCTCGGAAGACGCCAACATACAGGTCGTTATGTCCATATCGCGACCCGAGGACTTCAACGTCCCTGACGGGCTCAGCGGCCCTGTATATTTCGCGGCCCACAGCCCGTGGGAGACCTTTCCCTCCGCCATGGTCATCTCTGGCGGGGGTTTCAACAAAGTTACTATGGGATCTGTGAAACGGAAGTTTGAACACCTGATCAACACCAGCTCGAACAAAGTGACCACGCTTGATTAGGCCCCGAAGGGTTCCATCCCCATCTCCTTCTACAGGGAGGAACTCCTCGACAGCTCCCCGAACTCAAGCATTCCGTTGCTCGTCAGAGCCCAAATGGCAAACTTCGACGTTCGCCGAATCCTAGTCGACCAGGGCAGCTCGGTCGACATCATGTACTCCCAGTTGTTCTCAATGCTGCAGCTGGACGAATCGTACCTTACCCCCTACGTAGGGTCCGATTTACAGGGGTTCAACGGGTCTGTGACCAAGCCGTGGGGTTACGTCGAGTTGATCGTGACCTTCGGAGCAGCTGAAATGGCCAGATCCATCAAGGTACAATTTCTGGTAATCGACTGCCCGTCGCTTTACCAATGCATTTTCAGAAGGCCGACTCTAGCCGAGTTGGTAGCAGTGCCATCGAACGTCCACCTGAAGATGAAGTATTTCACTTCGAAAGGAATGGTCGCCACCCTCCACGGTGATATAGAAGCTGCCCGACGATGTTTTGAAGCAGCTACAAAGGGGCTCAACGCCATTCCGCCCAAGCCTAAAGCGTCGAGCAAGCCAGAACTGCCGAGCAGCTCCGAGAAGGCCAAGCCTCTTCCCCAGGTCGACACTATCGACCTCGACAGTCGCTTCCCCGAGGACCAACAGGAGGAACGAGCAGCTTCAGTCGGCCCATCCGCGTCATCCAGCAGCAGTTCCCATCCGATGCGCCCAATCCCGAATGGTAACTTCGAGCTAGTCCTGTTCGGCGAAGACCCCCAACGGGGAGTGAAGATCGGAGCAGACCTGCCTGACATCTCGAGGAAGCAGCTTAAAGCGTGCCTCTGAGAGAATGCCGACCTTTTCGTGTGGAGCGCCGCGGAAATGCCCGGCTTGGATCCATCCGTCGTATGTCACCAGCTGACCATTGACCCGACCATCAAGGTCGTAGCACAACGTAGGAGGAAGCAGTCTCCGGAGAAAACGGAGGCTGCCGAAAAAGCTGTAAAGGACCTCCTCGAGGCCAAATTTATTTCGGAGGCCAAGTACACCACTTGGCTGTCCAACGTTGTATTGGTTAAAAAATCTAATGGAAAATGGCGCATGTGCATTGATTATACCGATCTCAATAAGGCATGCCCGAAGGATGCCTACCCCTCCCCAATATTGATAAACTTGTTGATAATTCTGCTGGTTTTAAACTTTTATCGTTCATGGACGCCTACTCGGGCTACAATCAAATCCCAATGGCAATGTTCGACAAAAAATACACGGCCTTCATGACCGAATCGGGCAACTATTACTGCAATGTAATGCCCTTCGGCCTGAAGAACGCCGGAGCAACATACCAACGTATGATAAACAAAGTGTTCCGGGGAGAAATAGGCGACATGCTCGAAGTCTACATGGACGACATGATCGTAAAATCCCACGAGGAAACCGATCACACCGCCCATCTACAAAGAGTATTCAAACAGGCAAGGAAATACAAAATGCGTTTCAATCCGGAGAAGTGCACGTTCGGCGTCCGGGCAGGAAAACTCCTCGGTTTCTACTTAAAGAATGAGGAATCAAGGCCAACCCCGACAAATGTCAGGCATTCTCCGAGTTTCCTACGCCCAAGTCCAAAAAATCCATCCAGTCCCTCAACGGGATGCTCGCGTCACTATCTCGTTTCGTGGCCAAGTCCGCCCAGCACACCCTGCCATTCTTCAAACTCCTCCGCAAAGAGGCAGCATTCGAAAGGACCGAGGAGTGCGACAAGGCCCTTCTCCACCTGAAACGGGCACTCTCAGAGCCGTCGGTCCTCTCTCGACCGGACAACAGCGAAACGCTATACTTATATCTAGCCGTTGCGATCGAAGCAGTGAGTGCCGCTCTCATCCGGGAGACGCCTGACGGGCAGAAACCCATTTATTTCAAAAGCAAAGCGTTGCAAGGGCCAGAGTTAAGATACCAGTAGATAGAGAAAGTGGCATTGGCCCTCATCAACGCAGCCAGAAGATTAAGACACTACTTTCTGGCTCACACGATCGTGGTTCGAACAGATCAGCCCATAAAGCAGCTGCTCAGATGACCAGATATGGTCGGCCGAATGCTCAAATGGTCGCTGGAGTTGTCCGAATTTGACATCCAATACGAAGGCAAAAAAGCCCTCAAGGCCCAAGCTCTGGCCGACTTCGTCGCGGAGATGACATTCGCAGACTCCCCCGCGAGCGAAGCGCGCAAGTGGACCATCTTCGTCGACGGTGCCTCAAGCTCGGCAGGAAGCGACGCGGGCATCATACTGGAGAGCGACGAAGGAATTATCGTTGAGGTATCACTCATGCTGTCTTTCCCAACCTCCAATAACCAGGCAGAATACGAAGCCTTCCTCGCTAGGCTACGCCTTGCCGAGGACATGGGCGCACAAGAAGTCGTCATTTGCACGGACTCCCAACTCGTGGCCCTCCAGGTCCAGGGTGAATACCAAGCCAAAAACGACAACTTGACCGAATACTTGGCCCTAGTAAAGAAGGAAATGGCGAAATTGACAACAGTGGAAGTGAAACACGTTCCTCGCGAACATAATGTACGAGCAGGCGTGCTGTCTAAACTGGCCAGCACGGAGAAGAAAGGCGGAAACAAATCCGTCGTACAGGAAGTGCTTCCGAGACCCAGCATCGAGAAGACCTCCCCGACACTCGACGTGCAGGTGATCGGCGACAACAACTGCTGGATGACCCCAGTCTACAACTACCTTGCCAAAGACAAACTCCCGTCTGACGCAAAGGAGGCCAGCACGATCAGGCGAAGAGCCTGCTCGTATGTCCTGGTCAAAGGTAAACTATATAGGCGGGGATTCTCCATTCCACTGCTCAAATGCGTCGAGGAGGAAATGGTCGCACACATCCTGCGCGAAATCCACGAGGGAATCAATGCCCAACATCTCGGAGGAAGGTCCCTTGCTCGCAAGGCTCTCTGAGCAGGGTATTATTGGCCGACCATGCAAAACGACGCGAAAGAACACGTGAAGAAATGCGACAAATGACAACGGCACGGGGACATGCACCTGGATCCGCCTAACGAGCTCAAGGCTATGTCCTCCTCGTGGCCATTCACCTGGTGGGGCCTAGACATCCTAGGACCCTTCGTGGTAGGATCAAGTCAGAACAAGTACCTCATAGTGGGCATAGATTATTTCACAAAGTGGATAGAAGCAGAAGCTCTAGCCAAAATAACTGTCCTCAACATCCTGCGTTTATACAAACGAAACATCCTTGCACGTTTCGGTATTCCCCAAGCGATAGTAAAGGACAACGGGACGCAGTTCACGGACAGGAAGTTTCAGGACTTCGTCGCCCAACTAGGCACGAAGCAACACTTCGCATCCGTCGAACACCCTCAAACAAACGGGCAGGCTGAGGCAGCTAACTGAGTCATCGTTCGAGGCCTCAAGTGAAGGCTAGACGAAACAAAGAAGGCATGGGTCGAGGAGCTACACAGCGTGCTCTAGGCATACCGTACAACTCCCCATTCAACGACTGGGGAAACACCTTTCCGTTTAGCATATGGAACCGAGGCTGTAATTCCAGTCGAAGTTCACGTGCCCTCTAGGCGGACAGAGTCTCCCCTAGACGAGGAGATGAACGGCGAATCTTTAAGGGAAGAGCTCGACCTCGTCGAGGAAATCAGAACCGGGGCAGCTCTCCGCGAAGCCTCGCTGAAACAAAAGATCACCATCAGGCACAATGCCAAAGTGATACGACGAGAATTCGACGTGGGAAGCCTTGTCCTAAGAAGAAACCACAAAGACTCTCGTGAAGGCAAACTAGCAGCCAATTGGGAGGGACCCTATCGCATCCGGGCAAAAACAAAAAATGGGGCCTACTACCTAAAACATCTCACTGGGGAAGAACTCACTCGACCATGGAACGCTGAAAAGCTAAAACAATATTACAGCTAACTCCTCGGTTCGACCTGTCGCAACGACGAACGTCAGCTACCGACCACTATGCGCGTCTAGGTACAAGCGTCGCATACGACTAAAGAATAACCCCGCTCAGTAACGAGCCCGGTAAGTGCTCGACAGCGGTCCTCGATCGAGCATCGCCGTCGTCAAAGTACCATGATTGGCAGAACCCCAGCTCGCGATGGGATGTTCACGCCGAGAACTCAGGCCTCAAACGTGACCTGAGCTCCACTCCCCTCCAAGACATTCCCCGGCAGTTCGACCAGTTCCCCACACTGCCGAACACATCTATTACGAGCAATCTCCCCAAAAAATATTCACACAAGTCAAATACCCCCTATCACGGGTGGACATACATTCACAGCGAGCACGCATACAACACTTAGCGAAAATAAAAGCAAGTAAAGGCATGCAAACAACAGAACTAAATATGTGATAATTTAACAAATGGCCGCAAAGACCACGATTGTACATTGTTACATAAAACGGGGGCCATGGCCCCCAAAAATAAATTACAACGGCACGCAGGCCGGACAAATTACAACAAAATAACAAATTCTTCATTCATCAGCGTGCTCGGTTGACTCTGGATCGGGTTCCTGCCCCTCTGCGGGCTGATCCTCGGGGGTACCGATAATAAAACCTTCGGGCAAGACAATACGACCATCATCAACACGCGCAAGGTAGTGAATGCCCTTGGCAGAAATTTCAAGCCCAGGGTTCACCACCCGCAGCTAAGCCACGACGTTCCCGAAGGATTCCTCCGCAACGGCGATGCCATCATCTTCGGCCAGCAGTATACGAGCAACCAGCTCGGACCTAGTCTTCAAATTTCTCACATCGTCCGGCTCGTCAGCACCCGGGGCATTGGCCGCCCTCAGCTCCCTGATCAGCTCCTCGGCAACTTTCTTCTCCGCCGACAACTTAGAATTCTCCTCTTTTATCCTGGCCGCTTCCTCTTCCGCCTTCTTCCGAGCCTCGCCGGCACCCTTGACTTCTTCCTTGAGGGATGCCACAGAAGCACAGGCAGCGTTGAGTTCGGACTCTGTTGCAGAGTCCCCTTCATTATAAATTGCCGCCATCTCCAGCATCCGGACCAAGGCTGAAGCGTCTTGGGCCACCAGCACCCTCTTGCTCGGGCGATCCATGCCTTCCAAGCAAAGAGATTCCGCCCGGGGAACAACTAAAGAGTTGCCTTCGAAGAACCTCCTATCAAGGATGCTGGGAGGAAGCTCGAACTTCCTTTTCTCCGTTACCCGAGTAAGGTCCACGACATCAGTAATCCTTGGCCGCTTTGGTCGCCCAGCCAAAGGTAGAGGAGATCCCTAGGGAGCAGGAGTCGGAGAAGTGGAGGTTTCCGCAGCAGCTTGAACGGGAGGAGGAGCACGGGTACCAGCGAACCGAGATTTTGGAGGAGCCATCCCAACTTTGTTCCTCGCCAGAGCATTCCTCACAACCCGATCATGAGCCTGAGGCATCTCACTTACACAAACAAAACACGAGCATGTTAGATATGAAGAAAAGAAATAACATGAACAAAGTCTAAATAACTAAAGACTACCGAGTAGTTTCTCAACATCCGCAGGAGTCTTGCACTCCAGCAGTGCCTTAACATTAATAAATCGGCGTTCGACCCTCTGACTTCCATCTTCCTCGAAGATCGGATCTCCCTTGCTCGTGAAACACTCAGTAAGGCTGAAGGAGTTAACCCACTTCTCCAGCGCCTCGTAAGCCACGGCATCTTGCCCGCGCAGTTCGCTCGGCTGAAAAACGTAATCACTGGGCTCTCTGGTGAAGTGATCGGGTGACCAATGAATAGGGAACTTATAAAGTCTTCGCCCAATGTACTTCCCCTCCTCGTTATGCAGCTCGTTTCCATCCTCGTCAACCTCAATCTCCCAGACATATGTACTGTCCTGGGCAACCTCGGGCACGGGCTCAATGACGAAGTACCGCTCCTTAAATGTCCGGATCGACTCCGAAAACGGTTTGAATAGCTTGCGAGGCTGCTTCAGAGAAACCCAACCGTACTTCTTCCCCGCCAGATGTCTTTGTAGATGGAAAACAGCGAAGAACAGAGGGAGATTGGCCCCCAAGGAAAGATGCTCTCACACCAACTCGAAAGCCCGGATGAAGGCCAGCGAGTTAGGATGCAAATGTGTGGGGGCCAACCTCCGATGCTCGAACACTGACTGCTGGAAATCGGTGAACGGCAGCCTCAAGCCCAACTCTTTGAAGGCGTACTCATACATTGTGAAGCGGTCCCCGAAGTCCATGCAAACCCGCTCGTCTAAAGAAGGAAAGTGCACCCTCCACTCTCCTGTCGGTCCTACCTCCATGAAGATGTCCACCAAGGACTTTGCAAACGTGGACACATATTGGGAAGGTTCGGCCACCTCCCACCCTTCCTCGGAGGACCCTTCGACGTCTTCCTCCATGACGTCCTGCTCTTCCTCCTCCCCGACATTGCTCGAGGAACTCGACGTCGCCGAGCTCGAAGTCGTCGAGCTGCTCCTATCCTCGGAGCCAGTTTCCTCCTCGGACGTATCTAGAATAACTTCTCTGTCTGGCCCCGTCGCCATTACGATCACCTGAAAAGCAGAAAAGACAGTGAATTCGACAGTAAATCAAATCCACCCTTCCACTGCTAAGCCAAGTGAAAGGGCGCGCAAAGGGCTGAGGACAACGTCCCTGGCCTAAGCCCTAACATCAAAGGGAAAGCTGAAACCTCCCCGCGAGGAGACACTCGAGACTGCAATCCCAGAACGAGGAGCTTCCCCGCGCTCTCACCCAGTTTCCGTTAAAGCTCCACCGGAAACCGCGAAGCTTCACCGAAATCTGGAAAACTCATCGCTCTATCAAAAGATGGACAAACGCGGTGGTCACACATGCAACCTCGCCGTGAACCACCCTCCTCACCAAACGCACTAACAGGTCCGACGACATGTTGGAAGCGTAAAAATGGCATAACCATCGTCCACCGCCAACAATCGCCGGAAAGTCGCACATTTCGTCCTCTAAACTAGCCCTAACCTCATGGAAATCTACCACTAACAACGAAAAGGAGTAAAATAAGTCCCATATCAGAAAACTTACTTGATTTGAGTAGAAGAAAGAGGTTGCTCGAAGCTGGACGCGGTGGTCGGAAGCACTAAAGACGGTGACGGGAAAAAGCTTAGAAGAGACGAAGAGGAATCATAAAGAAAAAGTGCAAAATGGGACAATCTTCCCCCTTTTATACAAAGGGGCACGTGCACACACGCGTCCGTAGGCCATAATGACTACCTACTAGCCATCATTGCCTATTAACTGCTACACGGAGCTCAAGATACACGTGGCAACCCAATGTTTCCAATTCTGTCTGACACTTGATCTCCCCGAATGCCGGCCAATAAGGTCACGACCAAGAATCTCGCGAACACCTGGGGTCACGAGCACTTTGAGACAACCTTCCTCGTCTACAAACGACGACTCCATGCTAGCTCCCCGGAGCAACGAGCAATCCTTAAGTCATCACTCCCATGCTCGGGAGCAATGACTTGGGGGGCTCCTGTTCTGGACTGGACCAATGGCTAGAATTGGCCCAATCCGCCTCTGCTCCAGAGCGGCCCAAATTGCCTAAGTCCAATCCACAGAGGGGTAAAAATGACCTTTCTGCCCCTCCAACCGGGCAAGGAATGCAACGTTCCTCCCCGGCGTTGATGCCCGTTAAGCACGGCTTCCTCGCTGCCCGAATTGCAAAGGACAGGTGCCCGGAACTGCGTTTATGCCCGACATAACGGCTAGTTTCGGGCACCCTACTCGGCATAACGGCTAGTTTGGGTAGTAACCTATTCTTTGGGGAAAACGGTTATTTTGCCCCGAAAATAGGACCGTTGGCCACACGCTGGGGGCTCTATATAAACCTCCTCGCTTGAGAGGGTCAGGTATCCAATATTCACCCTAAGAATTCATATTTTGTACTTGCCCCTTTTCTCTGACCCTTTCTTACTTGAGCGTCGGAGTGCCTTGCAGGTACACCCACTACTACGAAAAACCCATTTAACAACGGTTAGAAATGACATATAATGACGGGGGCGAAGGCGTTGTTATGTAGAGTGTTGTTGTATATGAGGTACATACAATGACGGTCCTATGAAACGTTGTTGTATTCTAGTATGCGTGCACCATTTCATGACGGTTAGTTTAGTCAACCGTTGTGATATACTAAACTGTGATCTAGTTTGATTCTCAGCAACAACATTTTTTATTTATATTAGCGTTTAACATACAACTAGGGATAGGTTTATAACCGCTGCCATAAACAGACTGTTTTAAATATAAAATTTATCTGCGCATCAAATTATTCCCATAATTTATCCTGTTAAAACAGCTTCTGTTTACATGCAAACACAATATGTGCATCAAACACAATTCTTCCTATATTTTATCCTTATAAATGAATCATAGAATTTACATCAAAAGAAATTTACATCAAAAGCTAAATGAATCAGAGAATTAAACTGCTAACATTGTTTAAATCAAAAGCCAATATTATTGATTTCATTATGTGCATCAAAAGCCAAAACTATTGTTCACATTATGTGCATCAAAAGGAAAAAATATGTGCATCAAAAAATGTTGCTGATATATCATACAACAGGAGCAGAACCCTTAAGCTCATTGTGGATATACGCCCAACGTTTACGAAGATCCACAAAGTCCTCAAGGGGGAATGGGGTTTCGTCGTTAAACATCTACATAAGAGCAAAAAATTGAAGATATATCATGCATGATAATAATTCAATAGTCAACTTATATATTAATATATGTAAACATTTTATGGCATATATTACCGTATCCCATGAATCAACAGTGTCGGCAAGGACGATGTTTAACATATGTTTCATGATAAAATACCCACACTCGTAACTCCCGCGTTGTTTCCTCGTCTACAAATTACATAAATATAAAAACATGAATACAACCACACATGCATGAATGTAAATGAAATAAACAGGTAATCGGGCCACTTACTTTAGGAGCAAGGTATGTGGGATTTTTTCTAACATTCCTCAACATATTAACTTGCTCCACAATACTGCACATTGAAAATTGAATTAAACATATTACATGATAAACTAATTACAATTAATGCCAAAGAAAATGATATTAAACAAAGACACTTACGTTAATACAAGATCTTTCATTAGTTTGTGGAGTGGATCGTGCAAGAAACACAGTAATGTCACCGTATTTGTCCTAAACGATATTACGATCAATTGCCAATGACCACTGAATGAACACGAGAATATATATATATATATATATATATATATTATTAGTTTTTACTAAAACAAAACTAAATATAGAATATATAAATAAATTACAACAATACTTACCTACAGAGGAATGGTGCAAGGTAACGTTCTTTTCCTCCCTCGTTTATCCGTTCTTTCAAGTACTTTTCCATGATTTTTTTTTCATTATACGCCCAACTAATATAAGTTGGCTCCAAGATTCCATAAGTACTTGATTTATTTAACTCTATACAAACACGGTGAATGTACCTAAATGGTCAAAGAAAATGAATAAATTAAGGGAGAAAATACAAAAAATTATAATGTTCTATAATGACATGTATATTCGACTATATACTTACGTGCACCAAACTTGCAAAATAGATAGGTCAAGCCACTTATATCCTGCGAGAAAATCCCTCACATCTTCAAGAGTGTAACACACTAAATCCAATTTTGGGCAATGTTCTAGCGGGAGAGGTTGCGCAAGGTCTGTTGTTGAAATGGAGTAGTATAAACTTGTTATTTCATTTGGACTAGGGTCCAATATCCGATTTATGACACTTCTACTTGGAGTTTGATCATCACCAACGCAACGACGATCTTCATTAGTTCGTTGTTCGAGGCTTTCACTTAATCTCTACATCATAACATTCAATTAGAACATAAAACAAAAATAAGCACAATATATTCAATTAGAACATATAATATATATCATACAAAAATAAGCGCGATTTACGACACATACCGAATACATCTCTTGTAACCTTTCCACTTCTTTCTCCCTTTTTTCCCTCTCCTCCTCAAACAGCCTCCTTTGCTCCGCCAATTGCTTCTCAACATTATCAATCTTTTGTCGTTGAGCAAGAAATTCAGCGGTTTCGGTGCTTCTTCTTTGAGATCCAAAGTATGACCTCAAGCCGACACCATCTCCAACACCACGGACACGGCCTTCATGCTCAGCTGTTCCGATAGCTTCGACTAATATGTCATGTCGTGCTTCCGGAACAAATGTGCCTTCACGGGCCGCCACAACCAAGTTATCCTACACAACATGAGCAAATTAATTACATAAGTAAACACATTTAAATAACAACTCATGAGCAACTTACATAAGCAAACGCATTTAAACAAAACATATACTTACAATTTTCTCAGCAACTACTCTTGAAGCCTCAGAGGTGTACTCTCCATTAGGTCTTAATCGAGCCCTCTTCCATTTCTCATGTCTTGAAGGTGGAGATGGAATGTCACCATCTCCTCCTTCTTGTAGTTTTTCTTGCAGGATCCTCTTCTCAAGTTTCCTGTAACCCCCACGAGACAATCTATGGGGGTACATGTTTTTCGCCTTGTTCTGAATTCCTACTTCGCTTTTAGCCTGTTATTAACATAGTGAAAAATGTGTATGATTAATATCTATAACTCATTAGCATAACATTATAGGTTACATAAGACTACTAGTACTAACCTTGAATTCCTCAGAACGGTGTTTCTTCGCAAACTTCTGCCACACCTTCGATAAAAAACTATACCGAATCCATGGAGGTTGAAGACCACTCTTAGGCTTCGTAATGTAGTCACCCGTGAGCCGTGACTTAAATCCCCTCCAACGAACACCGGCATAAGTCATCCACTTTCTTTTCAATTTTGAGTCATCGGTAAACTCAAAATTCAACTACATTAAATCAATATATAAGTATGAATTAGAAACTATAGGTAGTGATATCAAATATATGAAAATTATAGTATGAAATACCTTAATGTCTGTCCATAAGCTGTCTTTGACATTACCATCCACTTCTCTCCAATCATCAATCAGTATACTGACTTTGCTACGTGCAAGGAACGCAACATAACTCCTAAAAGTAGCGTAATGTGGACAATCCACTAATCTGTTGTGCGAATCAAACTCGATCGGAATTTTTGCACCAGATGAGTTGTGGACAGATGTGAATTGGGGCATCATTGTGACACCTCTTTGTGATCTTTTCGTTTGACTTTCAGTTGTTTGAGTTTCATTGGCTAACCTTTCATTTGTTTGAGTTTCTTCGCTGGTTTCTGATGAAGAACTCGACAAGGTAGACATCTAAGTTCAAAAACAACAACAACAACAACATGAACCACAATGACAAAAGAGTTTACTGTAGATGCATGGGGAAAATATTTTACGTACCCTAAACGTGACGACGAAGTAAACGATGTTGGTGTTGGTGTTGTTGTTGTCTTCCTTCCTTACGACAACGACGGTGACGATGATGACGACGGTGTTGATATGTGCGTAATCTTCTATTTTCTTCACTATCGTGACGATGATGACGAAAATGACAACAAATGGATACTGATGATGCAAGCTTTGGTGGAATCGTGTATTGTTTCACAGTATTGAAGGTTAGGGTTTAGGGTTGAAATCGTGTAACGTTTCGTCTGGTTTCTATTTTCAATGGAATCGAAATAAGGATACTGAAGAGACAATGAGACTACCTAGTTTGTAGACTATTGAAACACTACTGCGACGGTAAAAAATTTACACCGTTATGATATATTATTTACATATTGAAATTTCATATTAAAGCGCCAGAGTTATTTTTAGAATTAAAAATTAAAAAAACATACAAAATATATCACAACGGTGTATATAAGCAACCGTAGTCATAACTTTTAATTTTTTTAATTAGAAGTAAATAAAAAAGTAAATGTGCGCTTTAACATAAAAGGAATAATATATATGAATACGCCGAGGTTCGAACACATGAAAGCTTGAAGGTATCACTACGGTTCATTTATCAACCGTTGTTATATACAGATAATCACCACGGTTGGTTTATCAACCGTTGTTATATACGAATAAGTTTTATTCAATAAACAAATAAAATACAACCGCGCCTGAGTTTAGATATGTCACAACGGTGTAGGGATGAAGCGTTGTGAGCAAGGCGTCTTTGTTTACGCGTTTTGTAGTAGTGCCCCTCCTCTCCATACGACCAGCATCCCTGACGCACTTGGCGGCCTGATTCTACAGGATCTGATCCAACCTTCACGATCAGTTAGGTGTAGTAATGGTGGTTCAAGTCAGTTTTATCGAGGGTCCACGGTGGGTGTCAATTGTACTCATTAAAAGTACAATTTATGACAACCCCTATTGATTAAGGGTTGTCAAAGGCTTTTAGAATTTATTGTGAGGTTTAAAGCTAGCTCATACAGGTAAGTGAGAAGTCATGTATGTGATATTTTTTAATGAGGTTGGATTCTTCTATACCCAAGAGTTTAGGTATTATAGAAAGGTATGATCCTGGATCTCAGACTCCCAGAAATTAGTGACTACTTCTAGTTGCATGGGAAGGCGCAATTAATTCTCTATTATTTAGGGGAACATGGTAAATTCCCCACTGACTTCATCTCAGTACTGGAGTGTACCGTGACACGTCAAACCCATGTTTCTATAGTAGGACGATCAATCTGAAAGATAGGTGTCACATCCAAACTATGGATGCTCGATCTAGTAAACGGTCGATCAGGAAGGTATTATGGGTGAGATGTTACGTCATTTCTTTCCACGTTGTCCCATGTGGACCTTTCACAAATATACCAATACAAACTATAATTCATAAGAGAAAAAGATAATGCAACATCTTCTTGCATTGACAGAATGAGTTCATTACATTGATGAGAGATGATCAGGTGTTATATATACAAGCTAGAATGGAAGTGAAGTTAGTTATGTTTCCTAACTTCTCAACTAACTATCCAACCACCTAATTGTTGAACATTTGACTCCATACACAAGAGGAGGAGTAAAATGTGGAGGTTTTAAAAACGATAGTTTTAAACAAAATTTTCTTCTAAAATAGAGTTTAAAAATATTTTAATAAAAACATTTGAATATGCAGCGAAAATTAAATAGAAAATAAAAGAGTTAATGGAATAGAGATAACACCAAAGTTTTATAGAGGTTTGTTATTAAAGAAGTTACCTACTTCTCTCCCTAAGAACTGTTCTTGAGAGTATCCAATAACGCTTGAGAGCTTTTAGAAGGTTAAGCCCATGAATGTCATTATACAGGAAAAATGAAGTTTCAGGTTAACTTTCAACCAAACAACGAGTTGAGGAATATAGTGGTTAGTCTTCATGCCAAACAACGAATAGAGCTTCAAACGTTTAGTCTTTAAGCCAAACTAAGATTTTGCACAAGCTAATCTCAAACTAAGTTGGAGTTTTGAATTTGTCATCCTCAGAACTGAACTAGAGTTTTACATTGTCTGACCAAAAATTGATTTGAAATTTTCACTACGCTGATCTCGAACCTATAGAGCTTATATACAGGCTAATAAGTTAACGTTCAAGTAAAGGATTTTTTTTATTTACTTAGAAACTAGGAGAGGAACAGTGGTTTGTGTTTGGGGGGAATTTACTAGGGAGCAATGATACATAGTATAAGACTAGGCACCTTTGTGAGAGACACACCATATATTCACCCAAAACCTTAAGGTGATAGGTGAGTGGGTTCTCCCACTTCTAAATGCTCAAGTCACCACATTCCTATTCAATGTGAGACTATTTCCCCACTTACTCACACTTGCTTATATTATTCCAATACTCCCCCTCAAGTGGGAGTCCACAATGTTCCCCCTTTTTTATACTTGTATCGACGTTGACACCTTTTTCAAGGGTCTTTCAAGTGCATTTCGATACACCTCTTCCTGGGCGTCGATTTCAACGGAACATCACTTCCTAAGCATTTTGATACGGAGCATTGAATATTAGGCCAAGAGCAACACAAGTGAGAGAGACACAACATATTCACCAAAAACCTTAAGGTGATAGGTGTATGGGTTCCCTAACTTATAAATCCTCAAGTCACCACATTCCTATCCAATGTAGGACTATTTCCCCACTTACTCACACTTGCTTATATTATTCCAATAGTTTGATCATTATTATGTATTGAAGTAATGATGCTTAAGGTAAGAGGTGGAATGTTGGGACTTGAGATTGATGATTTAGGCATATAATTAGCAAAATTAGGTCCTTGTTTACGATGAAAGTCACTGAAATATTGTCAATCACGTGTAACAGAGGAATTTTGAGTTTTGTAGGGTAGAATATGTTCATGGATTGTAACATTTTTATATATGAACACCTCTTTGAGAGTTAAGGTCTATGAGGACACATACTTTAAAACCAACATCATATTCTAAGAAAGTAGACTTTATTGATCTGCAAGCAAAGTTTTGTTCTATGACTTTGAAGGGTGGATGCATAACAAAGAGATTCAAAAAAATTTATTTGTTTCATATCAAGTAATGTGTCATAAATCATTTGATAAGGCGATCTATTTACAAGTAAGGGAGTGTTAACTTTATTGATTATGACCAAAAGGTCTTAGGAAGTCTGTACTGACATAAAAGTGCTCTACTAACATTGAAAAGATGTATGACATTTTCTTTTAACTCTTCCATTTTGCTAAGGTGATTCTACACATGATCTTTGATATATAATTCTGTTTGCGGCATAGAATTAAGGGATAAGAAATTCAAGATCATCGTCAATTCTAAAAATTGATTTTACCACTTTATTTTATTTCATCTTGTAACATGAATCCAAACATTGTATAAGTGTGTGTTTGGTTAAATGTTGCATTGTAGCATTACTGATTTTGTCTTAAAATGTGAATTTGCCAATAGGTCTTTTAAGTTCAAAACCTGGCTCTTCCAAACACACTCTTTAGCTTATTGAATTTATAGGGTTTGATAAAATTATACCATAAATTATAAATTTGACATGTGACATTGAAGAATAAAAAAAAGGTCAATATGTCTTATATGACATAAGATTCCTTTGCCGAGCATGGTGAGTAAGAAATAAATATCTTATTTGTGGATTAATTAAAACACATTTCACAATACAAATCTATATCGCCAAATTAAGCTAGACGATAGAAGAATTTATGACATGTAGTAACGTCCAAAGCTACTTGGGTAGCTAAATGGTTTTACACCACAACGTTAAATAAAGAAGGTTCGGAATTGGATCCTCTCCTGCACTTTCTCTCATATTTCCATTCAGCTCCAATATCAACCATACATTTGTCTTTTTCATTTTCTCTTTCATACTTTTGTTTTTCCTTTATGCATTAATTGACCATTGGATTAGAAAAGGAGAGAGGGCAGCACAAAAATGGCAGCAGAGGATCCATATTCAGAAGGTTCTAATACCAAAGCACATGACGATTGGTGTTTTAACTTGAAAACCCTTGAACATCACTGCCTATAAATGCACTTGTATTATCATACTCCAAGTACCCAACCATGGATGTGGAAAATCTAAGCACACCGAAGCCAATCTGGCTTGAACTTCCTAGAGATATAACAATCAACATACTATATGAACAGATCAAAGACAGTGTTATTGTTATTCATATAGTATGTTGATCTTTTCCCCAAACTGGCTCGGAAGACCCTATTCAACTTTCAAAATGCATTAATTATTTTTTTCCACACATACCCCTAATTATATTACATCTTTTTTTGTATTCTGTAATAAATACAGTTACATTCACATTAACTATTTCTCTCTCCTAAGGATAAACTTGTAAAATTATACAAAATAGTCAATAAATTTAATAGTCTAACCAACTTTCTTAATTCCCCTGACTTTCTCAACGGGGTCTTATATTTAGGGACAGAGGTAGTAATTAAGTTTCTTAATTTGTATGAAAAGTTCAAAACGTCTTATAATTTGAAACGGAGAGAGTAAATGATACACCCTCTGATCACTATTATAAACAAATTTACCTTTTTGTGATATATTTGACTATTAATGTATCTAGTCTATATATGGACTAGATACATTAATAGTCAAATGTATTATAAATAGATAAATTTGTTTATAATAGTAATTGAAAGGTGTAAATGATTGGTGTCTTGTGGTCAGGGACGGACCTATACTTCTGCTTGTGTAGGCATAGGCCCCCACTAATATTGAAGTAACCAATATATACAGTGTGTAACTGTGTATCATGGTATTCCTATCTAATATTAAATATTATATTTATGATGTAAGCGGTTTTTAAAAAATTAATTAGTTGAGTTGATTGTAGTAATAAATATGCTAAAATACTTTTATCTATTATAGTTAACTGAGTAAAAATTAATAAATTTAGGTATATATAAACAATGATGTAATTGTATTTTAATGTGACAACTGTTGAGACAAATGACTGAATTATAACATTTTTTTATGGTAAACAAATATTTTTATAATCAATATTTTATTTGTTATATTTTAATTATACAAACTTTATACTACATAATATTTTTGGGTCCGTCTCTGCCTGGTGGTCCTATTGATTCTTTCTTATATCTTATTGAAATTAGAGTTTGCCTAATTTATCGCATGAGTGCTTATCCCATCAAATCTTTATATAAATTATTTTTAAATTCTATCCGAAACCAATGTGAAATTTGTTAATTTTCAAATACATTTTTTCAAACTCAATAAGTATTATTACACTCGGTGTGTTGATATTAATGATGGATGACTCATTGCCCTATTGATGGTTTTTTATATTATATTAAAATTAGAATTTGTCTTAATTTGTCACATCAAAACTTGTTATTTTATATAAACAATTTTCAAACTCTATCGGTAAATAATGTAGATCTTGGGATTTTCTTGGTATTTGATCATGGAATCACTAATATATTCATGTATTTGTTAGTTTCTTTACCATATTAAAATTAGAGTTTGTCCTCATTTATCGTTTCAAAATTTTATATAAACTATTTTTAAACTCTATCCGAAACCTATCTAAAATTTGTTGATTTCCTAATACACTTTCAGACACCCAATAGTATTAAATTGGCAAAATATCATTTTTGGTCCCTTAAGTATACTTTCTGGTTCACTTTGGTTCCTTAATTTTTTTTCGTGCCAATTTGGTCCTTTAATTGTATAAAAGTTGCAAAATAGCCACTTCCGTCCATTGGATGCAGACGGACGTTTGTTTTGTCCATCTGGCGTCTGAGCTGGCAAGTTCATGTTTATATCATCTTCATCCTTCACCGTTTTCAGTATCATTCATGTTCATCTTCATCCCTCTATTATTCATCTTCTTCTTGTTCATCGTTCCATTCATCTTGTTCTTCTCCATCGTGGTAATTGCTTCAATTGCTTCAACATGAAGGTTAGCCATGGCTAGTCTATTTTGAAGGAGAACAAATGTGAAAGTGGACATTCATGTGTGCAAAGTTCGTCGCAAGTTGTACCGTTGTGTCTTTGTGGAGATGAGGCAGTGCTTCGTAGGGCAAACACCGAGAAGAATTTCGGAAAGAAATTTTGGGGTTGTCCCAATTATAAGGTAAACCCTAAATGTTGTTTGAGTTAAATTATGGTAAAAATCTGATTTTGATCCATATCTATTTTCTAGGGGTCATTGCAAAGAGGATGTGGTTTTTTCATTTGGTTCCATGAAGAAAAAGTAGAAGACACAAATCAAGTTTTGGTGAATAGATTGGAAAGCTTATCAAAGGATTTTGAAAAATTGAAGTGTGGAAACGAAGAACTAGGAAAGGTTGTGACTGAAATTCAAGTTGAACTGAACAAGATGTGGTGGTGGAAAATGTTGTGTGTTGTAATGTTATGTGTATGGTTTCTTAGGATGCTTTAGGAGTGAATCTAGGATGTATTGTTATGTGTCTTTGAGACAGGTAGGATGTATTGAAATTTGTAACAGATGACAATTTAATGAATGTTATGAGTTATTTTGTTTGGTATATGTTAATTTCTAGCACCATGTTATTTGGTTGATAGACTTTTTGGTCAAACATATATCAAATTGAAAAAAATGATAACATTAGTCAAAGATGAACACAAACTGAGTTTGATTGATATTAGTCAAAGAAAAACATACAGATAGTTTTACAGAGGTTCCAAAATGCAGTGACATGTTACATAGACATGTTCAAACTGACTTCAAAATACACTACCAGATACAGTTCAAAACGACTTAAAACAACATTACAAAATACCAAATGGTTCAAAACGACTTAAAGCAACATACTAAATCAAGCCTAATTAATACTAGATGTTTCTCCTTGGTGTGATCCTCTTAGTTGGGGTTGTCCTTCTGGTTGTAGGACCAACCACATTCTTTGAAGCAGACAATCTTGTTATTGGTCCTGGTGCTACAAATGGCCTTCTTTCACCAAGCTTCTGTGGCCTTGAGCACTGTCCTGATACAGCCTTTCCTTTAGAAGACTTGGTTGCAGCCTTGTAACCTTGTGTTGCTGATGATTGAGTTGTTGGAACAGCCCCTGCAATAGCAATGTAGCACAATTAACAAGTTTACAAAATAGAAAATAGAAACATAAATAACAAGTTTACAAAACAGTTAAAAGCAACAACTAAGCACCTTTTATTGGTCTGAAATGAAAGTGTATGTTAGACACTCAGTAGTACCACCTAGGGCAGCAATCAACAACTCCAAGAACCAAGTCCAGCTTTCCTTATTTTCACCTTCCACCACTGCAAATGCTATAGGAAGCATCTGATCATTTGGATCCCTTCCTATAGCTTCCAAAATTTGCCCTCCACAAAGCCCCTTCAAGAAACAACCATTCAGCCCTATAACATGTCTAGAAAGTCTGAAACTCTCCTTACAAGCTGCATAGCATATGTAGAGTCTTTTAAAATGTGGTCTTTGGTCAGCAACACCTTCTGGAACAGGCTCAACAGTCATCTTAACTGTTGAACCTGGATTAGCTCTCAGAAGTTCATGACAATAGTCGTATATCCTAGTAAAACCCCCTAAGAAAGACCCATCAACCTTATCCCTGGCAGCCACTCTTGCTCTTATTGCCTTAGTCTTGTTTACCCTCACATTCCACTTCCTTAAAGCCTTTTCTTTTATATCCTTAACCTTCAACCTAGGATTGTTTTTCAGTGCATTCTGTATCCTTTTGCTCAACCATTTTGTTGACAGCATCTTCACATTGAACTCCCTACTACAGTTGTGTTTGTCAATTACTTTTCTTACCTGCCAAGAACCCTCATTTAGTAGCTTGGCATAATACAACTCCCAATCACAACCATCCTTACACCTCACCCTCACCCTTTTGTTGTCATTTTTTTTGAATTTCAAGTCTCTACCATTTTGTACAGCATATGAGGCAACTGCATCCTTTATATCACTTTTGGAAGTGAAATACATACCAAGCTCCTATTTGTAATTTGACATATCTTTCCTTTCTTTGAAAATTGGGTACTTCTTCCTATTAACCACACTACTGTCATCACTATCACAACCACTTTGAAGATCATCATTGTCATTATCACTCCCCTTAAGATCTCCTATATCTTGTGTCCTGTTTTTTTTTCACACTTGAGTTTCCTTCACAATCAAATGCAATGAGATCATCAAGTTCATCTTCATCCATTTCATCATAACCATCAGATTCATCATCAAATTCTATATCAAGTGCACTATCATAATGGAAGCTCTCATCCTCACTATCATCAGAATTAGATTCATCATGTACCTCACCAAAATTACCATGACTAGCCCTTGTTGCTCCTTCCTCCACAACAACATTAGTATCACTCACCCTAGCACCTACTTCCTCGACAACATCACTAGTATCATTCACCCCATCACCTACTTCCTCCATAACAACATTGGTATCATTCACCCCAGCACCTCCTTCCTCTACAACAACATTGGTATCATTCACCCCAGCACCTCCTTCCTCCACAACAACATTAGTACCACTCACCCCAACACCTCCTTCCTCCACAACAACATTGGTATCATTCACCCCTGCTTCTCCTTCTTCCACAACAATATTAGACTCATCATCCTTATCAATTACCTCTTCAGTCAACTTTTTAAGTAACTCTTGAACCTCATCTACAATTATCTCAGGCTCCTCAACTCGTGTCTCCACTGGTCAATCAAAATAATCAGGCTGAGACACAGTGTGTTGAATGTAAATGTCAACACTTCTGTGAACCCTATAAAGGTCTGCAATATCTGAAGCCCATTTGTCATCAACTAGGGCCATCATCCCAAATTGTGGATCCTTGTAATACATCTTTTCAAAGTCAGTATAACCTAAGTCCTTCAAAACACCTACTAACTCAAAAAAACTCCACCTATCAACATCCACTTTCAGTTAAACTACCATTCCTCCAACATACTCACTAAATTCAGGTTCAACGAATTCACCACTGTGGTGAATAGTAAGCTCCAAAAATTCTTCCATTTAGGCCTAACACAGTTCAATAAGATTGTTTCAACTTAATATTTTCTAGTTTCAACTTAATAATTTCTAGTTTCAACCTAATTTCTACAGAAAGCCCTAAATCAACAGAAAGTCCTAAATCTATCTAAACCCTAAATTGAAACAAACTCTAACACAGTTTATGGAGCGAATACTTACCTGGAATCGTTCTTCTTCAAACTTGCTTCGTCTTCGCAGCTCCGTCTTCTTCTTCCACTTCGCAACTCCTTCGTATTCGCATGCGCAACTCCTTCGTCTTCAATGTCGTTTCTTCTTCGCAACTACTTTGACAAGAGTGGCTTCAACATATTTTTGTATCACTTGTGGTCAAATGCCATCTTGGGAGTCACTTATCCACCTAAGCATACAAACTACCAGCTAGAGGCTATTTTTTAAAATTCACTAACGTTCCATTAACGGAAGGACTAAC
This sequence comes from Lathyrus tuberosus, assembly GCA_022829125.1. Taxonomy (NCBI): domain Eukaryota; kingdom Viridiplantae; phylum Streptophyta; class Magnoliopsida; order Fabales; family Fabaceae; genus Lathyrus; species Lathyrus tuberosus. The sequence goes on from JALAZF010000349.1 coordinate 6,184,209, forward strand.
GTGGCTACGTTTATACAATTAAAGGACCAAATTGGCACGAAAAAAAATTAAGGGACCAAAGTGAACCAGAGGGTATACCTAAGGGACCAAAAAGGGTATTTTGCCTAGTAAATTAGTGTGTTAGTATAAATTGTGAATGGCTTGTGCCCCAATAGTTAGTTTCTTATATTATATTAAAATTAGAGTTTGTCTTAATTTATCACATTAAAACTTGTTTGAAAGGTGAGATGTGTCACATTATATAAACAATTTTTCAAACTCTGTAAATAATGTAAAACTTGTGATTTTCTTGATATAAGTTATTTTTAAAACAATTTAATGGACTAAAACTTGTTTGAAGTATGATTAATCATGCCAATTGTTGTGAAAAATGATACCTTGAAATAAAATATTAACGGTTTCTTTATGGGCAAGAAACACGCAAGGGTTAAGGTTAACATGGAAAAACAAAGGAAAAACAACTGAAACCTTATTAGGGTTCACAAAGGAAGAGAAAAGAGGAAGAAGAATAGAGAATTAGTTAAATATGTTTTACTATTCACTTTCTCAATATGGTTCAAAGATTACAAGTGAATACCAACAAGTAACCTCTCTCAACCTAATAAGGTTTTGTCACTCTTAGGAAGAGAGACTAGTATGCTATTTATAATAAACCTAACATACTAAACTAATGGGCTTTTTAACAATTACCCATTACAAGCTAACTTAGGGTACAAGCTAACTTAAACAATTGGATCCTTAACACAAGGCCCAATCGGATAGCTACACACTAGAACACACTTCGACTACAGCATGTAGGTCTTCGACAACAGCATGTGAGCAGACTTCGACGGCATGCTAACACAATAGTTCAATCCAATATCTCACAAATCTCCACCTTGGATCTAACTCTATATCCTCAAGAAATAAACTAACTTTCTTCATGCAGCTTTATCAACTGCATACAGTGAAAAAACTTGCAACTGGGCAACGTCTTGGTGATCATATCAGAAACATTATGATCTGTCGAAACCTTCAGCACTTGGACTTCTCCACGCTCGATTAGTCCTCTGGAAAAATACAGTCTCACATCAATGTGCTTGGTTCGCTTATGATAGGCTGAATTCTTTGACAGGTGTATTGCTCTTTGACTATCACATTTAATAGTGATAACTGGACCTTGAAGTTTCAGTTCCTTTGCAAAACCTTCAAGCCACAATGCTTCCTTTACAGCTTCAGTTAGGGCGATATATTCCGCTTTAGTGGTTGATAAGGCAATAACCTTCTAAAGTGTTGCTTTCCAACGGATTGTTGTCCCAAACATAGTGAACACATATCCAGAAATAGATTTTCTGGAATCCATACAACCTGCATAATCAGAGTCGACATATCCTTCGATTGCTACTTTACTATCTTCACCCAAGGCTCCACCATAAATTATGACTCTATTCAGAGACCCATTTATGTACCTTAAAATCCACTTCAATGCTTTCCAGTGAGCCTTTCCAAGATTTGCCATGTACCTGCTTACAAGACTTACTGCATATGTTATGTCAGGTCTAGTACTGACCACAGCATACATCAAAGAACCCACTATATTAGCATATGGAATGCTATTCATATAAGCTCTTTCGACATCAGTACTGGGACACTGATCTATACTCAACTTGAATTGAGGGTTTGTCGGAGTCACAACAGGCTTTGAATTAGACATACCATATTTTTCGAGAATCTTCCGTAGGTATGCCTCTTGAGATAAGCATAATTTCGACTGCTTTCTATCTCTTCGAATGTCAATCCCAAGAATCTTGGACGCAGCTCCCAGATCCTTCATTTTGAACTCCTTATTGATTTCAGCCTTAACCCTCATTACCTCTTCGACATTGTTGCTTGCTATTAAAATATCATCCACGTAAAGCAACAAAATAACAAATGAATTACCAGGTCGAAATCTGAAGTAAACACAGTGGTCGAACTGACTTCTGATGAAACTTATGTGTGTCATGAACTTGTCGAATCTCCTATTTCACTGGCGAGGAGATTGTTTCAGTCCATATAAAGATCTCTTCAGCTTGCACACATAATTTTCCTTCCCCTTTTCGACATACCCTTCAGGTTGCCTCGTCAGGATTGTTTCATATAAATCACCATACAAGAACGCAATCTTCACATCCATCTGTTCCAGTTCAAGGTCGAACTGTGCCACCATGGCAAGCAACATTCTAATGGACCTATGCTTCACAACAGGAGAGAACACATCTTTGAAGTTGACACCTTCTTTCTGAGTGAACCCCCTAGCGACCAATCTTGCCTTGTATCTCTTCGACGCCACTCCTTCGATTCCTTCCTTAACTTTGAAAATCCATTTGCAGCTGACTAACCTGGCTCCAACAGGTTTCTTGATCAGTTCCCATGTGTTGTTGTCATGAAGAAATTTCATCTCATCATCCATGGCCTTCAGCCATTCAGTCTTATTTCAACTCCACATAAATTCCTTATAGTCTCTAGATTCTTCGTCGAGAACCTCACTTGCAGAGATTAAGCCATAAGTTATAAGATTTGCATACCCAAGTCTCTGAGGTGGCTTGATGACTCCCCTCGAATTGTCTCTTGCTAAAAGGTAGTCATTATCAGTCTCCTCATCTTCGACAACATCTTCTTCTTCTTTTTTCACTTCATCTAGGATACGCAATTCAGCATCAACATGCTCCACCTCAACAGGAATCTCTCCCTGTTCCAGATCTTTGTCAGCATCATCAGTTTTATTGAAAACCATCTCAGCTTTATTAAAAACTATATCTCGACTGGTGATACACCTCCTGTGACCTGGCTCTAGGCACCATAGCCTATAAGCTTTGACTCCTTGAGGGTATCCCATGAACATGCATTTCAGAGTTCTAGGTTCGACCTTGTCTTGCCTAATGTGAGCATAGGTCACGCAACCAAATACTCTCAGTCTGTCGAGACTAGGTGGATGTCCCGACCATACTTCTTCAGGTGTCTTCATATCTAACACAGTCGAAGGACATCTGTTTATCAGATATGTTGCTGTCGAAACAGCCTCAGCCCAAAACACCTTCTTTAACCCATCACTAGTCAACATGCATCTAACTCTTTCCAAGTCACGCTAAAAAATTAGAATCCAAGAGACGTTACAACAGAAACATAGTGTCTTCTCAGAATCTTTCTGACACACAGTAGATTAGAACCAATCTTGCTTCTTCACACAGAAGTGACCATAGAGAATGTCAGAGTGACGTAGCATATGTTCTTTATCAGAGTTAGAACCTATTTGTTAAAACAATCAGAATAACAAACGTTAGAGCACCAAAATTGTTCTCACACAAATACTTCATTGTTATCATCAAAACATAGAGACAAGATGCAGAACTAAATCTTGTTCTTATAATCTCCCCCTTTTTTATGATGACAAAACCATGTATTTTGATAGAACAATTTATACAGGGTAATCACCATAGTCTACAAATTCTGAGTTTATGCTCTCAACTCCCCCTGAATCTGTTAATCTCAAAATTTCATTTATGCTTGTTCAGAGTCTCCCCCTGATCCCAAGATTCACAAAATAAAATTTGAGTTCTTCAGAACATGACAATAGAGAAGGAATACTTCCCTACAACAACTCATCAGAGTCTGACTAGAACACTAGGTCTTCATCTCAGAACCTGGTTACTATTAGAACTTTGATGAAAAATCAAAACTTGATTTTGAATCTGATTGGATGATGCCGCGCATCTCGTATCAGAACTTCTTATCAGATCTTATGGAGAATCACAACTTCTTAAGTATCAGAGTTTGATTGGAAGTGACTTCTCTTTTGTCCATCTTTTCTTAGATTCACCAATCTTATCAGATTCAGAGCCTGGCTGATATTATCAGAATATCATCCGTTGCAGAGCGTGTCTTCTGATTCAGAGAATTGACTTGACTTGTTTTTAAGGAGATTTCTGCTTCTGACGCTTTGAGTCTGAATTTCATACTTTCAGAAAGTTTACAACTTCTGAACACTATGATATCAAACAAGATTTCTTGACTTTCAGAAAGTTCACAACTTCTGAACAGTATTGGAATATCTGTTTGATAACCATATATTCTCAAAGTGTATAACTTCTTAACCATGAATTACCAGAGTTGAAATTATCCAAAAGATTTTCAATCTTTAGAGAGTAGGATCTTTATATTCAACCTGTCTAGAATGCTAAGTGAACTTTTTCAGAGTTCCTTAATTGAAACATCAAACAAACAGTTAGTTGCAAAAAGCATTATTTAAGCATTATGTAGTGTTTGAGTTCGAGATTCTGAGAATAAGTACTATCAAAATCATTTTACTTTCTCCCCCTTTTTGTCATAATAAAAAAGATAATGCAATAAATAGTGAAATATTATGATAAATATGTGAGAAAAAAATTTCTAAGATAGGCCATAGCACTCATAAACAAAAACAGTTTCATTAATAATGGATCGAAATACATTGACATGACTCGAATACAGAGCATCCTAAAGACGAGACAAAAAACACAAGATACGACATGCTACAGATTACCATCAAAGACTTCACAATGTTTCTTCAACAGACAATTTTCTAGACCTTCTGACTGGACAAGTTCAACAATTCCTTCTTTAAAGAAGATTTTAGATAGAACTCTTCCAAAAGGTATGTAGGGCTTGATGAAATTGCCATTTCTGGAATCAGTAATGGATTTTTGTAGAAAATTGAAGATAGTCTGAGGTAGATTAATTCGCATATGAGCCATCAGGAGAAAAATGAAGACCCTATCATCATGAAATAGGATATTTTTGTTTTCTTCCCGAGGACAAAAATTAGTCAGCAAAAGTTTAAACCAAGCTTTGGGCATGGGAAGAAGGTTTTCAGGATTGAGAGGTTCATATTTGGATGATGTGTTGTGAAGAGAGGCTAGTTCCTCAGAAATAAGATACCTAGACTTAACATATTCAACAGTAAAGCCAATGTTCTCACAGCCAATTGCTAGAGCAATGGTGAAGGGAGTGATGTTTATGAGGACACCAAAAACACGAGAAGAAATTGAGCGACTATCTTCATTGAAGTAGGCATGTTTCCAAAAATCTTTTACAAGATTTAAGTAGGCTGGTTTATCCAGAATGATAAAGTATTTTGCCCACTCGTGATAGTGCATGATTGAGGTGATACTGCAAGCAATTTCTCTGTTTCCAAGATGAAGAAGATTGATTTATTCTTCTGATATGACCTCAAGAAGTTTCTCATCTCCTTGGAAGGTTATTAGAGACATGATGAGAGGATTTAGACAAATCTTGAGAGGAGGAATGAAATATATATATATATATATATATATATATATATATATATATATATATGTGTGTGGGAAACGTGACTGACTGAGAGAATGACATAGGTAAAGATATGTATCATGCATAAGATATGCCAGAGACACAATGGCAGAGTAAGAGACAAGAATATCACGGAATAGGAAAGGAGTGTAGCAGTCTCTTAAAACTGAATATCTAAAAAAGGTCACAAATAAGGATATGTTATTAAGTTTTGATAGGAGTCAATAACTATGAATAAATATATAGTTATAAGTGGTAATTGAAGACTGACATATAGTAAAGACAGAAGAGAGTATAACTTATTTTCAAGAAAGACTTAACTCACATATGTCTTATCATTTATGAATGTACAGTCATAGGGAAATGAGTAAAGATTTTAGCCTATTCTCAAGAGGTTTACGAAACCCAATGTGTCAGACAGTTGTTACCATTACCATTCCCATATTATCAAAAATTTTAACTAAATCATTTTGATTTAAAAGAATTTAGATAAGTTAAAATTAGTCATTTTCTTCCTTTTATGATAATCATTATGGAATGCAGTAAGACAAGATAAAAGGAATAGAAAAGTATTTCATTGACAAAAAACAACAAAACGCCGGAGCGCATTACAGAAACAGACTCACAAAACAGAGAAACAAACAAAACAAGGACAAGGAACAGGAAAAACAATGATAAACGAAGGAGCGACCAAACACCAAGCAACCCAAAAGACCAAGAGACACATTCACCAACAAGCTATCAGAAATCCCCCACCTCATCAACCCTTTCACATCTTTCTTCAGAAGTAGCATCTTCTGGTCCAAGGATTCTGGCTAAAGTGATAATTTCAGCCCTGTAGAATAACTAAGACAGAATTCTTCCATAAGGTATATGAAGGACTTATGTTGATTTATGGAGATTTCAACACAGTTTTTCAGATGATTGAAGATGGTTTGTGGAAGATTCACCCGGACGTTGTACATCATGAAATAGATAAACAGTCTATCATCATGAGTCAAGGTACTTTTGGCCAAACCTCTGGGGCAAAAGTTAGTAAGCAGTAGTTTAAACCACAACTTTCCATCAGGGAGGAGTCCTTCAGGATCATAGGGTTCATACTTATCTCGAGACATATCATGAATCCTAATGAGATCTCCAACAAAGGAATAGTTCAGATGGAATTCGTCAACAGTCACTCCTGATTGAACACAGTGAATAGCTTGGGCGATGGAGGTTGGTGTTACTATGACCGGAACACCGAAAATGGAAGACCAAACAGAGTTGTTGTCATCACCAATCTTTGCGTATTTCCAGAACTCTTTTATCATCACAGGATAAATGGGTCCATGCAGACTTGCAAAGTATCCTGACCATCCTTGGATTTGCATGCTGGTGGAAATGCAAATGCCTGCATCTTTCAGTCTAGGGAGACATGGCCTTTTCTCATTAATGACTTCCAAGGTTTCTTCATTGCCGGCAAAGGTTTTGATAGACATGGTGAAAACAATAGGAGTATAAGTGAACAACCAATAGAAACGGATGAAGAATTGAGAAGAGAAGTGTGGTATATAAAGACAACAAATGAGTGATAGCCATAAATAGCAATAAAGACTTGGATGAATTGAGACAAGAAATTCATCATTTCCAATACAAGGAATACAAACAAGAATAGGAATGATGAAGAAGTGTATCAGTTTCCAAAAGATTATGGACTAGTATATGTTATTGATATTATGACATCAGTCAATAAATACAAATAAATGTATACTCGAAGATGAGAGGGCATAGTCTGACAGAGAATAAAGGAGGGAAGACAAGTGTTAATTCCAAGAACTCTTTGTCTTATATACACCTTTATGAATTCCTAAAGAGGAAGCAAGATGTAAAGATTTAAACAATTTTCAAGTAAATTTTCAAATCCACTATGTTAAAGATGATATAGGTAATAATTACTTGAAGCCTAGTCTCACGAAATCACAACGCTCTAGGTGTCTTTTCAACAGTAGATATGGTTTGATTTTAGACACGACTTGATATCCTCAGAGTCTAGAAAACTAAAAGGTTTCCATCTGATCAGAGACACTTATGACAAAGCATCTTCTGATAATTGAGGTTAAAAACAAATGCTTCTAAGTTTAAATGAAAATCTAATATCTTCAGACTCTGACTAAACACATCTGATTCTGATGAAATCTTACTCTGGACAATAGTCCATTTTTAGATGCTTCAGAATAAATAAGAATCTATCTTCATCCAAGGGTTTTGTAAAAATATCAACCCATTGAAGGTATGTATCTATAAATTTTAAACATAAAATTCCCTTCTGAACATAGTCTCTAATAAAATGATGTTTAATTTCCTTGTGCTTAGCCTTAGAATGTAAGATTGGATTTTTACTTAAACAGATAACAACAGTATTATCACAAAAGATAGGAATGTTACTCTCATGTATCTGATAATCTTCTAGCTGGTTCTTCATCCACAACATATGCGTACTGCATAGAGACGTAGATATGTACTCTGCTTCTGCTGTTGAGAGATCAATTGTTTATTGCCTCTTGCTTGACCATGGGATCAGATTCTTCCCGAGAAACTGACAGTTTCCAGAGGTGCTTTTCTTTCCAATCTGTCTCCTGCGTAATCTGCATCACAATAACCAGAAAGAAATTACTCTGATGTTTTCTCATACATCAAGCCAAGGTTAGTAGTTCCTTTCAGATACCTTAGAATTCTTTTAACAGCAGTGAAATGAGATTATCTAGGATCTGATTGAAATCTAGCACACAAATGAACACTGAAAAGAATATCAGGTATAGAAGTAGTTATGTACAAAAGAGAGCCTATCATACCAAGATAGAGCTTCTGACAAACGTTTCCACTTACCTCTTTCTTTTCCAGAATACATGTTGGATGCATTGGAGTCTTAGCTGGTGTACACTTCGTCATGTTGAATTTCTTCAGAAGTTCTTTTGCATACTTGCTCTGATGAATGTACGTTCCTTCTGATCTTTGATCAATTTTGAATTTTTAGAAAGAATCTGAATTCTTCCATCAGACTCATTTCGAATTCAGCCTTTCTCATCTAGCTTGTTTTTGAACACCCATTTAGTTCCACTGACGTTGACACCTTTGGTTTTCTGAACAAGATCCCAGACGTAATTTCTGGTGAATTGATTCAGTTCTTCTTACATGGCCAGAATCCACTCATTTTCCTTTAGAGCTATATCAACTGTTGTTGGCTCTATCAGAGACACTAGACCCAGAAGAGTTTCTTCGAAATGTCTGAAGGATAAACGGATTCTGACTGGATCAACTTTATCTCCCAGAAACAAATCTTCAGAATGAGATGTCTTATTCTTCTTCTAATGAGATGATTTTTTCTCAGCTTTTGGTAAGGTTGTATTTGGATCTGGAGAATTTGCATCTTTGTCTACTTCTCTTGAATCTTCTACTTCTTAGATTCTGATGACGTGATCTTCAGATCTGCAACCTTTTCAACTGGATTTGACTTTTCAGGGTCAGGCTTATCATTGAATATGACATTAATTGCTTCCTCTACAATTCGTGTTTCTGTGTTATAGATTCTGTAGCCTTCAGAGCATTCAGAATATCCTACTGTTCTAGAGCCAATGATTTTTCCTTTCTGGTTTCCTCAGAAACTGGCGAAGCCTCTAGGCTTAAGTTCCAGACTTTGAAACATATGCCTTCTTCTCGTCATGAGTCGCGAGTAACTACTGTTCAGTTACCATGACTGGTGTTTCAACTGAGCTGATAATGATATTTATGAGCAAGAGTATGAGTCTGAGTCTGATTTTGTTTCTGATGATATTTAGTCTTCGGGTTTTCCAGAAACTTCATCTTCGGTTGTTGCTACTAGCGCAACATTTTCTTGTTCTTCATCAGATTCTTCTTCTTCAGAATTAGAGTCATCCCAAATTGCCATTAGACCTTTCTTTGCTTTGGAGAAGTTCTTCTTAGGCTTCTTGTCCTTCTTGACCTTTGGACACTCGTTCTTGCAATGACCTGGCTCATTACACTCGTAGCAGATAACCTTCTTTCTAGAGTTATGCTTCTTCTGTCCAGATGATGACTCAGAGCGGCCTTTGTTTCTTCTAGATTTTCTGAAGTTTCCTTGCCTATGCTTCCAGAGTTTGTTGATTCTTCTGGAGATTAAAGATAGCTTATCTTCTGATTCTTCATCAGAATCTTCTGATTCTTCCTCAACTTGATAAGCCTTTGCCTTTTTAGGTTTAGACTTAAGATCAATAGTTTTACTCTTCTTTCAGCTATATCTCTTGACTTCTTAAAGAACTAACAATCTCTTCAAGACTTATGCTATTGAGATCTTTTGATAGCCTTAGAGCTGTTCCCATAGGTATCCATTTCTTAGGAGGACTTCTGATGATCTTTCTCACATGTTCAGTAGTTGAGTAACCTTTGTCCAGAACTTTGAGTCCTGCGACTAGCATTTGAAACCTTGAAAACATGGTCTCAACTATTTCATCATCCTCCATTCTGAATGCCTCAAATTTTTGGATTAATGCAAACGCCTTTGTCTCCTTAGCTTGAGCATTTCCTTCATGAGTCATCCTAAGAGAATCAAAGATGGATTTGGCATCATCTTCTCATACTTAGTATAAGAGATAACATTTAGCACTATGATTCTTATAATCTTTCTTCTGTTGGTTGATTATATCACTTATGTATATTTTAGCACATGTAGCATCAACTGGGTGATTGTAGCCATCAACTACCAAATCCCAAAGATCTACATCATAACCAAGAAAGAAACTTTCTATTTTGTCTTTCTAGTGGTCAAACTTTTCACCGTCAAAGACAGGTGGTTTGGCACTGTAATGATCTTTCTCTTCAAAAGTGGTTTTAGCAAGAGCTGCCATGATTTCTCACACAAATACTGGATTGGTACTGAACATTGTTAAGTGCTGATAAAATGTTTATCACAATCAGAACCAGGCTCTGATACCAATTGAAGGTGTGAGAAAAACACAAGAAATGGGGGTTTGAATTGGGTTTTCCAAAATGAAAGCTTTTTATGAAACTCAAACAAAGATCATAAATAAACTAACACTAGAGAAAGACACACGATATATCCTGGTTCACTTGAAAACTATAAAGTTAATCCAGTCTACCCGCCAAGGTGATTTTGCCTTATACACAAGGACTTAATCCACTATAACCAAACTAATTACAACTGCACTAGCAAACTGCTGGTGACTAACAACAACCTCTAAGACACACTAGTCCTAGACTTCTTAAGAATTCTGACCCAACTGGTCTCTTAAGGAATACAACGCACAAGCCATCAGCAAGTGACTAACACCACTAAAACACACTGTCTTAGTCTTCTGAAGAATTTTGAACCAACTGGTCTCTTAAGAAATACAACGCACAAGCCAACTGCAAGTGACTAACAACACTAAAACACACTGTCTTAGTCTTCTTAAGAATTCTGACCCAACTAGTCTCTTAAGGAAACACAAATAATCTATTTGTTACAACGGTTTGTTTACAATAATAATGCTTCTACACAAGCAGAGTAAACATACATTTTAAGCTTAATCTAACTTAGAGCGAAACTATACAGTAAAAACATTATTCTTCTTTGTATTGTGGTGCTTTACTGTTCACTCATATATTCTTCTGTTTCTTGAGTTCTTTCTTCACGTGAATAAGTGTTTTTGATATTTTTCCTTTTCACACTGAGTACTACATCGTTTGTTGCTTACTCACATTCATTCATTCGCATGCACACATGCACTTGCGCATTTCAGATTCGTTGAATGATAAAGTCTATATATAGCCAGAAAAAGATCTGTTGAAGGGTAGATCAAGAATATGATAAGAGTACTGGCGACTTGAAATAATGCCGTTATGATGGGTTGAAAATCGTACACTGAAGTTGTCCTTTGTACCACCAAATCAGGGTAGTGGAAAAGAACGTGCTTTATCTGTACCATGTACTATTTTCCCACACAAACGTTTCATCTTCTTCTATTCATCAGAGGCTTCTGAGTTGAATTTATTGAAGCATGATCAGAAGAATGAATAATTAGGTCTTCAGAGTCTTGAGTCTTTAGAGTCTTCAGAACTTGTTCAGCAGAACCTTGTCTTCAGAGTCTTCAGCACTTCTACTTCAGAACCATTGGTTATCAGAATACTTAAGTCTTTAGAACTTCGTTCAGCAGAACCTTGTCTTCAGAATCTTCAGCACTTAGTTTTCAGAACCTTTAATCTTCAGAATCCTTAAGTCATCAGAGTCTTCAGAGCTTCGTTCAGCAGAACCTTGTCTTCAGAATCTTCAGCACTTAGTCTTCAGAAGTTAACGACCTCAGAAGCTATACTGTCTTCATAAATAGAACATCAAAGTCGCGCTCAAAAATTAGAATCCAAGAGACGTTACAACAGCAACATAGTGTCTTCTCATAATCTTTCTGATGCACAGTAGATTAGAACCAATCTTGCTTCTTCACACAGAAGTGACCGTAGAGAATGTCAGAGTGACGTAGCACATGGTCTTTATCAGAGTTAGAACCTGTTTGTTAAAACAATCAGAATAACAAACGTTAGAGCACCAAAATTATTCTCACACAAATACTTCATTGTTATCATCAAAACATAGAGACAAGATGCATAACCAAATCTTGTTCTTACAGTTTTGTGCCTTGCAATACCTGAGGCAGGACACAAGCTGTTGAACGCCTCATTGCAAAATTCAAGGCCATTGTCGGTTCTCAACATCTTGACCTTTCTGCCAGTCTGATTTTCTACCAGAGTCTTCCAACCTTTGAAATTCTCAAAAGTTTCATCCTTAGACTTCTGGATGAATACCCGCAACTTTCAAGAATAATCATCGATTATGGATAGAAAATACCTTGCTCTTGAATGAGATGAACACCTTGCAGGCCCCCAAAGATCAGCATGGATGTAATCAAGGGATCCATGAGTTCTTTCTTTTCCTTTGCTGAACTTCACTCTGCAAGATTTTCCAAGTACACAGGGTTCACAAAATTTCAACTTTTCTACTTTGTCTCCTCCAAGCAGGTTTTGTTTCCCCAATTCGACCAGACCCCTTTAATTGAGATGGCCCAATCTCATGTGCCAAATTTCTGTCTTCGACAAAGGTTTCGTGGATGCAACATTTGTCGAACCACTTACAACTTTGACCTTAAGGGTATACAAGCCTTGTTTCTTCACGCCTCTCAAGACTTCCTTCGACCCCTTCATGACTCTTAGGATACTTTTCTCTCCTTGAAAAACATATCCCTTTCTGTAGAATTCACCAAGAGAAACCAAATTTCTCTTCAAATCAGGTACATACCTGACTTAAGTCAATAACCTTATTAACTCATCATGGAGCTTGAATCTCACAGATCTAATACCTGCAATTTTGCAAGCTTTGTTGTTTCCCAGCAGCACTGATCCACCATCTTGATCACATAGCTCCTCGAACAATTCTCTGTTTGGAGTCATGTGCCAAGTGCAACCTAAATCCATAATCCACTCTTTTCTTGAGTCGCTGCTTGAAACCACAAGGACATCAGAAGAGTCGAAGTCATCTTGAACAATGGCTGCGTTGCCATTATCCCTACCTCTGTGATCTTTTAGGCGTTCAAGGCACACCTTTCTTGTGTGACCCTCCTTCTTACAGTGATAACATCGAATACCAGATGTTTCGCCACTATAAGACTTCTGCTGACTTTTACCTCTCTTCTTGTCGAACTTACCATCCTTTCGCAAGAATTTTCCCTTAACGGCAAAACCTTCACAACCCGTCGAAGGTTTATGCTCCTTTCATTCGTTCAGGTCCTTAGAATACAAGGCTGATTAATTTTCTTCAAAGCTCAAGGACTCCCTTCCATACAAGAGAGTTTCTTTGGAGTGAGCATGTGTTATGAGCAAAGCACACAACAACAACAGTGCTTGATCTTTGTCATCGATCTTCACATTAATATTTTCAAGATCAAGAATCAGCTTGTTGAACATATCCAACTGCTCAGCCAAAACTTTGTCTCCAATAATCTTGAATGACAAAGCTTGCTTCAGGTAGAGTCGATTCACCAGAGATTTGGTCATGTACAAAATTTCAAGTTTCAACCATAACCCTGATGTCGTAGACTCCTTTGATACCTGTTGAAGAACCTTATCAACAAGGCTCAACAATATTGCGCCGTGGGCTTTCTCTATCATGGTCGTCTTTTCTTTTACCGTTAACGCAACATCCATGGCTGCCTCACCCTTCAATGCTTCCAAACAACCCTGCTGAACCAGCAGGGCTTTAATCTTCAAGCGCCACAGACCAAAATCGTTCACTCCGGTGAACTTTTCAATCTCATACTTTATTGAAGGCATCTTCTCCACGCTCATCGCACCAATTTGTTGTGAAAAACGATACCTTGAAACAAAATATTAACGGTTTCTTTATGGGCAAGAAATGCGCAAGGGTTAGGGTTAACAAGGAAAAACATCTAAAACCTTATTAGGGTTCACAAAGGAAGAGAAAACAGGAAGAAGAGTAAATATTGGTTAAATCTGTTTTACTATTCACTTTCTCAATAGGGTTCAAAGATTACAAGTGAATACCAACAATTAACCTCTCTCAACCTAATAAGGTTTTGTCACTCTTAGGAAGAGAGACTAGTATGCTATTTATACTAAACCTAACATACTAAACTAATGGGCTTTTTAACAATTACCCATTACAAGCTAACTTAGGGTACAAGCTAACTTAAACAATTGGATCCTTAACACAAGGCCCAATCCAACAGCTACATACTAGAACACACTTCGGCTACAGCATGTAGGTCTTCGACAACATCATGTGAGCAGACTTCGACGACATGCTAACACTAGAGTTCGATCCAATATCTCACACCAATCACTAATTATTTCATGTATTTTTTATCTTTTTAGAGTCATTCTTTTTGTTTATGTAGCCTTCCTCAATGGGATGACATTTGTATGGATATTATTTCCCATATTAATCTTACTAAACTTAGACCTTAAGAATGTTAGTTTATGTAATGGCATGGATAAATATATATTGGTTAAATGTATCTTTCTTAGTTTATGGTTTCCCTCTTCACATGATATTTGATTCTCAACATTTTGTGAAAAATATTTTCATTTTAGCATTGTATATTATTAATGTAAATTTTTCTCGTATTCGAGTTGATAGTTGTGGAGATATTGATCACTAATCTTTTAAATTAAATGATGTGTTTCATGTTCATGATCTATCGAACAACCTTATCTCTATTTGTAAGCTTATAGAGAATAATAATTTTTCTGTTATATTTTTTTATTGTACTTTTAAAGATCTTGCAATGGGGAAGACAATTGAAATTGTTAAGGAACATGAAGGGTTATGCACAAACTGATCAGAATGTGTTGTCTTTTGAACTTTAGTCTAAGTTAAAGTAATTTCCTGCTCCAAAATATTTTATAACACAAACGTCTTGGTCATCATCCTTTTTCAACTATGAGGTGTATGTTTTCATTAATTTTTTCAAAACAATCTGTTAAGTTTTTTAAATATCATATATGTCATTTTTCTAAATATAACTGAACTACTTTTCCTTCAAGTCTTACTAAAAGTTACAAACTATTTTATCTTATTCACTCTGATGTTTCAGGACCAACTCTTGTTTCTAGCGATATTGTTGTGATGTTCTTTTGTTGAAGATTGTTCGTGAGTAACTTGTATTTTCTAGATGAATAACAATTAGAATATCACAATTATTTATTCAATTTTACAATATGATACAAATAAAATTTGAAAAAGGTATTCAAATAATACGTTCTAACAATGGTATATAATTTTTCAACCCCAATATTTACAATTTTACTAGTAAACAAGGCATCATCCATGAATTCACATATGTATATACCCCATAAAAAATGGTGTCACAAAAAGAAAAAAATGTCACTTACTTGAAGTCACTCGAGCTCTTCTCTTCTAAATGTCTCTTCCAAAATTATATAGGGGAAATTTGATTGTTGCTTATCTAATTAATCGAATGTCATATTGTATTATAGGTAATGCTAGTCTTGTTCGGTTCATGATCAGACTTTTTCCTTCGACTTCTATGTTTCTAGGTCTTGAATCTCGAGTATTGGGTTGTGTAGCTTTTGTTCATGTTCATAAGCAACACTGAACTAAGTTAGATTCACGTGTCGTTATATATATATATATATATATATATATATATATATATATATATATATATATATATATATCCTTGTAGGTTATCCTCCTAACAAAAGAAGGTACAAATGTTATCATCCCCCAAGTCATAAGTACTTTGTTCCTAAAGATGTCATCTTTCACAAAAATATGTCTTCCTTTACTCATCCTCAACGTCAAGGGGGAGCATGAATGACTCCAACTCTAATTTTAAGTTCTTGATCCTCAGCCATAACTCCCCTTTAACACACAAGTATACTTCAAAGCCTGAGTTGCCACTTATTATGGGTGAACCTATTCCTAGTCATAGTCTTAAATCTACATCTAGTCCTATTTTCCATTCCTTCATTATCTTTTGTTTTGCAGGAACCAACATCTTTGACACTAATTGTAGTGTATAAGAGAAAATGTAAAGTTGTCGCATGAAGCAAAGATAAGTATTGAAAATGATTGTCTTATTAGTGATTCTCAAATTTCTGGTACTTATGACATTGATCCAAATGTTTTACAGATTACTTTGATAAAAGGTAAAATATATTGTTCCTCTAAGTATAGATATCACATTTCTCCATACGTCACCTATGAACATCTTTCCATGTCGTATCAAAGATTTTTTCAGCTATTAATTATTTTAGAATCCTATCATCAGTAGAAGAAGAATTGAAATATAAAAATTGGGCCCAAGCTATGAGCGAGGAATCTAGCCCTTGAGTTCATAACTCCTTTCTTTAGCTGACCTAGATCATCCAACAGTTCTTTGCTTATAAATAGAAGTAGTTAAGCATTTTGAAAAAAAATTCACAATCTTTGGTCTTCACGTTCATTCATATACACTTTATTGACAAACATTTTTGCCTCTTTCTTGAAAGTGTTAACTAGTACGATTGCAACATTAAATAAAATCTATACTTTCTTCATTTCTTTTGCTTCATCAACCTCACATAACTAGGTACCCTCCTAAACCCAAGCTTTTATCTTCAGAATTTCCTGTTTCCTAGTCGGGATGATTGATAGTAAGGTTAACCTAGTGAGAAGTTCTAAGGATAAAACTTTTCCAGCCTCGATAATGGGGACATCCTCTAATTCTTACCTCCCTCCTCTTGATCATAATTACCTGGAACTAGAAGTCATACCTTTATTTGGCAATTCTGACTCATGTATCTAGCAATTCCTATAAGGAAGAAGCTTCTTCATCTTGCCTATTAGAAGCCCTTTTATCTAATGCTAGTGGAACAGTGATTTATCTTGAGGTCCCAATGCCAACTTCCATCTTAACTGAGGAGCAAATACAAGTCAATTGGAAAAGGAGGTAATACGTTAAAGTCTTTATCAAGCTTTGCATGAAGACAATAAATCTGAACCCAACGTCGTTGAGGTGGGACCCACTTGGATCTTTGCTGGTTGCAGTAAAGCGGCAAGCAAAAATTAAGTTTGGAAGAATTTCAGGAATTATCGTCTCCATAGGGATCAGTTCGAGGGAAAGAATTCCGTTTGACAATCTCTACATATCTAAGCTTGGTTTTAAATGGTTTGAGGGTAAAGAGCTAAAAGAAAAACATATGAAAAAGAAAATAAATACATTCTTTAGAGAGGAGAAAACTCGACACGAGTTGTATTTCCTTCTACCCATCAAATACACAATCTACCAATCAGTTGTACGCAACCTAAATAACTCGTCAATTTCATCAAGTATTCTCTTAATACCGTCTATGTCTAGAGCGGTGTCGTGAGAAATACCGTATCCATTGCTATACGATTTCTCCATATAACAACTGATACAATAAGCTTCAAGTTCAACGCAAAGCAAATATCATCCACAAATTGATTTTTTCAATTTATGAATCAATAGATGAATAACCTAGATCCGGATTCGAAGAGGATATGTCTACCGCAACTCAAATCCAAAAATAAAGAGAGTAAAACAAGGATAACACCGATAAATATTTGTAAAATAGCTTGTATACAATGCCAAGACACTACTACAAAACGCGCAAACAACAACGCTAGGTTTACAACAGATTCATTTACACCGTTGTAATAGCTTATAATGTTCGCGCATCAGTGATTAGTTGGATTTATTACTACGGTTGTCTTATAACACCGTAGTAATATATGATTTGTAGCAAGCTTCAATCCCCATCAAATACACGTTTTCAATTTTTTAGACTACATTAAGCGTGTGTCACTTAAGTCCATTATTTAAAAATTAAATTGTAAATGATTTTACAATGGTTAATAAACCAACCGTTGTTATAGGACTTTTTAAAAAAATTGAAAACTGAAAATTATTTAACCAAGATATTTAACAACGGTGTTACTAAACAACCGTTGTAAAATTTGAAAATTGCATGACGGTTGTAATTTCTAATCGTGATGAAAAGTGATATTTTTTAGTATATAAGCGAAAGTATGTATCGTTCAGTACATAACAACTGTTTATCTCAAAAGAAAACCCTAACATATTTCACTCTTCCCTCTCATAACAGAACTCTAAATATACTTCAACCTTCAGATACGTCTTCAGATTCGTCTTCACTAATCACTAACTTGAGGTTCGTTTATTACACTTATGCTTCGATTTTGTTTACTTGTCTTGTTAAAAATGGGTTCTAATTTTTTTTCTTGAATGTTCTCATTTTTTCAGATCCATCATCACCACCTTAGCAAATACAAGAAGTATACTTTCGCTATGTTACATATGGTTTTTGTAGCTATGAAGAAAAATACAAGAAGTATGAAGCCATTGTGTTAACTTCATTCACCTTGTACCTTTTTTTCATAGCTTCATGAACTAGATGAAATAGGAAAGTGTCTCAGCAAATCCTTCCATAAAGTTTCACCGTATAACTTTTTTCATTCTTTTCCATAAAGTTTTCATCAAATCTTTCCATTAAAATGTCTCAGCAGTCCGTCTATAGCCATGGAAGTAGGTCCTTAAATCATTCAAGGTACGTATGCAAGTGTGGTATCAACGCTCCATTGATGACGGCATAGACCGACTCGAACCCAGGTTGCCGTTTCTATGGTTGTGGGATGTATAAGATTCAAGGATACCAACAATGCTCTCACCTTTCTTGGTTGGATGACGAGATGGATCCTAGAGCAAAATAAATAATTTCTTCACTAGTAAAGAACTTGAATGAGGAGAAGGGAATTGTTAACACCTACAAAGCCAAGGAGTACGAATTAATGTTGAAGGTGAAGATCATGAAGAAAAATTTGAAGATTACCTGGTTTTTTCTATTTTTACTGTTCATTGCATTTGTTGTAATGACGAATTAGGTTATAGTTGATTAGGTTTGTATGTTTACTGATGGTGTAATGGTTGATGTATTGGTTACATAAGATTCGTGATGATGTTATGGTGTATAATTAATATGATACAATTAATATTATTATAACTTTATCACAAATCTGTGTTGTATTTTCTGCTGTGATATGGTGAACAGTAATATAGGTTAAAAATTGGTATAAATTATAAAAACAGGATATAATTGTAAATTCTGCAGAAAATTTTACAACGGTTATTTATCATAACCGTTATAATAACTCGCACGCTGTCCAGTAAAAAGTTAAAAACAAAATTGCGCAGCTGGGAATCGAACCTAGGACCATCACTTTATCACAACGGTTTTTTGGATAAACCGTTGTGATAGGACGCGCGCTTTCCAGTTTATTACAATGGTTACAGGGCCGTAATTGTAAGTATCATAAATACAACCAAACTCTACATAACAACGCCTGGTCCTACATGGTTATATATCTTTCCCAACCCTTGTTAAATGTCTGTTCCGTAGTAGTGTGATCAATACATATACATAAAATCAGAGTAAACTTACATACAAACCCCACAAATGGAAACTACAAAGGGAAGAAAGGAGAAAAATCAAAATCTCTCGCGGTGTCAATCACGATTAAAGAAGCTTCAATCCTGGATCATCAAGTTGCAACCTCCATTGATGTTGTTAAATCTCTCTAAACTCCAAAAATGTGTTTGATGAAGTTGGGGTTAAAAGATCCCAAAACCATAAACTAAAAAATATCTAAAAACTGACTTTATAGGCAAATTTAGGGCCCCGTGTTCACCTAACGAAGTCCCATTCTCCTAGAGAACATATGTCACCTTAGCTACTTACAAAACAGTGTTTTCCACACTTTTGAGCACTTTCTGTTTGCCTAGCGAACATGACATCAAATTAGCACTTGTCTTGACCGTAACTTTTGAACTGTAACTCCGTTTTATACGCGGTCGGAAGCGTTGGAAAGCTTATTCAATGCTCTATAAGACGATAACAAAATATCATTGCTTGTATACCTACAAAAATGAGAAAAAACAATTAAACTCAATGATATTTACACGATACGCAGTATATACACTATAATGTAAACTATACAACATATGCACAAAAGTTGAGGTTTATTGGTTGAATTAAGCCAATAAGTGCCAATTATTCACACTCAATATCAATCCAATTTAGTATTATCAAACTCTCCCCAACTTAAACTTGTTTGTCCTCAAACAAGAATCAATCAACTCGAAGAAACAAAAGCAATAATCAAGAAATCATGGTCAACAAATTTTTACAAACGGAAAACATATGTATGGTACAAATATCAAAAGTACATGCAAAGAAATGCTTACCACTAAACTACAACGACACCACGATTATGAAACAAAGTCTAAGCACAAAACACATGTCAAAAATTCTAAAGGAATACAAATGTTCAATAATGAATCACACCTAACACTCCTCTTCAGAATAAGGATGTAGAAATTTACGCGTTTGCAACCGCGAGACAATTACACTCATCTGAAAACAATGCTAACAACAGTTCAATTCATGGAAGCAAATAGATCACTAAGGGCTTGAAATGTTGTAGCTTAGCCAGGTTTCACAACAAATGGTCATTTCTTAGGCTATTGAATTAAAGTTGCCACGCAAAAGAAACATTCACTATACATGGTATTTACACATCACAACTTCATTCACCAGTTTCTTTTCTCTATTGTTCACCCTTTCCAAACTTCCTTTGCATAATTATTTTTCATTCTCTATTTTTTTTTCTTTTCAAACAAGTATCTTTTTATTTTATTTTTCACATTCATATTCACAATTTTCTTTTCAACGCTTGTTTGAATTTTTTCAAAATTTTTTAGTAACCTACCACTTTCTATTCACTCTCCCCAACTTGGTTTTAACCAAACCTCAAGTGAATGGCAAGGAAAACAATTTAGGGCAATGTTCAAAGGTTCAAGAAATTTTTTTAGAATCCTACACTATTCAATGATTAACTAACTTTTGATTTATGTACAAACACCAAGCTCATCACTTAATTAGGGTCTAAAGTATTAAGCTCAAAGGGATTAGCAAATTCTCTCTACTCAAAGGGTAAGTTATTGTTTTGGGATATGGTTGTGCTCAATATTAACAATTACCTTGATCATATTTAATGCTTCCACAAAAACACAATAGTCAAAAGATTAAGAATGAATAAAAAGAATTAAACAGTTATCAGTCATCCTAAGCATTTAGTAAACAATGGAGGTTTCTCACAATTTGTGGCTTTTGGACTTAATTGATTCAAAATTGAACAAAAAATGCAAGAGAATGAATGGCATGTTATTTGTACAAATGCTAAGGTTCATAAACATGTTATGTTTTAGAAAAGCAATAGACACAAACCTTAGCCATGTAACTCCTTTAAACTTTTCACATTACCATAACATTTTCTTGTTGAAACAATCAAACTTGAACAAAATGTATCCTCAAGCTAATCAAAAATAAATCTTGAGACAAAACACAAAAATTTCCTAACAACCTAACAAAATTGAATTAAACTAAATAAACATAAAGCTATACAAACTCAAAATCCGTTGGTTTTCCTCCCAACAAGCGTTTATTTCACGTCGTTAGCTCGACGCCTTTATTGTGCTTTGCTAGTAACTTCCTACAGACATGCCGATGCTTTGTCAAAGCGCCAACCTAAAGAAAGTGTCATAACCAAACACTTGAACAAACGTTAAGGGAACAAAATATATACAACACTTGAACAAACATAATGGAAGACAAAAGCAAAACAAGTATCTATACAAGCATACATACAATTATGTTCAAAGCTTGGAAATATAGGAACTACCGCAATGCGATTCAATATCAAAACTAATCCCCGACAACGGCGCCATTTTGTTGGTTGCGGTAAAGCGGCAAGTAAAAATTAAGTTTGGAAGAATTTTGGGATTTATCGTCTCCACAGGGATCGGTTCGAGGGAAAGAATGTTGTTCAACACTCTCTACATATCTAAGCTTGGTTTTAAATGGTTTGAGAGTAAAGATCCAAAAGAAAAACATATGAACAAGAAAATAAATACATTCTTTAGAGGGCAGAAAACTCGACACGAGTTGTATTTCCTTCTACCCATCAAATACACAATCTACCAATCAGTTGTACGCAACCTAAAACACTCGTCAATATCATCACGTATTCTCTCAACATCATCTATGTCTAGAGCAATGTAGTGAGAAATACTGTATCAATCGCTATACGCTTTCTCCATATAACACCCAATACAATAAGCTTATCATTAACAGAAGAAATACCTCTCCCCATCTTTAGGGGTTTGGTTTCATCAAAAGCAACATGTATAGATTCTTCAACAAATAAAGTTCTATTATTGAATACCATATACGCCTTACTAGATGATGAGTATCCTAAGAAGATTCCCTCATCATCTTTTGCATCAAACTTACCAAGCTTCTCTTTGCCATTATTTAGAATGAAACATTTGCAACCAAAGACACGAAAGTAAGAAATATTAGGTTTACTACCCTTAAGTAACTCATAGGGTGCTTCTCTAGGATATGTCCAATGAGCACCCGATTTAAGACATGGCATGTGATGTTAATCGCATCCGCCCAAAAGTACTTAGGCAAACCCATTTCGCTTATCAATGTCCGTGCTAATTCTTCTAAAACACGGTTTTTATGCTCCACATCACCATTTTGTTATGGAGTGCGCGGACATGAGAAGTTATGGGTTATGCCGCTTTTGTTGCAAAAGTTTTTAAATTGGTGGTTAACAAATTCACCACCATGGTCACTTCTTAAGGTGACTATTTTCAAATCTAGTTAGGTTTGGATAAGCTTAGAAAATTTCACAAAGACTTTAAAGGTTTCTTCCTTTTGACTTAGAAATAGGGTCCAAGTAAATCTAATAAAATCATCTACTATTACAAATTCGTAGTAATTGCCACCTAGGCTTATAGTCCTTAAAGGACCAAAGAGGACTAGATGGAGAAGCTCAAGAGGTTTTGAAGTGGAAACATAATTTTTGGATTTAAAAGCCACTCTTGTTTGCTTTCCCATTTGGAATGCATCACAAAACTTTTCTTTAGAAAATTTTATTTTAGGCAGACCAATTACTAGATTCTTAGAAGATATTTTATTAATTAAGTCAAAATGGACATGGCCTAAGCGTCTATGCCACGGTTGAATGCCAAATATGACTAAATTTGAACCATTATTCTTGGCATTTTTAACTCTTTACTTATGTTTTAATTGATTTATTCCATGTTCTAGTATGATTCTTCAATATAATCGATTTTACCTTTGGATTCCTTTATATGTGTGTTATTGTGTAGAAATTAGGCTTGATTATCAAAGAACAAGGCACAAATGATTTGACAAGGAAGCCAAAGAAATGAATAAGAATTCAGCATGTTCATAGTGCGAGCAAGTAGTGAAGTGAAGGCAAGCTTGGAGTGTGAGGGCAATGCGAACTGGAAATTTTTAATAGCATTGGAGAAACGCCTCACTGAATGCAGTGCGAGGCCTAGGCGAAGAAGTTCAAAATGAGAAGAATAGCTCGCAGTGCGAGCTTAGTTATTTTCTCAGGGGCAGTTTAACTGTTCAGAGGCACTTCATGTGCCTAAAAGTAGTCTTCGTAGTGCAAACGAGACAGATTTTGTAATGCTATTTATGTGTTTTTCTTGCTTTTTAGAAGCATAAGTTAGATTTTCAGAGATAGAACTTTATCTCTCTTCATTCCAAATATATTTTAGAGAGAGAAACACAAAAATCTAAGAGGGATAAGTCCAAATACAAGCAAATCAGAGTTTGATCTTCGAGTAAGTACTTCGATCTCTTGTTGGGGTTGGATGTAATCTATTGATACCTTATGTATTTCTTCTAATCTATGTATTTGTGAACTAGTTTTGATTCAATATTGAAGTTGTCTTTGATTTCATACTATTGGGTTTGAGATATTCATATATCAATGAGCAAACTCTAGACTTAGATTTGTGAGTTGGTATTCACTAGTATCAAGCTTTTATTGTGTTGATTGTTAGCATGAGACATCATCTAGTGATTAATATGGTAAAGCCCACGATAACGCTTTAGACATAAACGATATTGTGAGGATGCATGATAATAGAGATGAAGAACTATGTTCACATACATAAATTAGTTGAATATATGTTAAAAAGGGTTAATCGTATGTACGTATTCTGATCATGGCGTTTTATATGAATCAATCATTTATCTGATATGGATGTTATCCTTGTTTACTTGTTTACACATTAATTTGAACCGCTATAGACATATACTCTTCAGATCTGGATCTAGGATAAATACCTTAAGGTTCTATTCTAGACATAGATTTAGATTTAAAATTCGTGTGAGTATCAGTTCTTAATGCTATGTGTTATTGAGTTGTGTGAGATATTACCAATGAGAGAATACGGTTGTTCTCTCGACTTTGCGTTAGACATAACCTCTATTGTGGGTGATACGTGAGGCCACTAGATGAATGATTGATTTGTGTTTAACTGGTGAGAAGAATGCATGTGTTATCGATTGATAAAATTCGAATCCCAACAAGGCTATGTTTATTTTAAATCTTTATTTTATATTTTCCGTCTTTATATTTTCCGCATTTATCTATTTTAAAGTGAATCTTTCGACCAAAATTTTCACAACAAGCTTAGAAACGTAGAGACTGTTAAACGGTGTTCTTTCCCTCGCACTGATCCCTGTGGAGATGACAAAACCGGGTACTCGATAATTTTTGCTTGTCGCTTTACCATAACAACAAAATGGCGCCTTTTTCGGGGATTGGTGTTTTGATATTGAATCGCATTACAATAGTTTCTATATTTTTGAGCTTTGTAAAGTTGTTTATATTGTATATATACTTGTTTCCTTTCACGTTTGCTCAAGTGTTGGTTAGGGATAGATGTTGATGAGAACTTCTTGATTGGTTACTCTTTTGCAAAAAAAAAAGTATCCTATGAAGATTCTACCAAGATTGGATGGTGATGACAAGATTTTTCAATGTGATGAATGCATGCAAGGTACATGGTTACCACTTTCTAGAGTGTTAGAATGATTAAGAATTTTGTGCTTTGTACAAATGTGTATTCATGTTTCATTTTACAACTTAGTTAAATGCTTGAGTCACTTAGGTCCACAAACCACAAATTGTGAGAAACCTCCATTGTTTACTAAATGCTTGGATGACTGATACCTTTGTTAAATTAGTTAGATTCATGCTTAATCCTTTGATTATTATGATTTTGTGGAAGCATTAGAAAGGATCAAGGCTGTCATACCCCAAATTTTGACCACCAAGATTTCCCATCATTATGAAAATCATCATCACAATATGGATGTACCATCATACCTCATCAATCTTCTCAAGGATTGTTGAGCATTCACTACATCCAAGAATTAGGGTTTTGAGCCCTCTCAGAGCACTTAGACAAAGAATCAATCATAAACTGACATGATCTTCAACTTTTCTAGCCTCTCAAACTCCCAAAAAGGATCAAGAGGTCTCCCACAACAAGAATCAAGCACAAGGTTGCAACATTCCAAGTGGATCAAGCCTCAAGATTGCCAGTGTCACCAAATTAGGGTTTTGGTCGACCAATGCCTCCAGATGAAAATTTTCATCTGGGAATGAGCCAATGCTTCAAAACATGAGTCAAGAAGCTTAAAGGAACCTCATGAACCCAAGCATAGAGTCAAAATGGCCTCAGAGGATGCATTCATCAAAAATTAGGAATTAGGGTTTCTTGTCCTAATTCACCCCTAAGTTGACTTTTGGAACAAGACATGAGACAAGATCTCAAGAAGTATTTTGAATACCTCCAATACATCATATTGATCCATTTAAAAGATTGGATTGATTAAAAGGACTTTGTTCATGAGCAATACAAAGATTTAAATTCATCTGAGCCAATTAGGGTTTCCTGATGAAAAGTCAACTGTATCTTTGACTTTTGACCAAGACATGATCCCAAACCTTGGGACATGATTCAAGACCCTCTGCAACACCTATGGAATCCATCCATTAGGTTTGAATTAGGTCAAGGACTTGATTTCATAAAGGATCACACAATTTGGAATTCATTTGACAAAAGTCAATTGTGCCAAAAAACCAAGTTTAACTTTTTGAATTTCTTGACAAACAAGGCTCCCCTAAGTAAAAAACAATGTTAATTCATGGTTTGGATCATCATCCATCAAGAAAAATCAAGAAAAGTGAGGTTACTTGAAAAAGGGGCAACCTTGAGAAACTTAAAATTTTCTAAGTTATGGAAGAAACGTTATTTGGTACCAACTTTGCAAGGTCATAACTCCTAAACCACAAGGCCTTTTCCTCCCATCCAAAGCTCAAATTAAAGCTCTCATTACATAATTCAAAATTGTCAACTACACCCGATTCCAAATCCTTATGGATTTTGAGTTATGGATTGATCAAAATCACAAAAGTATGAAAATAACCACTTTTTCCAACACTTAGTGAAAATTTTGGACAGAATCTGTCTTGGGTTTTCACCAACTTTAAGGCCATTTTTCACCATGATACAAGTTGATTCAAGACCAATATTGGACATCAAAGTTAAAGTATGATATACAAGCTTTCCAAAGAGTACCATAACTCATCCTAATTCAACTTGAGTAGGGAGTTATAAGCATGGAAACATGACACCTTCAAGACTGGTTTTACAAGACAGTTTTGTACATGCCACACGATTTTGTCATTTCCATGACTTGGCAAAGCTTGTCACCATGCAAGACAAGTTTCTAAAGTGCAATGAACATGATGTCTGCAAAGCTACACACCATAGAGGCTTGCAATTCAAAAACCTCATCATTTGGCATGTGACATTCAAAGTTCAAAATCCAAAAACTCCAATTTTGTCAAGAGGCATTTAAAGGGTGCATAGAGCTGGCATGTATCAGCCCATGATCAACCAAATAATTCAAGATGAACTCAAGCATCAGAGGACCATAGGCCTGCAAGATTGACCCAAGTCAATGGCTAGAGGAGACTTTGGCAACAAGACAAAGTTCAATGGATAATGGAGTGATCTAGCCTCCATTCACTATTGCTCCCAAAACAAACTTACTCTACTATAAATAGAGCTTCTTTATGATCAATTCAAGTACACCAAAGCATAACAATACATGCTTTCCTCCAAATCACTCTCAAAAAACCATATTTTGCTTCTCTTTCAAGTCACTATCAAATTTTCAATTTGAGAGCAATTCAATCAAAACCAACCATGCCAACACCCCACATACATCATATATGAGTGATCCATAACCTTAAAACTCATCTGGAACATCAGAATCACAAAGTCACCCCCTATTTGCTCAAGCTTTTTGTCCTATTTGCAGTAGAGGTGCCACAACAAGTTCCAAGCTGATTCAATCCATTCCAAGCTTTCAAACACATTACTTGAGGTCCATTGAAGTTGTCCATATCATTACACAACATTGGTAACACCTACAACTGAGGATTCGATTTCCTCTTGCAGAGGTAAGCCTGACACTCTTAAACTCTATGATCCTTGCATCATAATTGTGTTTTCAAGTTACAAACATGTTTCTGTACTTATGTAAAGTGTTTCCCCTCAATCAATTGCCATGTATGAATTGTGTATAGGATTTCATAGTGTTCTTGCAGAAATTAGGGTTCTTGAGTTCATCATTTGATTTCTCACTCCACACTTAATATAAATTCAATTAATTGGTACCATTGGAATCCTTGTTCAAAAACGAGCAAGTTTCATGTTTACAAAAGTCAAAACCATTGAGTAATCAGAGAGATATGAGAGGTTTTGCAAATCTGGGGAAGAAGAACACGCGCGAGCAAGAACATGTGTTTTTGGCGCCATTTTTTAAATATTTGAATTTTTGAATTTTTGATGTTTTATTAAATGATTTCAAAATTTAATCTCTCTCTCATTTTTTTATCATTTTTTATTGGTTCTTTTTTTTTAAAAAAAAGTCACAAAAATGTTAAATTATTTTATTCTACAAAAAAATCACATTTATATTATTTATTTAATATAGTTTGACTTTTTTGAATTTAATTTAATTTTATTTGTTTTTAAACATTTTTAAATGAAATTCTCACCTTGATTTTTCAAAACCAGTTGGATTTCAAGCTTTCATGTGATTAAACATGATTTTTCAAAATATTTTTTAAAGTTGATAACTTATTTTTGAATATATTTGATATTTTGTATCATTTTATATTTATTTTCCTTAAAAAATTATGGTTTTTAATTAAAATTAGGATTTCTCTTAATTTTAATTTTTCAAACACTTTTTCAAAACACTTTTGGGCCTCTTGGTAGAGTGTAAATCTCATCCCTTTGTAAATAAATAAATTTTGGGCCTCAGTCATTGTATAAGTCCCGAAAAGATTTTAAAAATCTCGGCGCGATCGTCTTTTTCAAAACAACTTTCATCTGGGCCTCTCCTTGAATTGTAAGCCCCGTCTTTCTTCTTTTCAAACACTTTTGGCCTCTAATAGAGTGTAACACCCAACCCCCTTTGTACATAAATAATTTGGGCCTCAGTCGTTGTCTAAGTCCCGATACGATT
Organism: Lathyrus tuberosus; assembly: GCA_022829125.1. Classification (NCBI taxonomy): domain Eukaryota; kingdom Viridiplantae; phylum Streptophyta; class Magnoliopsida; order Fabales; family Fabaceae; genus Lathyrus; species Lathyrus tuberosus. The sequence goes on from JALAZF010000349.1 coordinate 6,212,622, forward strand.
TTTCAAAATAAACGGTGCGATCACTGTTTTTCATCTGGGCATCTCAGTGAGTTATAAGCCCCAACTCTTGTATAAAAATAGCACTTTTGGGCCTCTAATAGAGTGTAAGACCCATCCTCTTTATAAAATACAATAATTTGGGCTTCAGTCATTGTATAAGTCTCTCTATGGTTTTCAAAACTACGACGCGATCGTCGCCTTTTCAAAAGAGATCATTTGGGCCTCTCCTTGAGTATAATCCCCAAACTTCCTTTTAAAACAAATTTCTTTTTTATTCAAGTTCAAATTCAAAGTCTTATCATAACTTTCTTCAATTTCTTGAAAACCTAACCATACAGCTGTAGTTAATATGCTTGGGCTTTCATCAGACTGTAAGTCCCACTATCTCTTCAATACATACCTGTTTATATATTTCATCTGTATATATATATATATATATATATATATATATATATATATGCTTGTACATACTTGTTTAGAGTTTTCCCCAGCAGTTAGGTCTACATTTAGGTCAAACCAGAGGTTACTCTTTCAACATAGTCAAAACTAGTTCCCCATAGGAAATTCCAGATACAGTCTTGCCTTCTCTTAGGCTTATACAATATGGAACAGAGAAAGGCATTATTCCCGGTGAAACTTTTCTCAAGACTGTCCAAACTTAGAAGTATTGTGTACAAGAAATTCATTTCCCCAGAGAGGATTAATTCCCGGTGAAAAATCTTTTGAATTTCTTAAAACTCTAGAACTGTTCAGTAAAGGAAGGATTAATTCTTGGTGAAACCTTTCTTGAACTTTTCTTAGGTTTGGACCCACAGGCTTCCTAAAAGCATCCCCAGCCTCCTATTGGGCTTAGTACAAGGACCCCCAGGCTTCATAGAAGTTTCTCAGCCTCCTCTTGGGCTTAGTACAAGGACCCAAAGGCCTCCTACAGGTATAGGACAGAAATTAGTCATCTTTGCTAGTTCAATCCTCAGGAGAGTCAAGAATTCCAAAACATCAGACCATTTTAGGGTTGATCTTCATCCCTTAAAACCTCAGCCTCCTCTTGGGCATCATACAAAGATCATTCTCCAGCTAAGAGTCAACCTCTTCATACAAGTAGACTTGGAAAGTCTCATCTCTTCTTGGACATCACCAAGAAAAACCCTCAATGCACAGGAAAAAACTTGATCATTTCACTAATCTCTAGCAGAGTTAAAACCTCCATAAGTTTTCAAACTCAATCTTTAACCTTCACCTTAAAAATCCCAGCCAGGAGGATATTTTCTCTATACATCACACATCAAAACAGACAACCAAAATCTTTTTCCCAGATAATTGTTGTAAGCAACACACTTGTTGATTCAAAATCCAAGCTGAAGTCCTTCTCTTATCCTGGTCAAAAATAATCTTTCATCTAAACAGCTGTAAGTGGAAAGCCTCTGGATTATTTACATCCAAGCCAATGTCCCTCTCTTAGTATCAAAGATTCTTAAGGAAAACTGGCATTGCTCAATACTGAGTTAAAGTTTCTTCCTTCATGATATTGCCCTTATAAAGGAAATTATGGCATTGCAGGATTCACATATCCCAGTTAAAGTAATTTCCCTTATAATCAATTTCTCAACATTTTGTGATGAATAGGTGAGATATCTCCCTTTAGATATGACAAATTCTCTCTCATTCACCCTTAAGCTTCAATCTTGGGCTTTAATCAAGACACAAATACTCATCTAGCTTCAATCTTGGGCTTTAAACAAGACACCAAACATCTTTCCTCCCATAGAATAAGAGGAACTACGATTGCTCTGATTTCCCAGTTATCTTTACGAGAATACGTAGGCATAAGATTGTGAAATCTTAGCAAGCACACAAATCAAAAACTATAGGTCCAGTACCTTACCAAAAACAATGGAAAACCCGAAAACAACAAAAACACTCTCTCAACACTCCCAAAGGAGAAACTTTTCCAACCCATGACAGACAAACACTAGAAAGCAGTTCAAATTAATAGAGAAACAAGCAATAAAAGTCTATGGATAACCATACATACACTGGGTGTTGACAACTTCCCTATGTATAATCTGACCCCGACCCCCCAATCTCTTAGCATTTGTTAAAGAAAACATTTGCGTTTAAGGTTAGTTTTAGATATCTTACTTTTCCTTTCTAGCTTCATAGGAGAAATAAGAAATCAGAAAGTAGCACCCAATTCCAACCATTGCGGTAAGGTGGTCACATCACCGACAAAAATCGCACGCTACAGAAAAATGGCGACTTTGCTGGGGAGTCACTAGGATTAGAGTTCCTAAGAGGTCTAGGCTTTTATTTTCTTTTATTTCTATGTTTATTTACTTTCTGCTAAAGGTCAACGTGGTTGAAGGGATCCTGTCTATGCTGGTACAGTTCTACGATCTGGTATACCACTGCTTCACTTTCCTAGATTACCAACTTGCACCAAAATTGGAAGAGTACTCCCACCTGATTGATTTACCTATCACTAATCAAGCTCCATTTTCCGGACGGGAAGAAATTCCAAAAGATCAGGCCATTGCAAGAGCAATCTCTTTGGATGAGTCAGAAGTTAGGACTCACATGACCACTAAAGGAGGAATCCAGGGTTTACCGGCTAAATTTCTGATGGAGAAAGCTCTATACTTTGCTAGTGTAAGAAACATAACTGCCTTCGAAGACATCTTTGTTATGCTCATATATGGGTTATTCCTCTTTCCCAACATTGACAACTTCGTCGATACCAATGCTGTTGAGATATTCTTAATAGGAAACCCCGTACCAACCTTGCTCGCAGATGCTTATCATTCTGTACATTTAAGGAACTTGTATAGTGGAGGAATGATCACATACTGTGTACCATTACTCTACAAATGGTTCATTTCCCATTTGCCCAAATCTGCTGCTTTTTGAGATCACAAGAATACTCTACGTTGGTCACAAAGGATTATGTCTCTTACCAATTTTGACATAGATTGGTACAATTAGATTTATGAAGGGATAGAGATCATCGACAGGTGTGGAAATTTCCCCAATGTACCACTCATTGGTACTAAATAAGGGATCAACCATCATCCAATTTTAGCTCGCCGTCAACTCGGTTACTGATGAAGAATATCCCACATACTGTTCATCTAGAAGGTCTTTTCTTCAAGGAAGGGGAAAATGACAGGGCACTAAAGAAAGAAATAGTGCATGCCTGGAAACATATTCACGGGAAAGAGAGAAAGTCTCTGGGAAGACCAAATTATACATCCATGGAACCTTATCTCCGCTGGGTGCAAACTAGAGCCCTCAAGTAGAGGATGCCTTACCCTCGTCAAGAAGTTTTTCCAGTAAAGGAATCTGTCCTTTATTTCATGTCTGATGCGGAAAAACTCCAGGTCACTCTTAACAAAGTCCAACGTGAGAGAAACTCTTAGAAGAACAAATACCAGATCCTTAATTTGGAATGTACCAAGATTCAAGAACTGATAAAGGAAAAGGATGCTCTGATTGAGATATTAGAGCAACATGCCATAGAAAGTCAGGAAGACCGAAGAAATTTACCACTCCTTTCACTTGGCAAAGGATCGTTGACCCGACAACAGCCAAAGAGGCCTGATCAATGAAAAGAAAAATTCAGGAACCGGCATCTGAGCTCTCCTCAGAGAGAACTCATGATCCATAAAGCTTAGACGTTTCCTTCTCACACTTTTGTAAAATATTGTACTTTTCCTTGTAAAATACTGCAGTCTTTCGAATTCAATAAAAAAGGGTGCCCCCCCCCCCCACTGTGTAATATTTTTAATCTAATTGTTAAATATTTTTTTGAAAACAAAAACTAAAAAAATATGTCATTGCATATCATTCATCATTCTCACATAATGCATTTCTTTTTATCTTTGAGTCTCACGTATATGTCACACTCTAGAGTCAAACTGTCTCATTCGTATAATACTCGGACCAATCAACAAAAGAAAATGGACAATCTCGAGGAAGAGAACATAAAGATGAGAGAAGAGATCAACGCTCTGAAGGAGAGTTTGGAGAAACTCCACCACGACATGCAAACCCTGGCAGCAGCCCAGGAACAACAACATCAAAGGACTGTCATCTCAGTGATTACATCTACACCCATATTCGAGGCACATGATAGTCATCCTCGGTACAACATGCCTAAAGGGCGCCCCTGGGACATGCCTTTCAACTTTATACCTGAAGGATATATCCCACCGGTCACTGAAGACCCAAAAGCCGTTGCAGGAACCGCTGGACCTGAAGGTTACAAACTTCAGAAAAATGAAGATGCGAGGGTTACGAAAACAACTTCTGAAGGTTACAAACTTCAGGGCACTGAAGCACCAAGAATTACAGTCGTAATGTCTATACCACAACCAGTGGTACAAACTATCCCAGAAGGACAGATTCTGCAAGCCACTTCTGGCAGAAACGAAGAAGTATATGAAAGGATGAATGAATCCAGGAACTATTCTTGGAAATGCAGAAGGAACTACATGCCATTCGCGGTCAAGACTTATTCGGAAAGGACACCGCCGACCTCTATTTGGTCCCTAATGTAAAGTTACTGCACAAATTCAAGGTGCCTGACTTTGAAAAATACAAAGGCAACTCTTGCCCTCAAAGTCATTTGGTGATGTACGCTCGAAAAATGTCTACCCGGATAGATAATCAACAACTACTGATCCATTACTTCCAAGACAGTTTAACCGGTGCCGCATTCAAATGGTACATGGGTTTAAACCGTACAAAGATCAGTACTTTTAGAGATCTCGGGGCAGCCTTCGTTCAACAGTATAAATACAATTTGGACATGGCACCAGATAGGGACCAGCTCAGAGCAATATCACAAAATGATAAAGAAACCTTCAAAGAATATGCTTAGAGATTGCATGAAATTGCCGCTCAGATCTGTCCCCCTCTCGAGGAAAAGGAAATGAAAAAGATCTTCCTGAAAACGTTGAGCTCGTTTTATTACGACCGAATGGTTGCCAGTACGCCCAGTGACTTCACTAAAATGGTGAACATGGGAGTTCGCCTTGAAGAAGCAGTCCGAGAGGGACGATTGGTCAAAGATGTAGAGCCATCCAGCAGTACTAAGAGATACGGTAGTGCTTTCGAAAAGAAAAATGAGCAACATATCAATAATATCTCTCTGGGAAAGCAAAGGCGAAGGTATCAACCGATAGCAACAATAACTCATGCTATCAAGCCGGCGTCAGCTCTGACTTATCAACCTCAGGTTGCTCAGAGCCAACCAAATCAACAACAGTGTCATCAAAGGCAGCAACATCCTTTTCAGCAGGTTCGCCCACAGTATAATAATAACAATTATGCTACACGACCATCTGGGTTCGAACCTATACTAATTTTGTACGTAGAGTTATTTCCACTTCTACTGGCCAAGGGGAATGTTCAAATCAGGATTCCTCTCGCAGTACCAGAAAATCCACCTTTTTGGTTCAAAGCAGATCAAACTTGCCCTTACCATCAAAGAGGATCGGGACATAACATTGAGAATTGTCTTAGCTTCAAGTCTGATGTATAGAAGCTTGTCAGGAACGGGGTTTTATCTTTCAAGGATACAAATCCAAATGTTCAGACGAACCCATCACAGGATTCGTGAAGTAAACATGGCCCATGCATATCCCAACATTGTTCAGAACCACGACATCCACGCAATGAACGTCAATTTAGTGGCGATGCATTCAAGGCAAAGTTAGTATTACAATCTGCCACAACACGATTACAACGCTTATCTAATCTGCTCAACAAACAATCAGGGATGCTCTTTTGTATAAGAGGCCCTCCAATGTCAAATGGATCTCATATGGATCCAAGACTACCGTGAAAGAAGTAATCATCAGGTCAATATGGTTCAGATCTTTGACATACGCCTGATGAATACCAGTCTAGTGGAATTACACGCTAAGCAGGTCATACTTGGTTTTTTGGCTTCACATGATTATCAAGACTATAAAGAAATCTGCGAAGACGACCAAGGGTGTGCGCTTGTGCAAATGACGCTTCAACATCTGTTGGACCACTGGTGGCTTCCGATCTACTTGGATGAAGACACACAATAGATTAACATGACTGATGGGGATCCTGGTAGACATCAAAGTCGTGATATCCGCTCAATAGAAATAGATCTAGTAAAGATACACTGCATACAAAGCGGGTACGATCGGGTGCCACCGCACAATTATGAGCGCTGTAGAGTATGCTCAGAAAATAACTAAGGATGCTATCTCGTACGAGCAGCCCTCCAGAATCAGTTGGACTGAAAGGAGATTCGACCATGTTTGAATTTTGAGTCGATCAACATGATACACGGTTACCTTAATGGTCAGAACAAAAACGGTGTCATAATCTCCAATCATGGAATAACCAAGGACGTTTGCGCCATAATCCCTCTACTCAATGAATCAAAGATCCCACTTGATAGTAGAAAAATTCCCAACCAGGAGCTGATCGAGGTTGCCTACGACGGCCAGAAAAACCAAAAAGCTCATGTGGTTATCTACTTGCTAGGTCCAATACCGTATAATTCAGAGAAGGCTATCCCTTACAAGTACGGTGCAACGACCATAGAAAATGGAATAGAAACTTCATTACCCTCCGTTGTGAACATAGCCAACATCAACCGAGTCACCAGGAGCGGTCGGATATTTAACAGAGGAGTTGGAGAACCTACCAAAGAAAAGGAACCTTAAACGGAAGTTCCCAACTAAGAAGTTGGTCAATCTAGTAATCCAAAACTCGTAAAGAACAATGATGATATGCTGAAGCTCATCCAAAAAGGCGAGTACCACATTGTGGATCAATTGTTGCAAACTCCATCTCGAATCTATGTGTTATCTCTCCTGCTTAGTTCAGAAGCTCACAGGGAAGCTCTACAGAGGGTCTTAGAACAAGCCTTTGTATAACAAGATGTGACCGTAGGATAATTTGACAACATCATCTCCAACATCACTTCTTGTAACAATTTAGGATTCAGTGATGAAGAACTGTCGGAAGAAGGCAAGAACCATAATATGGCACTCAATATTACAGTCAATTTCCAAGACGATGCTTTAGCCAGCGTACTGGTACACACATGATCATCTTTGAATGTTATACCAAAATCAACTTTGGTTCGACTATCTTTTCAAGGAGCTCCGATGAGAGGCAGTGAGATCATCGTCAAAGCATTTGACGGATCTAGAAAAATACTTATCAGTGAAGTCGATCTTCCCATAACCATCGATCCTCAAACTTTCCAAGTCACATTCCAGGTCATGGACATCCGAGCAGCATATAGCTATTTATTAGGAAGACCTTGGATACATGAAGCTGAGGCAGTCACTTCGACACTTCACCAGAAGCTGAAGTTCGTCAAGAATGACAAATTCGTTACAGTGTGTGGAGAGCAAGCCTTAATCGTGAGCAACTTATCATCATTCTCCTGTGTCAAACCAGATGAGGTTGTTGGAACTCAGTTTCAAGCACTCTCGGTGAGCAATGAGAATCAACAAGAAAGAGGGACGTCGATTTCCTCATACAAAGACGCTCTCAGAGTGATCGGGAGTAATGACATAAAAGGATGGGGACAAATAATAACTCATATGGATAACAAGACAAGAAAAGGTCTTGGTCTCTCTCCGACTTGTACCCAGACTACCAAGAAGGATAAAAGTTTTCGTCCCATTCAGAATTTCTTCCACAATGGAGACTTCCTCCACCCAGTGTTTTAAGAAGTACACACCATCGATGGGAACGACTCCTCTGATACGGATGAAGAGTGGAATTCTTATCTCAACAATGAAGGTTATACATCTCCGGGAGAAACGCACATGCCATTCTGTTTTCCAAAGCAGAGCCCAAGATATAAACTAAAATCAGACATCAGAATGATATATGGAGATTGTGATCCCGAAGGATTCCTTGCTCCACCCAACTTATTAGAGGAAGATAACCTAATGAAAGACAACTTTGACTATGATTATTATGATCCCCTGGATGACTTGCCTATCTGGAAGCCATACACGGAAGACTCGGACCAAAAGAGTCAGTCAGACAATACCTATCAGCTGAAAGATCTTGAAAATAATACACCTGCTCCCCCAGAGTCATGGAATCCTTAGCCAGAACACTCTGAGAGTGTCCAAAACCATGCAAATGAATTCGCAAGAATCGCAGGACGAGAGTTCATTAACTACGCGATTCCTTAAATCAACGTCATTAAGGAGGATGGCTCATCTATTCCCACAAAAATGTGGGACACCTTGGGACAGCCAAGTGGCAAGTACGACTTGTCGCTACGCAAAAATGCAGAGAAGTCGCCATCGAACGTTATTTATCCCAACGGGGGGAAAGGAAAACATCGAGAAAAACCTAGGAAAAAGGATGGTCTTGCGACCAAGATATGGGTTCGGAAGTCGGTTATGCAAGGGGAAGGTATTAGCACCCCTCACATCCATCATATTCGATGGGAACTATCTAGGTAGTCTATGCGTTAATAGGTGTCGTTATCTAAGGTTTACTTGCTAAAGAGAAATGGAGGGGTTTTAAATAAAAGGGGACTTGATAGGATTTTGCAATCCTCTGCCTACGTATTGTCTTGTGCAATAGGAAAGTCAGAGTCATCGTAGTTTGGAGGACTACGGGTGAATTGGTGGGAGGTTGCTCGCCAAGGATTAGGGTCCTTGTGCCTACGTATCTCCATTGTGAAATGAAGAATCAGAGCGTCCGTAGTTCGTGGGACCACGGGTTGCTGTTCTCGATCGCACAGGGGCGAGAGAAGGTTTGATGTTTTTGTGGGCGAGATTAACGGTCGTATTCTAGCAGTTAAGCATTGCTTGTATTGGGGTAGAACGAAGGTAATGTGCCCTTTTGAAAGGTTTTAAGGTGATGCCCTAAGGCAAAGGAGTGGTGAAAGTTCTTTGTTTTGGAAGGTGTGAGGCGAGTCTACTTGTCGGTACTTAGAGGGAGACAAGTATTCAACCATAGGCTAAGTATGGTCCACGATCAAATACTCGAGAGTTGAGGGACAATGGTATCCCAACCACTCCTTTTCACCCTAAGAGGACCAAATTAAACTCTTGTTTTATTAAGTTTTTTGAAAGGTGATAGGTGTGATAAGAAAGAGTGATGATTGAATGGAAGACGAAAATGGATGGAGGTTGACGGCGATGCCTAAGCAATCGACTTACGGGTGTGAAGGGTGAGAATTGTAGGAGTGAGATAGAGATAGAAGTATGAGAATGGAATGGATTGAGATAATTGACGTTGGATCAAGTACTCGCGTTGTGCTTGATTAATTTTGATTTTGAAAAGCACTTGACGTTGGATCAAGTGTGTTTTAATCTTGTGAAAAGATTGTGTTTGTCGTTTTGGTTTTATGTTTGTTAGTTAGCATGTGAAGTAAGCAACAAAGAAAGGATAAGTCTAAGATATTACATGCTCATGGGAATGGGGAACATATTACCCACAACGGGGGGATGAAGTGTAAGCCATGCAAGAATTAAAAATAATCATACAAGCATACATCATACAAAGTAAGAATAAAGCATTCAAGGCACCAAACTAATGACAATTGATTAATTAAAGGGTGAAAATCAAGATTAATATGCAAGCATAATTAAAAATTGTGGGAAAGAAATAAAGCATTAAAAATTAAAATTTAATCATGTCAATCCTAATTTCTAAGTAACCATGAAATGACATTAAAAAAAAATCAGCAATTAAATTCATTTAGAAGGTAATCCTAATTAATCAAGTGGACTAAAATCCTATTTTTATTACAAAACTAAATTAACTCTAATGACTATGATAATTTTTTGCATAGAATATATAAGATCATTTTCTAAAAATAATTTAACTATTAATCAAATTGTGATAGTGATATGTGGTATTGAATTAAATCAAAATTCAGCACCAACTAAATGTGACATTTGGCATATTATATATAACTAATGTAAAACTAAGTATAATAATTTAAAAGATTAATAAAACAAATATGAAATAATATAAAAAAATTAAAACCATCAGTAATGATGCTGATATAATAATAGTGAGTAATAGGAAAAAATAGTGAAGAAAAAAAAAGAAAAAAAACTAACCTACAGTGAATGTTAAAACCGCAGGCGACGTCATCGTGATTTCTAGCAAGCATCAATATTGTTTATTGGCTTATTTCATTATTATTTATATAAATATGTGTGTTAAGGTGGATAATTTACAATTTGATAATCTTTCAAATGTGAAATGTGTGATGTAATATTAATTAAATAGTAATTATATAGATGCAGTATAATCGTACAATAGTATTACATTAGCAAAACATAAAGTAATAGAAGAAAGGAAAACAATACCGGCTAATAAATTTTTGATAACGACAACGAAATCAAATTTGAAGAATTAATATATCATTGTAATTGAAATTTCTCAAAGAAATCAAATATATACTGCAAATTGTGAAACCAACTACGAATTATACCGAAAAACACAAAAAGTAGACAAAAATTCGATTAAAGAATGCGGCGGTTCGGCTAAAATATGAATTAGAACAAAAAGGTAATTATATATTCATAATCACCGCGAATAATCTATTCAAATCGTATATTCAAATGCAATTGGCGGTTAAAAATTAGAAATTACTATTTTTAAGTTTATATTAAAATAAGTGATTATTTCAATAATCAATTTTAAAACAGTAGCATAATTTAATGGCTCTACCACATGCAATTAACAAGATCAAACACACAAGAAGATTCATGGCAATGGCATGGAAGTGGTGAAAGTTCAAGGCTTACCGACGGAGTCAAGATTTGCTCCGATACGTGTTGAAATTTTATCGAAAAGAAGTGAAACCCGGAAAACTTCAAGAGATAATCATTTATTATGCTTCCAATTAATCTTTTGCTTGAGGATAAGTAGAGAATTGGAGAATAATAGAAAATTGATGATTCCTTGAATCTTGAATATGATGAAAATTGAGTGTTGAATATCCTTGAATCCACTTAAATGATGATTATAGAAATTGATTGTGGCTAAGTTCCACCAAGTTTAGGATTTCAATGTGAAATCCTAAATGGTGATGAAGATGAACTTTTGTGAAGGTGATGAAAAATGGTGGCAAAGTGTTGAAATTGGTTAGAAGCAAAATGGGAGAAAAATGGTTCATAGTGGTTAACCCCAAAAATTGGAAAAGAAGAAAGTTTATATAGATTATTTTTGGCTAATTGTGGTTCATTGGATTGTGATCCAAGTCACCACTTTATCAATGGTTAAAATCTAATTTAAATGCTAGTTGCGGATCACCAGTCTTTGCCGTTAGATCAATTATTATCAATGGTTGAAGTTTGGTAAATATTAGTTTGATTTTGTGATAGTTTGTGAGATTTAATGAAGTTAGAATTAGTTAATTAGTTTAAGGGCAAATGGGTAAATGCATGGGTTTGGGGGTAAATAGGTAGTTAACGGAAGTTAGAGACAAGACATGTTGGAGTTTAGCATAAATACCAAGTCTCAATGTAAGACTAATGGTCACTTGAAATATCACTTGAAATAACTTGAATTTAAATGCTTTTGCCTTGATTTTTCTAACACATTTTACTTGAATTTTTACGACTTAACCCATGATTTTAGGTGCCTTTGGGAAGTGATTTTATGTTGGAAATAAGCACTTCTGAATTAATTGAGACAATCCTTCCAATCTCTCAACTAGCCATGAATCTCAAATAAAGAGATGATTCGCACCAATATAGGAAATAAACCCGAATAATTACCAAATAAAATCCGCCTTGAAGATCCGCTTAAACCGAATACATCCACTATTACCGAACCGTGACCTAATGATTGTGCTATGTAAAATGTGATTAATGGTATGCATGACCTAATGAAGGGTATGTACATGAGGACTATGAGATGCACAAGCCAGATAAGGTTAGGAATAGTGAGGACAAATTTTGGGGTGCGACAGCTGCCCCTTTTCAATCGACTTTAACCTGAAGGTATGAAAAGTAATAGTTTTCAGACATTCGAGGTATAAGGAGAATTGAATACCAAAAGAACCATACAATTTGTACTCTGGGGAAGAACAGTGATATAATAGATTTTTTGTTCTCTGGTGAAAATATTTATAATAAGTAGGCACACTTAAACAACAGTGATCTGGTGATGGGGGTAATGGTACCGTTGCTAGGTAAGATAGAGGAAAGGTAAGATCAACGGATTTATGGGTAGGAAGCACAATCAACAACGAGATGACTCCACTAGGGAAGCTAAGGGTAACCGACGATAAGATCGACACATGAAGCCTCTTGTGCAAAGGACACTATTATAATTGAAAGGATAGTCATCAGTACTGCGGCTGGGAAAGGTTCAGGATGATGACTGGAAAGTCAATTGATTGACTGGGTGTTGGAAATAATAGTACGACATCAACTTTGAGGTTGGAGGTAGAAAGATAAATATAAGCTCTGAGGCTGGAGATATAAAGGATAAGCATCAACTCTGAGATTGAGAAACAGACAGACGCCAACTCTGAGGTTGGGGAAAAAGGAATATACATCAACTTTGAAGTTGAGGAAAAAAACATACATCAACGTTGAGGTTGGAGACAAATTCAGATAAACATCAACCCTGGGGTTGGGAAAAAAAGATAGACGTTAACTCTAGGGTTGAGAAAAACTTGGATAAACATCGACTTTGAAGTTGAGAAAAAAGTAGACATCAACTCTAAGGTTGAGAAAAACTTAACATCAACTTTGCGGTCGAGAAAAAATATAGGCAAACGTCAACTATGAGGTTGAGGATAAAAAGATAGACGGTCATCAACTCTAAGGTTGAGGAAAAAAATCGGATAAACGTCAACTCTAAGGTTGGAGGAAACACATGCATACTTCAACATTAGGGTTGGGAAATTTTTTGGATAAACATCAACTTCGAGGTTGGATATAAGAAATGCAAACATCAACTCTGAGGTTGGGAGAACAAGACATCAACTCTGAGGTTGGGACTATGATGGACATCAACTCTGAGGTTGGGAAAGACAAATGTCAACTCTGAGGTTGGGGATAAAAAAGAAAGACATCAACTCTGAGGTTGGAGTTTGTGGAATTCATAGGGGAATATTGGCTGGGAATTTGTGGGCAATGTTCTCTTCGGAGAAATGGAATCGTCGTCTTGATTAAGGGTTGATTTGGGCTTTCGGTGTAAGGATACCAAACCTGGCCTGTGCTTCGACGCATGTTTGATTTTTTCCATGGCGTAATGCTCCATACTAAATGGAAATGCTACGTATTTGAGGATGCAATGTAATGATGATTACTATATGCATAATGTCGATGTATGCTCGGGCTACTGGGGAAAGAGGTATGTGTTAAGTATGGTTGGACTTTGGATTTTCTCGTTCAATTTTACAAGACTTCATGCTATGCTATGCTAGACGAATGATATGCATGAGCGAAGCGACATGATTAATGCATGGTAATGATTTGATGCAATGATTTGACGACTCGTCTGGTAGCTTTGAGGTAGGTCAGGTACAGTAGAAACTGGATAGTGTTTGGCCTGGCTACAATATTTCTGGTTGAAAGGTTATGAGATGTGCTTAGCGTGAATTCCCAACATTCCCCTTGAACTTAGCTGTTGACAGAACTTGCTTGATTAGCTCTGGAGGTGTCATACCCCAAATTTTGACCACCAAGATTTCCCATCATTGTACAAATCATCATCACAATATGGGTGAACCATCATACCTCATCAGTCTCCCCAAAGATGGGTGAGCATTCACTACAATCAAGAATTAGGGTTTTGAGCCCTCTTAGAACTAATAGACAAAGGATCAATCAAGAAATTACATAATATTCAACTTTTCTAGCCTCTCAAACATCCACAAAGGATTAAGAGGACACACACATCAAGAATCAAGCACAAAGTTGCAACATTCCAAGTGGATCAAGACTCAAGATCGCCAGTGTCACCAAATTAGGGTTTTGGTCGACCAACGCCTCCAGATGGAAATTTTCTTCAGGGCATGAGCCAATGCTTCAAAATATAACCCAAGATAGTCTAAGGGAATGGACCCAATCATCAAGTCAATTTAACCTCAGGGGACACATTTACCAAAAAAATCAGGAATTAGGGTTTCTTGACCTAATTCACCCCTAAGTTGACTTTTGGGACAAAGCATGAGCCAAGACCTCAAGACATGATTTGAGGGCCTCCAATATACTACATTGATACATTTGCAACAAGGGATTGACCCATGAAACTTGATTCACAAGTTTCAATTTCATCAGGACCACAATTAGGGTTTCGAGGAAAAAAGTCAATTGTGCCTTTGACTTTTGAGCAAGACATGCTCCCAAACCTTGGGACATGAGTAAATACACCCTATAACACCTATGGAATCCATCCATTAGGTTTGATCTAGGTCAAGGACTTGATTTCATGGAGGATCACACAGTTTAAATTTCATCTGCTGAAAAAGTCAACTATACAACAGTCAAAGTTTGACTTTTTGAATTTTTTGGTCAACCAAGGTTCCTTAACCCTAAAACAATGTTAATGTGTGATTTGAATCATCATTCATCAAGAAAAATCAAGAAAAATGAGTTAACTTGTAAAAGGGGTAACCATAAAAAACTTAGAATTTTTCCAAGTTATGAAACAAAGTGGCTAGGGTACCAACTTCCAAGGATCATAACTTGAGATCCAAGCAACCATTTTGGGTGATCCAAAGCTGGATTTGTAGGCCTTGCTACACTCTACAAAAGCTTCAACTACATCAAACTCCAATTCCTCATGGATTTTAAGTTATGGAGTGATCAAAATGGCTAAAAACATGAAAATGACTTTTTTCCAACACTTAGTGAAATTTTCACTAAGTCAGAATCTGCCTTACTTTTTCCAAAATGTAGGGACATTTTTCACCTTGATCCAAGTCAAACCAGGTCTAGGGTTGAACATCAAAGTTAAAGTATGCCATGCGGGCTTTCCAACAAGTACCAGAACATCTCCAAATTCCATTTGAGCAAGGAGATACACCATTTGGGACATGGCATCATGAACTGGTTTTTACAAGGCAGAATTTGTGCATTTTGCTCGATTTGTCCAAATCTGATAAATCCAAGCCTTGTAATCAATTTGGACACATCTGAGGATAAAACAAGAAGGGAATGATCTGATCCCCAAGCCTCCAAAGTCCAAGAATCTACATTAGCCATGCCAAACCTAAAAAGGCCAAAAAGATGCCAAGACTTCAATTTTGTTTCCAAGCATTCAATGGATACACCAAGGTGGCATAAACTGAGCCTATTCCAACTGAATTCAGTCCAAACTTATCTCTGAACCAAAGCTACAAAGCCTGTGCTTTAATCTCAAGTCAATGGCTAGAGGAGACTTGAGATTCGTTTTGCTTAACATTGGCCAAAGGCCTGCTGCAGTTGCCATTCACTATTGCT
This sequence comes from Lathyrus tuberosus, assembly GCA_022829125.1. Classification (NCBI taxonomy): domain Eukaryota; kingdom Viridiplantae; phylum Streptophyta; class Magnoliopsida; order Fabales; family Fabaceae; genus Lathyrus; species Lathyrus tuberosus. Next base: position 6,228,065 of record JALAZF010000349.1, read on the forward strand.
TGCAAAACAAACTTGCTCTCCTATAAATAGAGCTCAATTGTGATCAGTTTGAGTACACCAAAGCACCCAAACTGATGCTTTCCTCAAAATACCGCTCTTTAGGCCAAAATGCCTTCTTTGGCAAGGTATCTCTGAGTTTTTGAGTTAGAGAGCATTTCCATCACAGCTCATGATCCAAACACCTCTAATATGTTGTATCTAAGCTGTCCAAACACTAACATGTGACCTGTAACACCAAAATCTCAAAGTCCACCTCCAAAACCTCAAAAAATTGACTTTTTTCATTTTTCAAGCTATGTCTTGATTCAGTCACTTTCAAAACCAGATAAAACCTCAAACACACTCCAAATATCATCCTTGAACTGTCCCAAACGATTCCCCTCATCTGGAACACCATTTGAGAGAGTTGCTATTTTGGTCACTTTTGCCCCTTTTGCAAGAAAGAGTTCAAACTTGTTCCTGAGGATTCCAGCTGGTTCCAACCATTCTAAAAGCTTCTAAGGGAGCAATTGAGAGTGTCCAAAGCATCACATTACTTCTGGAACAAGAAACTTGGCAGATAGCACAAAAATCTCCAAAAGGTAAGTGCATCATCACTTGAACTTTCTAAAATATGCATTTCTTTGAAGTCCACTGATCATAAACATCTCATACATGTTGTATATGTTGTGTTTGAACCAATTTGCCATGTAATTCATCCCTGTACCATGAGGTAGCACAGAAAATGCAAATAGAGGCCTATTTCAAAACCACTATCGGGTTTTAAAATGGGGACCTCATCTGAAAAAACCAATGGCACCATTGGATTCCTTGTGAAATTCTAGGCAGGATAGACCTAAATTTTGTCCCAATCCATGGAGAAATGAGAAAGTTATAGGCTTCACGTAAATGGCCCAAAAGCTGGCCTTGCCTTGCCTTGCCCAGGCCTAAAACAAGGCATGCCTCATGTATTTGTGGGGTGGTTTTGATACACGAATGTATCACCACCCCAGAGGTAGAAGGCGCGCGTTGTAACTTGGAGGTCTGGGGTTCGAATCCCCCTCGCCCCAGACCCCTTTTTTTTACCACTTTTTCCATTTTTTTAAATATTTGTCATATTATTTTAAATGATTTGGAAAATTAATTTCTCTTTCAATTTTAATTATTTTTTATTGGTTCTTTTTGCAAAAAATCACAAAAATGTTAAAATATTTTATTCCACAAAAAAATCAAATTTGTAATATTTATTTAATATAGTTGATATTTTTGTAAATAAATTCATTTTTAATTGTTTTTAAACATTTCAAAAATGAATATTCATCTTGAAAATCAAAATCAAATGAGTTTTAATTCATTTTGTGATTAAAACATCATTTTTCAAACCTCCACCAAAAATCACAAGTTGTTTATTCAAACTTATTTGGTGTTTTATCATTTTTTATTAATTTTCTTTAAAGAATTACTTTAAAAAATGATGAAATTAGGGTTTCTTTGATTTTCACCCTAACAAATCTTTTTCAAACACTCATGGGCCTCTAATAGAGTATAAGTCCCATCCCTTTGTAAATAAAATCATTTTTGGGGCTCACACATTGTATAAGTCCCTCTGTACTTTTCAAAACAACGACGCGATTGTCGCCTTTTTAACAAAATCACTTGGGCCTCTCCTTGAGTTGTAAGCCCCATATCTTGTACAAAAATAAATCTCATGGGCCTCTAATAGAGTGTAAGACCCAATCCCTTTTGTAAATAAACCTCTTTGGGCCTCAGTCGTTGTATAAGTCCTGAAGCGATCTTTAAAACAACGGTGCAATCACTGTTAAAACCTTGGGCCTCTCCTTAAGTATAAGCCCCAACAATATTTTCAAAAATGAAATTCTGGTATTAGATATGTGATGTTAAGTGTGATGTCACAACATCAATATCTGCAGTATGAACAAGATAATAAAAGCACTGAATATCACACAAGGATTGTTCACCCAGTTCGGTTCAACAACCTACATCTGGGGGCATACCAAGCCAGGAAAGAAGTCCACTAGTAGTAGTATCAAATTACAGACTCAACAAACCAGTTGACATCTCCTAAACTGAATCACTACCCAATGACCCTTCTATCTAAGTCCAACCTAGATAAGAGACTCCATCTCACTCCCAATCATCGCAATGATGTCTAGCAGTCAACATCTCCGTCACTGCATCAACAGCTTGATTTCCAAACATTCTCCAAACACATAGAAGACACACTCTTATGACACATCTTGGAGTTGCTTCAAAGCTTCCTCCAAGAACAATACAATACTCATTACCTACAGGTTTCTGAGTAATAACACAGTGACCATCTCACAACCCGAGTGGTTCACTTAGACTAAGCCCTAATGATCTACATCTTGGACCTGTACCTATTCTAGATTACAAGCATTCTATTTATAACTTTTTCCCAACTGGATTTGGGCCTTCAAATCTTCTGCACCAAATCTGCAACAAATTCTCTCCTCAATAGATCTTCAATTAAATCTTCATAATTAACTCTGATTATTCTCCATATCTTTTTGCATTAAATTAGCAACAAACTAATCTTCTTCATTAATGATTGCACCAAGAAATTCGCATCCAATCTAACTAACAGATCTCCTTAAATCAACATAATGCACGCAACCCTAAAAACATCACAACCTGATGTTTTAATGTTCTGGTATAGTGATGTCAAGACATCGCATGTGACATCACTCTTCAGCAGTTTAACTCTTCAACACCTTAACTACTTTCACAAAAGCAGAATGTTAACCAAACATAACAATATTGTTAGAAGCTCATGTTGAAACATCAACCATGACATTAACATTGTTTTTCCAAAATTCCAGCCAATCCAAGAAACTAACAATCTCCCCCTTTGGCTAATTTTGGCTAAAACCCATATATAAACATTACAGCAGCAATTACAACCCTATACTACTGTTAGTAGTCATCAACAACTACTGAATCTATCAGTGACCATCGGTGGCTACTGTGAACAGCTACCATGGAGAATCATCTTCTTGGGAAATTTAGAACGATGTTAAGACATCATGTTTGACATAATATCACCACAGCACAGCAACTTCAGGCAGCACATAAGGACCTAAGCAGTAGACAGTCCTGAAGTAGTCATTTGGTGCACATGAGGAAGAAGATATCTGGCACTCCCCCTCAATACAACACATTTCTTTTTCCTTCCAGGACAGACCCAGGCAAATGTAGAAGACTCCTCCAGAAAAGAAATGTCTGTCTATACATAAAAGACCAATGGTGGCATAAGAGAATTCTGCACACCTTCTTTGATCAGACACCGAGTTTAATCTGTGGCATAAGATGAAACTTAAGAAGTGCCATTCTGCCAACCCAGGTAACTCAGAACACAAGTCACAACTGTGTTCATAACTTAGGACACAAGTCACAAAAACTCAACACCAACCCAAGGTAAGGACATCCTCTTTGACATCTCTGAACCACATCTGAAACTGCAGACTCCAGACATAGCATCTGCGCAAACCATTTAGCAAAACCCTTTCCTTTCTCCCCCCTTTTAGCCACAAATTGGCAAAGAAAGCCCTCACAGAACCAGACCCAAGTAGTGCTCACCCAAAAACGAACAAACGCCATAAGACTTATGAAACAAGAACACTCACTGGCTGAAGGAGCAAGGAATAACCTCTATAAATAGCTGACCAGTTACTTTGGAATTAACGACCCTTGAATAGTCAAAGTTCTTGGTCATAGAAACGCTATTTTAAGAACTAAAAACTCCATCCAAATTCAATGTCTACCACCCAAAACAGTCTTGACCGCCTTTATTGCCTCTAACTGATTCTTACCATAAATTGTGCCAAAACAGTTCCATGCATAGTCGAAGACACGTGTTTCACCTTATCCTTACACCACCGTCCAAAATAAATCCTTGTTTGGCTCAAGAAAAACATGTCCTGTACCATGTTCTGACATCTTATCACACAATGTCTGCTTGCTCACAACATTATCAACCCAAGACTTCCACAGAAGATTATACATTCCAAACCAATAAACTTGTCTTCAGACTTCTTTTTCAGAAGTATGTGCACACATGAATCATATGACTAGAACCAATTGTCATAACATCCAACGCCAACCAACAGCCTAATGTCATAACATGTTATCTGACCTTATATCCTCATAAGAGGCAACCCATCTCCACAAGCTTGATCATCATGCAAGCTTCACAATCTGTGCACCTTTACAGCAAGATCCATAGACACGTACACCCCCTGTCATGGTAAACTAGTGCTCTAGATGGAGATAAATTTTTAAGCACACTTGCTGAGCACATTCATTTTGGTACCACTGTCCCTTATTAGCAGTCACTCACACATGAAGTCATAATTAGGCTATTCATAAGGATCACCAACCTCCTGATCTACTTCAGTCTTCTCTACAGTCTCCATCCAAGGTAGACCTTCTACTTCATCATTCTCCCGTATGACTATGTAGACGCTCCTTAGGCAACTGTAGGCACCAAGCTCCTGAACCAGAGCAAAATCATCCTTCACCAAGGATATTCAACCAGATACTGTCCCAACCTAAGTTAGAACATTTGCCACACACCATGATTCTTGATATGCTCCACCAACTGGACTTACTATTGCACAATAATCCAAAAAACTAGAGAATTAAACTCTCATCCACCTTCAAGAAGAATAATCTCCTTGAGTCTTCAACTCATCACCCTTTTGCCCAATCCTCAATAATAACCAGCTGCCACACTCTAATTATCTTGATTCTTCGAATCCACTTCTGAGATCAACCAAATGCCACAGTTTGATCACATCATTCATGAATCCTCACGTTTATCAGAACTCTCACAAAGATATCTTGATCCACCAAGGAAACTTGATCTTCAAGTCACATGATCCACTTGTTCAAAAGCAAACACACTTAGACTCCCTAAGCCATGGTCATGTAACATCTTCTCGTTCCTGCAGCTCCTGCAAACTGCCATGAGAATGATCTTTTTGAAGCATCCATAACTTCCATTACTGCAGATCACTTCTATCTTAAGCTGATGTGCCACATCACCAGCTGAGACTTCTGATGTTAAGCTAGATGTCAAAGCATTATGATATCCAACTGTTGAATTCAGCTCTTCCTTCTGCCACTTAGAAGAACCTCCTCCCTTTGCAGAACCAAATTTCCATGCTCTCATAGACATGATTCAACAATCAAGTTTGAGTAAACAACCTCCATCCTGCTTAGAAGCTCCAAAGACTTCAAACCTACCACATCTGAATCTTCAGAAAATAAGCAGTCCAAGACTACCTCATAACTATACCAAATAATTCCACTTCTAAATGCACTATAGAACACACAGAGTTCTCACACACCACGAAGAGAAATAAACCGCTTCATAGAGTCCTGTACTTTTACATCAGACATATACATAGTCTCCTGTCAATGTATTTTGTCATTAGTCAAAAGCAGACAAGTACTCAACTCCTGTCAAGGTAATCTTCTCACGCAACCGGCATCTGCTGATTCTTCTTCAAAACAAACCATCATGACAACCATTCATTCCACAAATGCCTTCCAGGTTAGGTCAGTGTCTTGATCTTTTACTCCACCCTGAGCGAAGAACAGAAATGATGTTTCAACATTAGTTCTAACATTAGTCTAAATCACGTTATACAACTGCTATGGCTTTGGAAACAACACCCACACATATCTCTTGTAGGGAACACACGAGAACAAATCAATATCTGATCAACTCATGCAGCGACTTGCATAACAACTCTTCCAGAAGCTTCTTCTTATAAGCTCAAGGTTCAGACCTTTTGTCTAACTCAAGAGTGATAACTGCCATCCTACCATAGGCAATCTGCTACTTCCAATCCTTCAAGCCACAAAATTGAAAGACCTCATGCAAACACCGATTGACCACAGGCTGATTTATACTGCTACTGCACACACATTCTTGGATGCATTTTTCCCTTTTCTTCAGCCAGCTCTAATTGAAATGCTATGACATTATGAACAACATCTCAAAAATTGTTTAACTTCATAGCTTCAGTGATCCTTCAAAACATCTACAATCTAATAGGTCTTTGACTCAGCATAAACTGCTGATGTGTAGCGTGATGTCAAGACATTAGAATTGACATATTAAGCTCAACATGTATCTTATCATAACCAGGAAGATCGTCCTAATTAGGTCACCACAACTAAGCTTAAGAGATAACTTATCAAGATCTTCACTCCCGCATGAAAGATTTGACAGTGATTCTCTTTTGCTTTGGCTCCACCCTCTTCTTTCACCATCAAGAAAATTGATAAAGAAGGAATCAATGTTCTGGACAGATTGATCTTCAATGCCTGATTTGAAATAAATTCTTCTAAAACTTCCATGTCATACAGTCTTTAATAAGATCCATTCACCTTTTGATCACTTCTTTCCCAAAACAAAGATATGAGATAATCCTCATGTATCTTTGGCATCTCTAACCAAACGGTTGAAGCTGTCATGTATAAACTGCAACATCATAGAATATCCTGCTGAGGAGACCAAACCCTAATGTCTTTCCAAGAGAATACCTTCCTAGAATCTCACCACCAGAGATACAAGAACCATCCAGGGTTACATCAAATACCAAGCAACAGAACACACAACAACTCCTCAACAACCTTCAGGCACTACTCAATAATCCTTGCACACCATCACCATAAACCAAGTGTCAACAAATCAAAATCAGACAGGTCATTCACTTCAAGGGAGCATACAAACAATTATAAGAACTTAACAAGTCCAAACCCAGCAAAACTATCTTCCTTGCTCATGAACCATAAAGTATCTTCCCTAGAAGTCATCCAGAAACAGACAGGATGCCTGCTCTGATACCAATTGAAATTCTGGTATTAGATATGTGATGTTAAGTGTGATGTCACAACATAAATATCTGCAGTATGAACAAGATAATAAAAGCACTGAATATCACACAAGGATTGTTCACCCAGTTCGGTTCAACAACCTACATCTGGGGGCATACCAAGCCAGGAAGGAAGTCCACTATTAGTAGTATCAAATTACAAACTCAACAAACCAGTTGACATCTCCTAAACATAATCACTACCCAATGACCCTTCTATCTAAGTCCACCCTAGATAAGAGACTCCATCTCACTCCTAATCATCGCAATGATGTCTAGCAGTCAACATCTCCGTCACTACATCAACAGCTTGATTTCCAAACATTCTCCAAACACATAGAAAACACACTCCTATGACACATCTTGGAGTTGCTTCAAAGCTTCCTCCAAGAACAATACAATACTCATTACCTACAGGTTTCTGAGTAATAACACAGTGACCATCTCACAACCCGAGTGGTTCACTTAGACTAAGCCCTAATGATCTACATCTTGGACCCGTACCTATTCTAGATTACAAGCATTCTATTTATAACTTTTTCCCAACTGGATTTGGGCCTTCAAATCTTCTGCACCAAATCTGCAACAGATTCTCTCCTCAATAGATCTTCAATTAAATCTTCATAATTAACTCTGTTTATTCTCCATATCTTTTTGCATTAAATTAGCAACAAACTAATCTTCTTCATTAATGATTGCACCAAGAAATTCGCATCCAATCTAACTAACAGATCTCCTTAAATCAACATAATGCGCGCATCCCTAAAAACATCACAACCTGATGTTTTAATGTTCTGGTATAGTGATGTCAAGACATCGCATGTGACATCACTCTTCAGCACTTTAACTCTTCAACACCTTAACTACTTTCACAAAAGCAGAATGTTAACCAAACATAACAATAATGTTAGAAGCTCATGTTGAAACATCAACCATGACATTAACATTGTTTTACCAAAATTCCAGCCAATCCAAGAAACTAACAAAAAACAACTTCTCTTTTGATTTAGGTTCAAATATACAGTTGTTATCAAAACTTTCTTTAATTTCTTTGAACAACTAACAATACAGCATGGAAGCTTGCTCACCTGTAAGTTTTTATCCGCTTTCATTTACTTGCTTTAATATATATAACTGTATTGTGGGAAGCTGCTCCATTGTAAGTCTTCTTTCATTCTTTTAAATACATGTCAAATATATATAACTGTACTGTGGGAAGCTACTCCGCTGTAAGTCTTCTTTCATACCCTTTTAAATACTTGTCATATATCAACTATATATATACTAGTATAGTTATTTAGAGTTTTCCCCGGCAACTAGGTCTAGAACTAGGTAAAACCAGTTGGTCACTCTTAAATACAGTCAAAACTAGATCCCCATAGGATTTCCAGATACAGTCTTTCCTTCTCTTGGGCTTAAACAATATGGAACAAAGAGAAAGGCAGTATTCTCGGTGAACCTTTTCTCAGGCTGTCACTATTAGAAATTGTCAAAGAAATTCTATTCCCCAGAGGTGATCTATTCTCGGTGAATAGCATCTTTTGAATTTCTTCAAGCCCCAGAACTGTTCAGAAATGATTCATTCTCTGTGAATGACATCTCTTGAGCTTTTCTTTGGTTTGGTCCCACAGGCTTCCTAAAAGCATCCCCACCTCCTCTTGGGCTTTGTACAAGGACCCTTCGGCTTTTTAGAAGTTCTCATGCCTTCTCTTGGGCTTAATACAAAGACCCTGAAGACCTCTTAAAGGTATAGGACAGAACTTAGTCATCCTTCGTTAGAGCTGTCTTTCTAAAAAGAGTTAAAGCCTCATACAAATTTTAGGGTTGATACTCATCCCTTAAAAGAGTCAGCCTCCTCTTGGGCGTAATACAAAGATAAAATTCCAATAGACTTGGACAGTCTAAATACCCTTGAGTCTCAAAGACATTCTCAAGTTCCCTACAAAATATAGGTGAAACCCCGAATTTTGGATTAATCTCCAGCAGAGTTAAAACTTGTGGGTTCTAAAACCCAGCCTCTCTCCTAAAATTCCCCAACCAGGGTCAGTTTATCATCAATATAGCACTATCTCAAATCAGAACCTCAAGGTCTCTGATCTATCAACTCTTCTGTATCCTCAGCAAGAGTTGATTTCCCCATTTGGACATGCCTCGGGATCTCAAGAATCCTCAGCATAAGATAGCCTCCTATTAGGCTTTGTATAATGATCCTTTCCTCAGCATAGTCAGCCGCCTCTAGGGCTTTGTACAATGATTCTCCCCAGCGGAGCTTACCTTTTCAGACTCTCTTGTTGAGCAATCACCTTTTTAGACTCTCTTGTTGAGTCAATCACCTTTTTAGACTCTCTTGTTGAGTCAATCACTTTTCAGAATCTGTTGTTGAGTTAACCCCTTTTATCTTCAATCTCGAGCTTTGTACGAGACAGATAAAAGCACTCTCTTGTTGAGTCAACCCCTTTAGCCTCAATCTCGGGCTTTGTACGAGACAGATAAAAACAATTCTCTTGTTGAGACAATCTTTTCCAGCCTCCCCTTTGGCTTGGTTTAAAGATTTCCCCTAGCAAGAGTTAGCCTCCTCTTAGGCTTTGTATAATGATTTCTCCAGCTTGTTCAGCTATAATCCTGGGCTTTGTACAGGACAGATAAAAGTACTCTCTTGTTGAGTCAAACCCTTTTAGGCTCCATCTCTGGCTTTGTACGAGACATAAATCTCCATAACTTTCTCTTAAGCTTGGGAAAAACATCTTCCCCAGCGAGGTCAATTCCTCCCAGCCTTCTTTTAGGCTATGAGAAATTTCCCTAAACAGATTCAATCCTCATTTTAGCCTCAATCTTGGGCTTTGTACAAGACATATAATACTCTCCCACAAAGTCAAACTCATTTCAGTCTCCATCTTGGGCTTTGTACAAGATACCGTAAAATATCCTCAGTCGAGTCAGTAAAGTCTCATTTTAGCCTCAATCTTGGGATTTGTGCGAGACATAAAGATTTTCTTTCCCACTGAGTCAGTTTCTTTTCAGCCTCCATCTTAGGCTTTGTACAAGATACATACAAACCCCCTCCAATGGAGTCCAAACTCTCTTTAGCCTCAATCTTGGGCTTTATACAAGACAGATAAATACCTCCCCAGCGGAGTTAGCCTCATTTTAGGCTTTGTATAATGATATCCCCAAAAGAGTCAGTCTCTTTTGGCCTCCATCTTGGGCCTTGTACGAGATACATATATAAACACTCTCTTGTTGAGTCACCCTTCTCCAGCCTCCTCTTAGGCTTTGTATAAGGACTTCCCCAGTGAAGTCAATCAACTTCTTAGCTTCAACCTTGGGTTTCGATCAAGGCACACAAAAAATCAAAATATCTCTGTAGGAAGTCATTTCTCTGTTTATCATATATCAAAACGGAAAATTAAAACTCCCTTTCTTTCATCTAATTGCTGTAAGCGGCATGCCTCTGGATTATTTACATCATGCCACTGTCCCTCTTTTAGTATGAGAAATTCCTAAGGAAAGACGGCATTGCTCTACACTGAGTTAAAGTTTTCTCCTTCAGGTCAAAAACCCCTATAAAGGAAATTATGGCATTACTGGATTCACATATCCCAGTTAAAGTAATTCTCCTTTATAATCAGTCACTCAACAATTATGATAAACAGACAAAGATGTCTTGCTTTAGAGATGACAAATTCTCTCTCAGTCAAACCTTTTAGCTTCAATCTTGGGCTTTGAACAAGATACATATAAACCTTTCTGCCTCTATCTTGGGCTTTGAACAAGACACAAAAACAGCTTTTTCCTCCCTTAGAATAGGGGGAACTACGATTGCTCTGATTTTCCTGTTTCGTTTAAACGGGAATACGTAGGCATAAGATTGTGAAATCTTAGCGAGCATACTAAACAAAAACTCTAGGTCCAGTACCTTCACATCAATCAAAACTTAGGTCCAGTACCTTACCAAAAACATCGGAAAAAACCGAACATCAACAAAAACTCACTCTCTCTCTCATACTTTCCCAAAAAAACTTTCCCAACCCATTAACGGATAAACACCATCAAGTACAAAGCAAAACCTAATGCTAATATCATGTGGATAACCACATATAGGATGGGTAATTGACAACTACCCATTGTATAACTTGACTCCGGACCCCCCAATCTCTTTAAGTGTTTGTTTAGTTAAACATTCGCGTGCAAGGTTAGTTTTAGATACCTTTCCTTTCCCTTCCAGCTTCACGGGATAAATAAGAAATCAGAAAGTAGCACCCCCCTTTCTCCGCAAGGAGGAAAACCCAAATTCTGTGATAAGGTGGTCGCGTCACTGACAAAAATCGTGCGCTACAGGAAAATGGCGACTCTGCTGGGGAGTCCTTAGAATGATCCTCGGGGCATCGTCCCCATTTTCCACAGTAAAATGGAGACTCTGCTGGGGAGTCATTGTCTGTATAGGACTAGGATTATAGCTCTTAAGAGGTCTAGGATGTTAGTTTTAGGAATGAATATATATATATATATATATATATATATATCGCTTTTCCTACTTGATATCCGTGTTTATTTTTCTGCTAATGGGACTGCGGGTGATGCCGCATCTAGAAAGTTTGAGTGCCACCTAAGATAAGTGATGGCATGAGACGGGTAATCTTACAGGGAGTGACTCCCAAATAAGAGATCCCGGTAGACCATCAAATCAGTGGAGATACCCTTTGCAGATTCAATGCCTATACGACTTCGGTTGTTGAAAGCAGATTGTTCGATTGTGGTATCCATGAAACTGAGGATTTAGAAGACTGAGACCATGTGACTATTTTGTAGTGCGGAAGCTATCGGAAATAGTTGTCACACGATACTACCCTCATTTGAGATTACTCTAGGATACATCAACTCGCTCGGGTGAACCAGCCTACTGTTGTTATCCCAAGAGGGGTCAATAATTTTGAGGACAGGTACAAAAAAATCACCAGAATACAACCTTTGGGGATGGGTAGAGCCATGACTTCATGACACCAAACCTTTGACCCATGTTTTTTCTATATTTTTGTGTGCTGCATTTATGCATTCATTTCATTAAAAAACTTAAAACAAAGAAAAATCTTCTCTTCTAGTCTCTCTTTTTCAAATTAAACTAAGACAATGATTACAAATGTCTGAGAGAAAAAGATTGTGTTATGGATTTCGGTAGAAGGAAGACTCACAAGTACACCTTCAAGGTTCCAAAATTAGAGGATTTAAGAGGGTTGGCAAGGATGATCGCCAACCCTGATGCTTTCAGAGCTAAGTACGGAGGACTGCTGTCTTTGTTAAGGGTCCATGTAATCGAAGGAATCCAGTCCACACTAATTTAGTTCTACGATCCGGTCTATCACTGTTTCACATTCCCGGATTATCAACTAGCACCAACACTGGAGGAGTACTCTCACCTGACTGATTTACCTATCACTGACCAAGCTCCCTTTTCTGGACAGGAAGAAATTCCAAAGGATCAAACCATTGCAAGAGCAATTTATTTGGACGAGTCAGAAGTCAGGACGCACATGACCATTAAGGGTGGAATCCAAGGTTTACTGGCCTAGTTTTTGATAAAGAAAGCCTTGTACTTTGCTAGTATAGGGAACGTGACTGCTTTCGAGAGCGTCTTTGTTCTGCTCACATACGAGTTATTTTTGTTTCCCAACATTGATGACTTCATTGATATCAATGCCATTAAGATTTTTCTGATTGGAAACCCTGTACCTACCTTGCTCGCAGATGCCTACCATTCTGTACACTTAAGAGATTTGTATGGCGGAGGAATGATCACATGCCGTGTACCCCTGCTATACAAATGGTTCACTTCCCATTTGCCTAAGTCTGCCGCTTTTTGGGATCATAAGAGTACTTTGCGTTGGTCACAGAGAATCATGTCTCTTACGAACTCTGACATCGATTGGTACAATCGGATCTATGACGGATAAGAATCATTGACCATTGTGGAAACTTCCCTAATATACCCCTCATAGGAACTAAAGGAGGAATCAATTATCATCCAGTTTTAGTTCGTCGTCAATTCGGATACCCGATGAGGCATGTCCCACGTAATGCTCATCTAGAAGGTCTTTTCTTCAAGGAAGGAGAAAATGATAGGGCACTAAAGACAGAAATAGTTCATGCCTGGAAACATGTTCACAGGAAAGGAAGAGAGTCTCTAGGAAAACCAGAATGTGTCTCTGTGGAACCTTATCTCCACTGATACAAGCTAGAGCACTCAAATTGAGGATGCCATACCCTCGTCACAAAGTTCTTCCGTTAAAGGAATTTGTCCTTTATTTTATGTTTGATGCGGAAAAACTCCAGGTCGCTCTCAACAAAGTTCAACGGGAAAGGAAATCTTGGAAGAACAAGTACCACATTCTCAATGTGGAGTGTACCAAAATACAACAACTGTTAAAAGAGAAGGATGCTCTGATTGAGATTTTAGAGCAACATGCTGTAGAAAGTCAAGAAGACCGAAGGAATTTGCTCGTTCCTTTCACTTGGCAAAGGAATTACAACCCGACAATGGCTCAAGAGCCCCGGTCAAAGAAAAGGAAAATACCAGAACCAGCACCTGAGCTCTCCTCAGAGAGGACTCAGGATCCATAAGCTTAGACATTTCCTTTTATAGCACTTTGTAAATTACTGTATTTCCATTTCCACAATCTTTGAATTCAATAAAACGGGGTTTCCCCACTGTATGATATTTGCAATCCAATTGTTGAAGTTTCTTTTGAAATAACAAAAAAATTATTAATCAATATAATTATTGCATATCATTCATCATTCTCACATAACACATTCTTCTTACCTACGAATCTCACGTCCGTGTCTCAATTCTAGCGTCAAACTGTCTCATTCATACAATACTCGGGCCAATCGACAAAATAAAATGGGTGATCTCGAGGAAGAGAATAGAGAGTTAAGAGAAGAAATCGACACTCTGAAAGAAGATCTAAGAAAGCTTCACAATGACATGCAATCTATGGCAACAGCTCAGAGGCAACAACAACGGACTGTGATCTCAAAGATCACACCTACGCCCATAGTGGAGACGATGATCCTCGGTACAACATGCCTAAAGATCGTCCTTGGGGCATGCCACTCAACTATATCCCGGAAGGATATATTCCGCCGATCACAGAAGATCCGGAAACTGCAGCATGAACCACTAGGCTTGAAGGTTACAAACTTCGGGAAAGCGAAGATGCAAGGGTCATAACAACAACTCCTGAAGGTTACAAACTTCGGGATAGGAAAACACCAAGAGTCACCGCCGTAATGACTATACCACCAACCGTGGTACACACTGTCCCAGAAGGACAGATTCAACAGATATCTTCTGGTGGAAATGAAAGTATGTATGACAGATTGAACGAGTTCCAAGAGCAATTCTTGGAGATTCAGAAGGAACTGCATGCCATTCGCGGTCAGGATCTATTTGGAAAGGACGCCGCAGACCCTTGTTTGGTCCCCAATGTGAAAATTCTGCACAAATTCAAGGTGCCAGAATTTGAGAAATACAAGGGCAACTCTTGCCCTTAGAGTCATTTGGTGATGTACGCTCGAAAGATGTCAACTCAGACTGATAACCAACAGCTACTGATCCATTACTTCCAGGACAGTTTAACCGGTGCCGCACTCAAATGGTACATGGGTTTAAACCGCACTAAGATCGTCACTTTTAGAGATCTTGGCGCTGCCTTCGTTCAACAATATAAATATAACCTGGACATGGCACCGGACAGAGATCAACTCAGAGCCATGTCACAGAAAGACAAGGAAACCTTTAAGGAGTATGCTCAGAGATGGCGTGAAATTTCTGCCAAGATTTATCCACCTTTTGAGGAAAAAGAGATGAAAACAATCTTTTTGAAAACTTTGAGTTCCTTCTACTACGACCGAATGGTCGCCAGTGCGCCCAGCGACTTTACTGAAATGGTGAGCATGGGAGTTCGTCTTGAGGAAGCAGTCCGAGAAGGACGTCTGGTCAAAGACGCTGGACCATCAAGCAGTACCAAAAGATACTGTAGTGCTTTCCCTAAGGAAAAAGAGCAAGATATTGGTAATATCCCTATCAAAAAGCAAAGGCGACGGTACCAACCAGTAGCAGTTGTAACTACTACTATCAACCCTGCACCTGATCCAACTTATCAACCTCAAGTTGCTCAAAGCCAACCGAATCAACAATATCAGCAAAGGGCACAACAGCCTCTTCAGCAGGCTCGTCCTCAGTACAACAACAACCATACAACACGACCACCAGGGTTTGACCCTATACCGATGTTGTACGCAGAACTGTTTCCACTATTACTGGTCAAGGGGCACGTCCGGACTAGGTCTCCTCTTACAGTACTAGAAAATCTGCCTTTTTGGTTCAAAGCGGATTAGACTTGCCCTTACCATCAAGGAGGACCAGGGCATAACATAGAAAACTGTCTCAGTTTCAAATCCGATGTACAAAAGCTTGTCAGGAGCGGGGTCTTATCCTTAAAGGATACAAATCCAAATGTTCATACGAACCCATTGCCTTAACACGAGAAAGCTGCAGTAAATTTGATAGAGGAAGAGTTTAATCATAGCTATCAAATTCACGATGTACTCTTACTAGAAACTAACCTCGTTAAGATGCATTACAGACAGAGCGGATATGGGCATGTGCCATCTCATACTTATCACCAGTGTGATATCTGCTCTAAAAACAATCAAGGATGCTCTGTGGTGCAATCAACTCTACAGGAACAGTTGGATCTCGGATGGATCCAGGATCACCGAATTCGTGAAGTCAACATGACTTATACAAATTCCAACATCATTCAAAACCACGACATCCGTGCGGTGAATGACAACTTGGTGACAATGCACTCAAGACAAAGCCAACATCATAATCTGACGCGGCATGATTACAATTCCTGTCTGATTTGCTTGATAAATAATCGAGGATGCTCTTTTGTACAAGAGGCCCTCCAGCATCAGATGGATCTTGGGTGGATCCAGGACTACCATGATAGAAATCCTTATCAATTCAACATGATTCAAATCTTCGATATTCGCTTGATGAATACCATCTTAGTGGAATTACACGCTAAGCAAGTCCAGCTCGGTTTTCTGACTTCACATGATTATCAGAATTGTGAAGTATGTCGTGAGAGTGACCAAGGATGTGATCTCGTTCAAAGAGCGCAGCAACACTTGATGAACCACTGGTGGCTTCCGATCTATCTAGATGAAGACACACAATAAGCCAGTATGATTAACGGGAACCCTACTAGGCATCAAAGTCAGGATGTTCGATCAATGGAAACAGATCTAGTGAGGTTACACTGCGTGCAAAGCGGACGTGGCCGGGATCCACCACACAACTATGAGTGCCGTAGAATTTCCTCTGAGAATAACTAAGGATGCTACCTTATGCGAGCAGCCCTTTAAAGTCAGTTGGACCACAAAGAGATTCAACCGTGTTCAAGCTTTGGGCCAATGTCAGACTATCTTCCCAATCGAGACAAAAAAGTTGTCTTGATCCCTAAACGAGAAGTGGCCAAAGATGTATGCGCTATAATCCCTTTACTCCATGAATCAAGAGTTCCTCTCGATAGTGGAAGGATTCTCAATCTCGAACCAATTGAGGCCGGTTATGATGGTCAGAAAAATCAAAAGGCTCATGTAGTTATCTATCTGCCAGGACCAGTACCGTACAAACCTGATAAGGCGATCCCTTACAAATACGGTGCAACAACAATTGAGAACAGAAAGGAAACTCCATTACCCTCCGTCGTGAATATTGCATACATCAGTCGAGTGACACGGAGCGGTCGAATCTTCAACAGAGGAGTTGAAGAACCCAACAAAGAGAAGGAACCTCAAATAGAAGTTCCCAATCAACCAGTCGGTCAATCCCGTGATCCCGACCTTTCAAAGAACAACGATAAGATGTTGAAGCTCATCCAAAAGAGTGAGTACAACATTGTAGATCAGCTGTTGCAAACTCCTTCAAAAATCTCTATGTTATCTCTTTTACTCAGTTCCGAAGCTCACAGGGAAGCTCTACATAAAGTCTTAGAGCAAGCCTTTGTGGAACAAGATGTAACTATAAGACAATTCGACAGCATCATCTCCAACATCACTTCCTGCAACAACTTAAGGTTCAGTGATGAGGAATTGCCAGAAGAAGGCAAAAGTCATAACATGGCATTTAACATTACAGTCAACTGCCAGGACGATGCTTTAGCCAGCGTACTGGTAGACATCGGATCAGCTCTGAATGTTATGCCAAAGTCTACTTTAATGCGACTATCATTCAAAGGATCTCCGATAAGGGGCAGTGAGGTCATCGTCAAAGCATTTGATGGATCTCAAAAAACAGTTATCGGCGAAATCGATCTTCCCATAACTATCGGTCCTCACACTTTCCAAATCACTTTCCAGGTCATAGACATCCAGGAAGCATACAACTGTTTGTCAGGAAGACCTTGGATACACGAGGCTGGGGCAGCACTTCGACACTTCACCAGAAGCTGAAGTTCGTCAAGAACGACCAACTAGTCACAGTCTGTGGAGAGCAACCCTTGATCGTGAGCAACTTATCGTCGTCCACTTGTATAGAACCAGAAGAGGTTGTTGGAACCCAGTTCCAAGCACTTTCAGTGAGCAATGACAACCAATCAGAAAAGGGAACATCAATTTCCTCGTACAAAGATGCTCTCGAAGTGATCAAAAGTAACATTGCAAAGGGATGGGGACAGCTGGTCATTCCTATTGTTAACAAAACAAAGAAGGGTCTTGGTTTTTCATCAACCTGTACCCAGACTGCTACTAATAATGAAAGTTTTCATCCCATTCAGGACTTCTTCAGGACTTCTTCCACAGTGGAGGTTTTCTTCACCCATTTCCTCAAGAAGTACATACCATCAACGAGGGTGACTCCTCTGATACAGATGAAGAGTGGAAGTCCTATCTCAACGAGGACGATTATATGTCTCAGGACGAAACGCCTACGCCATTTTGCTTTCCCACGCAAAGCCCGAGATATATACCAAGATCAGACGTCAAGATGATGTACGAAGATTATGATCCGGAAGGATGCTGTGTTCCACCAAACTCATTAGAGGAGGACACTCTGATGAAATACAACTTTGACCACGACTATTATGGCCCAATGGATGGCCTGCCTATCTGGCAGCCGTATCCAGGAGACTTGGGGCAGAAGAATCAGCCCAACGACGCTTATCAGCTGAGCATCATTGAAAAGAATACATGCGTCCCCACTATGTCAAGGGATCAACACTCAGGGCATTCAAAAAATACCCAGCACGATGACGAATTTGCAAAGATTGCAGGGCTAGAGTTATTTAACTACGCTTTTCCTGAGGTCAACGTCATCGAAAGGGATGACTCCTCCAGTTCCAGAGAAGTGTGGGACACCTTAGGACAACCGAGTAGCAAATACGACTATTTGGTCAAGTACACCGCTCCTGAAAGCTCTCGTATCAGGCTCGAAGACATCCAGCCAACTGGATGGGGAGATCCACCTGAGAATGAAAACACTGTGCAAAATACAACTGAAGAATCCTCCTACGACAACTCTGCCTGGGAGACAGATTCCAACGATCTTGTTCCACTAGAAATCAACGTCATTTCTGAAGATAAACCAAGGAAGGTACTAGACTTTGTGATTCACCGAGGAGTTCGCCGCCAATGGGTTGTTGTCGATGTCCCGAAGATCATCCATAAGTCTAAGTAATTGCCATCTTTGTTTTAACCTTTCATGCTGCCCAGGTGAAACGGATGTTTTGATTGGGCTCACTTTCTGTAAATGTCTCTCTTCGCTTTGCCCAAAGCAACAAAATTTTGTTTTATAGGGCTGTAGTTTCAAGAATCGACTAGATCATAAATAAAATAACGTCGTTCTGTAATTTCCGCATTTTATTGTTGTTTTCTCTTTTCGCTTTTTCAGAATATGGTAATCCTAAAAAAAACTCAAATAATAAAAAACAAGCATTTTCAGAAAATACACTACACACACTCTTGCATTCTCTCTATCTCTTCTAAAATCAATCATCACATCATGCATATTGCTTGTTTTAAACCCCATTGAAACATACGATCCAATGCCTTCTCCCAACTTTGAATTCCCGGTATTCGAGGCTGAAGAAGAAAATAACAAAGAAATTCCAGAAGAGGTCTCCCGATTACTCAGACAAGAGGAAAGGTCCATTGAACCTCACAAAGAGCCGTTGGAAATGGTCAACTTAGGTTCAGAAGAAGAGAGGAAAGAAGTCAAGATTGGGGCACTGCTCAGTCCGACTGTCAAACAAGATTTGATAAAGCTTCTCAAAGAATTTCCCGATGTGTTCGCTTGGTCCTATCAGGACATGCCAGGGTTGGATACCAGCATCGTGGAACATCATCTACCGTTACGATCAGAAAGTCCGCCAGTAAAACAGAGGTTGAGAAGAACTCACCCTGACATGGCCATCAAAATCAAAGAGGAAGTACAGAAAAAGATTGACGCGGGTTTCCTCACCACATCAGAATATCCTCAATAGTTAGCCAACATAGTACCAGTTCTGAAAAAAGACGGAAAGGTCAGAATGTGTGTGAACTATAGGGATCTGAACAAGGCCAGTCCAAAGGATGACTTCCCCTACCGCACATTGACATGCTGGTTGACAGTACAACGACATTCAAAGTTTTCTCCTTCATGGATGGATTCTCGGGCTATAATCAGATAAAAATAGCACCGAAATACATGGAGAAAACTTCAATTATCACCCCATGGAGCACTTTTTGTTACAAGGTAATGCCGTTCGGTTTGAAGAACGTCGGGACAACCTATCAAAGGGCCATGACTACTTTGTTTCATGACATGATACACAAAGAAATAGAGGTATATGTTGATGATATGATTGCCAAATCTAAGATAGAAGAGGAACATGTGACTCACCTGTCAAAGTTATTCAAGTGGTTGAGGAGGTACAAACTCCGCTTGAATCCCAACAAGTGCACATTTGGTGTCCGTTCAGGGAAACTCTTAGGGTTCATCATCAGGAAAAAAGGAATTGAGGTTGATCCTGACAAAGTCAAGGCCATTCAAGAAATGCCTTCTCCAAAGACTGAAGAACAAGTCAGGGGATTCCTGAGACGTTTGAATTACATTTCCAGATTTATATTCCTCATGACCGCGACATGTGCGCCGATCTTCAAATTACTTAAAAAGAATCAGGACTGCATTTGGACAGAAGACTGCCAAACCGCCTTTGACAGTATCAAGGAATACCTGTTGAACCCACCGATTCTTTCACCTCCAGTGGAAGAAAGACCACTGATCATCTATCTAACAGTCTTGGAAGACTCGATGGGTTGTGTACTTGGCCAACATGACAAAACGAAAAGGAACGAGTCTGCCATCTACCATCTAAGCAAGAAATTTACCGAATGTGAGGCTCGACACACTATGCTTTAGAAAACTTGTTGTGCTCTGGCATGGGTAGCCAAACGTCTTCGCCAGTATATGATTCGTCACACTACTTGGTTAATCTCCGAAATGGATCCAATCAAGTATGTCTTTGAAAAACATGCTCTCACCGGGAGAATTTCCCATTGACAGATGTTGTTATCAGAATACGACATCGAGTACCATGCTCAGAAAGCTGTCAAAGGAAGTATTTTAGTTGATCATTTGGCTCATCAACCGATTGACGATCAGGAATCAATCGGGTTTGACTTCCCAGACGAAGATGTCATGTATTTGAAAATGAAAGATTGCGATGAACTGCTACCCAGTGAAGGGCCAGAACCAGGTTCCCAATGGGGACTAATCTTTGATGGAGCTGTCAATCATTATGGAAACGGAATTGGGGCAATCATCATAACACCTCAGGGTACCCATATTCCTTTCACTGCTAGATTAACATTCAAGTGTACAAACAACGAGGCCGAATACGAAGCTTGTATCATGGGTCTCGAAGAAGCGATCGACTTAAGGATTAAGAACTTGGATGTATATGGCGACTCAGCTCTGGTCGTCCATCAGATCAAAGGAGATTGGAACACATACCAATCAGGATTAATTCCTTACAAAGATTACGCGAGAAGGTTGTTACCATTCTTCAACAGAACTGAGTTTCATCACATCCCTCATGAAGAGAATCACATGGCTGATGCATTAGCCACACTCTCTCCTATGATTAATGTGGGTCAATGGAATGACATACCCAAGATTGACATAATGCGCCTTGAACGGCCCGCCTACATCTTCACAATTGAAGCAGTCATAGACGACAAACCTTGGTATCACGATATCAAATGCTTCCTTCAAAAACAAGAGTACCCACCTGGGGCATCAAGAAACGACAGAAAGTCCCTCAGAAGACTGGCTGGCAGCTTCTCTTTGAGCGGCGATGCACTCTATAAGAGAAACTTTGACATGGTCTTGCTCCGATGCGTAGGCAGACCAGAAGCAAACATGCTGATAAAAGAAATTCACGAAAGATCCTTTGGCACACATGCCAACGGACACAAAATGGCGAGAAAAATTCTGAGAGCAGGGTACTATTGGTTGACCATGGAATCCGATTGCTACAAATACATGAGAAGATGTCACAAGTGTCAGATATACTCAGACAAAATTCATGTATCGCCAACACATCTAAAAGTTCTTTCTTCCCCATGGCCTTTTTCCATATGGGGAATCGACATGATCAGCATGATCGAGCCCAAAGCTTCAAACAGACATCGGTTCATCCTGGTAGCCATTAACTACTTCACCAAATGGATCGAAGCAGCGTCATACGCCAATGTAACCCGGAAAGTGGTGGTGCGCTTCATAAAAAACAATCTCATCTTCCGTTACGGTGTTCCAAGCCAGATCATTATTGATAATGGATCTAACTTTAACAATAAGATGATGAAAGAGTTGTGCGTAGAGTTCAAGATTGAACACCATAACTCATCTCCCTACCGACCTAAGATGAACGAAGCGGTAGAAGTGGCTAACATGAACATCAAGCAGATCGTTCAGATGATGGTTGTAACCTACAAAGACTGGCACAAAATGCTTCCTTTTGCTCTCCACGGTTATCGCACATCTGTCCGCACTTCAACAGGGGCAACCCCTTTCTCTGTAGTATATGGCATGGAGGCAGTGCTCCCCATAGAAGTAGAAATCCCATCAATCCGGGTATTGATGGAAGCTAAGTTAACATAGGCTGAGTGGTGTCAAAGTCTACATGATGAGTTGAATCTGATAGAAGAAAAGCGAATAACGGCTCTATGTCACGGTCAGTTGTATCAGCAAAGAATGAAGAAAGCGTTTGACAAAAAGGTCCGACCCAGTGTCTTCAAGAAAGGAGACCTCGTGCTCAAGAAGATACAATCATTTTTCATTGATTCCCGGGGAAAATGGACTCCGAACTATGACGACCCTTATGTGGTCAAGAAAGCCTTCTCAGGCGGCACCTTGAAACTCGCAACCATGGATGGAGAAGAATTTGCCTATCCCACGAATGTTGACGTAGTCAAGAAATACTTCGCCTAAATTAAAAAAATAATGATAATAATAAAAAAAAAACGTCTCGGTGGATTGAAAATCCGAAAGGGCGGTCCAGGCAAAAATTAGAGACATAATAAAAAATCATCCCGGTGGATTGGAAATCTCAAAGTACAGTCCATGCAAAAGTTAGGGATTCATGGCAAGTAACTACGTCCAACAAAGGGGCAAATCCCCCAGTAGTAGTCATGCCATCCATCAGGAAAACTCCAGTCAAGGTCATCTTCGACAGAAGCTCAGGATGTCCAGAATTCAAAGTTGGTAGAAGGATAACGGTCGTTATGTTTCAATGTAGCCCTTTTCCCTTAAATTACCATTTTTCTAAACTTTGTAATGCTCTATGGTATCACGTGCTTGGTTGATTTCCATCCTATCAATAAAATTTGAGCCCTTGTGCTTTTGTTTGCAATTCTTATTTGTTTTAGCTTTACAGAACGACATTTTAACATGATTAACGATTCTTGAAATAAAACAAAAATGAATTTACTTGTCAAAAATTTTTCTGCTTTTAAAATAAAGATGACAATTCTTTTGACTGCTGAACATCGAAAGAACATCGATCGCTTCTTCCAAAGGCGGTTAAGCTTCAAAGTGCAGAGTCAAAGTACTCCTTCTCGAACCAATATGAATAAATGAAGGATCAACTGTGTCAGATGCGAATATTCCATCTGACATCCCCGACATAGTTCTTACCTCCTAAGCCCGACCAGCGTTGTTCCCCCATAGGAACTATCTCTCCTAAGCAAGGCAGAATTGCTATCTTGAACCAAATGGTACTTTTTAGTCCCCTGCAGTGGTCGAGTATCCAAACATGTTCATCCCTTAGTCTGTATGCCGCGTCAGTTTTGTCAGCATATACATACATACATCATGCAATATTGATTTGCATTCACATTCATACTGCATCACTATCACTCTAGTCGGTCTTGTCCCCTAGTGATAAAAGTCCTCTTGTCAATTGAGTTGTCAGTTCTTTCCTCGTCAGGAAGCAAATCATCAAAGCAATCCCTCCCCCATTTTATTTCTGGATTGGAGTTGGCCCTTGACCACTTTGATAACTTGAACTTCTGAAAAGCAAGAAGGCACTCGGTAAATGTCACTCTTCGCCGTTGAAGATGATATTTTCACTTTCCCGGATTAAGGAAAATCCCCAGAGAAAGCCTCGCAACCAAAGACACTCTGCAATACTGCAATTTCTCTCTGAAAATTTGCTATCAAATGAGGTCATCAGCACCTCCAAATTGGATTACATCACATGGCATTTCTCCGAGAAGATCTCGAGGAAAAGTATGATGTAATATCCCCAAGCAGGAAGCAGTCTCTCAAGAGACTCGTTTTCCCCAGTAGAGTCAACAAATGGCGTCTCCAACAGAGAAGTTTGAACAAATCTACTGCTCAGACGAATGGGTTCCCCAGCAAGTCTGACATCAAAACTCTTTCTATCAAATGGCGTCTCCCCAGTAGAAAACTCGGCGAGAAGTTTCATGAAAACCGCTACACATAGCGTCCCTTGTCAAGGAAGGAACTCGACAAGAAGAAACTGAGACCAATTCCGTGACTGAAGATCAGGATCGAGGGGAAGTTTATTTTAGAAACTAAGACCAGTTCCGTGGCTGAAGACCAGGATCGAGGGGAAGTTTATTTTAGAAACTAAGACCAGTTCCGTGGCTGAAGACCAGGATCGAGGGGAAGTTTATTTCAGAAACTAAGACCAGTTCCTTGGTAGGAAACCAGGATCGAGGGGAAGTTTATATCAGAAACTGAGACCAGTTCCGTGGCTGAAGACCAGGATCGAGTGGAAATTTATTTAAGAAACTGAGACCAATTCCTTGGTAGGAAACCAGGATCGAGGGGAAGTTTTATCCTTTTCTAAGCATCCTTGCTTAGCAAAAGAAGATAGATGAGTAAGCCGCCATTCATAACCACCATCAAAATTTCGGGTATTCCGATATTTAATTCTCTTGCATCCCGAATGCCTGAATACCTTCACCATTCACACCTTCAGGTCCAAGAAAATTAAATAGGGGCATCTGTCATACCCCAAATTTTGACCACCAATATTTCCCATCATTGTGCAAATCATCATCACAATATGGGTGAACCATCATACCTCATTAATCTCCCCAAAGATGGGTGAGCAATCACTACAATCAAGAATTAGGGTTTTGAGCCCTCTTAGAACAATTAGACAAGGATCAATCAAGAAATGACATGATCTTCAACTTGTCTAGCATCTCAAACATCCAAAAAGGATCAAGAGGACACACACATCAAGAATCAAGCACAAAGTTGCAACATTCCAAGTGGATCAAGACTCAAGATCGCCAGTGTCACCAAATTAGGGTTTTGGTCGACCAAGGCCTCCAGATGAAACTTTTATTCTGGGCATGAGCCAATGCTTCAAAATATAACCCAAGATAATCTAAGGGACCTCATGGACCCAATCATCAAGTCAATTTAACCTCAGGGGACACATTTACCAAAAAAATCAAGAATTAGGGTTTCTTGACCTAATTTACCCCTAAGTTGACTTTTGGGACAAAGCATGAGCCAAGACCTCAAGACATGATTTGAGGGCCTCCAATATACTACATTGATCCATTTGCAACAAGGGATTGACCCAGGAAACTTGATTCACAAGTTTCAATTTCATCAGGACCACAGTTAGGGTTTTGAGGAAAAAAGTCAACTGTGCCTTTGACTTTTGACCAAGACATGCTCCCAAACCTTGGGACATGAGTCAATACACCCTATAACACCTATGGAATCCATACATTAGGTTTGATTTAGGTCAAGGGCTTGATTTCATAAAGGATCGCACAGTTTAAATTTCATCTACTGAAAAAGTCAACTATACAAAAGTTAAATTTTGACTTTTTGAATTTTTTGGTCAACCAAGGTTCCTTAACCCTAAAATAATGTTAATGTGTGATTTGAATCATCATTCATAAAGAAAAATCGAGAAAAATGAGTTAACTTGTAAAAGGGGTAACCATAAAAAACATAGAATTTTTCTAAGTTATGGAACAAAGTGGCTAGGGTACCAACTTCCAAGGATCTTAACTTGAGATCCAAGCAACCATTTTGGATTTTTAGGCCTTGCTACACTCTACAAAAGCTTCAACTACATCAAACTCCAATTCCTTATGGATTTTAAGTTATGGAGTGATCAAAATGGCTAAAAACATGAAAATGACTTTTTTCCAACACTTAGTGAAATTTTCCCTAAGTCAGAATCTGCCTTACTTTTTCCAAAATGTAGAGACATTTTTCACCTTGATCCAAGTCAAACCAGGTCTAGGGTTGAACATCAAATTTAAAGAATGCCATGAGGCCTTTCCAACTAGTACCAGATCATCTCCAAATTCCATTTGAGGAAGGAGATACACCCTTTGGGACATGGCATCATTAACTGGTTTTTACAAGGCTGAATTTGTGCATTTTGCTCGATTTGTCCAAATCTGATAAATCCAAGCCTTGTCATCAATTTGGACACATCTGAGGATAAAACAAGAAGGGAATGGTCTAATCCCTAAGCCTCCAAAGTCCAAGAATCTACATTAGACATGCCAAACCTAAAAAGGCTAAAAAGATGCCAAGACTTCAATTTTGTTTCTAAGCATTCAATGGATTCACCAAGGTGGCATGAAATGAGCCTATTCCAACTGAATTCAGTCCAAACTTATCTCTGAACCAAAGCTACAAAGCCTGTACTCTTATCTCAAGTCAATTGCTAGAGGAGACTTAAGATTCCTTTTGCTTAACATTGGCCAAAGGCCTGCTGCTGTTGCCATTCACTATTGCTTGCAAAACAAACTTGCTCTACTATAAATAGAGCTCAATTGTGATCAGTTTGAGTACACCAAAGTACCCAAACTGATGCTTTCTTTAAAATCCATCTCTTTAGGCCAAAATGCCTTCTTTGGCAAGGTATCTCTGAGTTTTTGTGTTAGAGAGCATTTCCATCACAGCTCATGATCCAAACACCTCTAATATGTTGTATCTAAGTTGTCCAAACACTAACATGTGACCTGTAACACCAAAATCTCAAAGTCCACCTCCAAAACCTCAAAAATTGGACTTTTTGCATTTTTCAAGCCATGTCTTGATTCAGTCACTTTCAAAACCAGATAAAACCTCAAACACACTCCAAATATCATCCTTGAACTGTCCCAAATGGTTCCCCTCATCTGGAACACCATTTGAGAGAGTTGCTATTTTGGTCACTTTTGCCCCTTTTGCAAGAAAGAGCTCAAACTTATTCCTGAGGATTCCAGCTGGTTCCAACCATTCTAAAAGCTTCTAAGGGATCAATTGAGAGTTTCCAAAGCATCAAATTACTTTTGGCACAAGAAACTTGGCAGATAGCACAAAAAGCTCCAAAAGGTAAGTGCATCATCACTTGAACTTTCTAAAATATGCATTGCTTTGAAGTCCACTGATCATAAACATCTCATACATGTTGTATATGTTATGTTTGAACCAATTTGCCATGTAATTAATGCCTGTACCATGAGGTAGCACAAAAAATGCAAATGGAGGCCTATTTCAAAACCACTATCGGGTTTTAAAATGGGGACCTCATCTGAAAAAACCAAGGGCACCATTGGATTCATTGTGAAATTCTAGGCAGGATAGACCTAAATTTTGTCCTAATCCATGGAGAAATGAGAAAGTTATAGGCTTCTTGTAAATGGCCCAATAGCTGGCCTTGCCTTACCTTGCCCAGGCCTAAAACAAGGCATGCCTCATGTATTTGTGGGGTGGTTTTGATACACGGATGTATCACCACCCCAGTGGTAGAAGGCGCGCGCTGTAACTTGAAGGTATGGGGTTCGAATCCCCCTCACCCCAGACCCCCTTTTTACCACTTTTTCCATTTTTTTAATATTTGTCATATTATTTTAAATGATTTAGAAATTAATTTCTCTTTCAATTTTAATTATTTTTTATAGGTTATTTTTGCGAAAAATCACAAAAATGTTAAAATATTTTATTCCACAAAAAAATCAAATTTGTATTATTTATTTAATATAGTTGATATTTTTGTAAATAAATTCATTTTTATTTGTTTTTAAATATTTCAAAAATGAATATTCATCTTGAAAATCAAAATCAAATGAGTTTTAATTCATCTTGTGATTAAAACATCATTTTTCAAACCTCAACCAAAAATCACAAGTTGTTTATTCAAACTTATTTGGTGTTTTATCATTTTTTATTAATTTTCTTTAAAGAATTACTTTAAAAAATGATGAAATTAGGGTTTCTTTGATTTTCACCCTAACAAATCTTTTTCAAACACTCATGGGCCTCTAATAGAGTGTAAGTCCCATCCCTTTGTAAATAAAATCATTTTTGGGCCTCACACATTGTATAAGTCCCTCTGTACTTTTCAAAACAACGACGCGATTGTCGCCTTTTTAACAAAATCACTTGGGCCACTCCTTGAGTTGTAAGCCCCATCTCTTGTACTAAAATAAATCCCAATCCCTTTTGTAAATAAACCTCTTTGGGCCTCAGTCGTTGTATAAGTCCCGAAGCGATCTTTAAAACAACGGTGCAATCACTGTTAAAGCCTTGGGTCTCTCCTTAAGTATAAGCCCCAACAATCTTTTCAAAAACAATTTCCCTTTTGATTTAGGTTCAAATATACAGTTGTTATCAAAACTTTCTTTAATTTCTTTGAAAAACTAACAGTACAGCATGGAAGCTTGCTCACCTGTAAGTTTTTATCCGCTTTCATTTACTTGCTTTAATATATATAACTGTATTGTGGGAAGCTGCTCCACTGTAAGTCTTCTTTCATTCTTATAAATACATGTTAAATATATATAACTGTACTGTGGGAAGCTGCTCTGCTGTAAGTGTTCTTTCATACCCTTTTAAATACTTGTCATATATCAACTGTATATATACTAGTATAGTTATTTAGAGTTTTCCTCGGCAACTAGGTCTAGAACTAGGTAAAGCCAGTTGGTCACTCTTAAATACAGTCAAAACTAGATCCCCGTAGGATTTCCATACACAGTCTTCCCTTCTCTTGGGCTTAAACAATATGGAACAAAGAGAAAGGCAGTATTCTCGGTGAACCTTTTCTCAGGCTGTCATTATTAGAAATTGTCAAAGAAATTCTATTCCCCATAGGTGATCTATTCTTGGTGAATAGCATCTTTTGAATTTCTTCAAGCCCCAGAACTGTTCAGAAATGATTCATTCTCGGTGAATGACATCTCTTGAGCTTTTCTTTGGTTTGGTCCCACAGGCTTCCTAAAAGTATCCCTGCCTCCTCTTGGGCTTTGTACAAGGACCCTTCGGCTTCTTAGAAGTTCTCATGCCTTCTCTTGGGCTTAATACAAGGACCCTGAAGACCTCTTAAAGGTATAGGACAGAAATTAGTCATCCTTCGTTAGAGTTATCTTTCTAAAAAGTGTCAAAGCCTCATACCAATTTTAGCTTTGATACTCATCCCTTAAAAGAGTCAGCCTCCTCTTGGGCGTAATACAAAGATAAAATTCCAATAGACATGGGCAGTCTAAATCCCCTTGAGTCTCAAAGACATTCTCAAGTTCCCTGCAAAATATAGGAGAAGCCCCGGATTCTAGATTAATCTCCAGCATAGTTAAAACTTGTGGGTTATAAAACCCAGTCTCTCTCCTAAAATTCCCCAACCAGGGTCAGTTTATCATAAGTATAGCACTATCTCAAATCAAAACCTCAAGGTCTCTGATCTATCAACTCTTCTGTATCCTCAGCAAGAGTTTATTTCCCCATTTGGACATGCCTCGGGATCTCAAGAATCCCCAGCATAAGATTGCCTCCTCTTAGGTTTTGTATAATTATCCTTTCCTCAGCATAGTTAGCCTCCTCTAGGGCTTTGTACAATGATTCTCCCTAGCGGAGCTTACCTTTTCAGACTCTCTTGTTGAGTCAGTCACCTTTTTAGACTCTCTTGTTGAGTCAATCACCTTTTTAGACTCTCTTGTTGAGTCAGTCACTTTTCAGACTCTCTTGTTGAGTCAACCCCTTTTAGCCTCAATCTCGGGCTTTGTACGAGACAGATAAACGCACTCTCTTATTGAGTCAACCCCTTTAGCCTCAATCTCGGGCTTTGTACGAGACAGATAAAAACCATTCTCTTGTTGAGACAATCTTTTCCAGCCTCCCCTTTGACTTGGTTTAAAGATTTCCCTTAGCAAGAGTTAGCCTCCTCTTAGGTTTTGTATAATGATTTCTCCAGCTTGTTCAACTACAATCCTGGGCTTTGTACAAGACAGATAAAAGTACTCTCTTGTTGAGTTAAACCCTTTTAGCCTCCATCTCGGGATTTGTACGAGACATAAATCTCCATAACCTTCTCTTAAGCTTGGGACAAACATCTTCCCCAGCGAGGTCAATTCCTCCCAGCCTTCTTTTAGGCTATGAGAAATTTCCCTAAACAGAGTCAATCCTTATTTTAGCCTCAATCTTGGGCTTTGTACAAGACAGATAATACTCTCCCACAGATTCAAACTCATTTCAGCCTCCATCTTGGGCTTTGTACAAGATACCGTAAAATATCCTCAGTCGAGTCAGTAAAGTCTCATTTTAGCTTCAATCTTGGACTTTGTATAAGACAGATAAAGATTTTCTTTCCCACTGAGTCAGTTTCTTTTCAGCCTCCATCTTGGGCTTTGTACAAGATACATACAAACCCCCTCCAACGTAGTCCAAATTCTCTTTAGCCTCAATCTTGGACTTTATACAAGACAGATAAATACCTCCCCAGCGGAGTTAGCCTCCTCTTAGGCTTTGTATAATTATATCCCCAAAAGAGTCAGTCTCTTTTGGCCTCCATCTTGGGCCTTGTACAAGATACATATATAAACACTCTCTTGTTGAGTCACCCTTCTCCAGCCTCCTCTTAGGATTTGTATAAGGACTTCCCCAATGAAGTCAATCAACTTCTTAGCTTCAACCTTGGGCTTCGATTAAGGCACAAAAAAATCAAAATCTCTCTATAGGAAGTCATTTCTATGTTTATCATATATCAAAACGGAAAATTAAAACTCCCTTTCTTTCATCTAATTGCTGTAAGCGGCAAGCCTCTGGATTATTTACATCCATGCCACTGTCCCTCTTTTAGTATGAGAAATTCCTAAGGAAAGATGGCATTGCTCTACACTGAGTTAAAGTCTTCTGCTTCAGGTCAAAAACCCCTATAAAGGAAATTATGGCATTACTGGATTCACATATCCCAGTTAAAGCAATTCTCCTTTATAATCAGTCACCCAACAGTTGTGATAAACAGACAAAGATGTCTCCCTTTAGAGATGACAAATTCTCTCTCAGTCAAACCTTTTAGCTTCAATCTTGGGCTTTGAACAAGATACATATAAACCTTTCAGCCTCTGTCTTGGGCTTTGAACAAGACACCAAAACATCTTTTTCCTCCCTTAGAATAGGGGGAACTACGATTGCTCTGATTTCCCTGTTTCGTTTAAATGGGAATACGTACGCATAAGATTGTGAAATCTTAGCGAGCATACTAAACAAAAACTCTAGGTCCAGTACCTTCACATCAATCAAAACATAGGTCCAGTACCTTACCAAAAACATCGGAAAAAACCAAACATCAATAAAAACTCACTCTCTCTCTCATACTTTCCCAAAAAAACTTTCCCAGCCCATTAACGGATAAACACCATCAAGTACAAAGCAAAACCTAATGCTAATATCATGTGGATAACCACATATAGGATGGGTAATTGAAAACTACCCATTGTATAACTTGACCCCGGACCCCCCAATCTCTTTAAGTGTTTGTTTAGTTAAACATTCGCGTGCAAGGTTAGTTTTAGATACCTTCCCTTTCCCTTCCAGCTTCACGGGACAAATAAGAAATCAGATGGTATCACCCCTCTTCAGCAGGCTCGTCCTCAGTACAACAACAGCCTCTTCAGTAGGCTCGTCCTCAGTACAACAACAATCGTACAACACGACCACCAGGGTTTGACCCTATATAGATGTTGTACGCAGAACTGTTTCCGCTATTACTGGTCAAGGGGCACGTCCAGACTAGGTCTCCTCTTACAGTACCAGAAAATCCGCCTTTTTGGTTCAAAGAGGATCGGACATACCCTTACCATCAAGGAGGACCAGGGCATAACATAGAAAACTATCTTAGTTTCAAATCCGATGTGAAAAAGCATGTCAGGAGTGGGGTCTTATCCTTCAAGGATACAAATCCAAATGTTCAGACGAGCCCGTTTCCTCAACACGAGAAAGCTGCAGTAAATTTGATAGAGGAAGAGTTTAATCATAGCTATCAAATTCACGATGTACTCTTACTAGGAACTAACCTGGTTAAGATGAAATGCAGACAGAGCGGATATGGGCATGTGCCATCTCATAATTATCACCAGTGTGATATCTGCTCTAAAAACAATCAAGGATGTTCTGATGCGCAATCAACTCTACAGGAACAGTTGGATCTCGGATGGATCCAGGATTAGAGAATTCGTTAAGTCAACATGAATTATACAAATTCCAACATCATTCAAAACCACGGCATCCGTGCGATGAATGTCAACTTGGTGGCAATGCACTCAAGACAGAGCCAGCATCATAATCTGCCACGACATGATTATAGTTCATGTCTGATTTGCTCTGTAAATAATCAGGGATGCTCTTTTGTACAAGAGGCTCTCCAGCGTCAGATGGATCTTGGGTGGATCCAGGACTACCATGATATAAATCCTTATCAAGTCAACATGATTCAAATCTTCGATATTCGCTTGATGAATACCAGCTTGGTGGAATTACACGCTAAGCAAGTCCAGCTCAGTTTTCTGACTTCACATGATTATCAGAACTGTGAAGTATGTCGTGAGAGTGAGTAAGGATGTGATCTCATTCAAAGAGCGCTGCAACACTTGTTGAACCACTGGTAGCTTCCGATCTATCTAGATGAAGACACACAATAAGTCAGTATGATTAACGGGAACCCTACTAGGAATCAAAGTCAGGATGTTCGATCAATGGAAACAGATCTAGTGAGGTTACACTGCATGCAAAGCGGACGTGGCCGAGTGCCACCACACAACCATGAGCGCTATAGAATTTGCTCAGAGAATAACCAAGGACGCTACCTTGTGCGAGCAGCCCTTCAAAGTCAGTTGGACCACAAAGAGATTCAACCGTGTTCAAGCTATGGGCCAATGTCAGACTATTTTCCCAATCGAGACGAAAAAGTTGTCTTGATCCCTAAACGAGAAGTGGCCAAAGAAGTATGCGCCATAATCCCTTTACTCCATGAATCAAGAGTTCCTCTTGGTAGTGGAAGGATTCTCAATCTCGAACCAATTGAGGCCGGTTATGATGGTCAGAAAAATCAAAAGGCTCATGTAGTTATCTATCTGCCAGGACCAGTACTGTACAAACCTAATAAGGCAATCCCTTACAAATACGGTGCAACAACAATTGAGAATAGAAAGGAAACTCCATCACCCTCCGTCGTGAATATTGTAGACATCAGTCGAGTGACACGGAGCGGTCAAATCTTCAACAGAGGAGTTAGAGAACCCAACAAAGAGAAGGAACCTCAAACAGAAGTTCCCAATCAATCAGTGGGTCAATCCCGTGATCCTGACCTTTCAAAGAACAACGATGAGATGCTGAAGCTCATCCAAAAGAGTGAGTACAACATTGTAGATCAGTTGTTGCAAACTCCTTCAAATATCTCTGTGTTATCTCTTTTACTCAGTTCCGAAGCTCACAGGGAAGCTCTACAGAAAGTCTTAGGGCAAGCCTTTGTGGAACAAGATGTAACGATAAGAAAATTCGACAGCATCATCTCCAACATCACTTCCTGCAACAACTTAGGGTTCAGTGATGAGGAATTGCCAGAAGAAGGCAAAAGTCACAACATGGCGCTTAACATTACAGTCAACTGCCAGGACGATGCTTTAGCTAGCGTACTAGTAGACACCAGATCAGCTCTGAATGTTATGACAAAGTCTACTTTAATGCGACTATCATTCAAAGGATCTCCGATAAGGGGCAGTGAGATCATCGTCAAAGCATTTGACGGATCCCAAAAAATAGTTATCAGCGAAATCGATCTTCCCATAACTATCGGTCCTCACACTTTCCAAGTCACTTTCCAGGTCATGGATATCCGGGCAGCATACAGCTGTTTGTCAGGAAGAAATTGGATACGCGAGGCTGGAGCAGTCACTTCGACACTTCACTGAAGCTGAAGTCCGTCAAGAACGACCAACTTGTCACAGTCTTTTGAGAGCAAGCCTTGATCTTGAGCAACTTATCGTCGTCCACTTGTGTAGAACCAGAAGAGGTTGTTGGAACCCAGTTCCAAGCACTTTCAGTGAGCAATGACAACCAATCAGAAAAGGGAACATTAATTTCCTATTACAAAGATGCTCTCGAAGTGATCAAAAGTAACAATGCAAAGGGATGGGGACAGCTAGTCATTTCTACTGTTAACCAAACAAAAAAGGGTCTTGGTTTTTCATTAACCTGTACCCAGACTGCTACTAATGATGAAAGTTTTCATCCCATTCAGGAATTCTTCCACAGTGGAGGTTTTCTTCACCCAGTTCCTCAAGAAGTACATACCATCAACGAGGGTGACTCCTCTGATACAGATGAAGAGTGGAAGCCCTATCTCAACGAGGACGGTTATATGTCTCAGGACGAAACGCCTACGCCATTTTCCTTTCCCACGCAAAATCCGAGATATATACCAAGATCTGACGTCAAGATGATGTACGGAGATTGTGATCCGGAAGGATGCCATGCTCCACCAAACTCATTAGAGGAGGACGCTCTGATGAAAGACAAATTTCACCACGACTATTATGGCCCAATGGATGGCTTGCCTATCTGGCAGCCGTATCCAGGAGACTTGGGGCAGAAGAATCAGCCCAACGACGCTTATCAGCTGAGCATCATTAAAAAGAATACATGCGTCCCCACTATGTCATGGAATCAACACTCAGGGTATTCAAAAAATACCCAGCACGACGACGAATTTGCAAAGATTGCAGGGCTAGAGTTCCTTAACTACGCTTTTCCTGAGGTCAACGTCATCGAAAGGGATGACTCCTCCAGTTCCAAAGAAGTGTCGGACACCTTAGGACAACCGAGTGGCAAATATGACTATTTGGTCAAGTACACCGCTCCTGAAAGCTCTCGTATCAGGCTCGAAGACATCCAGCCAACTGGATGGGGAGATCCACCTAAGAATGAAAACACTGTGCAAAATACAATTAAAGAATCCTCCTACGACAACTCTGCCTGGGAGGCAGATTCCAACGATCCTGTTCCACCAGAAATCAGCGTCATTTCTGAAGATAAACCAAGAAGGAAGGTACCAGACTTTGTGATTCATCGAGGAGTTCGCCGCCAATGGGTTGCTGTCGATGTCCCAAAGATCGTCCATAAGTCTAAGTAATTGCCATCTTTGTTTTAACCTTTCTCCCTGCCCAGGTGAAACAGATGTTTTGATAGGGCTCACTTTCTGTAAATGTCTCTCTTCGCTTTTCCCAAAGCGACAGAGTTTTGTTTTATAGGCTGTAGTTTCAAGAATCGACTAGATCATAAATAAAATAATGTCGCTCTGTAATTTCTGCATTTTATTGCTGTTTTCTCTTTTCGCTTTTTCAGAATATGGTAATCCTAAAAACAACTCAAATAATAAAAACAAGCATTTTCAGGAAATACACTGCACACACTCTTGCATTCTCTTTATCTCTTCTAAAATCAATCATCACGTCATGCATATTGCTTATTTTAAACCCCATTGAAACATACGATCCAATGCCTTCTCCCAACTTTGAATTCCCGGTATTCGAGGCTGAAGAAGAAAATGACGAAGAAATTCTAGAAGGGATCTCTCGATTACTCAGAAAAGAGGAAAAGTCCATTGAACCTCACAAAGAGCCGTTGGAAACGGTCAACTTAGGTTCAGAATAAGAGAGGAAAGAAGTCAAGATTGGGGCACTGCTCAGTTCGACTGTCAAACAAGATTTGATAAAGCTTCTCAAAGAATTTCCCGATGTGTTCGCTTGGTCTTATTAGTATATGCCAGGGTTGGATACCAGCATCGTGGAACATCATCTACCATTACGATCAGAATGTCCGCCAGTAAAACAGAGGTTGAGAAGAAATCACCCAGACATGGCCATCAAAATCAAAGAGGAAGTACAGAAACAGATTGACGCGGGTTTCCTCGCCACATCAGAATTTCCTCAATGGTTGGCCAACATTGTACCAGTTCCGAAAAAAGACGGAAAGGTCAGAATGTGTGTGGACTACAAGGATCTGAACAAGGCCAGTCCAAAGGATGACTTTCCACTACCGTACATTGACATGCTGGTTGACAGTACAACGACATTCAAAGTTTTCTCCTTCATGGATGGATTCTCAGGCTATAATCAGATAAAAATAGCACCGAAATACATGGAGAAAACTTCATTCATCACCCCATGGGGCACTTTTTGTCACAAGGTAATGCCGTTCGGTTTGAAGAACGCTGGGGTGTTGGTTACAGAATAGGGCAAGCAACAAAAATATTTATTTTCGGAAAGAATTCCCTCCGGGATTTATGTCGTGTCCACAGAGATCGGTTCGAGGGAAAGAATGTCGTTCGACAGTCTCTCGCGTTTATGAGTTTGGATTAAAATAGTTTCAAAGAAGAAAACATAAAAGTAAACAATAAAACAAAAAGAAATCATTCTTCAGAGAGAAAAACTCGTCCGACAATGCATATAAATCACTCCTCACAAACTTAAACTTACCGACCAGTTATACTCCACCTACAATACTCCTCAATATCACCCAACATCGCTCACAATAAAGGTTATGTCTAATGCAAAGTTGAGAGAACAACCGTGTCACTCTCTTCGTCACTCTCGTGAGCGAAGCCTCGAATCACGGAAGGCATTAAGCTTCGACGTCTATTGAAGATTGTTAGCTCTTAAATCTATCTCAAGAGTCCAGAAACTAACAGATAATCATCCCTAATTGAAGTTTGCGAGGATTATCTCTAACGCAACTCAAACCCCGCGCATAAAGCAAAAATCAGAGATAATCACCAATAAATATTTGTAAAGCAAGTTTTATACAATGCCATGGGCGACAAATATACACGAGTTCATAGTAGATACATATACAACAACCCAACATAGAAGAAAAACACAAAGAAGAAGAGAAATGAACCAAACACTTCACGGATTGTCAGAGTCGATCGATGAGAAATCCACCCCGGTTCATCCGTATGCAAGCTTCCATGTTGTTTTCAGGCTAATCCTATGAAACATGAAGTTTGATGGAGTTGGGATCACAAAACCCCAAAACCATACTAAAAAAATAGTGTTTTTGGTCTTAAATGGTGTTTCAGCCCACACAGCATCGCCCGACGGTGGTTTGGGGCACCCGGCGGCGAAAGGCGGCTTATTTTGCAAGTTCCAGTAGTGTTCTGGAGCGCCCGGCGCTGGAAATACCGTCCGGCCCTGCTGGGGCGCAGCACACCAGAACAACAAAAATTCTGCAGTGTTTTATTTGTAACTTTCGAACCGTAACTCCGTTTTTCGCCCGGTTTGAAGCGCTGGAAAGCTTATTAAATGCTCTATACAACAATGGCAAGACATCCTTGATTGGATACCTGCAACAATTGAGAAAAAATCAATTAAACTGAATGATATTTACACTATACGCAATATATACACTAAAAGGTATCGTAAACGTATTTATAAACAAATCGGGTTTTATTCGCACGATATTTACCACAAAGCATTGATAAGTGCAACAAAACATATATACAAAAATAGGTACATTTTGCACTTATCAACTCTCCCCAACTTACATACTTGTTTGTCCACAAACAAGAATCAAACAAACTTGAAAACACAAAAGCGATATCCAAAGAAAGACGAATCAACAGGTTTTGAAAAACGGAAACGAATGAATGGTTCAAATGAAAACGGTACACACAAAAAGTAAATACTTACCACTAAACTACGACGACAACATAGTCACGAAACAAATGCAAAATACAAAAATCATGCCAAAAATTCTAAAACAACACAAGTTCCAAAGTGAATCACAGCTAGCAAAAATAATCATCGGTAGGTGAAAAACACACAATAAGGTACTTTACACTCACACAACACTCATGCAAACAAAAGACTAAATTATGCATACATCCACAAATTCATATTAAACATACAAAGGCAAGAATCACAAGGACTTTCAAGGTTGTAACGTGGTCGGGTAAACAAACAAGGGGCAATTTCTAAAGGTAATTGAAACAAAAACTTGCCTAAACCTAAGGGAGTGAAAACTCACAAAGATTCACACACAAAATTTCAACCAACTTCTTCCAAAATCCCAAGTGCTACACAACACACAATACTTATTTAGCACAATTATTGAAACTCTTTTTGTTTCCTTTTTCAAGGTTTTTTCTTTTTCTTCCTTTTTTCTTTCTTTTTCTCTTTCACAAATTTTTCTCTTTTTTTCTTTTCTTTTTCAATCCTCATAGAATCCAACCAATGAGTATACAATCATCCTCTCCCCAACTTGAATTCAACCGCACCATCATGTGAATACTCCCTACTTTCTAAGGCAAGGAAAAATCCATACAACAACACAAAATTGAGGTCCAAGAAAAAACAAAATCCATTCAGAAATAAGTGAACTAAATACTCATAGACAAGCATTCAGTTCAAATAAAAACATGGATCAAAAAGCTCAAAGGGGCTACGAATTCTCACACACTCACAAGGTGAATTGACTATTTGGCTAAGGTGGTTGTGCTCAAAATGAAACAATTGCCTTGATCCTTTTCATGCATTCATATAAACAACACAAACAAAAGATTCAACATAATAAAATCCAGTTAGAACAAGAATGTTGGTTCTCCGCGCATATATGAACAATGGAAAGCCACCTCACAAAAAGGTTGGGAACTAAAGTGATTCACAATAGAACAAGTATACAAAAGAATGGATGGCATGGAAGTTTGTAAAATGCCTAAGTGTAACGCCCCGAATTTAATTAATTAGTTAATTAAATTATCGAAGGATTTTATTATTGGATTTAGACGAAGTTTGAGAATTAATCGAGTAATTGGGTGTTATCGGTATCATTTTAAGAGGCTAATTGGGTTGATATGTCGATCGGAATTATTAAGTTAAAGTCGGATTAATAGTCGGTTTAATCGGGGATAATATTAGAAATAATATTATTATTTATGTGAGCTTATTTTAAATGATAGCATGAAGAAATAATGGAGGTGTAAAAAATTAGGCCCATTGGATTAAATAATACTAATATTATTAGTATTTTCATGAGTTAGTGGAAGGCAGAGATATCAGTGAGAGAAAAGGAGGCTAAGAAGAATGAAGGTTGTACGTGGTAGAAAAGAAGAAAAAGAAGTTACGGAAATTGAACGAGGGTTTGGAAGCGTAGGTTGGAGAGGAGAGAACAAGAGATGCTGTCAAAAAAATCAAGTCCCAGTTTCGACCGGAAATTCGAGCGGCCATCAAAATTAAGGTAAGGGTGGGTTCGATTATTATAACTGGGTTATGATGAATGATATGAGGGTTGGGAATTGTATGATTATTTCCATTTGCTTTTTGATAAGTTGTTGTTGATTTCTGTGTAGTTGTAATAATCTGACTGAAGTTGTTGTTGTTTTAAGTTGATTTTGTTGATTGTGTGTTATTGATATGGTTATGATGATTGATTCTGTAAAGATATGACTGCGTCGAATTGTTGTAAATGTTGCTGTGAAAACTGGATGTTTTTCTGGAAAAAAAAAAAAAATTGGGGGTGGCGCAGGCCACCCATGCCTTGCATAGGGGTGGCGCAGGCCACCCAAGATAACAAAGAAACTATGTGGCGGGAGCCACATGGGGATATGGCGCAAGCCATTGGGTTCTCTTAAAGGGTGGCGCAAGCCACCCATGAGGGAGGGGGACCCACTTCCATTCTTTCTTTTCTTTTCAATTAATTCAAGACTAAGGCTACCTAAGAAATGTACCATGAATATTTGGATTAGAAAGTTAACCAAAATTATGATGTAAATAAGATAATCACTAAACAACTACCCAGTTTAATTATTAAATGTTTAGGACCAAGTGAATTTGGAATCAGGATTAGCCAATAAAATTGGAAATGTAGCAGTAACAGTTTTAACAGAAAATGAAACATAGTAGCAAAGCAGAATTATGACAGAAAAATGAAACAATAGCAGTAAGTAGAATTTTGACAGAAAATTGGAATTGTAGTAACATGTTGTAGCAGTGGTTTAACTGAGTTAATAAAATTATCAGTAGCAATTAATAAAGGTGAAATAGTGCAGTGTTATTCGGTTTAGCCGGTTTAGGCGAAAAACGTAGTTGTCCGGAATTTAACGAAAATTGTCGGGGTAAGTCGGGTAAATTAGTAGGTGACTTTTGTTGAATTGTTTGTTGAAATTATGTTGAAAAAGTGGAATTTCAGGTACAGCTGACTTTGTTGTTTCGTTCCGATACACGGACGAATTGTAAGTTGTAGGCTTGATAAGCCAACGTTGATATAAGTTGTTACGTCGAAAAAGTTGCCATGTTGTTTAAGTTGATTATGTTGTGGAAGTTGTTGAGTTGTTTATGTTGATGAGTTGTGCATGTCGTAAAACATACATTGCATTTTGTGTCGGAGCGTTGCTCACACCACGTTGGCCTGGATTGGCACCTGTTTAAGTTGGCCTTGATGGCACCACGTTGAAGGCTTATGCCTTGTTGAAATGCCTCGATAACCTGGCATATGTTTAAGTTGGGAGTTTTACTCCGATGGTACCACATGCATGTGCATAGTTGCGTCACATTTTGAGTCGTTGTGAAGTTGCTGTTGTTCTTGATTCGTGGTTGTTGTGAAGTTGCTGTTGTTGTGAAGTTGCCGTTGTTGTGAAGTTGTTGCTTGTTATAAGTTGTTGTTGCTATGTCTTGTTGCTTGAGATAAATTACTAATGTCGTGAGCTGATGTTATATATGTTGTTATTACTATAATTTGCATCTTTTATATAAGTTGTTGTTATATGTTGTTATTTGCTGTCAATACAAGTTGGGGTTGCTATTAAGTTGTTTATTTCTGGTTGTTGCATGACTGTCGTATGAAGCGGTGGAATTTATATGATTCTAATCTAGCATATTAATTATCATATTTTGTTTATAATATTCGATATCTCACCCCTTCTGTAATGATGTTACCTATTATGGGTAACTGAGCAGGTACTCAAGAATAGCTGCAGAAGTTGAGGTATAATGTGAAGTCTTAGATGCTGTTAGCTCGAGTTGGTCTTGCTCTGATACGTAGCACTCGGGGGGATGAACGATTGTTGTTTATTTGTTGTTATTGTCTTAGTAGTTGAATCTTAAATTGTTGTTATTAAAGAATTGTTGTTTCAAAGTTGTTTTGAGTTGGACATGAAGTTATGTCATTATAAGTTGAATTATGTGAAGCCGCTTATTAATAAAAGTTGTTTTGTTTTCAAAAGGATAATTCAGGTTGTTATCAGTTCATCCGAATCAGTGTTATGTATCTGAATTATTTGTGATTAATATGAAGTTGTTTTCTGTTGAAAATGTGACATTCTGTTTATGTTGAATAATTTTTAAAATGAAAACTCTGATTTTATTACTTATCTGCCGGGTAGAAATGGGGTGTTACACTAAGTATCATGAATATGCTAAAGTCAAGAAAGCGATAAACACAAACCTCGGACGTGTACAAAACATAACAAAATCATTACCAAACATCTGCAAGTTGAAACGAACCAACTTGGAAAATCACAAAAGCATCCTCAAATTAGTCAATCAAAATCTGTGAGCAAACAACAACCAAAAACATTCGAAAAGAAAAACTATAAAACATGCTTGTTTTATGTCGTAAGCTCGACTCCTTTACGATGCTTAATTAGAAACTTCCTCTCTTCATGCCATGGTGATGTCTCACCGCGCAACCAAAAGCAAGCGTCCTAACCAAACACTTAAACAAACGTTAATCTACAAGTATCAGTATAACAAGTGAAAATATACAATATATACGATATCTACAAAACTCAAAAACAAAGAAACTGTCGCAATGCGATTCAATTTCAAAACCGATCCCCGGCAACGACACCATTTTGTTGGTTGCAGAATAGGGCAAGCAGCAAAAATATTTATTTTCGGAAAGAATTCACTCCGGGATTTATGGCGTGTCCACAGAGATCGGTTCGAGGGAAAGAATGTCGTTCGACAGTCTCTCGCGTTTATGAGTTTCGATTAAAATAGTTTCAAACAAGAAAACATAAAAGTAAACATTTAAACAAAAAGAAATCATTCTTCAGAGAGAAAAACTCGTCCGACAATGCATATAAATCACTCCTCACAAACTTAAACTTACCGACCAGTTATACTCCACCTACAATACTCCTCAATATCACCCAGCATCGCTCACAACAAAGGTTATGTCTAACGCAAAGTTGAGAGAAAAACCGTGTCACTCTCTTCGTCACTCTCGCGAGCGAAGCCTCGAAACACGGAAGGCATTAAGCTTCGACGCCTATTGAAGATTGTTAGCTCTTAAATCTATCTCTAGAGTCCAGAAACTAACAGATAATTATCCCTAATCAAAGTTTGTGAGGATTATCTCTAACGCAACTCAAACCCCGCGCATAAAGCAAAAATCAGAGACAATCACCAATAAAGATTTGTAAAGCAAGTTTTATACAATGCCATGGGCGAAAAATATACATGAGTTCATAGTAGATACATATATAACAACCCAACATAGAAGAAAAACACAAAGAAGAACAAAAATGAACCAAACACTTCACGGATTGACAGTGCCGATCGATGAGAAATCCACCCGGTACATCCGTATGCAAGCTTCCATGTTGTTTTCAAGCTAATCCTATGAAAAATGAAGTTTGATGGAGTTGGGATCACAAAACCCCAAAACCATACTAAAAAAATAGTGTTTTTGGCCTTAAATGGTGTTTCAGCCCGCACAGCATCGCCCGACGGTGGTTTGGGGCGCCCGGCGGCGAAAGGAGGCTTATTTTGCAAGTTCCAGTAGTGTTCTGAACCGTAACTCTGTTTTTCGCCCGGTTTGAAGCGCTGGAAAGCTTATTAAATGTTCTATACAACAATGGCAAGACATCCTTGATTGGATACCTGCAACAATTGAGAAAAAATCAATTAAACTCAATGATATTTACACTATACGCAATATATACACCAAAAGGTATCTTAAATGTATTTATAAACAAATCGGGTTTTAGTCGCACGATATTTACCACAAAGTATTGATAAGTGCAACAAAACATATATACAAAAATAGGTACATTTTGCACTTATCACGGGGCAACCTATCAAAGGGCCATGACTACTCTGTTTCATGACATGATACAAAAAGAAATAGAGGTATATATTGATGATATGATTGCCAAATCTAAGATAGAAGAGGAACATGTGACTCACCTGTCAAATCTATTCAAGTGGTTGAGGAGGTACAAACTCCGCTTGAATCCCAACAAGTGCACATTTGGTGTCCGTTCAGGGAAACTCTTAGGGTTCATCGTCAGCCAAAAAGGAATTGAGGTTGATC
Source organism: Lathyrus tuberosus (assembly GCA_022829125.1). Classification (NCBI taxonomy): domain Eukaryota; kingdom Viridiplantae; phylum Streptophyta; class Magnoliopsida; order Fabales; family Fabaceae; genus Lathyrus; species Lathyrus tuberosus. The sequence goes on from JALAZF010000349.1 coordinate 6,271,160, forward strand.
TTGATAAAGTCAACGCCATTCAAGAAATACCTTCTCCAAAGACTGAAAAACAAGTCAGGGGATTCCTGGGATGTTTGAATTACATTTCCAGATTTATATTCCTCATGACCGTGACATGTGCGTCGATCTTCAAATTACTTAAAAAGAATCAGGACTGCGTTTGGACAGAAGACTGCCAAACCGCCTTCAACAGTATCAAGGAATACATGTTGAACCCACTGATTTTATCACCTCCAGTGGAAGGAAGACCACTGATCATCTATCTAACAGTCTTGGAAGACTTGATGGGTTGTGTACTTGGCCAACATGACGAAACGAAAAGGAAAGAGTCTGCCATCTACTATCTAAGCAAGAAATTTACTGACTGTGAGGCTCGCCACACTATGCTTGAGAAAACTTGTTGTGCTCTGGCTTGAGCATCCAAACGTCTTCGCCAGTATATGATTCGTCACACTACTTGGTTAATCTATGAAATGGATCCAATCAAGTATGTCTTTGAAAAACCTGCTCTCACCGGGAGAATTGCCCGTTGGCAGATGTTGTTATCAGAATTCGACATCGAGTACCATGCACAGAAAGCCGTCAAAGGAAGTATTTTAGCTGATCATTTGGCTCATCAACCGATTGACGATCAGGAATCAATTGGATTTGACTTCCCAGACGAAGATGTCATGTATTTAAAAATGAAAGATTGCGATGAACCGCTACCTAGTGAAGGGCCAAAACCAGGTTCCCAATGGGGACTAATCTTTGACAGAGCTATCAATCATTATGGAAACGGAATTGGGGCAATCATCATAACACCTCAGGGTAGACATATTCCTTTCACTTCTAGATTAACATTCAAGTGTACAAATAACGAGGCTGAATACGAAGCTTGTATCATGGGTCTCGAAGAAGCGATCGACTTAAGGATTACGAACTTTGATGTATACGGAGACTCATCTCTGGTCGTCCATCAGATCAAAGGAGATTGGAACACATACCAATCAGGATTAATTCCTTACAAAGATTACGCGAGAAGGTTGTTACCATTCTTCAACAGAATCGAGTTTCATCACATCCCTCGTGAAGAGAATCACATGGCTGATGCATTAGCCACTCTCTCTTCCATGATTAATATGGTTCAATGGAATGACATACCCAAGATTGACATAATGCGCCTTGAACGGCCCATCTACATCTTCACAATTGAAGCAGTCATAGACGACAAATCTTGGTATCACGATATCAAATACTTCCTTCAGAAACAAGAGTACCCACCTAGGGCATCAAGAAAAGACAGAAAGACCCTCAGAAGACTGGCTGGCAGCTTCTTTCTGAGCGGCGATGCACTCTATAAGAGAAACTTTGACATGGTCTTGCTCCGATGCGTAGACAGACCAGAAGCAAACATGCTGATAAAAGAAATTCACGAAGGATCCTTTGGCACACATGCCAACGGACACACAATGGCGAGAAAAATTCTGAGAGCAGGGTACTATTGGTTGACCATGGAATCCGATTGCTACAAATACATGAGAAGATGTCACAAGTTTCAGATATACTCAGACAAAATCCATGTACCGCCAACACATCTCAAAGTTCTTTCTTCCCCATGGCCTTTTTCCATATGGGGAATCGACATGATCGGCATGATCGAGCCCAAAGCTTCAAACAGACATCGGTTCATCCTGAATAATAACATGATGAAAGAGTTTTGCGTAGAGTTCAAGATTGAACACCATAACTCATCTCCCTACCGATCTAAGATGAACAAAGCGGTAGAAACGGCTAACAGGAACATCAAGTAGATCGTTCAGATGATGGTTGTAACCTACAAAGACTGGCACAAAATGCTGCCTTTTGCTCTCCACGGTTATCGCGCATCTGTCAGCACTTCAACAGGGGCAACCCCTTTCTCTCTAGTATATGGCATGGAGGTAGTGCTCCCCATAGAAGTAGAAATCCCATCAATCCGGGTATTGATGGAAGCTAAGTTAACATAGGCTAAGTGGTGTCAAAGTCGACACGATGAATTGAATCTGATAGAAGAAAAGCGAATAACGGCTCTATGTCACGGTTAGTTGTATCAGCAAAGAATGAAGAAAGCATTTGACAAAAAGGTCCGACCCCGTGTCTTCAAGAAAGAAGACCTCGTGCTCAAGAATATAAAATCATTTCTCATTGATTCCCGGGGCAAATGGACTCCGAACTATGACGGCCCTTATATGGTCAAGAAAGCCTTCTCAGGCGGCACCTTGAAACTCACAACCATGGATGGAGAAGAATTTGCCTATCCCACGAATGTTGACGTAGTCAAGAAATACTTCGCCTAAATAAAAATAATAATAATAATTAAAAAAAAACGTGTCGGTGGATTGAAAACCCGAAAGGGCGGTCCAGGAAAAAATTAGAGACATAATCGAAAATCATCCCGGTGGATTGGAAATCTCAAAGTACAGTCCAGGCAAAATTTAGGGATTCATGGCAAGTAACTACGTCCAACAAAGGGGGAAATCCCCCAGTAGCAGTCATGCCATCCATCAGGAAAACTCCAGTCAAGGTCATCTTCGACAGAAGCTCAGGATGTCCAGAATTCAAAGTTGGTAGAAGGATAACAGTCGTTATGTTTCAATGTAGCCCGTTTCCATTAAATTACCATTTTTTAAACTTTGTAATGCTCTATGGTATCACGTGCTTGGCTGATTTCCATCCTATCAACAAAATTTGAGCCCTTGTGCTTTTGTTTGCAATTCTTATTTGTTTTAGCTTTACAGAATGACATTTTAACATAATTAACTATTCTTGAAATAAAACAAAAATGAATTTACTTGTCAAAATTTTTTCTTCTTTTAAAATAAAGATGGCAACTCTTTTGACTACTGAACATCGAAAGAACATCGATCGCTTCTCCCAAAGGCGGTTAAGCTTCAAAGTGCAGAATCAAAGTACTCCTTCTCGAACCAGTATGACTAAATGAAGGATCAACTGTGTCAGATGCGAATATTCCATCTGACATCCCCGACAGAGTTCTTACCTCCTATGCCCGACCAGCGTTGTTCCCCCACAAGAACTATCTCTCCTAAGCAAGGCAGAATTACTATCTTGAACCAAATGGTACTTTTTAGTCCCCTGCAGTGGCCGAGTATCCAAACGTGTTCATCCCTTAGTCTGTATGTCGCGTCAGTTTTGTCAGTATATACATACATACATCATGCATTATTGATTTGCATTCACATTCATACTACATCACTATCACTCTAGTCTGTCTTGTCCCCTAATGATAAAAGTCCTCTTGGCAATCGAGTTGTCAGTTCTTTCCTCGTCAGGAAGCGAATCATCAAAGCAATCCCTCCCCCAGTTTATTTCTGGATTGGAGTTGGCCCTTGGCCACTTTGATAACTTGAACCTCTGAAAAGCAAGAAGGCATTCGATAAATGTCACTCTTCGCCATTGAAGATGATATTTTCACTTTCCCGAATTAAGGAAAATCCCCAGAGAAAGCCTCTTAACCGAAGACACTCGGCAATACAGAAATTTCTCTCTAAAAATTTACTATCAAATGAGGTCATCAGCACCTCCAAATTGGATTACATCACATGGCATTTATCCGAGAAGATCTCGAGGAAAATTATGATGTAATATCCCTAAGTAGGAAGCAGTCTCTCAAGAGACTCGTTTTCCCCATTAGAGTCAACAAATGGCATCTCCAACAGAGAAGTTTGAACAACTCTACAGCTCAGACGAATGGGTTCCCCAGCAAGTCTGACATCAAAACTCTTTCTATCAAATGGCGTCTCCCCAGTAGAAAACTCGGCGAGAAGTTTGATGAAAACCGCTACATATAGCGTCCCTTGTCAAGGAAGGAACTCAACAAGAAGAAACTGAGACCAGTTCTGTGGCTGAAGACCAGGATTGAGGGGAAGTGTATTTCATAAACTATGACCAGTTTCGTGGCTGAAGACCAGGATCGAGGGGAAGTTTATTTCAGAAACTAAGACCAGTTCCGTGGCTGAAGACCAGGATCAAGGGGACGTTTATTTCAGAAACTAAGACCAGTTCCTTGGTAGGAAACCAGGATCGAGGGGAAGTTTATATCCGAAACTGAGACCAGTTCCGTGGCTAAAGACTAGGATCGAGGGGAAGTTTATTTAAGAAACTGAGACCAGTTCCTTGGTAGGAAACTAGGATCGCGGGGAAGCTTTATCCTTTTCTAAGCATCATTGCTTAGAAAAAGAAGATGGATGAGCAAGCCGCCATTCATAACCACCATCAAAATTTCGGGTATTCCGATATTTAATTCTCTTGCACCCTGAATGCCCGAATACCTTCACCATTCACACCTTCGGGTCTAAGAAAATTAAATAGGGGCATCTGTCATACCCCAAATTTTGACCACCAAGATTTCCCATCATTGTGCAAATCATCATCACAATATGGGTGAACCATCATACCTCATCAGCCTCCCCAAAGATGGGTGAGCATTCACTACAATCAAGAATTAGGGTTTTGAGCCCTCTTTGAACAATTAGACAAAGGATCAATAAAAAAATGACATGATCTTCAACTTGTCTAGCCTCTTAAACATCCAAAAAGGATCAAGAGGACACACACATGAAGAATCAAGCACAAAGTTGCAACATTCCAAGTGGATCAAGACTCAAGATTGCCAGTGTCACCAAATTAGGGTTTTGGTCAACCAAGGCCTCCAGATGAAAATTTTCTTCTGGGCATGAGCCAATGCTTTAAAATATAACCCAAGATAATCTAAGGGACCTCTTGGAGTCAATCATCAAGTCAATTTAACCTCAGGGGACACATTTACCAAAAAAATCAGGAATTAGGGTTTCTTGACCTAATTCACCCCTAAGTTGACTTTTGGGACAAAGCATGAGCCAAGACCTCAAGACATGATTTGAGGGCCTCCAATATACTACATTTATCCACTTACAACAAGGGATTGACCCAGGAAACTTGATTCACAAGTTTCAATTTCATCAGGAACACAGTTAGGGTTTCGAGGAATAAAGTCAACTGTGCCTTTGACTTTTGACCAAGACATGCTCCTAAACCTTGGGACATGAGCCAATACACCCTATAACACCTATGGAATCCATTCATTAGGTTTGATTTAGGTCAAGGACTTGATTTCATAGAGGATTGCACAGTTTAAATTTCATCTATTGAAAAAGTCAACTGTACAAAAGTCAAATTTTGACTTTTTGAATTTTTTGGTCAACCAAGGTTCCTTAACTCTAAGACAATGTTAATGTGTGATTTGAATCATCATTCATCAAGAAAAATCAAGAAAAATGAGTTAACTTGTAAAAGGGGTAACCATAAAAAACTTAGAATTTTTCTAAGTTATGGAACAAAGTGGCTAGGGTACCAACTTCCAAGGATCATAACTTGAGATCCAAGCAACCATTTTGGGTGATCCAAAGTTGGATTTATAGGCCTTGCTACACTCTACAAAAGCTTCAACTACATCAAACTCCAATTCCTCATGGATTTTAAGTTATGGAGTGATCAAAATGGCTAAAAACATGAAAATGACTTTTTTCAACACTTAGTGAAATTTTCACTAAGTCAGAATCTGCCTTACTTTTTCCAAAATGTAGGGACATTTTTCACCTTGATCTAAGTCAAATCAGGTCTAGGGTTGAACATCAAATTTAAAGAATTCCATGAGGCCTTTTCAACAAGTACCAGATCATCTCCAAATTCCATTTGAGGAAGGAGATACGCCCTTTGGGACATGGCATCATGAACTGGTTTTTACAAGGCAGAATTTGTGCATTTTGCTCGATTTGTCCAAATCTGATAAATCCAAGCCTTGTCATCAATTTGGACACATCTGAGGATAAAAAAAGAAGGGAATGATCTAATCCCCAAGCCTCCAAAGTCCAAGAATCTACATTAGCCATGCCAAACCTAAAAAGGCTAAAAAGATGCCAAGACTTCAATTTTGTTTCCAAGCATTCAATGGATACACCAAGGTGGCATGAAATGAGCCTATTCCAACTGAATTCAGTCCAAACATATCTCTGAACCAAAGCTACAAAGCCTGTACTCTTATCTCAAGTCAATGGCTAGAGGAGACTTAAGATTCCTTTTGCTTAACATTGGCCAAAGGCCTACTGCAGTTGCCATTCACTATTGCTTGGAAAACAAACTTGCTCTACTATAAATAGAGCTCAATTGTGATCAGTTTGAGTACACCAAAGCACCCAAACTGATGCTTTCCTCAAAATCCCTTTCTTTAGGCCAAAATGCCTTCTTTGGCAAGGTATCTCTGAGTTTTTGAGTTAGAGAGCATTTCCATCACAGCTCATGATCCAAACACCTCTAATATGTTGTATCTAAGCTGTCCAAACACTAACATGCGATCTGTAACACTAAAATCTTAAAGTCCACCTCCAAAACCTCAAAAATTGGACTTTTTGCATTTTTCAAGCCATGTCTTGATTCGGTCACTTTCAAAACCAAATAAAACCTCAAACACACTCCAAATATCATCCTTGAACTGTCCCAAATGGTTCCCCTCATCTGGAACACCATTTGAGAGAGTTGCTATTTTGGTCACTTTTGCCCCTTTTGCAAGAAAGCGCTCAAACTTGTTCCTGAGGATTCCAGCTGGTTCCAACCATTCTAAAAGCTTCTAAGGGATCAATTGAGAGGGTCCAAAGCATCAAATTATTTCTGGCACAAGAAACTTGGTAGATAGCACAAAAAGCTCCAAAAGGTAAGTGCATAATCACTTGAACTTTCTAAAATATGCATTGCTTTGAAGTCCACTGATCATAAACATCTCATACATGTTGTATATGTTATGTTTGAAACAATTTGCCATGTAATTCATGCCTGTACCATGAGGTAGCACAGAAAATGTAAATGGAGGCCTATTTCAAAACCACTATCGAGTTTTAAAATGGGGACCTCATCTGAAAAAACCAAGGGAACCATTGGATTCCTTGTGAAATTCTAGGCAGGATATACCTAAATTTTGTCCTAATCCATGGAGAAATGAGAAAGTTATAGACTTCACGTAAATGGCCCAAAAGCTAACCTTGCCTTGCCGTGCCCAGGTCTAAAACAAGACATGCCTCATGTATTTGTGGGGTGGTTTTGATACACGGATGTATCACCACCCCAGTGGTAGAAGGCGCGCGCTGTAACTTGGAGGTCTGGGGTTCGAATCCCCCTCGCCCCAAACCCCTTTTTTTTACCACTTTTTCCATTTTTTTAATATCTGTCATATTATTTTAAATGATTTGAAAAATTAATTTCTCTTTCAATTTTAATTATTTTTTATTGGTTATTTTTGTAAAAAATCACAAAAATGTTAAAATATTTTATTCCACAAAAAAATCAAATTTGTATTATTTATTTAATATAGTTGATATTTTGTAAATAAATTCATTTTCAATTGTTTTTAAACATTTCAAAAATGAATATTCATCTTGAAAATCAAAATCAAATGAGTTTTAATTCATCTTGTGATTAAATCATCATTTTTCAAACGTCAACCAAAAATCACAAGTTGTTTATTCAAACATATTTGGTGTTTTATCATTTTTTATTAATTTTCTTTAAAGAATTACTTTAAAAAATGATGCAAGTAGGGTTTCTTTGATTTTCACCCTAACAAATCTTTTTCAAACACTCATGGGCCTCTAATAGAGTGTAAGTCACATTCCTTTGTAAATAAAATCATTTTTGGGCCTCACACATTGTATAAGTCCCTCTGTACTTTTCAAAACAACGACGCGATTGTCGCCTTTTTAACAAAATAACTTGGGCCTCTCCTTGAGTTGTAATACCCATCTCTTGTACAAAAATAAATCTCATGGGACTCTAATAGAGTGTACGACCCAATCCATTCTATAAATAAACCTCTTTGGGCCTCAGTCATTGTATAAGTCCCGAAGCGATCTTTAAATCAACGGTACAATCACTGTTAAAACCTTGGGCCTCTCCTTAAGTATAAGCCCCAACAATCTTTTCAAAACCAACTTCCCTTTTGATTTAGGTTCAAATATACAGTTGTTATCAAAACTTTCTTTAATTTCTTTGAACAACTAACAATACAGCATGGAAGCTTGCTCACCTGTAAGTTTTTACCCGCTTTCATTTACTTGCTTTAATATATATAACTGTATTGTGGGATGCTGCTCCACTGTAAGTCTTCTTTCATTCTTTTAAATACATGTCAAATATATATAAATGTACTGTGGGAAGCTGCTCCGCTGTAAGTCTTCTTTCATACCCTTTTAAATACTTGTCATATATCAACTGTATATATACTAGTACAGTTATTTAGAGTTTTCCCCGACAACTAGTTCTAGAACTAGGTAAATCCAGTTGGTCACTCTTAAATACAGTCAAAACTAGATCCCCATAGGATTTCCAAATACAGTCTTGCCTTCTCTTGGGCTTAAACAATATGGAACAAAGAGAAATACAGTATTCTCGGTGAACCTTTTCTCAGGCTGTCACTATTAGAAATTGTCAAAGAAATTCTATTTCCCAGAGGTGATCTATTCTAGGTGAATAGCATCTTTTAAATTTCTTCAAGCCCCAGAACTGTTCATAAATGATTCATTCTCGGTGAATGACATCTCTTGAGCTTTTCTTTGGTTTGGTCCCACAGGCTTCCTAAAAGCATCCCTGTCTCATCTTGGGCTTTGTACAAGGACCCTTCGGCTTCTTAGAAGTTCTCATGCCTTCTCTTGGCTTAATACAAGGACCCTGAAGACCTCTTAAAGGCATAGGACAGAACTTAGTCATCCTTCATTAGAGCTATCTTTCTAAAAAAAGTCAAAGCCTTAGACCAATTTTAGGGTTGATACTCATCCCTTAAAAGAGTCAGCCTCCTCTTGGGCGTAATACAAAAATAAAATTCCAATAGACTTGGACATTCTAAATCCCCTTGAGTCTCAAAGACATTCTCAAGTTCCCTGCAAAATATAGGAGAAACCCCAGATTCTGGATTAATCTCCAACAGAGTTAAAACTTGTGGGTTCTAAAACCCAGTTTCTCTCCTAAAATTCCCCAACCAGGGTCAGTTTATCATCAGTATAGCACTATCTTAAATCAGAACCTCAAGGTCTCTGATCTATCAACTCTTCTGTATCCTCAACAAGAGTTGATTTTCCCATTTGGACATGCCTCGGGATCTCAAGAATCCCCAGCATAAGATAGCCTCCTCTTAGGCTTTGTATAATGATCCTTTCCTCAACATAGTCAGCCTCCTCTTGGGCTTTGTACAATTATTCTCCCCATCGGAGCTTACCTTTTTAGACTATCTTGTTGAGTCAATCACCTTTTTAGACTCTCTTGTTGAGTCAATCACCTTTTTAGACTCTCTTGTTGAGTCAACCCCTTTTATCCTCAATCTCGGGCTTTGTACGAGACAGATAAAAGCACTCTCTTATTGAGTCAACCCCTTTAGCCTTAATCTCGCGCTTTGTACGAGACAGATAAAAACCATTCTCTTGTTGAGACAATCTTTTCCAGCTTCCCCTTTGGCTTGGTTTAAAGATTTCCCCTAGCAAGAGTTAGCCTCCTCTTAGGCTTTGTATAATGATTTCTCCAGCTTGTTCAGCTACAATCTTGGGCTTTGTACAGGACATATAAAAGTAGTCTCTTGTTGACTCAAACCCTTTTAGCCTACATCTCAGGTTTTGTACGAGACATAAATCTCCACAACCTTCTCTTAAGCTTGGGACAAACATCTTCCCCAGCGAGGTCAATTCCTCCCAGCCTTCTTTTAGGCTATGAGAAATTTCCCTAAATAGAGTCAATCCTCATTTTAGCCTCAATCTTGGGCTTTGTACAAGACAGATAATACTCTCCCGCAGAGTCAAACTCATTTCAGCCTCCATCTTGGGCTTTGTACAAGATACCTTAAAATATCCTCAGTCGAGTCAGTAAACTCTCATTTTAGCCTCAATCTTGGGCTTTGTATAAGATAGATAAAGATTTTCTTTCCCACTGAGTCAGTTTCTTTTCAAGCTCCATCTTGGGCTTTGTACATGATACATAAAAACCCCTCCAACAGAATCCAAATTCTCTTTAGCCTCAATCTTGGGCTTTATACAAGACAGATAAATACCTCCCCAGCGGAGTTAGCCTTCTCTTAGACTTTGTATAACGATATCAACAAAAGAGTCAGTCTCTTTTGGCCTCCATCTTGGGCCTTGTACGAGATACATATATAAACACTCTCTTGTTGAGTCACCCTTCTCCAGCCTCCTCTTAGGCTTTGTATAAGGACTTCCCTAGTGAAGTCAATCAACTTCTTAGATTCAACCTTGGGCTTCGATCAAGGCACACAAAAAATCAAAATCTCTCTGTAGGAAGTCATTTCTCTGTTTATCATATATCAAAACGGAAAATTAAAACTCCCTTTCTTTCATCTAATTGTTGTAAGCGGTAAGCCTCTGGATTATTTACATCCATGCCACTGTCCCTCTTTTAGTATGAGAAATTTCTAAGGAAAGATGGCATTGCTCTACATTGAGTTAAAGTCTTCTCCTTCAGTTCAAAAACCCCTATAAAGGAAATTATGGCATTACTGGATTCACATATCCCAGTTAAAGTAATTCTCCTTTATAATCAGTCACCCAACAATTATGATAAACAGACAAAGATGTCTCCCTTTAGAGATGACAAATTCTCTCTCAGTCAAACCTTTTAGCTTCAATCATTGGCTTTCAACAAGATACATATAAACCTTTCAGCCTCTGTCTTGGGCTTTGAACAAGACACCAAAACATCTTTTTCCTCCCTTAGAATAGGGGGAACTACGATTGCTCTGATTTCCCTGTTTCGTTTAAACGGGAATACGTAGGCATAAGATTGCAAAATCTTAGCGAGCATACTAAATAAAAACTCTAGGTCTAGTACCTTCACATCAATCAAAACTTAGGTCCAGTACCTTACCAAAAACACCGAAAAAAACCGAACATCAACAAAAACTCACTCTCTCTCTCATACTTTCCCAAGAAACTTTCCCAACCCATTAACGGATAAACACCATCAAGTACAAAGAAAAACCTAATGCTAATATCCTGTGGATAACCACATATAGGATGGGTAATTGATAACTGCCCATTGTATAACCTGACCCCGGACCCCCCAATCTCTTTAAGCGTTTGTTCAGTTAAACATTCGCGTGCAAGGTTTGTTTTAGATACCTTCCCTTTCCCTTCCAGCTTCACGGGATAAATAAGAAATCAGAAAGTAGCACCCCCTTTCTCCACGAGGAGGAAAACCCAAATTCCGTGATAAGGCGGTCGCGTCACTGAGAAAAATCGTACGCTACAGGAGGTACGGGAACAATGCACCTTCTACAGCCAGCCTTGCCCCAGTCTACGGGATCTCCGAAGGAGTCTTCCTCAAAAGGAAGCCTGGGACATTTGTACTATGATGTTTTGAGGTGGACTACCCCAGTATTCTGAACCTTGGAGATGTGTTTCGGATTAATCGCCTTCTGGATAAGATTAACTTCTTGTGCTCTTGAGGTGGCCTGCCCCAGAATGAGCCTTGAAGTGACTTTGTCCCTGACAGACTGATCTTTGAGGGAATGCCCCAAATTAACTTCTCTTGGAGAGATTTGTTGAATCTCAACGTGATTGCCCCAGTTTGGCTGAACTTTGCGTGATTCCTCGACGTGACTGCCCCAGATTGGCTACTTCCTAGCACGCCTTGCTTTGAAAACTCATGCTCAACATAGTCTCTTGGAGACATGCCCCTTGATATGAATGTCCTTCAGAATTTTCAGGAATTTCATCCCTGCATGATTAAACTTCTCGACTGATGCTCATTACGTAAGCTTCCTTGGCGTCAAACAAATATATGAACACACAGAAATGTTTATTCTGAGAATTATAATTCTAATGCAACACCCATGTTAACCTTGAAGTTTTTACTGAAAAGATGTCGCAAAACCTTGTGAATGAATCGCTAGTTAGGATGCAACATTGATTTTTGAATCGAAGATAATATGCACATATAATACCAACAAATATCTTTTAGCATAACTCAATGGGAGTCAGGAATGCTATCTTGTTGTAGTACGCTTTCGAAATAAACCTTGCTTCAATTAGAACTTTCAAGGGTTATAACGTGGCCTGGTTCATGGGTTTTTTAGAAAAAAAGATTTATGGCTCAAATTTTATTTTAACCCACCCATTCTCCTTGATGTTCTCCAGTCTTACGTTCAACTAATTTGACACAAGTGCTCACCTTTCAAAAGGTTATTGAATGATGGAAATGATGGTACGGGAACCAACGAGGTTTTCTTTTTAGAGTAACAATTACTCTCTTTCGGCCTTTTGTTCGTAGTCACACAAATTTGTTCTTATTGAGGATTTTTGCTTTCGATTCTTTCTTTTTCTTTTTTCCCTGATTTTTTCCTGGACTAATTTTCTTTTGAGTTTGTAGTCCAGCGGGATGCCTTAATTTTTGCCTAAGCCACTTGCTTTCAAGTTTTCTGCTTAGCAGGCTTTCACTTTATTTCTTTTTTTGATTTCTCGTTGAAACAAATCGTGTGACACTTGTTCGTTTGATTTTTCTTGAAGAGGTTGTTTCTGCCTCGTTCCTTTTGATGGTGAGGGACAACCATTGTGATTTGTGATGTACGACCTCTTGGGAGGGATAAGATGTGGTTGATCCTCGAATGGGACACTTCTCTTTTTTTTCCTTTTCTAAAATTTGAATGCATGGTCAAATTAACTGAATACTGTTAGACGATTCCTTGGATCTAGAAGGGGGTTGAGTAGATCCCACAATTTATTACACGCTAATGGTGTTCCAAGAATTGGTTTTAAAAAGTTTAATGCGGAAGCAACCACTGAATCAATTCGTCTACAACGAATCACTACCGGAAAAATCATATATGCGTAAAGCCGCTAAGAATGATGCGACGGAAGAGAAAAATAGATGAATCAACAAAAACACAATGTAATCAACACAATTATATTTACTTGAAATTATCCAATCACCAACGAGTGAAAATGACAAACTTTAATCACAATGTACTATAGAAGCTTGTGCTTAATCAATTTATCAAACACTTGGCGTGCGCGGCACTCCAAGTGTAAATTTCTAAGTAATGTGAATGTAGAGCTAATTCCAAATGCAATCCAAGGGATTGTATTGTTTTTACAATTCGTTTATTTAGCTCTATACTACACTACACCTGAAATTTTTAGACAATTGATAATTATCAAGTTTAAACAATATCAAAAGCGTAAAAGAGTAGGGAAAGAGAGAACAAACACGAATTGATTAGGCAGTTCCCTTACCGTCCTCGCTAAGGGTACCTCTTCCCCCAATTCCAAACATGGAATTGAGATATGTATATATTACGGTTGCAATTTTTTTTACGAGAGAAAACTGAACAATCAAACCCTCAAACATCTTTGGTGTCGACGCAGAGTCTTCTCTCCCCTTGATTCAAGATGAATCAAGTGCCTCGAATTTGGTCGAACAAATCACTGCTACTCGATTGCAAGAACCCGCAGCTCTTCAATCCCCTTCACTCGGTCGATTTCGATCTTCCACAATTTGATCCCAAATCTTTCTCGTACGATCCTCCGATTGTTGCTACTAGATTGTCTAAACACTCTGTTCTTCAATCACCTTCGCACGGCTGAATCCATGTAGAGAAACAATTTGTGCAAAAATCCCCAAAATCACCCGGATTCTTGGAGGAAAAAACCTAGGGTTTTATTCAAGAAATACCCACTGATTCTCAACCCTGCACGAAGGATCCACACACCTAAGGCTGAACGTTATCACCTCAAAAATACACTACACTAACAAAAATGGTTATGTATAGTTGTTAGAGAATGTAAGGTTGAAGATGAAGATGAAGAGAAAAATCAGTGCCTATTTCACGTTTCTTGTTCGATTATGTAAAAAATGAGGCAAAACAATATATATATATATATATATATATATATATATATATATACTATGCTAAGAAAAGTAACAGGAATAACAGAATTTTGAAATAAAAAATACAGCAGAAAAGTGGTGCAAAACAACGAGCGGTCGACCTATGCAGGTGGGAGGGTCGACCTGAGCAAGGCAGTCAGCTACACTGTGCAGAAAATTCATGTATTCGTCGACTGAAACAGGACATGGATCGACGCATACCTCCCAGTTTTTGATAATCTTAAATGCAGACAGTATGAGTCGACTAGAGGGTCGACGCGAGCACTGCAGCTGCCAACTCTAAGAAATGCAACATATTTGAGTCGACCAGAACAGGGTTGTGAGTTGACTCAAACCCTTTAAACTTGCAAAATTCACTATTTTGACATTTCTAAAGGTTCCTAACCACACCTAATTCACATACAACATTATCAACATAATCAAACACATTTAAAACCACATAGTATTCATTATATATGAACCTACACGTGAATTCTATATATGCTAGACATGATATACTATTCTACACATAAATGTTTTGACATCATTAAAACCGAGTATAGAGATAACTTCCCCTCACATACTCCCTCTTTTTGATGATGGCAAAACAGTAGCAAAAAGTCAAGCTTGGGGTATCATCCTCCCCCAAACTTCATGCATCCATGGTTGTTTGATCAATCTCAATAGCTGTTATTGCTTGCATTTTCTTCTCCCCCTTTGACAACATAAAAAAGAAGGAAACTATAATATTGAATTTGGCATTTTTACAGAATTGCAACACGTAACCATTAACGCACATCCACATAAAATGCTGGCTAATGAGAAACATAGAGGATAAGTAGAAACATGAAAATAAAACTTATCAAACTAACATGCTTAATAAACACAGAATATGGTTCAGTACATTGTCACGACATAGGAAAGCTGGAAAGCAAAAAAGTTCAAGACCACTAAACAAGTGAAACAATGCAAAAACCATATAGATGTGTCATTTATGCAATAATTTTGGATAAATAAGAAGCCAACACAAACATCAAACATTTAAATGGATAAAATATGCTTAATTTTGCAATAAACATCAGTTTCAACACTCAATATGGTACATACATTTAAAAGAAATTTATGAAGAGGAACGATATTACCTTAATCATGATTGACGATGAATACCCTCACATATAGCTCAATAATTCTTCACATTGTTAGTAAAAATATAAACAAGCACATATGTATATGGAGAGCTAATATATTGATGAATTCTCATGCACGATCCGAGATGTCGAGAACGCCTAGTTCCCTACGGATGTGAAAGAAAGGCTCTGTAGCGAGTGGTTTTGTAAAAATGTCAGCAAGTTGATTTTTAGTATCAACATGCTCAAAGACCACATCACCTTTCTCTACATGATCTCTAAGGAAGTGATGATGTATTTCAATATGCTTGGTGCGTGAATGCAATACGGGGTTCTTAGTTAGGTTAATGGCACTAGTGTTGTCGCATAAAATAGGAATACACTCAAGTTTTAAATGGAAGTCGAGCAATTGTTGCTTGAGCCAGACTTGAGCACAACAACTGCCGGTGGCAACGTATTCCGCCTCGACTATTGACAAAGCAACAGAAACTTGCTTTTTGCTATGCCAACTCACCAAGGAAAAAATGACATGTGCCACTAGTGCTTTTCCTATCCGATTTGCACCCGTGAAAGTCGGAATCGGAATAGCCAACTAAGGAACAACCACTACCTTGGAATACCAAAGCCCATACTTTGGAGTACCGGAGAGGTATCTAAGTATGCGCCTAACGGCTTTCAAGTGAGATTCCTTGGGACGTGATTGATACCTCGTACACACGCAAACACTGAACATAATGTCGGGCCGTGATGCGGTAAGATAGAGTAGAGATCCAATCATACCTCTATACTTCTTTACCTCTACATCCTTACCATTTTCTTCACGATCAAGGTTAGCACAAGTAGGCATAGGGGTATCAATTGCCTTGTAGTTTACCATGTCAAAATGTTTGAGAAGCTCAAGACAATATTTTGTCTGACTCACAAACGTGCCCTCTTCGAGTTGTTTGATTTGCAATCCGAGGAAATAATTGAGCTCCCCCATCATGCTCATCTCGAACTCACCCTGCATCAAACTAGAAAACTCCTTGACCAAGGTCATGTTAGTAGACCCGAAAATGTTATCATCAACATAAATTTGTACCAAAATTAAATGTTTTCCTTGATGTTTAATAAAGAGGGTTGTGTTAACCTTGCCTCTTGAATATCCTTGATCAAGAAAAAATTTTCTAAGACGTTCATACCAAGCCCTAGGGGCTTGTTTAAGTCCGTACAGAGCACGTTTAAGTTTGTAAACATGATCAGGATATTCGTGGGATTCAAAACCCAGAGGTTGGGCTACATAAACCTCTTCATTGATGTATCCATTAACGAAAGCACTTTTAACATCCATTTGAAATAATTTGAAATTTTTAGTGCAAGTGTAAGCAAGTAAAAGACGTATAGCCTCGAGTCAGGCAACCGGCGCATAAGTTTCCTCATAGTCGATTCCTTCCTCTTGGTTATACCCTTGCGCTATAAGCCGCGCTTTGTTTCGAGTTATAACTCTATTTTCGTCGAGCTTGTTCCTAAACACCCATCGGGTGCCGATTACTCGATGGCCTCGCAGAGGGGGGACAAGGTCCCAAACCTCATTTCTCCTAAATTGATTTAGTTCTTCTTGCATAGATAAGAACCAATGCTCATCGAGTAAGGCTTCCTTTGCGTTTTTAGGCTCAACTTGCGAAACGAAAGCAGAGTAATAACAGAAGTTACTTAGCTTGGAGTGGGTTGTTACTCCCTTAGAGATGTCACCGAGAATGTTGTCGATGGGATGGTCTTTGGAAGACTTCCAAGTTGGAGGAAGGTCATCTTTCTTAGTCGGATGATCCTCCTCACTCTTCATAGGTTTGTGATCCTTTTCCTCTTCAATACGCACTGCTCCCGGTTGATCAATTCCTTTATCAGTGTCCTTGAGTATGTCTTCTGAGGATACACCTGCACCGTGAAAAGAACTACCTTCTCCGATATTTTTCGGATAAGACTCATCAAAAGTAACGTGTAACGACTCCTCAACAATATGTAACCTCTTATTATAAATCATATATGCCTTACTTGACTGAGAGTATCCAAGAAAAATACCCTCGTCGGCCTTGGCATCAAACTTACCAAGTGTCTCTTTACCATTGTTCAACACGAAACACTTACAACCAAAAACGTGAAGGTGAGAGACATTGGGCTTTCTCCCTTTTAACAGTTCATACGGTGTCTTGTTTAGAATAGGTCGGATGAGCACCCTATTCAAAACATAACAAGCCGTACTTATGGCGTCGACCCAAAAGTATTTTGGAAGTCCACTCTCATTGATCATAGTCCTTCCTAATTCTTCCAAAATTCTATTTTTACGTTCCACAACCCCGTTTTGTTGAGGGGTACGTGGTGCGGAAAAATTATGATCAATTTCATGGCTTTCACAAAATGTTTCAAAAAGATGATTTTCGAACTCACCTCCATGATCACTTTTAATTGATACAATGTTTGTGTTTAACTTGTTTTGAGATAAATTAGCAAATCTTTCAAAGGCCAAAAAGGTATCACTCTTGTTTGCTAAGAAAATAGTCCAGCAAAATCGAGAAAAGTCATCGACTATTACAAAACCATAATAGTTACCACCTAGACTTTTGATCCTAGATGGTCCAAAGAGGTCCATATGGAGGAGCTCAAGGGGTCTCATAGTTGAAATAATTTTTTTAGATTTGAATGAGATCCTTGTTTGCTTCCCCATTTGACAAGCATCACAAAGGTGATCCTTTGTGAATTTGATTTTGGGCAAACCTATGACTAGGTCTTTAGAGACTATTTTTTTAAGCAAATCAAAATTGATATACGTCAACCGTCTATGCCATAACCATGAATCTTCACCCATGTTGACTAGACACTTGTCGCCATTCAACGATACCTCTTTAAGTCTACCATATAAACATTATTCACCCTTAAGCCCTTAAACACATCCTTTTTATCACTGTTCTCAATTATGCAACAATCCTTAGAAAAAGATACTTTATAGTCCTTGTCACATAATTGACTAATGCTTAAAAGATTATATTTAAGGCCTTCAACTAGAAGCACATCAGAGATAGTAGTAGATGAGGGGTTACCTACACTACCTTTGTCGAGAATCTGTCCCTTGTTGTTGTCTCCGTAGGTAACAAACCCCTTTTTCTTCGCCACAAAGTCGATGAAAAGAGACATGTCTCCTGTCATATGTCTTGAGCAGCCACTATCCAGAACCCATCTTCTTTCGGTGGTCTCAAGACGTTGTACCTACATAGTCAATCAAGGGAAAGTAGGTACCCAATTCTTATTGGGTCCTTTGTGGTGAGTGAAACCAAGGTTGCATTTGGACAACCATTGATAAATGCCTTTTGGAACAAGAAATCTTCTAAAACGACATTTTGCAATAGTATGACCCCGTTTGCAACAATATAGGCAATTTTGGTTCATTTGAAATTTACCTTTGCTATCTCTATCTCAAATCACATACGTATACCTTTGATACGGAATATTCATACTTTCTCGATAGTGTGATCGATCAATAGCAAATGTAACTTTAGGCTTTAGAGCCTTGTCTAATTTGGTCTTAAGGGTTCTCACCTCATTTTTCCAAATATGACAAGTATCACAGCCCCAATTGAACCAAGGAGACTTGTTCTCATCAATCTCAGCTTTTGATGTATCCACCATAGAGTTTTTAAGAGCTTCCAATTCCTTTTCGGAATCGGAGATCTTTTTCTCCAAATATGAAAAAATCTTTTTATTCGAGGCTAAGCATTGAAAAGCTTCCTTAGCCTCATGGTGTAACATATCAAAAGCTTTTTGCAATTCTAAATGAGACATATTATTAGAGTGATCGTATTTAGAGTGATTTACCTCTTTCTTCTTGTTTCGATATGCCATAAGATAAAGATTGACGGATTCACTTTCGTTACTTGAGTTGTCATGTTTTTCCGACTCGCTATCGCTCTCCCACGCAATATATGCTCGTCTAGATTTATTTGACTTTTTGTGTTGATGACTCTTATCCTTGTCCTTGTCTTTCTTGAGTGACAGATAGTCCGACTTATAATGCCCGGACTTTCCGCAATTATAACACGACCCTTTCAACTTGCTACTCTTGTTGCCTTCATTTCTAGACTGCCTTCTAAATTTGACAAGATTTTTATCCAAGTGTTGAATCTCATTCTTTCGAATGTACCTATTGTATCTTTTCACAAATAGCCCCATGTCATCACTCGAATCATCATCTTCATCATTGTTGGTTTCATTGTCACTTTGCTCTTGAGATGTGGACTTTGAACAAGAAGCCTTAAGAGCGATCGACTTCTTTTCCGTTTCCTTTGTTTTCTCCTTCTTTACACTCTTCTCATGTTTTTCCAAGTTGACGAGTACTTGCTCATGTTCATCGAGTTTGCCAAATAATGTCGTGAGGTCTAGAGTAGTTAGATCATTGGCATCCATGATCGCGATGACCTTCGGCTGCCATTCCCTATTAAGACACCTCAAGATCTTATTAGTAGCAACCTCGTTGGGAGCCGGTTTACCAAGTATATGTAATTTGTTGATTATATGAGTGAATCGTTTTTGCATGTCGGCAATGGTTTCCCTTTGCTTCATGTAAAAAAGATCGAACTCTTGCATTAATGTGTTGATTCAGGCCATTTTCACATCATTAGTGCCTTCGTAGGCTACCTGTAAAGCATCCCACATGGCTTTGGCCGTTTCATAATGAGAGACTTGATAATATTCGTCAACTCCCAAAGAGGAGATCAAAATATTCCGAGCCTTCGAGTCATAGTTGTACTTTTTCTCATCCTCATCATTCCATTATGATTCAGACATGGGAATGACAACACCATTTTCATTGGTCATGGTTATTTCCATAGGACCGTTTAAAATAACGTTCCAAAACTTCCGATCAATGGAATTTATATGCACTCGCATACAATCTTTCTAGTAGCTATAATTCTCGCCTGTAAAAACTGGAGCTCTATTATAAGCCCCTTTAGGTTCGTTCGCCATTTTCTAAGAAATTATATCGAAGCACCAGATAAACTGGAGCTCGTGATACCACTTGATAGACGATGGCTTGGATCTAGAAGGGGGTTGAGTAGATCCCACAATTTATTACACGCTAATAGTGATAAAAAAAATTGGTTTTAAAAAGTTTAATGCGGAAGCAAACACTGAATCAATTCGTCTACAACGAACCACTACTGGAAAAATCGTATATGCGTAAAGCCGCTAAGAATGATGCGATAGAAGAGAAAAATAGATGAATCAACAAAAACACAATGTAATCAACACAATTATATTTACTTGAATTTATCCAATCACCAACGAGTGAAAATGACAAACTTTAATCACAATGTACTATAGAAGCTTGTGCTTAATCAATTTATCAAATACTTGGCGTGCGCGGTACTCCAAGTGTAAATTTTTGAGTAATGTGAATGTAGAGCTAATTCTAAATCCAATCCAAGGGATTGTATTATTTTTACAATTCATTTATTTAGCTCTATACTACACTACACCAGAAATTTTTAGACAATTGATAATTCACAAGTTTAAACAATATCAAAAGCGTAAAAGAGTAGGGAAAGAGAGAACAAACATGATTTGATTAGGCAGTTCCCCTGCCGTCCTCGCTAAGGGTACCTCTGGCCCAAATTCTGAACATGGAATTGAGATATGTATATATTACGGTTGTAATTGTTTTTACAAGAGAAAACTTAACAATCAAACCCTCAAACGTCTTTGATGTCGATGCAGAGTCTTTTCTCCCCTTGATTCAAGATGAATCAAGTGCCTCGAATTTGGTCGAACAAATCACCATCTCACGCTACTCGATTGCAAGAACCTGCAGCTCTTCATTCCCCTTCACTCGGTCGATTTCGATCTTCCACAATTCGATCCCAAATATTTCTCGTACGATCCTCCGATTGTTGCTACTAGACTGACCGAACACTCCGTTCTTCAATCACCTTCGCACGGCTGAATCCTTGTAGAGAAACGATTTGTGCAAAAACCCCCAAAATCACCTGGATTCTTAGAGGACAAAACCTACGGTTTTATTCAAAAAACACCGACTGATTCTCAACCCAGCACAAAGGATCCACACACCTAAGTCTGAACGTTATCACCTCAAAAATACACAGCACTAACAAAAATGGTTATGTGTAGTTGTTAGAGAATGTAAGGTTGAAGATGAAGATGAAGAGAAAAATCAGTGCCTATTTCACGTTTCTTGTTCTATTATGTAAAAAATGAGCCAAAACAATATATATAATATGCTAAGAAAAGTAACAGGAATAACAGAATTTTGAAATAAAAAACACAGCAGAAAAGTGGTGCAAAACAGCGAGCGGTCGACCTATGTAGGTGGGAGGGTCAACCTGAGCAAGGCAGTCAACTACACTGCACAGAAAATTCATGTATGCGTCGACCGGAACAGGACATGCATCGACGCATACCTCCCAATTTTAGACAATCTTAAATGCAGACAGTATGAGTCGACGGACGGTCGACGCGAGCACTCCAGCTGCCAACTCTAAGAAATGCGACCTATTTGAGTCAACCATAACAGGGTTTTGAGTTGACTCAAACCCTTGAAACATGCAAAATTCACTATTTTGACATTCCTAAAGGTTCCTAACCACACCTAATGCACATACAACATTATCAACATGATCAAACACATTTAAAACCACATAGTATGCATTATATATGAACCTACATGTGAATTCTATATATGCTAGACGTGATATGTTATTCTACACATAAATGTTTTGACATCATTAAAACCGAGTATAGAGACAACTTCCCCTCACAGATACTACCCTGCCCCAGGTTAGGATTGAGGGTTTTTTCGTTTTAGAAAGAAACTCCTACTTCTATGCTCAAAGAGGTTGACGAGGGATTAACTTCCTTATATCTCCGGTGTTTGGGGATTTGAAGGAATGCCTGTACATCATCGACAGGGCTTTATTCAAAAGCATATAACCAGAGATATTTGCATTTTCATATCATCATCCTCCCTCTAGGAGTTTAAGTAAGAAGTTTGTATTGCAGGGCATAAAAACATTTAAATGAATGAACACGAATGAATTACTTTAAGAAAAACATACTTATTGCATTATGATTAATATTCGGAGGAAAACAAGTACTTACATGCAAACAATGTTTTAACAAACAATGAAAGCTACAAATGAAAATGCAGTAAAGAAGCTAATAATTGCCATTGTTGAGGAGGCTTAACTCTATCTGGACTTATTGCTTCTGAAGATGCTTTCCCCGTCTTGGTCCTCGCTTGAGAAATGAGGCTTTAATTTATGTGCAGACCGTCTGGCGTGAACATGATGACCTTTGTGTCGACCAGATCTTGTACCTTGTGCTTGAACACGTTGCAATTATCAATCGTGTGCCTGAGTGTTCCTGAGTGGTACTCGCACCTAGAATTCATGTCATAATCTGGAGGAATAGGATATGGGACATAATTGGCCTCTCTTAATTGAATCAAAGAACCTTGGAGCAAACGAGCAAGCAGCTGACTGGGAGGAATAGGAATAGGATCGAACCTTCTCTCGGGCCTTCTTGGTCTTTTTTGTCTCTGTTGCTGATAGTTTTGTTGCAGACGAGCATATGGTTGCTGATACTGAAAGGGTTGTTGAGTAGCGGGTTGTCCCACAAGGATGGCGTATGGTTGTTGACGGTAATGATTTGGCGCCACCACAGCCACTTGAGGATAAGACTCTTGATATGCTCTATCTCCTCTCTTAGATGTTGTTGCAGCATTAGCTTCACCTTCTCTCTTCCCAGGGTAATAATTTTTTGTTCCCCTAGAAGTACCAACAATATTCTGTATTTTCCCCAACTTCAACAAATTCTCAATTCTCTCACCAGCCATGACTATATCTGAGAATCCAGATGAAGTGCACCCTACCAGGCATTCCAAGAATGGCCCGTGTAGGGTTTCCATGAACATATCAGCCATTTACCTCTCAAGAAGGGGTGGTTGAACTTTGGCTTCCAGCTGTAGCAAGCGATTTTTGTCGGTGACGCGACCACCTTATCGCTGAAGTTGGGTTTTCCTCCTCAAGGAGAAAGGGTGCTACTTTCTAATTTCTTATTTATCCCATGAAGCTGGAAGGGAAAGGGAATCTATCTAAAACTAACCTTGTACGCGATTGTTTAACCGAACAAACGCTTAAAAGAGATTCGGGGAGTCGGGGTCAGGTTATACAATGGGTAGTTGTCAATTACCCATCCTATATGTGGTTATCCATAGGATATTAGCTTTAGGGTTTCGCTTTGTAATTGATGGTGTTTATCTTGTAATGGGTTGGGAAAGTTTCTTGGGAAAGTGTGACAGAGAGAGTGAGTTTTTGTTGATGTTCGGGTTCTTGCCGATGTTTTTTGGTAAGGTACTGGACCTAAGTTTTGATTGATATGAAGGTACTGGACCTAAGGTTTTTGATTAGTATGCTCGCTAAGATTTCACAATCTTATGCTTACGTATTCCCGTTTAAACGAAATAGGGAAATCAGAGCAATTGTAGTTCCTCCTATTCTAAGGGAGGAAAAAAGATGTTTGGGTGTCTTGTTAAAAGCCCAAGATTGAAGCTAAAAGGTTTATTTGTGTCTTGTTCAAAGCCCAAGATTGAAGCTAAAGGTTTGACTGAGAGAGAATTTGTCGTCTCTAAAGGGAGATTGTTGATTTTTGTGTGCCTTGATCAAAGCCCAAGGTTGAAGCTAAGAGGTTAATTGACTCCACTGGGGAAGTCCTTATACAAAGCCTAAGGGGAGGCTGGGAATGACTGACTCAACAAGAGAGTATTTATATCGGTGTCTTGTACAAAGCCCAAGACTGAGGCAAAAAAGAGACCGACTCTTTGGGGATATCATTATACAAAGCCTATGAGGAGGCTAAACGTAGACTTTTTCGGGGAAAATGTTCTTTCTGTCTTGTACAAAGCCCAAGATTGAGGCTAAAAGGGATTTTTTACTCCGCCGGGGAGTTTTGTATGTGTCTTGTACAAAGCCCAAGATAGAGGCTGAAATGGGAAATTTAATTGACTCGACTGAGGATATTTTAAGTGTCTTGTACAAAGCCCAAGACGGGGGCTAAATGGATTTGACTCTGCTAGAGAGCGTTATCTATCCTGTACAAAGCCCAAGATGGAGGCGGAAAAGAGTTTGACTCTGCTTGGGAGTTTATTCCTCAAAGTCTAATGAAGGCTCGGAGGAATTGACTTCGCTGGGGAAAATGTTTGTCCCAAGCTTATGAAGATTTATATCTCATACAAAGCCTAAGATAAAGGCTAAAAGGGTTTGACTCATCAAGAAAGTACTTTTATCTGTCCTGTACAAAGCCCAGGATTGTGGCTGAACAAGCTGGAGAAAACCTAAGAGTAGCCTAACTTTGCTAGGGGGAATCATTATACGAAGCCTAAGAGGAGGCTATTGACTCAACAAGAGAGTGTTTGTATTTGTCTCGTACGATGCCCGAGATAGAGGCTAAAGGGGTTGACTCAACAAGAGAGTGCTTGACTCAACGAGAGAGTCTGGAAAGTGATTGACTCAACAAGAAAGTCTGAAAAGTGATTGACTCAACAAGAGAGTCTTGAAAATTGATCGACTCAACAAGAGAGTCTGAAAAGTGATTGACTCAACAAGAGAGTCTGAAAAGTGATTGACTCAACAAGAGAGTCTGAAAAGGTTATCTCCGCATGGGAGAATCATTTGTACAAAGCCCAAGAGGAGGCTAACTTCGCTGAGGAAGGATCATTATACAAAGCCTAAGAGGAGGCTAAACTTCTGCAGAAGATTCTTGAGATCCCGAGGCAGGTCCAAATGGGGAATCAACTCTTGCATGGGAATGCGGAAGAGTTGATAGATCAGAAACCTCGAGGCTCTGATAGTGTTATGATGACTTCACCCTGGTTAGGGAATTCTGGGAGAGAGACAGGGCTTTAGAACCCACAAGTTTTAACTCTGCTGGAGATTAATCCAGAATCTGGGGTTTCTCTTATACTTTGTAGGGAACTTGAGAATGTCTTTGAGACTCAAGGGTATTTAGACTGTCCAAGTCTATTGGAAGGGTTTTATCTTTTGTATGATGCCCAAGAGGTCGACTCTTTTAAGGGATGAGTATCAACCCTAAAATTAGTCTGAGAGTTTTGACTCTTTTTAGAAAGACAGCTCTAACAAAGGATGACTAAGTTTTGTCCTATATCTTTTGAAGAGGTCGTTAGGGTCCTTGTACTAAGCCCAAGAGAAGGCATGAGAACTTCTAAGAAGCCGAAGGGTCCTTGTACAACGCCCAAGAGGAGGCGGGGGTGCTTTTAGGAAGCCTGTGGGACCAAACCAAGAGAAGTTCAAGAAATGCTATTCACCGAGAATAGATCATTTAGTGAAAGTTCTAAGTTTGAAGAAATTCAAGAGATGCTATTCACCGAGAATAGATCAACTCTGGGGAGTAGAATTTCTTTGACAATTTCTAATGTGACAGTCTGAGAAAAGGTTTACGAAGAATACTGCCTTTCTCTTTGTTCCATATTATTTAACCCCAAGAGAAGGGAAGACTGTATCCGGTAATCCTATGGGGGATCTAGTTTTGTTTGTATTTAAGAGTGACCAACATGGCTTTACCTAGTTCTAGACCTAGTTGTCGGGAAAAACTCTAAATAACTATACTAGTGTATATACAGTTGATATATGACAAGTATGTAAAAGGATATGAAAGAAGACTAACCATGCGCAGCTTCCCACAATACAGTAATATATATTTGACATATATTTAAAAGAATGAAAGAAGACTAACCATGCGCCGCTTCCCACAATACAGTTATATATATTAAAGCAAGTAAATGAAAGCATATAAAACTTACAGGTGAGCAAGCTTCCATGTTGTATTGTTAGTTGTTCAACAAAGAAATGAAAGAAAGTTTTGATGACAGTCATATATTTGAATTCAAAATCAAAGGAGAAAGTGCTTTGAAAAGATTGTTGGGGCTTACAGCTCAAGGAGAGGCCCAAAGATTATTTAAAGAAAAGAGATGGGACTTATAACACGAGGGTAGGCCCAGGTGATTTGTTTGAAAATGGCGATCACGCCGAGGTTTTTGAAAACACAGTAGGTCTTATACAATGAATGAGGCCCAAAAAGGTTTTTTATTTACAAGGAATGGGTCTTACACTCTATTAGAGGCCTAAATAGTTTGAAATGAATAAAGATGGGACTTATAGCTCAAGGAGAAGCCTAGATAATTTTGAAAAGGCGGCGATCGCGCTGTTGTTTTCAAAATGTACAAAGGGACTTATACAATATGTGAGGCCCAAAATTGTTTATTTACAGAAGGGGTGGGACTTACACTCTATCAAGAGGCCGAAAGTGTTTGAAAAAGATTGATGAGGGTTGAATTAATCAAAACCCTAATTTTGTTTAAAATGGAATTAATTTTGTTTAAAAATAAATAAAAATTATTGAAAACATGTAAAAAAAAAGTGGTGATCTTGGATCAATATTTCAAAAGTCATGTTTTAATCCACAAAGATGATTGGAAACCAATTAAATTTGGAAAATCAAGAAAGAAAAAATATTTTACATGTTAAAAACAAATAAAAGATTAATTCTTTGCAAAAATATCAAGTATATGAAATAAATAATATTTTTGGGAAATTTTTGTAAAATAAAATATTCTAACATTTTTGTGAATTATTAAAAAAATAATAAATTCAAAATCATTAAAATTCAGAGAGAAATTAATTTTTGAATCAATTAAATAAAATAAAAAAAATTCAAAAATTCAAATATTTGAAAAAGGGCGCCAAGAACATCTTGGTCTTGCCCGCGTGCTCTGTTCTTGGTTGATTTTCATTTTCTCATCAATCTCATTGAATACTTGATGAAATTGCAAAATCCACATATCAATCTGCTCATTTTCAACTCACGGTCATGTCTATGGTCTTTAATTTCATTTATTTTACGCATGGAATAAGAAATCAAGACAAAACCTCAAGAACCGTAAATTGTGCATGAAGGGTCAAAAATTTGATACACGATTCAAACAAATCAATTAATTGAGGGGAAACATTCCATACATGATTATGAACATATGGCAAAATTATTGTGCGAGGAAATATGCATGAATCATGAGATGACCAAGTTTAGGCTTACTTGAAGGTTGTGGCAGCAAGAGCAATTTGATTTTTGGGTTGGAGGTGTTACAGATGAGTTGTGATGATCTGAACAGCTTCCCTACACCATATGGAGTGTGTTTGAATGCTTGGACCTGCTTGGAGATGGCTGGATCATTTCATGGTGTGTTGACTGATTATAGGCTCCAAGTGGATTTTGAGGTCTATGATTTTGGTGTTCCAGATGGCTGGAAGTGGTTTAATAAGCTCAGGTATGATGTATATGAGGTGTTAAAGCAATTGGTTTGAGTGTACTTGCTCTCTACGGAAAAATTCGATAGTGACTTGCTAAGAAGAGCATTTTTGAGAGTGAGAGGATGATTTTGAGAAAGGCAAGTGTTATAGGCCTTTGGTGTACTCAAACTGATCAGAAATGAGGTCTATTTATAGCGTGTCAAGTTTGTTTTGCAAGGAATAGGGAATGGCAACTGCAGCAGGCCTTTGGCCAATTAGATCACTTTGGAATCTCAAGTGTTCTCTAGCCATTGACTTGAGATTAGAGCACAGGCCTATGGTTCTCTGATTCAAGGGTAAGGCATGATTGAAGTGTTCATCATTGCTCTGATACATGCCGCCTCTAAGCATCCATTAAATGTTCCAAAACAAAATTGGAGTCTTGGCCTCCTTTAGGCTTTTTAGGTTTGGCATGCTACTTGTAGTTCCAAAGACTTGGGAGGCTTATGGATCAGTGTTTGTCCCTCCTTGGTCTCCCCTTGAGGTGTGCAGATGGATAAACTTGTTTGTCATTTGTACAAATTGATCAAATCGAGCCATAATGCACAAATCTGCCTTGTCATGACAGTTGCAGCAAGGCATGTTGCAGCTGTCATAACTCTTAGCTCATATGGAATTTGATGGAGTTCTTGGACATTTTGGAAAGCTGATATATCCTATTTCAACATGATATCCAACTTTGGTTTTGATCCAACTTGAATTACAATGAAAAATGCCTCTACTTTTGAGAAAAAATAAGGCAGATTCTGACTTAGTGAAAATTTCACTAAGTGTTGGAAAAGTGCCACTTTTGTGTTTTCAGCCATTTTGATCACTCCATAACTTAAAATCCATGAATAATTGGAATGAGGTGTAGTTGAAACTTTTAAAGTATGCCATGAGAGCTACAAATCCATCTTTGGATCTTCCAAAATGGTTGCTTGGATCTCAAGTTATGATCCTTGGAAGTTGGCACCCTAGCCACTTTTATGGTTACCCCTCTTATAAGTTATCCCACTTTCTTTGATTTTTCTTGATGAATGATGATTCAAATCACACATTAACATCATTTTAGGGTTAAGGAACCTTGGTTGACCAAAAAATCAAAATGTCAAACTTTGACTTTTTGTACAGTTGACTTTTCTAGCAGATGAAATCCAAACTGAGCGATCCTCTATGAAATTAAGTCCTAGACCTAAATCAAACTTAATGGATGGATTCCATAGGGGTAATAGGGTGTATTGAATCATGTCCCAAGGTTTGGAAGCATGTATTGGTCAAAAGTCAAAGGCACGGTTGACTTTTTCCTTAAAACCCTAACTGTGGTCCAGATGAAATTGAAACTTGTGAATCAAGCTTCTTGGGTCAATCCATTGTTGTAAATGGATCAATATAGTGTATTGGAGACCCTCAAATCATGTCCTGAGGTCTTGGCTCATGTTTTGTCCCAACAGTCCACTTAGGGGTGAATTAGGTCAAGAAACCCTAATTCCTGATTTTTTATGAATGCATTCCCTGAGGTTAAATTAACTTGATGATTGGGTCCATGAGGTCCCTTGGAGTATCTTGGGTTATATTTTGAAGTGTTGGCTCATGCTCAGAGGAAAACTTTCATCTGGAGGCCTCAGGCGACCAAAACCCTAATTTGGTGACACTGGCGATCTTGAGGCTTAATCCACTTGGAATGTTGCAACTTTGTGCTTGATTCTTGATGTGGGAGTCCTCTTGATCCTTTATGGGTGTTTGAGAGGTTAGAAAAGTTGAAGATCATGTCATTTATTGATTGATCCTTCGCCTAAGTGCCCTGAGAGGGCTTGAAACCCTAAGCTTAATTGTAGTGAACACTCACCCATCTTTGGGGAGACTAATGAGGTATGATGGTTCATCCATATTGTGATAATGATTTGCACAATGATGGGAAATATTAGTGGTAAAAATTTGGGGTATGACACCAGCTCGCGCCATCTTTGAGCGTAGTCTTTAAATGTCTCGTCATCTTTCCGGGAGAGGCTCTGCAGCTGCGTACGATTCGGAGCCATGTCAGAATTGTAATGGTAGTGTTTGACGAAAGCCTCAACCACTCCATCTCCTAATGTGGGTTCTTTCGAGCTGTATATACCAATCTAGAGAAGCCCCACTAAAGCTATCTTGGAAGAAATGCATTAATAGCTTCTCATCACTAGAGTATGCAGCCATCTTTCGGCAGTACGACCGGATGTGAGTCATGGGACAAGTGACTCCCTTATATTTCTCAAAGTCTGGGACTTTGAACTTGTGGGGAATCTTGAGACTAGGGACCAAGCACATGTCCGCAGTCTCTAGCCCAAAAGCATTAGACCCCTGCATAGCTCTCATCTGTTCCTCTAGAGCAAGTACCTTCTTTGCCATCTCACCAGCAAGTGGCCCAAAAGCATCACACACAGCTAGAAATGTAGTAAGCGTCATTATGGTCATCCACTTTGGGAATAAAGTTCTGATTCAACTGTCCGACAATAGGGATTGAGATTGTCCCACCGCCATGAGGGGTAACGGGACCATTAGGAATTGCACTAGCTTGATTACCAATAAGAATTGCACCAGTTTGATTACCAGCTTGATTAACCACAGGAATTGGGCTGGCTTGATTACCAACAGAAATTGGGATGGTTGCATTCCTTTCGGCTGGTTGTCTAAATTCTTCTTGGCTTCGGGCCATGTTTTGTATGACCTCCATCATCTGCATAATTGAGTCTTCATGTTTCCCATCCCTTCCCTTAGGACAGTTTGGTTCTGTTCTATCTGATCCATGATTAGCTTTCTGTTACTTCGAGTGTTATACGAATGTCGAGAAGTCAGTTTAACGGAATGATATGAATTGAAAGAAGGTCACATGGTAAGCTTCTTGGCTTTGGTTTATGCAATGCGGAAATGATGTGAATAATGATGCATGAATGTTTGAAAATATGGTCTAAATACAAATGCGTGCCATGTTATGTTATGCATACAGGGACTGAGCCACTTATATCTTTATGTGGGCCCATGCCCCTACTAATCTTTCAACTATTTACTATATTAGTATTCACACATACATGTTTGTTTTGGTATGTTGTTTTCTATAAGAGGAAAAATCCAAATTCTTGTATTGTTTAATTAATTTATTACACGTGAATTTTTCTGAACAAAATAATTAATAGATGATATATGCACAATATATTTTATATTAACACTTAATTGGATATATTTGTAATGCAATACAATCAAACACTTGTTTTTTTTTCTTTTTTGATTTAAACTCTTGTTGAAACCGCTAATATTTTATATTTATATTTTCATAGATTATGAATATAAATTTATATTTTTTTACGTTATAATACTTATTTTTTCAATACAATTTTTATAATAGTAATATTATTTTTTATTTTAAAAAATATATATTTTATATTTAAAGTAATATATTATATTTTAAATATAATTTAATTGATATGCATATTGTTAATATATAAAAAAAAATAACATTTGTATTCAGTTTATTTTGTTTTTGAATTTTTAAAAAAGGAATATAATAAAGTGAAATAATAATAAAACATAATTTAATATATCTAAAATTTCTTTTTTAAAGATAAATAATTTAATTTAAATTTAAATTTAACATTATTTATATATATGGACCCACATTCTAACTTTTCTAGCTCCGTCCCTATATGCATATGCATTCTTGGATCAGAGGTCTGGCGCATCTTTGAACAATCAACTTTGAGTCTTTGGGTTTGATGGAGTTTATAGGGTTTTCTGCAAAACAAATCCCTCTTCCCCTCACGGGTGAGTTCTATGACTTTCATGAAGGTTCTTAGATTCACGGATCTGTCTCAAGAATACCCTCATCAGTGCAAAAATAACATACAAAGCCAATGATACTCCAATGGTGATCTCCTCTAAGTGAGGTTGCCCTTAACTTCGGAAAGCAAAGGTGTTCTAAAGGTCCCTAGAGTCATGGACTTCCTTTGAAAGAAAGGTCGTCAACGCGAAATGACTCATGTGCCAACCAAACTTCAAAAGAAATCTACTCTAGGCGGGATCTTTGTACCTTCCCCCAAGATAACTACACCTTGACGGGTTTGTACAAATCTCCCTAACTATCTTAAGGTAACTCTCCAAGCCTATGCATTGGGCTTATAACACATCATGATCATATTCCCATTCCCATAAGAGAAATATAATAAATATGGTTAGCATAATGATAAATAAAGCAAGAAAGGTAATAGAAATAAACACCCAAACATGCGAAGGAGACAACCTAGACTAGGCTTGACTTGCTTAACGAACCAAGTTGTCCCCAGTGAAGTTGCCAGTTGTCGCTACGCAAAAAATGCAGAGAAGTTGCCATCGAACGTTATTTATCCCAACGGCGGAATGGAAAACATCGAGAAAAACCTAGGAAAAAGGATGGTCTCGCGACCAAGATATGGGTTCGGAAGTCGGTTATGCAAGGGGAAGGTATTAACACCCCTCACATCCATCGTATTCGATGGGAACCATCTAGGTAGTCTATGCGTGAATAGGTGTCGTTATCTAAGGTTTACTTGCTAAAGAGAAATGGAGGGGTTTTAAATAAAAGGGGACTCGATAGGATCTGGCAATCCTATGCCTACGTATTCCCCCGTGCAATGGGAAAGTCAGAGTCATCGTAGTTCGAAGGACTACGGGTGAATTGGTGGGAGGTTGCTCGCTATGGATTGGGGCCCTTGTGCCTATGTATCTCCATTGTGAAATGAAGAATCAGAGCATCCATAGTTCGTGGAACCACGGGTTGCTGTTCTCGATCGCACATGGGCGAGAGAAGGTTTGATGTTTTTGTGTGCGATATTAACGGTCAAGTTCTAGCATTTAAGCGTTGCTTGTATTACGGTAGAACAGAGGTAATGTGCCCTTTTGGAAGGTTTTAAGGTGATGCCGTAAGGCAAAGAAGTGGGGAAAGTTATTTGTTTTGGAAGGTGTGAGGCGAGTCTACTTGTCGGTACTTAAAGGGAGACAAGTATTCAACCATAGGCTAAGTACAGTCCACGATCAAATACTCGAGAGTTGAGGGGACAATGGTATCCCAACCACTCCTTTTCATCCTAAGAGGACCAGATTAAACTCTTGTTTTAGTAAGTGTTTTGAAAGGTGATAGGTGTGATAAGAAAGTGTGATGATTGAATGGAAGACGAGAATTGATGGAGGTTGATGGCAATGCCTAAGCAATCGACTTACGGGTGTGAAGGGTGATAATTGTAGGAGTGAGATAGAGATAAAAGTATGAGAATGGAATGGATTAAGATACTTGACGTTGGATCAAGTACTCGCGTTGTGCTTGACTGATTTTGATTTTGAAAAGCACTTGACGTTGGATCAAGTGTGTTTTAATCTTGTGAAAAGATTGTGTTTGTCGTTTTGGTTTTATGTTTGTTAGTTAGCATGTGAAGTAAGCAATAAAGAAAGGAAAAGTCTAAGATATTACATGCTCATGGGAATGGGGAACATATTACCCACAATGGGGGGATGAAGTGTAAGCCATGCAAGAATTAAAAATAATCATACAAACATACATCATACAAAGTAAGAATAAAGCATTAAAGGCACCAAAATAATGACAATTGATTAATTAAAGGGTGAAAATCAAGATTAATATGCAAGCATAATTAAAAATTGTTGGAAAGAAATAAAGCATTAACAATTAAAATTTAATCATGTCAATCCTAATTTCTAAGTAACCATGAAATGCCATTAAAAAAAATAGCAATTAAATTCATTTAGAAGGTAATCCTAATTAATCAAGAGGACTAAAATCCTATTTTTATTACAAAAATAAATTAACTCTAATGGCTGTGATAATTTTTTGGATAGAATATATAAGATCATTTTCTAAAAATAATTTAACTATTAATCAAATAGTGATAGTGATATGTGGTATTGAATTAAATCAAAATTCAGCACCAACTAAATGTGACATTTGGCATATTATATATAACTAATGTAAAACTAAGTATATTAATTTAAAAGAGTAATAAAACAAATAAGAAACAATATAAAAAAATTAAAAACATCAGTAATGATGCTGATATAATAATAGTGAGTAATAGGAAAAAAATAGTGAAGAAAAAAAAAAGAAAAGAAACCAACCTACAGTGAATGTTAAAACCGCAGGCGACGTCATCGTGATTTCTAGCAAGCATCAATATTGTTTATTGGCTTATTTCATTATTATTTATATAAATATGTGTGTTAAGGTGGATAATTTACAATTTGGTAATCTTTCAAATGTGAAATGTGTGATGTAACATTAATTAAATAGTAATTATATAGATGCAGTATAATAGTACAGTAGTATTACATTAGCAAAACATATAGTAATAGAAGAAAGGAAAACAATACCGGCTAATAAATTTTCGTTAACGGCAACGAAATCAAATTTGAAGAATTAATATATCATTGTAATTGAAATTTCTCAAAGAAATCAAATATATACTGCAAATTGTGAAATCAACTACGAATTATGTCGAAAAAGGCAAAAAGTAGACAAAAATTCGATTAAAGAATGCGGCGGTTCGGCTAAGATATGAATCAGAACAAAAAGGTAATTATATATTCATAATCTCCACGAAAAATCGATTCAAATGGTATATTCAAATGCAATTGGCGGTTAAAAATTAGAAATTACTATTTTAAAGTTTATATTAAAATAAGTGATTATTTCAATAATCAATTTCAAAACAGTAGCATAATTTAATGGCTCTACCACATGCAATTAACAAGATCAAACACACAAGAAGATTCATGGCAATGACATGGAAGTGGTGAAAGTTCAAGCCTTACCGACGGAGCCGAGATTTGCTTCGGTACGTGTTGAAATTTTATCGAAAAGAAGTGAAACCCGGAAAAATTCAAGAGATAACCCTTTATTATGCTTCCAATTAATCTTTTGCTTGATGATAAGTAGAGAATTGGAGAATAATAAAAAATTGATGATTCCTTGAATCTTGAATATGATGAAAATTGAGTGTTGAATATCCTTGAATCCACTTAAATGATGATTATAGAAATTGATTATGGCTAAGTTCCACCAAGTTGAAATCCTAAATGGTGATGAAGATGAACTTTCGTGAAGGTGATGAAAAATGGTGGCAAAGTGTTGAAATTAGTTAGAAGCAAAATGGGAGAAAAAATGGTTCATAGTGGTTAACCCCAAAAATTGGGAAAAAAGAAAGTTTGTATAGATTATTTTTGGCTAATTGTGGTTCATTGGATTGTGATCCAAGTCACCACTTTATCAATGGTTAAAAACTAATTTAAATGCTAGTTGCGGATCACCAATCTTTGCTGTTAGATTGATTATTATCAATGGTTGAAGTTTGGTAAAAATTAGTTTGATTTTGTGTTAGTTTGTGAGATTTAATGAAGTTAGAGTTAGTTAATTAGTTTAAGGGCAAATGGGTAAATGCATGGGTTTGGGGGTAAATAGGTAGTTAACGGAAGTTAGAGACAAGACATGTTGGAGTTTAGCATAAGTACCAAGTCTCAATGTAAGACTAATGGTCACTTGAAATATCACTTGAAATAACTTGAATTTAAATGCTTTTGCCTTGATTTTTCTAACACATTTTACTTGAATTTTTACGACTTAACCCATGATTTTAGGTGCCTTTAGGAAGTGATTTTATGTTGGAAATAAGCACTTCTGAATTAATTGAGACAATCCTTCCAATCTCTCAACTAGCCATGAATCTCAAATAAAGAGATGATTCGCACCAATATAGGAAATAAACCCGAATAATTACCATATAAAATCCTCCTTGAAGATCCGCTTAAACTGAATACATCCACTATTACCGAACCGCGACCTAATGATTGTGCTATTCAAAATGTGATTAATGGTATGCATGACCTAATGAAGGGTATGTACATGAGGACTATGAGATGCACAAGCCAGATAAGGTTAGAAATAGTGAGGGCAAATTTTGGGGTGCGACACGACTTCCTAGTCAAATACACTGCTCTCGAAAGCTCTCATATCAAGCTTGAGGACATCCAGCCAACTTGATGGGGAGATCCTATTGAGAGTGAAAACACTATGAAATATATAAAAGAAGAGTTCATTTATGATAACTCTGCATTGGAAGAAGACTCCCATGATCCTACACCCCAAGAAATCAGTGTTATTTCTGAAGATAAACCAAGAAGGAAAGTGCCAGACTTTGTGATTCACAGAGGAGTCTGTCGCCATTGGGTTGCAGTCGATATCCCAAAAGTCGTCCATAAGTCAAAGTAATTACCATCTTTAAACCTTTCACTTTGCCCAAGTGAAATGAATGTTTTTATAGGGCTCACTTTTCTGTAATTGTCCCTCTTCTCTTCGCCCAAAGCGACAGAGTTTTGTTTTATATGGTTGTGTTTCAAGAATCGACAAATCATGAATGAATAATGTCATTGTGAATTCCCGCATTTATTATTGTTTTCACTTTTCGTTTTTCAAAACATGGTAATCCTAAAAAACAACTCAAAATAAAAACAAGCATTCTTCAAAAAAATACACTGCACACACTCTTGCATTCTCTCTCTCTCTCTCTCTCTCTCTCTTCTAAAAAACGAATCATCACGTCATGCAGATTGCTTGTTTTAAACCCCATTGAAACATAGGATCCAATGTCTTCTCCCAACTTTGAATTCCCGGTATTTGAAGCTGAAGAAGAAGAGGACGAAGAAATTCCAGAAGAGAATTCCCGGTATTTGAAGCTGAAGAAGAAGAGGAAGAAGAAATTCCAGAAGAGAATTCCCGGTATTAATCCTCACAAAGAGCCGTTGGAAACGATTAATTTGGGTTCAGAAGAAGAGAGGAAAGAAGTTAAGATAGGGACACTTCTCAGCTTAACTGTCAGAGAAGGCTTGATAAAACTTCTCAAAGAGTTTCCAGATGTATTTGCTTGGTCCTATCAGGACATGCTAGGGTTGGAGACCAGCATCGTGGAACACCACTTACCATTAAAAACAGAATGTCCTCCAGTAAAACAAAGACTGAGAAGGACTCATCCATATATGGCCATCAAGATTAAGGTGGAAGTACAGAAACAGATCGATGCAGGTTTCCTCGCCACCTCAGAATATCCTCAGGGGTTAGCCAACATAGTGCCAGTTCTGAAAAAGGACGGAAAAGTCAGAATGTGTGTAGACTACAGGGATCTGAACAAAGCAAGTCTAAAGGATGACATTCCCCTACCACACATTTACATACTGGTAGACAGCACAGCCAAATTCAAAGTCTTCTCCTTCATGGATGGATTCTCGGGCTATAATCAAATCAAAATGGCGCCAGAAGATATGGAGAAAACTTCATTCATCGCCCCATGGGGCACCTTTTGTTACAAGGTAATACCGTTCGGTTTGAAGAACGCAGGGGCAACCTATCAAAGGGCCATGACAACTCTGTTTCATGACATGATGCATAAAGAAATTGAAGTGTACGTCGATGACATGATCACCAAATCTAAAATAGAAGGAGAGCATGTAAAACACCTATCAAAGTTACTCGAGCATCTGAGAAAATACAAACTCCGCTTGAATCCCAATAAGTGCACATTCGGTGTACGCTCAGGTAAACTTTTAGGATTCATCGTCAGCCAGAAAGGAATTGAGGTTGATCCAGACAAGATCAAGACCATTCAAGAAATGCTTGCTCCAAAGACTGAAAAACAGGTCAGAGGATTTTTGGGAGATTCATATTCCTCATGACCGCGACATACACGCCGATCTTCAAACTACTCCAAAAGTATCAAAGTTATGTATAGACAGAATATTGCCAAAAGGCTTTCGACAACATCAAAGAATATCTGGTGAATCCACCGATTCTGTCTCCTCCAGTGGAAGGAAGACCACTGATCACC
Organism: Lathyrus tuberosus; assembly: GCA_022829125.1. Classification (NCBI taxonomy): domain Eukaryota; kingdom Viridiplantae; phylum Streptophyta; class Magnoliopsida; order Fabales; family Fabaceae; genus Lathyrus; species Lathyrus tuberosus. The sequence continues at coordinate 6,308,492 of JALAZF010000349.1, forward strand.
TACCTAATATTATTGGAAGAATCCATGGGTTGTGTGCTTGGCCAACAAGACGAAATAAAAAGAAAAGAGTCTGCCATTTACTACTTAAGCAAGAAGTTCGGAGACTATGAAACTCGGTACACTATGCTCAAGAAAACTTGTTGCGCTTTGGTTTGGGCAGCCAAATGTCTTTGTCAGTACATTATTTGTCACACTACTTGGTGAATCTCCGAAATGGATCCGATCAAGTATGTTTTTGAAAAGCCGACTCCCACGGGAAAGATTTCCCGTTGGCAGATGTTGTTATCAGAATACGACATCGAGTACCATGCTCAGAAAGCTGTCAAAGGAAGTATTTTAGCCGATCATTTGGCTCATCAACCGATTGAAGATCAGGAATCAATCGAATTTGACTTCCCAAATGAAGATGTCATGTACTTGAAAATGAAAGATTGTGATGAACCGCTAATAAGCGAAGGGCCAGAACCAGGTTCATAATGGGGAATAATATTCGACGGAGCCGTCAATACTTATGGAAACGGAATTGGGGCAATCATCGTAACACCTCAGGGTACCCATATACCTTTCACTGCCAGATTGACATTCAAATGAACAAACAACGAGGCCGAACACGAAGCTTGTATCATGGGTCTCGAAGAAGCAATTGACTTAAGGATTAAGAACTTGGATGTGTATGGAGACTCAAACCTGGTTATCAATCAGATCAAAGGAGAGTGGAACACATACCAATCAGGATTGATTCCTTACAAAGATTATGCGAGAAGGTTGTTACCATTCTTCAACATAATTGAGTTTCATCACATTCCTCGTGAAGCAAATCACATGGCTGATGCATTAGCCACCCTATCCTCCATGATTAGTGTAAGTCGATGGAGTGACATTCCTAAGATTGACATAATGTGCCTTGAAAGGCCCGCTTACATCTTCATGATGGAAGTAGTCATTGATGACAAACTATGGCATCATGATATCAAGTGCTTCCTTCAAAGACATGAATACCCGCCTGGGGCATCAAGAAAAGATAGGAACACCCTCAGAAGACTGGCAGGCAACTTCTTCCTGTCGCAGTGAGAATTGGATACCAAGCTATTATATTAACTTGAATCACATTTCTTTTATTTCACCACCGTCTTTTATTTATCCAAGGGAAGGGAGAAAGATCGAATGTCCCACAATATGCAATGCAAATGGAAAGCTAAGATTCTAAGGTTCGGGGTTGGTTATACCTAGGGAAGGTGTTAGCATCCTAGATATCTGTAGTACTCTACAGGAACCTCTTGTTTTACTTATGTTATTTGTTTTGTTTGCTAAGGGTTTAAGGGTTGGAAGACCTAAGATTCTATTCCTAAGTGTGCTCGACAAGATATCGCATCTTGTGCCTACATATCCTGTCGGGAGAAGGAATCAGAGCACGTGTAGTTCCTCTTTGAAGGGTACTAAAGGTTTGAAAAAGGTCTAGGAGAAGAGATGAGTCATCATCTTAAGAAACCACCACAGTTTGAAACTTGTTTGTATTTTGTGGGGTATGGGATTGTATGTCCCTTCTTTGAGATGATTCACATCTAATTCCCTTGTGTGGAGAATTAGGTAAGCTAAATTTTGATTGTAAAATCAAAATTAGGGGGGACTAACTTAGGAAGTCTATCCTAAAGTTGTCTAAATAATCTGATCTTAAAGGTATAAAACCTATAGGGAGATATGATGCAAATGAATATGCACCATGCACAATAATTTGATTATCATGCATGGCATTTTCCCTTGGATATTAATGCGATCGATTATTAATGAATTAAACGAGAGTGCTAGCAAAGTGGTGCTAGTCTTGTGTCTAGTGACCAAAAGGTTGATTGCGATGCTTTAAAAGCAATCGACTTACAAGCAGGACAAAATATCAATCAAAGGTTCTAATCTATTTCACACAAGAGTACGACTAAGCGCGGCGAGGGATTCTAAAGGAACGGTTAAGAAGTTTGATAATTTTAGAAGGAGGATCTTAGGTTTATTATATTTTCTTTATTTTAAAAGCTATTATATTAAAGTTATTATTATTTTTAGAGAAAAGTTTTATTAGAGGTTTTTATCTTATTAATTAAAAAAACGGATTAATTTTAATATATTAATAGAAAAAGGTTTTATCAAAAAAAGTATTTTACTATTTTTTAAAAGTTATATTTTATTATAAGAAAATGAAAAGTGACATTTTAAATAAAAGGTTATATTTTAAAAAGGTTATAATAAAAAGTTCTACATATTATTTTTAAAAGAGGATTGACTAAGTTTTTAAAAAACTAAATTTTAGTTATTTTAGGAAAAACAACATGAAATTATTTTAATAAAAAGTTAAATTAAAGTAAGAGGATTTGATTAAACAAAACGGAGTGATCAGATACCTGCAAGGGAGAGAGGGTCCACCGTGGACCCTCAAATCTCAACCTTATGATGCAAGCAGGGCGTGATCCAACGAACAAAATGAAGGGTGCACGAGATGTGGCGTGTGTGCGGGTGTACATGATTATGAAACAAAAAAAACTCAGAAAATAAACTAAACAAAGCGCAACGCTTCTCTCTCTCAGCCTTCTCTCTCGCTCTATCCTCCTCTCAAACAAAAATAGGGTTCTTGGAACCCTAATTTGCGCCGCCGCTCTCTCGTTTCTCTCGATTAACAAACAATAATACAGATCCAACCCCGACCCCAAGCAAGCCCAATACCCCAATTCACTATATTTTCAAGGTTACAATTTACATGATATGAGAAAGTAAAAACGAAGGAGGTAGAGCGAAATGGGGGATGTTTGCAGCAATGGCGGGGTGAGGTGGTTCGCTTCACAGGTAACGTCTTTGAACTATTCCTCCTCCTTCGTTGATTTATTTTGTTGACTGGCGTAACGAGTGTGGGCTCCTTCGTCTCAGGGTTTGCCAAGGAGAATGGGAGAGAAACGATGAGAATATGGCTTCAACGTCCTCAATTTCAACAGATAAGTTGACTCTGAACCTTTTGCATTTTTCCAAGTTCGTTCTTCTGAGAATATGTGTGATTGTGGATTTCTGGTGTAGCGTGTTTGATTTTTGGTATAATGCTCTTGAGTTTTTCGGGTGTAGCTGATGAATGGCTTTGAATGGTGGTGTTCGCTTACTGGTGTATGATCTGTGAATTTAATGTGTATTAATTTGGTTGATGAATAGTTTGTATGGTTTGATTGGTAATGGATTTTCTGGTATGATTACTGATATGATGGATGGTTGTTGTTTATGATATTTGGTTGGTGAATGGTATGAATGATAAATAGCTAAGTGATTTATGAATTCGTTGGTTTTGTGGATAGATTGTCCCCTTGTGTATGTGTGGTTCGTTTTATATAGGCTTAACGAAACAAACTTGTTGAATGCTCTTAACTGGTGTTTGAATCATGTCTACTTTGTTTAGGAAGGTATTTGAAATGTTGTTGGGACATGTCTTGGTTATGTTTGCAGCTTGTTTTGGAAAGAGTTGATGTTGTCTGAGATAGCTGTCTAATGTTGCTTTGGAAAGGAACTTGGAATCAATACGTGAATTGAAGGACTCCTCTTGGATTTTCCAGATTTGGAACGGTTTTGGAAAGTTTTGAGTATTGTCTGAAACGTTCTGATTCTTTCCCTTTTTGATAAAATGTGCTTGGACAACTCAATTAAGTTTTAGAATTATGTCTGATTGGTTTTGGAAAGAATTAACCATGTTTGGTTCTTGCTTTAGGACGTAGAAAAGGTGATTCCTCATCCAAGTACGTGAGAAAGGCTTGCATTTTGATATCATGATGTCTGACTGTATTTTGAGCATGTTTTCAACGGTTTTGGAAAGAAGTTATGGTAAATCCAAAGATCAAGTTCAAATTTGGATTTAAGACATCACGTTGTTGCTTCTTTTGAACATTGGTTTTTGTAGGACGTGACTTAACAACAATGTTTATGAACTTGTAGGTTGATCATGCTTTGGAAAAAACATGGGTTTAGGATAAAACTTCCTTGTGATATGCTTTGAATTTGTCTTTGTGTTTGGACCTTCTGATGCGTTACTTGCTAATCCCATTATAGGAACATTCAGAGTTTTGTTTAGAATGGAAATAACAGCAACACTCACTTGTTTCTAGCTTTAACACTGCCAGCATCACCTTTTGGTTTGACCGTCATCATTTCTGCTTAATGTTTTGCAATGCTATTCCTTATTGTATTCATATGGTTACTCATTCTTGCTACTATACTTGCAGTTTTGGTCAGTAGAGACTGGGATTAATCTTGATGGCACTCTCACGCGAAAATTGCAACGGAAGAACAGAGTTAGAAAGATCAAATATACCATCCAGTTATTGCAGAGAAGGCAAAAAAAACAATGGGGCTCTTGTGCAGAGTAGCTTCTTTCACGGTTTGTCGTAACTCAGCTTGCAGGGACGGGAAAGGGGACGTCTGCTGCTGGATGGCAGTGGCTATAGACGGAATTACGGGATCAACTCTGGTAGCTTTTGTTTGTTTTACGCAGTTTAATGACCTCTTAGGATCTTAGTCACTTGGCATCTTAGGGTGTGAAATCACTTCAGTTTTGTTCACTGTCATGGATGTGAATATGAGTTTCCAAACTGATTCGAATTCGTTTTCAATTGTAATTCAAATATTCTAATTCAAGTGACACCTAAACACTTTGTAATGAAATCTTGGACACATGAGGTCCTTTGGATTTGTTTTATGAATTGTCTTTTATAAATTTTCTTTGCATTCAAGAATAGTTCAACTGAAGTTGAACGGCTTGTACCCATTAAAGATTTGGTTGCAAGTTGGGACGGTGGAACCTTAGAAACAAACCTTCCATAGCGTAAAGCACACAACATTTGAATCTAAGCGCATGGCACAAATAAGCTTTGAACAGTTCTAAAAAATGTCATTGGACATGGCGTACCAATTTTTAAGGTCAACTTGAAACTGGATTTAAATTCCTTGTCTAGAAAACTTATTCAAATGCACCTTGTCAACTTGGATTGAATTTGCACTCATTTGATCTTTGTATGCTTTTAAACTTTGGTGGTACTTCCCAAATAAAGCCTTAGAAACAAACTCTCTTGATCATAAAGAATAAAAATGGCTTGTATTTACTTCAAAATGTATGTGTCATAACGCAATACCCGTCATGTACCTTGCAAAATGATTAATCCCTCCCAAACAACATGAACTTGTATATTGGTATCTAGATCTTGAATTTGGAAATCCAATTTGAAATCTGAGTTTTATAACAAAATTCTATGTGTTTCCACGAGCTTTGGAAAGTTCATGAATTAGGCCTTGTAATAGTTGATATAATGACGAACTAAAATTAATCAATCGAAACGGTTATAGCATTCCACTTCTTTATTGACGAAACTTGAGGATTCAATCTTTTCACATTGGTCAAAATATCTTGAACCTTTCAATCTCCCATTGATCTTCAAAATTGCTTGAAGTATACTTGTCAGTTTCAAGAATATAAAATTCTTCTGGAAGCAGAGGGCATGAGCTTCATACGGGAACCACATGTGAATTAGAATCAAAGGAGTAATGTATGAGCTTTAAGCTTGATCTTATAAACTTAAACAAATCAAAGGACTTGAATTGCACTTTGGAATTCCACTTCTAATTCCTTCCAAGTTGAACTCTCATTACTTAAGAACATAAAATCATTGAGAAAACACAATTCTTAAATCTTGAGGAGCTGACATAGAGGGGAAGAGATGCCATCTTGTAATATAACTTTACCACGCAACCAGTGACCAGTCTTAGGGTACCAAATTCCATATCAGAGGGTATTCTGTGGGGAGGAAACTGAGGAGAAAAGGCTTGGTAGTGGTTTTAGGGACCTGAAAGAGTGAGGGCACAATCACACAGGACCAGGGAACCCCCACAATCACACACACAACACAGCTTTCAGGACCTTGAATCTTCTGCAGCAGCACATGTCCTAAAAAGTAAACAAAACAGACAAATCTAGATAAAGCGGTTAATTATGCACGAATGATAGACCTAATATGCTATGCAAATGGGAAAGTGGGGATCTTAGGGTCAAAAATTAGGGTGTGACAGATGCCCCTATTTAAGTTTCTTCTATCCAGAGATATGGAGATTGAAATCTTCGTCTCGACGAGATAGAAGAGACTTAAATACAAACATGCACAATTTTTGTCCCTAAGATGCCACCAAATGCACATGCAATGATATGAAATGATATGATATGCAAGACAGAGATCCTGTGAGGAATAATGTCACAGGGGATAACCGGTACGGAAAACACTGAAACACAACTAAAGAAAGGAAGACCCGACGAGGAACGACTTAGAAAAGTAAGACTCCACGGGGGAAAGATCTAACTCTACTGGGGAAGAGACTACCAACTAACAATCACAGGGTATCTCAAGCATAGGGTGATGAACTAGCGATGAAATCTTCTAACGAAGATCTACTTGAGGATCCTGCTATAGTGGTCAATCGAAGGAATCTTCAAGAGACATCAACTGGAGGAGTCTATCGTTGAGACTTAGAACCTCTTCTGAGAATACCTTCTTCGAAGGTTTTATTGAAAATGTGTCCGCTGTCAAAGATACTGGGGAGTCTGCTGAGAAAAGAAATGATTGTTTGTCAAAGTTTGAAGTTAACAAGGGAATCTACTGTCGAGATCCTGGAACTAGATGACTGTTTGTCGAAGTTTAAAGTTAACCAGGGAATCTACTACCGAGATCCTGGAAAGAAATGACTATTTTTTGAAGTTTGAAATTAATCAGGGAATCTACTGCCGAGATCCTGGAAAGAAACAACTGTTTGTCGAAGTCTGCTGGAGATCTACTGTCGAGAACAACCAGAGAATTTAAAATGGAATACCTACTACCGAGGTCTTCTGGAAATCTTCTGCCGAGGATAACCAGGAATCTACCTACTGCCGAGGTCTTCTGGAAATCTTCTACCGAGAATAACCAGGAATCCACCTACTGCCAAGGTCTTCTGGAAATCTTCTGCCGAGAATAACTAGGAATCCACCTACTGCTGAGGTCTTTGATCAAGTATTTCACTTGAAAAGTGTAGAAAATAAATCCTTGCTGCGAGGTTGTCTGCCTCGAACACAAGTCTTGAAATAAACTGCTACGAGGTTGTTGTAGAGAGCGATTTTGGACGTGGTTCTTAAGCACTGTCGCTCTGGGGCACTACAGGTCGATTCATTTTTTATCCTATTGAAGTTGATGAAGGAAGGGAAATTGATGTCTCCAACTAACCCTGCTTGCAAACTGAGGTTAAACAGTCAAAACTGTTGGTTTACAGATGTGGTTTTAGTTCGTGGGCCTCTCTCTGCTTATTTTGTTCAGAACGAAATACCGGGATTATTCATGGGGAATTTGTTGGGATACTGCACCAGATTGGATGGAGGTAGGGGACTTTGGGGTTTTTTGATTAGTGTGCTCGCTAAGATTCTCTTGCGATCTTATGCCTACGTATTCCCGGGATAGGGAAATTAGAGTGATCGTAGTTCCTCCTATTCTATGGGAGGAAATGGTGTTTTGGTGTCTTGTTCAAAGGCCAAGACATGAAGCTAAAGGTGGTTTATATCTTGTTCAAAGCCCAAGATGTGAAGCTGAAGGGTCTATTTGTATCTTGTTCGAAGCCCAAGATGTGAAGCTAAAAGGGTGTTGACTTTAGAGAGAATTTGTCATCTCTAAAGGGGCCTGTTTGTCACAATTGTTAGGCGACTGATTATAAAGGAGAATTACTTTAACTGGGATATGCAAATCCAGCAATGCCATAATTTCCTTTATAGGGGATTTTCAACCTGAAGGAGAAGACTTTAACTCAGTTTAGAGCAATGTCATCTTTCCTTAGGAATTTCTCATGCTAAAAGAGGGACAGTGGCGTGGATGTAAATAATCCAGAGGCTTGCTGCTTACTACAATTAGATGAGGGAAAAGGAGTTATAGATGTTTATATGTTGTGACCAAAGCATAATTTGATGCTAAAAGGTTGATTGAATCAAACGGGGATTTCATTATACAAAGCCTAAGAGGAGGCTATCGACCCAACAATAGGATGCTTTTGTGTCTCGTACGAAGCCCGAGATAGAGGCTAAAAGGGTTGACTCAACAAGAGAGTGTTTTTATATGTGTCTTGTACGAAGCCCAAGACGGAGGCTAAAAGGGTTTGACTCAACAAGAGAGTCTTTTTATATGTGTCTTGTACGAAGCCCAAGACGGAGGCTAAAAGGGTTTGACTCAACAAGAGAGTCTTTTATACTCACCAAGAGAGTGATTTGTATCTTGTACGAAGCCCGAGATAGAGGCTAAAGGTGATCGACTCAACAAGAGAATCTTTTTATACTCAACAAGAGAGTATTTTGTATCTCGTACAAAGCCCGAGATGAAGACTAAAAATGTTTGACTCAACAAGAGAGTCTTTTATACTCAACAAGAGAGTGATTTTGTATCTCGTACGAAGCCCGAGATGGAGGCTGCAAAGGTTAACTCTGCTGGGGAGAATCATTGTACAAAGCCCAAGAGAAAGCTACAGTTACTATTTCAGTTGAGTGACAGGTCCAGTATGTTGGTTAAAAGAGAAAATCAGTTCTTATATGGGTAATGTTGTACTCATGTATTTGATCTGAGGACCGGGATTATTACATGTTCTTTAAGGAAACGGGGAATCCGAAGGGTATTGAGACTGCCCAAGTCTACGGGTGTTTTTTCCTATTTTTGAAAGGAACTTGAGAATGTCTTCGAGACTCAAGGAGATTAGACTGTCCAAGTCTAGAGTTTTATCTTTTGTACTATGCTTAAGAAAGGTCAAGAGACAGTATGTTCGTGGTAGGAAGATCTAGACTCTTTGAAAGACTGCTCTATTAAGATGACTAATTTCTGTTCTTATACCTTTAAGAGGTCGTCGGGACAATTTGTACGAAGCCCAAGAGGAGGCGAGAAAAACTTTTAAGAAGCCGAAGGGACAATTTGTACAAAGCCCAAGAGGAAGTTATCTTCCCGGAGGAAGAATCTTTATACGAAGCCTAAGAGGAGGCTGTGAAAACTTCTAAGAAGCCGACGGGTCCTTGTACAACGCCCAAGAGGAGGCGGGGATGCTTTTAGGAAGCCTGTGGGTCCTTGCACTAAGCCCAAGAGGAGGCTGATGAACAGTTCCAGAAGGGGTTTCACTTGGAACATTGGCCTTCTGTATATGAACTGTTCAAGGGGGAGATTTCTTAGATCTAGTTCTCTAAAATTATTGTAAAAGAAAATTCTCATGGTTTAGGTTATGTTTGAAATATCCGAGAGAACGTCGGATGTAAGGAGATGAGGTTTTGTCTAGTTCTAGACGTAGTTGCCGAGGAAACTCTAAATATTTATACTAGTATTATACAGTCAATATGAGTTTATGAAAGAAGACTTACAGTGGAACAGCCCCACAGTACAGTTATATATATGAAAGCAGTAAAGAAAGCGGGTAAACACTTACTCGGTTATAGAGCTTCCATATTGTTTGGTTAGTTGTTCAACAAAGAAATTGAAAATAACAGTATATTACAAAATCAAAGGAGAAAGTGCTTTTGAAAGGAAAATTGGGGCTTACATCTCAAGGAGAGGCCCATGGTTTTATCAGTGATTGCACTGTCGTTTTGTACAGGGACTTAAACAAGTGACTGAGGCCCAAGAAAGGTTTTCTGTACAAAGGGGATGGGTCTTACACTCTCTCAAGAGGCCTAAAATGATTGAAAATGACCAAAGATGGGTCTTATAGCTCTAGGAGAAGGTCAGGGTTTATTTTGAAAAGGGCGACAATCGCGCCGAGGTTTTAAAAACACCGTAGGTCTTATACAACGACTGAGGCCCAAACTATTTTGGTTTCAAAGAGGGATTGGGTCTTACACTCTATTAGATGCCCAAAATGGTTTTGAATGGGTCTTATAGCTCGAGGAGAGGCCCATATGGTTTGTTTTAAACGGGCGATGATCGTGCCAAACTTTTGAAATACAACAGGACTTATACAACATTTGAGGCCCAAAATAGGTTTGTATTTACAAAGGATTGGGTCTTACACTCTATTAGAGGCCCATGAGTGTTTGAAAATGTTTGTTAGGGTGAAAATCAATAAAACCCTAATTTCATCATTTTTTAATATAATTATTCAAAGAAAATTAATACAAATGATGAAAATTTCAAATAAGTTTGAATAAACAACTTGTGATTTTGGTTTTAGGTTTGAAAAATGAGGCTTTCATCACAATATTAATTAAAACCTACTTGGTTTTGATTTTCCAAAATGGATATTTATTTTTAAAAGGTTTAAAAACAAATAAAAGACATTTATTCACAAAAATACTAATTATATTAAATAAATAATATAAATCTAATTTTTTTGGGGAATAAAATATTTAAACATTTTTGTGATTTTTTGCAAAAAGAACCAATAAAAAATAATTAAAATTGAAGGAGTTATTAATTTTCCAATTAATTAATAAAACATGAAAATATTGGAAAAAAATAGCAAAATGTGAGAAAACACAAAATGGTCTGGGTGGGGTTTGAACCCACGATCTCAAGGTTATAGGGCGTGCGCCTTACCACTGGAGTGGTGATACATCCGTTGATTGAAACAAACCAACAAATACACAAGGCTTGCATTGTGTCCTAGGCCTGGCCAAGGCAAGGCAAGGCAAGTTTTGGCTCAGGAACGTGAAGGCCATAACTTTCTCATTTATCCATGGTTGGGGACAAAATTTATATGCATCTGGCCTAGAATTTCACAAGGAATCCAATGGTGGTGGTATTTTTCTAGATCATGCTCCCTTCTCAAAATCCGATAGTGGTTTTGAAATAGGTCTCTAATTGCATTTTCTGTGCAATCTCATGATACAGGAAAGGATTGCATGAGAATTTGGTGCAAACACAACGCATATAACATGTACAAGATGTGCATGAGCAGTGGACTTCAAAGCAATGCATATTTTGGAAAATTCAAGCCATAATGCTTACCTCTTTTTGAGCTTTTGGAGTTTTTTGTGCAATCTGCCAAGTTTCTTGTTCCAGAAATGGTTTGATGCTTTGGACACTCTCAAATGATCCCTTAGAAGCTTTTAGGATGACTGGAATCAGCTAGAACCTGCAAAAACAAAAACTGGCCCTTTCTTGCAAAAGGGGTTAAAATGGCCAAAATAGCAACTCCCTCAAATGGTGTTCCAGATGTTGAGAGCCATTTGGGACAGTTCAAGGATGATATTTGGAGTGTGTTTGAGGTTTTATCTGGTTTGGAAAGTGACTGAATCAATACATGGCTTGAAAAATACACAAAAGTCCTATTTTGAGGTTTTGAGAGGTGACTTTGAGTTTTAAGGATTACAGGTCACTTGTGTGAGTTTGGACAGCTTAGATATGACATATTGGATGTGTTTGGATCATGAGCTGTGGTGGAATTGCTCCCTAACTCGAAAACTCAGAGTTACCTTGCTAAAGAAGGCATTTTGGCCAAGAGAAAGAGATTTTGAGGAAAGCAAGTGTTGTAGTGCTTTGGTGTACTCAAACTGAGCACAAATGAGCTCTATTTATAGTAGAGCAAGTTTGTTTTGCAAGCAATAGTGAATGGCAACTGCAGCAGAGGTTTGGCCAATGGTTGCACTTTGGAATCTCAAGTCTCCTCTAGCCATTGACTAGAGGTTAGAGCACAGAGATGTGGTTCCCTAGTTGTTGGATCATTCTTGACTAAATTCAGTTGTAAATGTGTCAGTCCATGCCGCCTTGGTGCATCCATTAAATGCTCCAATCCAAAATTGGAGTCTTGTCCCTCTTTTAGGGATTTCTAGGTTTGGCATGCTACTTCTTGTTCCAAAGACTTTGGAGGCTTGGATCAGTGTTTGTTCCCTTTAGATTTGATCCTCATATGTGTCCAAAGTTGGTACCCTAGCCACTTTGTTCCATAACTTAGAAAATTTTCTAAGTTTTTATGGTTACCCCTTTTACAAGTTATCCAATTTTTATTGATTTTTCTTGATGAATGATGATTCAAATCACACATTAACATCATTTTAGGGTTAAAAAACCATAATTGATCGAAAAATCCAAAAGTCAATTTTTGACTTTTGGGCACAGTTGACTTTTTGTCAGATGAATTCCAAACTGTGCAATCCTCTATGAAATCAAGTCCTTGGCCTAAATCAAACTTGATGGATTGATTTCATAGGTGTTATAGGGTGTATTGAATCATGTCTTAGGATTTGGGAGCATGTCCTGGTCAAAAGTCAAAGATACAGTTGACTTTTCTCGCGAAACCCTAACTGTGGTTCAGATGAAATTGAAACTTGTTGCTCAAGCTTCTTGGGCTCAATCCATTGTTGAAAATGAATCAATGTGGTTCATTAGAGACCCTCAAAACCTCCTTTGAGGTCTTGGCTCATGATTTGTCCCAAAAGTCAACTTAGGGGTGAATTAGGTCAAGAAACCCTAATTCCTGATTTTTTTCATGAATGCATCCCCTGAGGCAAAATTGACTTGATGATTGGGTTTATGATGTCCCTTGGATCATCATAGGTCATGCCCAGAGGAAAATTTCCATCTGGAGGACCTGGTCGACCAAACCCTAATTTGGTGACATCGGCGATCTTAAGGCTTGATCCACCTGGAAGGGAGAAGCCTTGTGCTTAATCCTTGAAGTGGGAGTCCTCTTGATCCTTTGTGGATGTTTGAGAGGTTAGAAAAGTTGAAGATCATGTCATTTCTTGATTGATCCTTTGTCTAAGTGCTCTAAGAGGGCTTGAAACCTTAATCTTCGATAGTAGTGAATGCTCACCCATCTTTGGGGAGACTGATGCGGTATGATGGTTTACCCATATTATGATGATGATTTGTACAATGATGGTAAATCTTAGTGGTCAAAATTTTGGGTATAACAGATGCCCCTATTTAATCTTCTTGGACCCGAAGGTGTGAATGGCGAAGGTATTCGGGCATTCGGGGTGCAAGAGGATTATATCGGAATACCCGAAATTTTGATGGTGATTATGAATGGAAGTTCGCGCATCCTTCCTCTTTTGCTAAGCAATGATGCTTAGAAAAGGTAAACTTCCCCTCGATCCTAGTTTCCTACCAAGGAACTGGTCTTAGTTTCTGGTGTAAACTTCCCCTCGATCCTGGTTTCCCGCCAAGGAACTGGTCTCAGTTTCTGCAATAAACTTCCCCTCGATCCTGGTTTCCTACCAAGGAACTGGTCTTAGTTTCTGAAATAAACCTCCCCTCGATCCTGGTTTCTCACCAAGGAACTGGTCTTAGTTTCTTTTGTCAACAAACTTTATTGACAAGGGACGCTATGCATAGCGATTTACCTCAAACTTCTCGCCGAATTTTCCTGGGGAGATGCCATTTGATGGAAAAAGATTTGATGTCAGACTTGCTGGGGAACCCAGTCGTCTGAGTTGCAGAGGTGTACAAACTTCTCCGTTGGAGATGCCATTCGTTGACTCTACTAGGGGAGAACGAGTCTCTTGAGAGACTGTTTTCGCGTGGGGATATTGCATCATACTTTTCTCGGAGATCTTTTTGAAGAAATGCCATATGATGTGATCCAATCTTGAGGTGATGTGATGACCTTTTCATCAGCGGATTTTTGGAGAAAAACGGTTGTATTGCCGAATCTCTGATTAAGAGGCTTTCTCTGGGGATTTTCCTTAATCCGGGAAAGCGAAGACATCATCTTCAATGGCGAAGAGTGACGTTGGCTGAAGGTTCTCTGGCCTTTCAGAGGTTTAAGTTATCAAAGTGGTCAAGGGTCGTCTCCAATCCAGAAATAAACTGGAGGAGAGATTGTTCAGACACGACATTTCCTGACGAGGAAAGAACTGACAACTCGATTGAGAGAACTATTATCACTAGGGGATAAGATCGACTAAAGTGATAGTGATGCCACATGAATATGAACGCAAAGTAGTAATGCATGATGTATGTGTGTATATGCTGACAAAACTGATGCGACATACAGACTAATAGATGAACACGATTGGATACTCGGCCACTGCGGGGGACGAAGAGGTATCGCTGGTTCAAGATAGCAATTCTGCCTTGCTTAGGAGAAGTAGTCCCCGTGGGGAGCTACGTTGGTCGGGCTTAGGAGATAAGAACTATGCCGGGGGTGTCAGATGAAACAATGGTCTCTGACACAACTGATCCTTCATTCAGGTGCACTAGTTTAGAAGGAGTACTTTTATTCTGCACTTTGAAGCTTAACCGCCTTTGGGAGAAGCCATCGATATTCTTTCGATGGTCAACAGTTAAAAGAAATTGCCATCTTTATTAAAAGCAGAAAAATTTTACAAGTAAATTCTTTTTTGTTTTATTTCAAGAATCGTTGATCATGTTAAAATGTCGTCCTGTAAAGCTAAAACAAATAAGAATTGCAAACAAAAGCACAAGGGCTCAACTTTTATTGATAGGATGAAAATCAGCCAAACGCGTGATTCCTTAGAGTATTTACAAAGTTAGAAAATGGTAATTTAAGGGAAAAGGGCTACATTGAAACATAACGACCACTATCCTTCTACCAACTTTGACTTTGGGGCATCCTGAGCTTCTGTCGAAGATGACCTTGACTGGAGTTTTCCTGACGGATGGCATTACTACTGTTGAGGGATTTGCCCCTTTGTCGAACGTAGTTACTTGCCATTACCCCTAATTTTTGTCTGGATTGTACTGTGATGTTTCTAATCCACCGGGATGACTTTTGATTATGTCTCTAATTTTTTCCTGGACCGACCTTTCGGGTTTTCAATCCACCAAGACGTTTTTTTTTTAGTTTAGGCGAAGTATTTCTTGACTACGTCAACATTTGTGGGGTAGGCAAATTCCTCTCCGTCCATGGTTGCAAGTCTCAAGGAGCCGCCTGAGAAAGCTTTCTTGACCACATAGGGGCCGTCATAATTCGGAGTCCACTTGCCCCGAGAATCAGTGAGGAAGGATTATATCTTCTTGAGCACAAGGTCTCCTTTCCTGAAGGCGTGAGGTCGGACCTTTTTGTCGAACGCCTTCTTCATTCTTTGTTGATACAACTGACCGTGGCATAGTGCCGTGATTCGCTTCTCTTCGATCAGGTTTAATTTGTCGTGTCAACTTTGACACCATTCAGCCTCTGTTAGCTTAGCTTCCATCAATACCCAGATTGATGGGATCTCTACTTCTATGGGGAGCACTACTTCCATGCCATACACTAGAGAGAAAGGGGTTGCCCCTGTTGAAGTGCAGACAGATGTCCGATAACCGTGAAGAGCAAAGGGTAGCATCTCATGCCAGTCTTTATAGGTTACAACCATCTTCTGAACAATCCTCTTGATGTTCTTGTTAGCCGCTTCTACCGCTCCGTTCATCTTGGGTCGGTAGGGAGATGAGTTATGGTGTTCGATCTTAAACTCTGTTCACAACTCTTTCATCATCTTATTGTTCAAGTTAGATCCATTATCCGTAATGATCTGGCTCGGAATACCATAACGACAGATGATATTGTTTTTGATAAATCAGACTACCACTTGTCGAGTCACATTGGCATATGACGCTGCTTCGACCCACTTGGTGAAGTAATCAATGGCTACCAAGATGAACTGATGTCCGTTCGAAGCCTTGGGTTCAATCACACTGATCATGTCGATTCCCCATATGGAAAAAGGCCATGGGGAAGAGAGAACTTTGAGATGTGTAGGCGGTACATGGATTTTGTCTGAGTATATCTGACACTTGTGACATCTCCTCACGTACTTGTAGCAGTCAGATTCCATTGTCAACCAATAGTACCCTGCTCTTAGAATTTTTCTCGCCATTGTGTGTCCGTTGGCATGAGTGCCAAAGGATCCTTCATGAATTTCTTTCATCAGCATGTTTACTTCTAGTCTCTCTACACATCGGAGTAAGACCATGTCAAAGTTTCTCTTATAGAGGGTATCACCGCTCAGGAAGAAGCTGCCAGCCAGTCTTCTAAGGGTTTTTCTGTCTTTTCTGGATGCCCCAGGTGGGTACTCCTATTTCTGAAGGAAGCATTTGATATCGTGATATCAGGGTTTGTCATCTATGACTGCTTCGATTGTGAAGATGTAAGCGGGCCTTTCAAGGCGCATTATGTCGATCTTAGGTAGGTCGTTCCATTGACCTACACTAATCATGGAAGAGAGAGTGGCTAATGCATTAGCCATGTGATTCTCATCACGAGGGATGTGATGAAACTCGATTCTGTTGAAGAAGGGTAACAACCTTCTTGTGTAATCTTTGTACGGAATCAATCCTGATTGGTATGTGTTCCAATCTCCTTTGATTTGATTGATGACCAAAGCTGAGTCGCCATATACATCCAAGTTTTTGATCCTTAAGTCGATCGCTTCTTCGAGACCCATAATACAAGCTTCGTATTCGGCCTCGTTGTTTGTACACTTAAACGTAAGTCTGGTGGCAAAAGGAATGTGGGTACTCTGAGGTGTTATGATGATTGCCCCAATTCCGTTTCCGTAATCATTAACAGCTCCATCAAAGATAAGTCCCCATTGGGAATCTGGTTCTGGCCCTTCACTAGGTAGCGGTTTATCGCAGTCTTTCATTTTTAGGTACATGACATCTTCGTCCGGGAAGTCAAATATGATTGATTCCTGATCGTCAATCGGTTGATGAGCCAAATGATCGGCTAAAATACTCCCTTTAACGGCTTTCTGAGCGTGGTACTCTATGTCATATTCTGATAGCAACATCTGCCAACGGGCAATCCTTCCCGTGAGAGCAGGTTTTTCGAAGACGTACTTGATCGTATCCATTTCTGATATTAACCAAGTAGTGTGACGAATCATATATTGGCGAAGACGTTTGGCTGCCCAAGCCAGAGCACAACAAGTTTTCTCAAGCATAGTGTACCGAGTCTCATAGTCGGTGAATTTCTTGCTCAAATAATAAATGGCAGACTCTTTCCTTTTGGTTTCGTCTTGTTGACCATGTATATAGCCCATGGAGTCTTCCAAGACTGTTAAGTAGATGATCATCGGTCTTCCTTCCACTGGAGGTGATAGAATTGGCGGGTTCAACAGGTATTCCTTGATACTGTTGAAGGCGGTTTGGCAGTCTTCTGTCCAAACGCAATCCTGATTCTTTTTGAGTAATTTGAAAATCGGTGCACATGTCGCGGTCATGAGGAATATGAATCTGGAGATGTAGTTCAAATGTCCCAGGAATCCCCTGACTTGTTTTTCAGTCTTTGGAGAAGGCATTGGATCGTATGTTTCAACGGGGTTTAAAACAAGCAATCTGCATGACGTGATGATTTTTGTTTAGAAGAGATAGAGAGAAAATGAAAAAGTGTGTGCAATGTATTTCTTTTACTGCTTGTTTTTATTATTGAGTTGTTTTTTAGGATTACCATTTTCTGAAAAACGAAAAGAGAAAACAGCAATTAATGCGGAAATTACAGAACGACGTTATTTTATTAATGAACAAGTCGATTCTTGAAACTACAGTCCTATAAAACAAAACTCTATCGCTTTGGGCGAAGTGAAGAGGGAAATTTACAGAAAGTGAGCCCTATCAAAACATCTGTTTCACCTGGGCAGGGTGAAAGGTTAAAGTAAAGATGGCAATTACTTAGACTTATGAACAATCTTCGGAACATCGACAGCGACCCATTGGCGGCGAACTCCTCGGTAAATCACAAAGTCTGGTACCTTCCTTGATTTGTTTTCAGAAATGACGTTGATTTCTGGCGGAGCAGGATCATTGGAATCTGTCTCCCAGGCAGAGTTGTCGTAGGAGGATTCCTCAGTTGTATTTCGCGTAGTATTTGTACTCTCAGTTGTATCTCCCCATCCAGTTGGCTGGATGTCTTCGACCCTGATACGAGAGCTTTCAGGAGTGGTGTACTTGACCATGAAGTCGTATTTTCCACTCGATTGTTCCAAGGTGTCCCATACTTCTTTGGAACTTGAGGAGTCATCCCTCTCGATGACGTTGACCTCGGGAAAAGCATAGTTAATGAATTCTAGTCCGGCAAGCTTTGCCAATTCATCATCATACTGGATAAGTTCGGAATGACCTGAGTGTTGATCCCATGACATGGCGGGGACACAGGTATTCTGTTCAATGATGCTCAGCTGATTTTCATTGTTCGGCTAATTTTCTTTCCCCAAGTCTCTGGGATACGGCTGCCAGATAGGCAAGCCATCCATTGGGCCATAATAGTCATGGTCAAAGTTGTATTTCATCAGAGTGACTTCCTCTAATGAATTTGGCGGAGCACGACATCCTTCCGGATCACAACCTCCATATATCCTTTCGACATCTGACCTAGGTATAAATCTCGGACTCTGTGCGGGATAGAAAAAGGGAGTATGTGTTTTTCCCAGAGACGTATAACCGTCCTTGTTGAGACAGGACTTCCATTCTTCATCTGTATCGGAGGAATCTCCCTCGTTGATAGTGTGGACTTCTTGAGACACTAGTTGAAGGAAACCTCCACTGTGGAAGAAGTTCTAAATGGGATGAAGACTTTCATCGTTAGCAGTTGTCTGGGTGCAGGTTATAGAAAAACCAAGACCCTTCTTTGTCTTATTGTCAGTAGGAATGACAAGCTGTCCCCATCCTGTTGTATTGGTATTCTCGACTGCTTTGTTAGCATCTTTGTATGAGGAAATCGATGTTCCTTTCTCTGATTGATTCTTATTGCGCACCGTAAGCGCTTGGAACTGAGTTCCAACAACCTCCTCGAGTTCTACACAAGTAGATGATGACAAGTTGCTTACGAGCAAGGCCTGTTCTCCACAAACCGGGACAAGTTGGCCCTTCTGGACGAACTTTAGCTTTTGGTGGAGAGTCGAAGTGACTGCCCCAGCCTGATGTATCCAAGGTCTTTGTCGCGGTGAGAATCGGATACCAAGCTATTGGATTAACTTGAATCACAATTTTTGAAATTCACCATCGGTCTTTATTTTATCCAAAGGAAAGGGTTAAAGATCGAAAAAACCTAATAAGAGATCTAAGGTTCGGGGGTTGGTTACGTCTAGGGAAGGTATTAGCATCCTAAGCGTCCGTAGTACTCTACGGGAACCTCTTGTTAGTATTTATGTTATCTATTGCTTGTTTGCTAAGGGTATGTGATAAGGGAAAGGACCTAAAGCAATCGACTTACAAGGGAAAAAAAGGCTTGATGTGAATCGAGAGTTTATTTTGGAAAAAAAAAGTTTGAACAAGAATCAGAATAAAAGTAAAAAATTTCTTTTTTAACTAATCAAAGGATAACTGAATTTTTTTGGATTTTTAAATATAAATAAATACAAACAAAATATCAAGAGAAAAAAAAGTAAATATTTTTTGACGTTTTTCTTCAATTTTTTTTTTTTACAAGTAAACTAAATGAGAAGTTAAATCCTAAATTTGAATTAACTAAAAAACAATATATTAACAATTTATTAAAAATAAGGATTAAGATAAAACTAATTATTTGACACTAAATTCACTAAATAGTTAGATTATAGTAAAACTCTAAATAATCTAATTAACTAATTAATTTTTCTAATTAAAACTAATTTAGTTAAAGCTAACAAAAAACATGAATTGGGTAAAAAAAAAAAACAATGTCAAGGGAGGCCCATCATGGGCGTTGGATTGGAGAGGCTGGGTCGGGTATCTTAATCGGATCTCCACCGACCCAGGTCAATTTAATAATCTAATCACCAGCTTTACTCACCTCACACTCTCAATCCGTGTTCTTTCTCTGTGCCTGCTCTCTCTCAGCTCATCGTCCGTCTCTTTCATTTCGCTATTCCTTTTTCTGCAGTTCTCACTCTCTTTCGTGTCATCTCACTCTATCACTTTCGCACCATCTCACTCTGTTCTTCCATAAAATACTCTCTTTTCCTCCTTTGTTCCTCTTAGTTTAGACACAAACACAAACCTTTCATTCAAATCCCGAACACCACAACAAGATTACGAGCAAAAACGTAAACGGCAGCAACAATACAATTTAAATCTGAAATACTATCGAGATGCTCATCGAAATCGACTCACGAAGGGGGGAAATAAAGTTACCTGCGAGAAATAGGGTCGACGGTGATGAATAGAGCGGCGGGGGGTGCGATTGGGACGGCGTCGACGACGATTGTGTGGTTCTCGTGACGATTGCTCCGTGGGGTCGCGAAGGCTCTCCGTGGGGTCGCGACGGCGTATCCTCGTGTAGCGGTCAGACGAATCGTCGATGGAGATACCCGATGGTGGTGCGTGATGCTGTTGGTGAAACCACTTCGAAGTTAACTCAGGTTCCTCTTTCTGGTTCTCTCTGTGTATGAATTCTGTTTGGAGATTTTGTGAATGTTGTACTTGTGAGTTTTCCGATATACTTCTTCACTGTGTGTATGTGATTTTGGTTCTTGTAATGTGTGAGTAAGTGAATTTACTGATATGAGGTTTTTTTTTTTAGTGTGAACTTCTCCTCTCTCTCTGTGTATCGCTTCTGTTATGTGTGTATGCTTTTGAAAAGTTTCTCTCCGGTCCTTTTGTGGCTCTGTTGCCCCCCCTTTTATAGGTCTATGATCATTGATTTTCTGACATGAATGGGAAATATTATTATTGATTCTGTCATGAGAAAATTTTACCGTTGATTCCGACATGTCTGATTTTGTATTGAATGAGTTCAAGACTTGCCGTAAATGCGTGATTGTATCTGAGAATGATTTTGTGGCATGAATACACTTTCTGTTTCGGTACAGATATGTTTGAACATGTTATAGAAACTTTGATTTTTGTTTTCAATTTCCAGATACGTGTGGTAATGTTGTTTCTACTTTCAAACCGACATTTCCTGATTCAATTTGATTTATCATTGAATGTTGGATTTGATTGTGAGCTGTGTGATTTGTGCTTTTCATGATTCTGTGCAATAATGATGGTGATTTGCAAATGAAAGTGTGATGTTCTAAATGATCAATACACCAATCTTATTCACTACCTTCCCTTTTTCTGCAGCATGGGTTCTTTTCTTACCATATCAATTTCATCAATCGTGCAAAGAGAGGGAGTAATGTTTTCCAAAGGCACTTGCAGCTCAAACAAAGTACAGCTGCATCTTTGGGATGAGCAAGTTCTAATGAAGATTGTACCAGCTTCATGTCCACTGAACTCTCCTTTCTTATTTTCTTTGTGATACTTGGACTCCTAACTGGTGTAAAAACGTGCAGTAGATTGTAGAAAGGGGATTGATGTGCATCCTCGATTTTTGTACTGTGTCATTTATCAAACAGCTTGTTGAATTCTTTTGTACTTTGAACTTCCATTACTTTTATTAATTATTAGACTTTCCAAATTAATGAAATAAAATAACATAAACATAGGTCAGTAGAAATCCTGGCACGAACAGGACTTAGCCAGCTACTAAACTTGGGTGATATGAAAAATTTGGGGTCTAATGCAGAACGTGTAACTTAGTGCTTCTTGATAAAAAATAGTCCAAAGAGAAATCTTAATCAAACCACACCGTTACTATACCTCCTTTTACAATCTTGTATTTCCTTGAATTTGTACCTCTTGATGAACAAACTTGCAGCTTAGAAACTTGAATGAATCCTAACATAAACTTAAACTTGGAGGACAACTTAAAATATGAGAGGAAATAATCATGGGATTTTAATAAAATTCAGCTTGTAACATGAGATCCTTGAACAATGAATTCGCCACTCGCATCTTGTATTTTAAGTGAACCATACCTTGAGACATCTTCAAAAATAATAATACAGCTTGTGATGCAAATTACCACGGAAACCATAATCAACCCTCAAATGATCATGCTCCACACCAATGAACAGGAAACCTTAATTCTCCTTGAGACACACTGATAAAATCTTGAGGGAAATGACCAGTAGAAATTTTAGGACTTTTGAATCAGAATCCAACGGTCACATCTTGAAGTATAACTGAGAAACGAGAACCATCTCCACTTGAAATCAAAATTCCTGCACCAATCCGTTAGTGATAAAGCATGCAAACATGCAGAATGATGTACAGAGAGGTAGAATCTTATGGTCAAAAATTAGGGTATGACAGATGCCCCTATTTAAGTTTCTTCTATCCGGAGATATGGAGATTGAAATCTTCGTCTCGATGAGATAGGAGAGACTTAAATATAAACATGCACAATTTTTGGCCCTAAGATGCCACAAATACATATGATATGATATGATATGATATGATATGGTATGAGATGAATGCAAGACAGAGAAGCCTGTGGGGAAGGGTACCACAGGGGAAAAATGTTACAATTGTGTCAGAAACGAAATGAAATAAACCAAAGTATCTGGAAAACATCATCCAAGAATGGCATTGGATGAAAAAAAAGCCCCAAACATCCAATAACGGCTTTTGGATGAAAGGTAAACTCACAATGTCTGAGAAGGCAACAGATGAGAATGAGACAAAATAATATAATTCGAGAAGGCATCGGACACAAAGAAACCAGTCGCCCAATAATGGCTTTGAACGAAAGGTACACTCACAATATCTGATAATGGCTTCAGATGAAAGTGAACAAGGTAAAGAAACCAGACATCCAATAATGGCTTTGAATGAAAGGTGCAATCGCAATATCTAATAATGGCTTTAGATGAATGTGACACAAAGAAACCAGTCATCCAATAATAGCTTTGAATGAAATGTATAATCACAGTATCTAATAATGGCTTTAGATGAATGTGACACAAAGAAACCAGTCATCCAATAATAGCTTTGAATGAAATGTATAATCACAGTATCTAATAATGGCTTTAGATGAATGTGAACAAAGACTCGATCTGGAAGAACATCAGAAAGAGGGACACATCCAGAAGAGCATCAGATGGTTAAAGAAACCAAACATCCAATAATGGCTTTGGATGAAAGGTATAATCACAGTATCTAATAATGGCTTTAGATGACTATGAGGTAAAAAAGTGAGATCCAAGAAGGCATTGGATGTAAAGGGACCAGCCATCCAATAATGGCTTTGAATGAAAGGTATAATCACAATATCTAATAATGGCTTTAGATAAAGTGATCAAAGGACTACATTCAAGAATGGCATTGAATGCAACAAAACCAGTCATCCAATAACGGCTTTGAATGAAAGGTATGACTCATAATATCTGAGAAGACATCAGACGCCAATGAGACAAAAGCGCAATCCAAGAAGGCATTGGATGTAAAGAAATCATAACGTCCAAGAAAGCATTGAACGAATACGAACAAGGTGATACCCAAGAAAGCATTGGATACACACGACAATATTTATTTGGTAGATGCCAAGTAAGTTGGATTTTGACCACAAGGTAAGACGTGGATGATAACACGACCTATGGAGAATGCAAATGGGTGCAAATGAGGATGACACTCTTGCTATGCATATGTATATGAATTATGCAGATGATATATGATCAAATGCAAATGTAAATGCAATGTAGACGTCGGAGACACGACTCGACTCTTTTGTGAAGAAGACAGGACTGGAAGACTGATTCCTCAACATAGAGATCATTGCCATTCTGCTTGGGACTAAAGATGCTACTGAACACAATTCTTCAATACCGGTAAACTGTATCAAACTGGTGATCCTTATAGGAGGGATGGAAAGCTGCATGGGGATTCTTCAAGTAAACTGCCCCAGATTGGTTGTCTGTTGTAGATGAAACTGACCACTACTTCAACTTGTTTGATTTTGTAAATGACTGAATTACTGTGCTCCTGGAAAGCTTGCCCCAGTATGAGTCTTGAAAAGTCTTCTGGATAAACCAAATCGAAGAAGGACTTGCACCTGAACAACAAATCTTGAACTGATTCTTCAACAAGATATGGAAAGAACTTGCCCCTGATTAGATCACCGACCCAGTTTCTCAAATGTTTGAAAATTCCTTAAGAGGAAAGTCAGTTTGCAAACAAAAGTGTTCATACAAACATAGTAAATGCAAAGTTCATGCAACTTTTGAAATCAAAATCATTTTTGGAAAGAGGTAAAACAATAGGGTCACTGGTCAGAACACGGTGGTTCAAGACGTTTAAAAGTGAAAAGTAAAGCAACAGGCGTGATGCCGAAATAGATGGTCTGCAAAGATCTTTAGGAGTCAGTTTACGCAACCTCGTTGTAGTATGCTTTCAAAATAACCTTGCTTCAATTAGGTCTTTTGAGGGTTATAACGTGACCTGGTTCACGGTTTAAGAAACAAAGGATAAAGGCTCAAAGTTTATATGTGCCCACCCAATCTTCGTGATGATCTTCAGTCCTATGCTCAGTTAACTCAGACTATGCACTCAAGTTCCCATAGGTTAGGAATTGCACTGATGATAATGATGATGGTTCAGAGGTTAAGGGATTCTCGAGATGGCGGTCACTACTTCCTTACAACATTTAGTTGTTTTTTTATTGAGGACTTTCATGGTAAGGATTTAAAGGTTCTTCTTTTTATTATCCCTAAATTTTGCCTGAACTGTTTCTCGCGAATCTTACAGTCAGCGAGATGCCCCAATTTTTTGCCTAAGTCTCCTTCATAGGTTTCGACTTAGCGGGCTTTTTCCTTTTTTTGATTTTTATCTTTTTTGTTTTTTTTTTTTTTTGAAAGAAAGTGACTGCTTGGCTTAATGATTACGGCGAACCATCATCGACTTTTGACTTGAAAGGCCTCTTCGACGCTTGCTTGTTGCGTGCGAAGGAAAATTTGAGAACGCAACCCTTTTGTTGAAAGATGTCTTGCATGAAACTCTTGTATTTGAATGCACAACCCAGTTAACTGAGAACTACCCTGCCCCAGGTTAAGATTGCTGGTTTTTATTTGTAAAGAAAAGAAACTCCTACTTCAAGGCTCAAAGGGGTTGACGAGGGTTTATCTTCCTTATTTCTCCAGTGTTTGGGAATTGAAACAATGCCTTACATCCTCAGCAAAGTTTTGATTTGAAAGCATACCAACAACAATTATGAGTATAACGTTTTCATCATCCTCCCTCCAATCTTTGCATAATCAGAAGGAAAGTGGAAAAGAGATAATTTTTTTTTTTGTTTTTTTTTTTTTTTTGTTTTTTTTTTTTTTTTTAAAAGATAAAGCGTAAGGATGTAAATAACAAAAACAAATGAATTGAATCCAAAAGTTGCAATGCTCATTTTATTAATTATGAAAGTACAAACATAATTTGAAAGCAAACAGCTAATACAAGATAAGGAAAATGTAAACAACAAGAAACAAAAGTCTAGTGACTAATCAAAAACAGGAGTGAGCTGTCCTGTCTGAAACACTGAGGTCTGCTGAAGTCAACTGAAGCTTCACTTAGCGTGCTCTGGCAAATGATTGTTCTTGACATTTGGATTGGTGTCACGAAAGGAGAGAATACCAATTCTGATAAGCTCTTGTACTCTAGCCTTCAATGCAAAGCAATGTTCCAAGTCGTGGCCTGCGCCACCTTGATGGTATTCACAATGAAGATCGGCCCTATAACCGGCTGGAAGAGGATTTGGAGGAGGAGGCAAAGGCCTTGTGGTAATCAAACCTTTTTGAACTAGCCCAGGATAAAGTTCAGTGTACGTCATTGGAATAGGATCAAAATTATTCCTATTATGGTACTGATTTTGTCCAACAGTCGGACGTTGAGGGGTTTGAGCTGGTCGTGGAGCAGCAACAACAGGAGTAACAGCGGCAATATCAGGGTGGTCAGCATACTGTGGTCGAGGACGAGGCCTTCTGGTTTCAAACATAACAGCATTGGTCTGATCTTCTCTCTTCTTCTGGAAATTCCCATAGAATTTCTTAGCACCATTAGAAGATTCAGCAGCTTTGGATACTTTACCATTCTTAAGTCCTTCCTCGAGTCTTTGACCAATAGTAACCAAATCAGTGAAGCTGGATGAAACACTACCAATCATCTTCTCCCAGTAGAATGGAGACAAGGTGTCCATAAACAGTCCAGTTAATTCTTTCTCTGCCAAAGGAGGTTCAACTTGGGAAGCCAACTCTCTCCAGCGCTGAGCATATTCCTTGAAAGACTCTTTATCCTTCTGAGACATGTTTTGAAGCTGACGACGATCAGGAGCCATGTCGAGGTTATACTTATATTGCTTCATGAAGGCATTAATAAGATCCTGGAAACAGTGAATGCTGTTCTGTTCAAGATTCATATACCATTTGAGAGAAGCTCCACTCAGACTATCTTGAAAACAATGGATAAGCAACTTTTGATTCTTGGCATGAGCAGCCATCTTTCGGGTATACATGACCAAATGAGCTCTTGGACAAGAATCACCTTTGTACTTCACAAAATCGATAGCCTTGAACTTAGCAGGCATAACAAGGTCAGAAACCAAACCCATGTTTTCTGCATCAATGTTGAAGAAATCAGTACCCTCTACTGCTTTGAGTCTCTTGTCTATGGTTTGTAAATGTTCACGGACAATCGCGGGTTCAACAAAATCTTCATGGTCTTCACCCTGAGCAATGTCAGCATTGTACTCATAGAGAGGGTTTTCAAAAGGAGGTCGAGTAGTCGGGGCAACAGCATGAACCACAGGTCTAGGCTCGGAGAAAACTGGAGCTTGAAACACTGGTCTAGAAGTCTGACCAATCATAGCAGTAGATGCAAGAGGTGGTGAGTAGTCGGGAGGTAAACCAAACTCTGGCCAAGTTGAAGGTGGCACCTGAACATGTTGAGGATCAGCAGTTGAAACTTCTTGGATGACAGTCCTTTGGGGTTGCTCTCCTCTAGCAATCAGAACTTGGAGCATTTCAGTGAGCTTTGCCATGCTTGACTTAAGGTCGTCGATCTCCATTCGCATCTCAGCATTGTGTGCTTCTTGCTCTGCCATTATGCGTCTATAGTTAGCTCTAGTCTGGTATCGATGTCGAGGAATCAGCTTGACAACTCACAGGTGACACTGCGATAAAGATAGCTGGAAATGAGCTGCTGGACAAACAGATGCATGCAAATGATATGCAATGCAATGCAATGGTTTCAAGGAACTCAAAAGTAAGTTGCAAACATTTCGGAAAAAGGTTTCATTTTATAATCCATGATTTTTTTTTTTTTTTTGATTTTGCAAGGGAAAAAACAATTGAGTTTCTTGAAACCAAATGGTTATTTATGAATGCATGAATGGATGCATAAGCACAGGTATACACATATACAGGCAAACAAAGGCCTAGGCTTGAAGATCACGAGCATGGAGCCATGGTCTACCCTTCCCAAGGTATGTACTAGAGGTTTATTTGTACCTGCCGAACGGGTTCTACAAAGTTCCCAGAGTCTACAATCCATCTTTCGGATATTATCGATTTTCCAAATCACTTGGTAGTCAATAATATTCTCAAGAGAATCTCGTCTGAGTGTAGTATCGCGTAGCGACTATTGCAGAAATAGACTCCCGCATAGTCCCCGCACTACATCCTAATAGGCCAAGTTGGGTTAAAGGTAACTACAGTCCCCAGTCTCGAGGGCCTTTAGATCAAAACCATATCGTCTTCACGAATGAACTCGTTGGACAAATATTTTATTCGAGAGGGCCTAGACTGAGTGGTGAAGTCTCAATTTACTTTTTCAGGAATCGACTCCCTCAAAGTATCATTGAAGTCTCACCATTTTCCTATCTTAATTTCCCTCTAGTCCGGGTGTAGGACTTTGTCTCACCACACAAATAGTACCCTGCACACAGAAAAACCAAGCAAAACAGGTATATATACAGATATAGAGATATATAGGAAAACAAGTAAATAAATAACATAAATATAAACAAGTTAGGGGAAACCCTCGAAATTCCCCAGTGAAGTCGCCATTTCTGTCGCGGTGAGAATCGGATACCAAGCTATTGGATTAACTTGAATCACAATTTTTGAAATTCACCATCGGTCTTTATTTTATCCAAAGGAAAGGGTTAAAGATCGAAAAAACCTAATAAGAGATCTAAGGTTCGGGGGTTGGTTACGTCTAGGGAAGGTATTAGCATCCTAAGCGTCCGTAGTACTCTACGGGAACCTCTTGTTAGTATTTATGTTATCTATTGCTTGTTTGCTAAGGGTATGTGATAAGGGAAAGGACCTAAAGCAATCGACTTACAAGGGAAAAAAAGGCTTGATGTGAATCGAGAGTTTATTTTGGAAAAAAAAAGTTTGAACAAGAATCAGAATAAAAGTAAAAAATTTCTTTTTTAACTAATCAAAGGATAACTGAATTTTTTTGGATTTTTAAATATAAATAAATACAAACAAAATATCAAGAGAAAAAAAAGTAAATATTTTTTGACATTTTTCTTCAATTTTTTTTTTTTACAAGTAAACTAAATGAGAAGTTAAATCCTAAATTTGAATTAACTAAAAAACAATATATTAACAATTTATTAAAAATAAGGATTAAGATAAAACTAATTATTTGACACT
The DNA here is from genome assembly GCA_022829125.1 of Lathyrus tuberosus. Classification (NCBI taxonomy): domain Eukaryota; kingdom Viridiplantae; phylum Streptophyta; class Magnoliopsida; order Fabales; family Fabaceae; genus Lathyrus; species Lathyrus tuberosus. The sequence goes on from JALAZF010000349.1 coordinate 6,336,876, forward strand.
AAATTCACTAAATAGTTAGATTATAGTAAAACTCTAAATAATCTAATTAACTAATTAATTTTTCTAATTAAAACTAATTTAGTTAAAGCTAACAAAAAACATGAATTGGGTAAAAAAAAAAAACAATGTCAAGGGAGGCCCATCATGGGCGTTGGATTGGAGAGGCTGGGTCGGGTATCTTAATCGGATCTCCACCGACCCAGGTCAATTTAATAATCTAATCACCAGCTTTACTCACCTCACACTCTCAATCCGTGTTCTTTCTCTGTGCCTGCTCTCTCTCAGCTCATCGTCCGTCTCTTTCATTTCGCTATTCCTTTTTCTGCAGTTCTCACTCTCTTTCGTGTCATCTCACTCTATCACTTTCGCACCATCTCACTCTGTTCTTCCATAAAATACTCTCTTTTCCTCCTTTGTTCCTCTTAGTTTAGACACAAACACAAACCTTTCATTCAAATCCCGAACACCACAACAAGATTACGAGCAAAAACGTAAACGGCAGCAACAATACAATTTAAATCTGAAATACTATCGAGATGCTCATCGAAATCGACTCACGAAGGGGGGAAATAAAGTTACCTGCGAGAAATAGGGTCGACGGTGATGAATAGAGCGGCGGGGGGTGCGATTGGGACGGCGTCGACGACGATTGTGTGGTTCTCGTGACGATTGCTCCGTGGGGTCGCGAAGGCTCTCCGTGGGGTCGCGACGGCGTATCCTCGTGTAGCGGTCAGACGAATCGTCGATGGAGATACCCGATGGTGGTGCGTGATGCTGTTGGTGAAACCACTTCGAAGTTAACTCAGGTTCCTCTTTCTGGTTCTCTCTGTGTATGAATTCTGTTTGGAGATTTTGTGAATGTTGTACTTGTGAGTTTTCCGATATACTTCTTCACTGTGTGTATGTGATTTTGGTTCTTGTAATGTGTGAGTAAGTGAATTTACTGATATGAGGTTTTTTTTTTTAGTGTGAACTTCTCCTCTCTCTCTGTGTATCGCTTCTGTTATGTGTGTATGCTTTTGAAAAGTTTCTCTCCGGTCCTTTTGTGGCTCTGTTGCCCCCCCTTTTATAGGTCTATGATCATTGATTTTCTGACATGAATGGGAAATATTATTATTGATTCTGTCATGAGAAAATTTTACCGTTGATTCCGACATGTCTGATTTTGTATTGAATGAGTTCAAGACTTGCCGTAAATGCGTGATTGTATCTGAGAATGATTTTGTGGCATGAATACACTTTCTGTTTCGGTACAGATATGTTTGAACATGTTATAGAAACTTTGATTTTTGTTTTCAATTTCCAGATACGTGTGGTAATGTTGTTTCTACTTTCAAACCGACATTTCCTGATTCAATTTGATTTATCATTGAATGTTGGATTTGATTGTGAGCTGTGTGATTTGTGCTTTTCATGATTCTGTGCAATAATGATGGTGATTTGCAAATGAAAGTGTGATGTTCTAAATGATCAATACACCAATCTTATTCACTACCTTCCCTTTTTCTGCAGCATGGGTTCTTTTCTTACCATATCAATTTCATCAATCGTGCAAAGAGAGGGAGTAATGTTTTCCAAAGGCACTTGCAGCTCAAACAAAGTACAGCTGCATCTTTGGGATGAGCAAGTTCTAATGAAGATTGTACCAGCTTCATGTCCACTGAACTCTCCTTTCTTATTTTCTTTGTGATACTTGGACTCCTAACTGGTGTAAAAACGTGCAGTAGATTGTAGAAAGGGGATTGATGTGCATCCTCGATTTTTGTACTGTGTCATTTATCAAACAGCTTGTTGAATTCTTTTGTACTTTGAACTTCCATTACTTTTATTAATTATTAGACTTTCCAAATTAATGAAATAAAATAACATAAACATAGGTCAGTAGAAATCCTGGCACGAACAGGACTTAGCCAGCTACTAAACTTGGGTGATATGAAAAATTTGGGGTCTAATGCAGAACGTGTAACTTAGTGCTTCTTGATAAAAAATAGTCCAAAGAGAAATCTTAATCAAACCACACCGTTACTATACCTCCTTTTACAATCTTGTATTTCCTTGAATTTGTACCTCTTGATGAACAAACTTGCAGCTTAGAAACTTGAATGAATCCTAACATAAACTTAAACTTGGAGGACAACTTAAAATATGAGAGGAAATAATCATGGGATTTTAATAAAATTCAGCTTGTAACATGAGATCCTTGAACAATGAATTCGCCACTCGCATCTTGTATTTTAAGTGAACCATACCTTGAGACATCTTCAAAAATAATAATACAGCTTGTGATGCAAATTACCACGGAAACCATAATCAACCCTCAAATGATCATGCTCCACACCAATGAACAGGAAACCTTAATTCTCCTTGAGACACACTGATAAAATCTTGAGGGAAATGACCAGTAGAAATTTTAGGACTTTTGAATCAGAATCCAACGGTCACATCTTGAAGTATAACTGAGAAACGAGAACCATCTCCACTTGAAATCAAAATTCCTGCACCAATCCGTTAGTGATAAAGCATGCAAACATGCAGAATGATGTACAGAGAGGTAGAATCTTATGGTCAAAAATTAGGGTATGACAGTCTTCCTAATAAATAACTGTATGTTGCCCGGATGTCCATGACCTGGAAAGTGACTTGGAAAGTGTAAGGACCAATAGTTATGGGAAGGTCGACTTCACCGAAAACCGTTTTCCTGGATCCATCAAATGCTTTGACGACGACCTCGCTGGTTCTCATCGGAGGTCCTTTGAATGATAATTACATCAAAGTGGACTTCGGCATAACATTCAGGGCTGACCCTGTGTCTACCAGTACGCTGGCTAAAGCATCATCCTGGCAGTTGACTGTAATGTTGAGCGCCATGTTATGACGGCGACCTTCTTCAGGTAATTCCTCATCATAAAATCCCAAGTTATTGCAGGAAGTGATGTTAGAGACAATGCTATCGAACTGTCTCATTGTTACATCCTGTTCCACAAAGGCTAGCTCCAATACTTTCTGTAGAGCCTCCCTGTGCTCTTCTAAACTAAGTAACAGTGATAATACCGAGATCTTTGAAGGAGTTTGTAACAGCTGATCAACAATGTTGTATTCACTCCTTTGGATGAGCTTCAGCATCTCATCATCATTTTTTGAAAGGTCGGGATTACTGGATTGACCGACTGGTGGATTGGGAACTTCTGTCTGAGGTTCCTTTTCTTTGTTGGGTTCTCCAACTCCTTTGTTGAAGATTCTACCACTCCATGTTACTCGACTGATGTCTGCAATATTCACAACGGAGGGTAACAGAATTTCATTTCCATTCTCAATTGTTGTTGCACCGTATTTGTAAGGGATAACCTTAGTTGATTTATACAGTAGTGGTCCCGGTAGATAGATGACTATGGGACCCTTCTGATTTTTTTGACCATCGTAAGTAATTTCGATTCGTTCCCGGTTGGGAACTCTTGATTCGTCAAGTAGAGGGATAATGGTACAAACATCCCTAGTCCTCTGATGCTCAGAGATTATGACAACGTCCTCGATTTGATCAGCGAGATAGTTGACTGATCCAGAACTTGACCATGATTGAATCTCTTTGCGGTCCAACTGACTTTGAAGGGCTGCTCGCACGAGGTAGCATCCTTGATTATCCGCTGAGCAAACTCCACACCGCTCATAGTTGTGTAGTGGCACTTGGCCACGTCCGCTTTGAATACAGTATAACCTTACTAGATCTGTCTCTATCGACCGAACATCCTGACTTTGATATCTAGTAGGATTCCCGTTAGTGATACTAATTTGCTGGGTGTCTTCATCCATATAGATTGGAAGCCACCAGTGGTTCAACAAGTGCTGAAGTGTTTCCTTGACAAGGGCACAACCCTGATCGTCTTCGCAACCCGCTTTACAGCCCTGATAATCATGTGATACCAGGAACCCGAGCTGGACCTATTTAGCATGTAACTCCACCAGGCTGGTATTCATCAAGCGAATATCAAAGATTTGAATCATGTTGATTTGATAATGATTCCTATTATGGTAGTCTTGAATCCATCCAAGATCCATCTGATGCAGGAGGGCCTCTTGTACAAAAGAGCATCCCTGTTTGTTTACCGAGCAAGTTAGGCAGGAATTATAATCGTGATGCGGCAGATTATGATACTGGCTTTACCTTGAGTGCATTGCCACCAAGTTGATATTCATTGCACGGATGTCGTGGTTTTGTATGATGTTGGAATTCGTATAAACCATGTTAACTCCACGAACTCGGTGCTCTTGGATCCATCCGAGATCCATCTGTTCCTGTAGAGTTGATCGTACCACAAAACATCCCTGATTGTTTTTAGAGCAGATATCACATTGGTGATAATTATGAGGTGGCACATGGGCATATCCACTCTGTCTACAATGCATCTTGACCAAGTTGGCCCTCAGTAAGAGTACATCGCGAATTTGATAGGTGTTGTTAGACTCTCCTTCTATCAAATTGACTGCAGCTTTCTCGTGTTGAGGCAGCGGGTTCGTGAGAACATTCAGATTCGTATCTTTGAAAGATAAGACCCCGCTCCTAAAAAGGTTTTGCACATCAGATTTGAAACTGAGACAGTTTTCTATGTTATGCCCTGGTCCTCCTTGATGGTAAGGGCAAGTCTGATCCTCCTTAAACCAAAAAGGTGGATTTTCCGGTACTGTAAGAGGAGACTTAGTCTGGATATACCCCTTGGCTAGTAGTTACGGAAATAGTTCTGCGTACGATACGGGTATAGGATCAAATCCTGGTGGCCGCGTTGTACGGTTGTTGTTGTATTGAGGACGAGCCTGCTGAAGAGGCTGTTGTGTCCTTTGCTGATATTGCTGTGAATGCAGTTGGCTTTGAGCAACCTGAGGTTGATACGTAGAAACAGGCGCGGGGTTGATAGCAGGAGTTACAGCTGCTACCGGTTAGTACCGTCGCCTTTGCTTTCTGAGAGAGATATTCCCAATATCCTGCTCTTTTTTCTTAGGGAGAACACTACCGTATCGTTTTGTACTACTTGATGATCCAGCGTCTTTAACCAAACGTCCTTCTCGGACGGCTTCCTCAAGACGAACTCCCATGCCCACCATCTCAGTGAAGTCACTGGGCGTACTGGCGACCATTCTGTCGTAGTAAAATGAGCTCAAGGTCTTTAAGAAGATCTTTGTCATCTCCTTTTCCTCCGGAGGGGGACAAATCTGAGCGGTAATTTCACGCCATCTCTGAGCGTACTCCTTAAAGGTTTCCTTGTCCTTTTGTGACATTGACCTGAGTTGATCTCTGTCTGGTGCCATGTCCAAATTGTATTTCTATTGTTGGACGAAGGCAGTGCCAAGATCTCTGAAAGTGCTAATCGTAGTGCGGTTTAAACCCATGTACCATTTTAATGCGGCACCGGTTAAACTATCCTGAAAGTAGTGAATCAGTAGATCCTGGTTCTCTGTCTGAACTGACATTCGCCGAGCGTACATCACCAAATGGCTTTGAGGGCAGGAGTTACCCTTGTACTTTTCAAAATCGGGTACTTGGAATTTGTGCGGGACATTCACATTGGGGACCAGGCAAAGGTCTGCGGCGTCCTTTCCAAATAAATCCTGACCACGAATAGCTTGCAGTTTCTTCTGCATTTCCAGGAACTGCTCCTGGAATTCATCCATTCTATCGAACATACTTTCCTTTCTACCAGAAGGTATATGTGGAATCTTTCCTTCCGGGACAGTGTGCACCACAGGGGGTGGTACCGTTACTACGGCAGTGAATCTTGGCGTTTCCCGAAGTTTGTAACCTTCAGGAGTCCTCATCATGCCTCTGGCATCCTCGCTTTTCCGAAGTTTGTAACCTTCAGGCCCAGCGGCTTCTGCTATGATTCCCTGATCTTCAGTGATCGGCGGAACATATCCTTTTGGGATATAGTTAACAGGCATGCCCCAGGGACGATCTTTTGGCATTTGATACCTAGGATCATATTTCTCTACTATGGGCGTTGAGGTGATCTACAAGATCACAATTCTTTGTAGCTGTGCTTCTGCCATGGCTTGCATATCGTTGTGAAGCTTTCTCATATCCTCTCTTAGAGCGTCGATCTCTTCTTTCAACTCTCTGTTCTCTTCCTCAAGATCATCCATCTTTTTCTGATGATTGGCCCGAGTATTGTACGAATGAGATATTTTGACTCTATAACCGAGACACAAACGTGAGATTCGTAGGTAAGAAGAATACGTGACGTGAGAATGATGAATGCAATGATTATATTAATTGTTTTTTTTTGTTTAATCAAAATAAACTTTGACAATTAGATTGCAAATATCAAACAGTGGGGACACCCTCATTTTATTGAATTCAAAGGATTGCAGAAATGGAAATACAGTAAATTACAAGGTGCGGAAACAGAAACCTAAGCTAATGGGTCCCGAGTCCTCTCTGAGGAGAACTCGGGTGCTGATTCTGGTACTTTCCTTTTCTTGGACCGGGGCTCTTGGGCCGTTGTCGGGTTGTCATTCCTTTGCCAAGTGAAAGGAGCGAGCAAATTCCTTTGGTTATCCTGATTTTCTACAGCATGTTGCTCCAAATCTCAATTAGAGCATCCTTATCTTTTAGAAGTTGCTGTATTTTGGTTCACTCCACATTGAGAATGCGGTACTTGTTCTTCCAAGACCTCCTCTCTTGTTTAACTTTGTTGAGCATAACCTGAAGTTTTTCTGTTTCAGTCATGAAGTACATGACAGATTCCCTTGGCAGAAGAACTCCGTGACGAGGATAAGGCATCTTTAGCTTGAGAGCTCTAGTTTGTACCCAGTGGAGATAAGGCTCCACCGAGACACAATCCGGTTTTCCTAGAGACTCCCGTCCTTTCTTATGACCATGTTTCCAAGCGTGCACTATTTCCATCTTTAGTGCCCTGTCATTTTCTCCTTCCATGAAGAAAAGACCTTCCAGATGAGCATTACGCGGGACATGCCTCATCGGGTATCCAAATTGACGACGAACTAAAATTGGATGGTAATTGATTCCTCCCTTAGTTCCTATGAGGGGTATGTTGGGGAAGTTTCCGCAACGGTCAATGATCTTGATCCCATCATAAATCCTATTGTACCAATCTATATCAGAGTTGGTAAGAGACATGATTTTCTGCGACCAACGTAAGGCACTCTTATGATCCCAAAAAGCGGAAGACTTAGGCAAATAGGAGATAAACCACTTATATAGCAGGGGTACACAGCACGTGATCATTCCTCTGCTGTATAAATTCCTTAAGTGTACAGAATGATACGCATCTGCGAGCAAGGTTGGTACGGCGTTTCCAATGAGAAAAACCTTAATGGCGTTGATATCGACGAAGTTATAAATGTTGGGAAACAGAAATAACCCGTAGGTGAGTAAAAAGAAGATGTTTTCAAAAGCAGTCACGTTCCCTATACTAGCAAAGTACGGAGCCTTCTTTACCAGAAACTTGGCTGGTAAACCTGGGATTCCTCCCTTGGTGGTCAGGTGAGTCTTGACTTCTGACTCATCCAAATAGATTGCTTTTGCAATGGTTTGATCCTTTGGAATTTCTTCCAGTCCAGAAAAGGGAGCTTGATCAGTAATGGGTAGATCAATCAGATGAGAATACTCCTTCAGTGTTGGTGCGAGCTGGTAATCTGGGAATGTGAAACAGTGATAGACTGGATCATAAAACTGAATGAGTGCCTCCAGGATTCCTTCAATTACATGGACCCTTAACAGAGGTAGCAGACCTCCGTACTTGGCTCTGAAAGCATCAGGGTTAGTGATCATCCTTGCTAATCCTCTCAAATCCCCTAGTTTTGGAACCTTGAAGGTATACTTGTGAGTTTTTCTTCTACCAAAATCCATGAGCGCAATCCTTTTCTCTCTGACATTTGCAATCATTGTCTTAGTTTAATTTGAAAAAGAGAGACTAGAAGAGAAAATTTTTCTTTGCTTAATGTTTTTTAAATGAATGTATGAATGCAGCATACAAAAACATAGAAAAAACATGGGGTCAAAGGGTCGGTGTCATGAAATCAAGGCTCTACCCATCCCAAAGGTTTATACTAGTGATTTTTGTACCTGTCTCTCAAAATCATTAATTCTTGTCGAGATAACATCAGTGGGCCAGGAACCGTGCTAGGTGATGTACTTCGAAGAATCTCAGAAGAGGGTAGTATCGCGTGACAACTATTTCCGATAGCTTCCGCACTACTGAAAGAGGTTTTTCCTAGGTGTATACTCAATTTTTCCATATGCGGCATCACACGCATTCCCATTAGCAGAAAAATAAACACAAATATTAATTAGGAAAAGCAGTATATATATTTGTCCTAATGTCCTAGACTTTTTAAGAGCTATGAATCCTATGATCCTAACAGAAAATGGCTCCCCGGTGGAGTCACCATTCTGTGGTACCTTCCCAACTTAAAGGTTTTTGACCTAAGATCCTAGTGAGGGCCGATCCTAGCAATAATGACATTCCCCGATGGAACCGTCATTCGGTGATACCTTGTGAACCCAAGGACTCGTCCTAAGAGAAGGTTTCAACCAGAGAGATAAGAGAGACAAGATTCCATTGTTTGGCCCCACGGTGGGTGCCATTTTTCTGTAGCGAGCGATTTTGGACGTGGTTCTTAAGCACTGTCGCTCTGGGGCACTACAGGTCAATTCATTTTTTATCCTATTGAAGCTGATGAAGGAAGGGAAATAGATGTCTCCAACTAACCCTGCTTGCAAACTGAGGTTAAACAGTCAAAACTGTTGGTTTACAGATGCGGTTTTAGTTCGTGGGCCTCTCTCTGCTTATTTTGTTCAGAACGAAATACCAGGATTGTTCATGGGGAATTTTTTGGGATACTACGCCAGATTGGATGGAGGTAGGGGACTTTGGGGTTTTTTGATTAGTGTGCTCGCTAAGATTCTTTTGCAATCTTATGCCTACGTATTCCCAGGATAGAGAAATCAGAGTGATCGTAGTTCCTCCTATTCTATGGGAGGAAATGGTGTTTTGGTGTCTTGTTCCCAAGATGTGAAGCTGAAGGGTCTATTTATATCTTGTTCGAAGCCCAAGATGTGAAGCTAAAAGGGTGTTGACTTTAGAGAGAATTTGTCATCTCTAAAGGGGTTTGTTTGTCACAATTGTTAGGTGACTGATTACAAAGGAGAATTACTTTAACTGGGATATGCGAATCTAGCAATGCTATAATTTCCTTTATAGGGGATTTTCAACCTGAAGGAGAAGACTTTAACTCTGTTTAGAGCAATGCCATCTTTCCTTAGGAATTTCTCATGCTAAAAGAGGGATAATGGCGTGGATGTAAATAATCCAGAGGCTTGCCGCTTACAACAATTAGACGAGGGAAAAGGAGTTGTTGATGTTTGTATGTTGTGACCAAAGCATGATTTGATGCTAAAAGGTTGATTGAATCAAACGGGAATTTCTTTATACAAAGCCTAAGAGAAGGCTATCGACCCAACAAGAGGATGCTTTTGTGTCTCTTACGAAGCCCGAGATAGAGGCTAAAAGGGTTGACTCAACAAGAGAGTGTTTTTATATGTGTCTTGTACGAAGCCCAAGACTGAGGCTAAAAGGGTTTGACTCAACAAGAGAGTCTTTTTATATGTGTCTTGTACGAAGCCCAAGACGGAGGCTAAAAGGGTTTGACTCAACAAGAGAGACTTTTATACTCACCAAGAGAGTGATTTGTATCTCGTACGAAGCCCGAGATAGAGGCTAAAGGTGATTGACCCAACAAGAGAATCTTTTTATACTCAATAAGAGAGTGTTTTGTATCTCGTACAAAGCCCGAGATGAAGGCTAAAAATGTTTGACTCAACAAGAGAGTCTTTTATACTCAACAAGAGAGTGATTTTGTATCTCGTACGAAGCCCGAGATGGAGGCTGCAAAGGTTAACTCTGCTGGGGAGAACCATTGTACAAAGCCCAAGAGGAGGCTACGGTTACTGTTTCAGTTGAGTGACAGGTCCAGTATATTGGTTAAAAGAGAAAATTAGTTCTTATATGGGTAATGTTGTACTCATGGATTTGATCTGAGGATCGGGATTATTTCCTGTTCTTTAAGGAAACGGGGAATCTGAAGGGTATTGAGATGGCCCAAGTCTACGAGTGTTTTTTCCTATTTTTGAAAGGAACTTGAGAATGTCTTCGAGACTCAAGGAGATTAGACTGTCCAAGTCTAGAGTTTTATCTTTTGTACTATGCTTAAGAGAGGTCTAGAGACAGTATGTTCGTGGTAGGAAGATCTAGACTCTTTGAAAGACTTCTCTATTAAGATGACTAATTTCTGTTCCTATACCTTTAAGAGGTCGTCGGGACAATTGTACGAAGCCCAAGAGGAGGCGAGAAAAAATTTTAAGAAGCCGAAGGGACAATTTGTACGAAGCTCAAGAGGAGGATATCTTCCCGGAGGAAGAATCTTTATACGAAGCCTAAGAAGAGGCTGTGAAAACTTCTAAGAAGCCAACGGGTCCTTGTACAACGCCCAAGAGGAGGCGGGGATGCTTTTAGGAAGCCTGCGGGTCCTTGCACTAAGCCCAAGAGGAGGCTGATGAACAGTTCCAGAAGGGGTTTCACTTGGAACATTGGCCTTCTGTATATGAACTGTTCAAGGGGGAGATTTCTTAGATCTAGTTATCTAAAATTGTTGTAAAAGAAAATTCTCATGGTTTAGGTTATGCTTGAAATATCCGGGAGAACGTCGGATGTAAGGAGATGAGGTTTTGTCTAGTTCTAGACGTAGTTGCCGGGGAAACTCTAAATATCTATACTAGTATTACACAGTCGATATGAGTTTATGAAAGAAGACTTACAGTGGAACAACCCCACATTACAGTTATATATATGAAAGCAGTAAAGAAAGCGGGTAAACACTTACTCAGTTGTAGAGCTTCCATGTTGTTTGGTTAGTTGTTCAACAAAGAAATCGAAAATAACAGTATATTACAAAATCAAAGGAGAAAGTGCTTTTGAAAGGAAAATTGGTGCTTTTGAAAGGAAAATTGGGGCTTACAACTCAAGGAGAGGCCGATGGTTTTATCAGTGATCGTACTGTCGTTTTGTACGGGGCCTTATACAAGAGACTGAGGCCCAAGAAAGGATTTCTGTACAAAGGGGATGGGGCTTACACTCTCTCAAGAGGCCCAAAATGATTGAAAGTGACCAAAGATGGGTCATATAGCTCAAGGAGAAGCCCAAGGTTTATTTTGAAAAGGGCGACGATCGCGCCGAGGTTTTGAAAACACCGTGGGTCTTATACAGGAACTGAGGCCCAAACTATTTTGGTTTCAAAGAGGGATTGGGTCTTACACTCTATTAGAGGCCCAAAATGGTTTTGAATGGGTCTTATAGCTCAAGGAGAGGCCCAGATGGTTTGTTTTAAACGGACGATAATCGCGCCGAACTTTTGAAATACAACAGGACTTATACAACATTTGAGGCCCAAAATAGGTTTGTATTTACAAAGGATTGGGTCTTACACTCTATTAGAGACCCATGAGTGTTTGAAAAAGTTAGTTAGGGTGAAAATCAATAAAACCCAAATTTCATCATTTTTTTGATATAGTTATTCAAAGAAAATTAATACAAAATGATGAAAATTCCAAATAAGTTTGAATAAACAACTTGTGATTTTGGTTTTAGGTTTGAAAAATGAGGCTTTCATCACAATATGAATTAAAACCTACTTGGTTTTGATTTTACAAAATGGATATTTATTTTTAAAAGGTTTAAAAACAAATAAAAGACATTTATTCACACAAATACTAATTATATTAAATAAATAACATAAATCTAATTTTTTTGTGGAATAAAATATTTCAACATTTTTGTGATTTTTTGCAAAAAGAACCAATAAAAAATAGTTAAAATTGAAGGAGTTATTAATTTTCCAATTAATTAATAAAACATGAAAATATTGGAAAAAAATAGCAAAATGTGAGAAAACACAAAATGGTCTGGGTGGGGTTTGAACCCACGACCTCAAGGTTATAGGGCGCGCGCCTTACCACTGGGGTGGTGATACATCCGTTGATTGAAACAAACCAACAAATACACAAGGCTTGCCTTGTGTCCTAGGCCTGGCCAAGGCAAGGCAAGGCAAGTTTTGGCTCAGAAACGTGAAGGCCATAACTTTTTCATTTCTCCATGGTTGGGGACAAAATTTATATGCATCTGGCCTAGAATTTTACAAGGAATCCAATGGTGGTGGTATTTTTTCCAGATCATCCTCCCTCCTCAAAATCCGATAGTGGTTTTGAAATAGGCCTCTAATTGCATTTTCTGTGCTATCTCATGATACAGGTAAGGATTGCATGACAATTTGGTGCAAACACAACACATATAACATGTACAAGATGTGCATGAGCAGTGGACTTCAAAGCAATGCATATTTTGGAAAATTCAAGCCATGATGATTACCTCTTTTTGAGCTTTTGGAGTTTTTTGTGCAATCTGCCAAGTTTCTTGTTCCAGAAATGGTTTGATGCTCTGGACACTCTCAAATGATCCCTTAGAAGCTTTTAGGATGATTGGAATCAGCTAGAACCTACAAAAACAAAAACTGGCCCTTTCTTGCAAAAGGGGTTAAAATGGCCAAAATAGCAACTCCCTCAAATGGTGTTCCAGATGTTGGGAGCCATTTGGGACAATTCAAGGATGATATTTGGTGTGTTTGAAGTTTTATCTGGTTTGGAATGTGACTGAATCAAGACATGGCTTGAAAAATGCACAAAAGTCATATTTTGAGGTTTTGAGAGGTGACTTTGAGTTTTAAGGATTACAGGTCACTTGTGTGAGTTTGGACAGCTTAGATATGACATATTGGATGTGTTTGGATCATGAGCTGTGGTGGAATTGCTCCCTAACTCAAAAACTCAGAGTTACCTTGCTAAAGAAGGCATTTTGGCCAAGAGAAAGAGATTTTGAGGAAAGCAAGTGTTGTAGTTCTTTGGTGTACTCAAACTGAACACAAATGAGCTCTATTTATAGTAGAGCAAGTTTGTTTTGCAAGCAATAGTGAATGGCAAATGCAGCAGAGGTTTGGCCAATGGTGGCACTTTGGAATCTCAAGTCTCCTCTAGCCATTGACTAGAGGTTAGAGCGCAGAGCTGTGGTTCCCTAGTTGTTGGATCATTCTTGACTGAATTCAGTTGTAAATGTGTCAGTCCATGCCACCTTGGTGCATCCATTAAATGCTCCAATCCAAAATTGGAGTCTTGTCCCTCTTTTAGGGATTTCTAGGTTTGGCATGCTACTTCTTGTTCCAAAGACTTTGGAGGCTTGGATCAGTGTTTGTTCCCTTTAGATTAGATCCTCAGATGTGTCTAAAGTGATGACAAGGCTTGGAATTATCTGATTTTTCCAAATCGAGTAAAAGTGCAAAATTCTGCCTAGCCTTGGCAGTTTTCCGCAAGGCATATTGCCATTGTCATATCTCATGGCTCAAGTGGAATTTGATGGAGTTCTTGGACATTTTGGAAGCCCTAAAATGATACAATAATTGTTTGATCATAATTGGTTTTGATATGTTTTGGATCCAAGTGAAAAATGCCCCTAGATTTGGAAAAAAGTGAAGGCAGATTCTGACTTAGTGAAAATTTCACTAAGTGTTGGAAAAAGTGGCATTTCATGTTTTCAGCCACTTTGATCATTCCATAACTCAAAATCCATAATGAATTGGAATGAGGTGTAGTTGAAGCTTTTGTAGAGGGTCATGAGGGCTACAAATCCAACATTGGATGGGGAAAAATGGCCTTGTAGTTTAGGAGTTATGATCTTCCAAAGTTGGTACCCTAGCCACTTTGTTCCATAACTTAGAAAATTTTCTAAGTTTTTATGGTTACCCCTTTTACAAGTTATCCAATTTTTCTTGATATTTCTTGATGAATGATGATTCAAATCACACATTAACATCATTTTAGGGTTAAAAAACCATAATTGATCAAAAAATCCAAAAGTCAAAGTTTGACTTTTGGGCACAGTTGACTTTTTGTCAGATGAATTCCAAATTGTGCGATCCTCTATGAAATCAAGTCCTTGGCCTAAATCAAACTTGATGGATTGATTTCATAGGTGTTATAGGGTGTATTGAATCATGTCTTAGGGTTTGGGAGCATGTCCTGGTCAAAAGTCAAAGATACAGTTGACTTTTCTCGCGAAACCCTAACTGTGGTTCAGATGAAATTGAAACTTGTTGCTCAAGCTTCTTGGGCTCAATCCATTGTTGCAAATGGATCCATGTGGCTCATTAGAGACCCTCAAAACCTCCTTTGAGGTCTTGGCTCATGATTTGTCCCAAAAGTCAACTTAGGGGTGAATTAGGTCAAGAAACCCTAATTCCTGATTTTTTTTTATGAATGCATCCCTTGAGGAAAAATTGACTTGATGATTGGGATTATGATGTCCCTTGGAGCATCATAGGTTATTCTTGGAAGCATTGGCTCATTCCCAGACGAAAATTTCCATCTGGAGGCCTTGGTCGACCAAACCCTAATTTGGTGACATTGGCGATCTTAAGGCTTGATCCACCTGGAAGGGAGAAGTCTTGTGCTTAATCCTTGAAGTGGGAGTCCTCTTGATACTTTGTGGATGTTTGAGAGGTTAGACAAGTTGAAGATCATGTCATTTCTTGATTGATCCTTTGTCTAAGTGCTCTGAGAGGGCTTGAAACCCTAATCTTTGATAGTAGTGAATGCCCACCCATCTTTGGGGAGACTGATGAGGTATGATGGTTTACCCATATTGTGATGATGATTTGCACAATGATGGGAAATCTTAGTGGTCAAAATTTAGGGTATGACAGTTGTCTACCTCTAGCACAATCTTGAAATAACCGCTACGAGGTTGTCTGCCTCAAGCACAGTCTTGAACTCCTCCTGGAAAGGTGAATACTTGTTGGAAAGTAACTTCACAGGGGGTTGGGATTTCAATGGAGATATTATGACTTCAGTTGGGATCCATAACTTGTTGGAGATTTAGAAGTTTCACCGGGGATCTTCAAAAGAGATGCGGGCCGGCTGACTTGTAGAAGATGTCTTCTCAAATAAAGAGAAAGATCATCTGAATCTTCATCAAACTTCTCAAAGAGATGCCATTTGACGGAAGCAAATTGAATTGTGGGCTCACTGGGGAGAATACCACTGAAAAGTAATATTGCTGTAGTTGAAAATTCGTTGAAGTAATAAAATTCTTGTAAAAGGGATTCTCAAATAAAGAGAAACACCTGGAAGGTCTTCATTAACTTTCTCTAGAGAAGAAGCTGATAATCTTGACAACTTCACCGGGGATAGACAAACTGTCCTGAGGAGACTACCATTTGTCATCCAGATAGAAAACTGAGCTCAAATAATGAACTACCACTCGTTGTCTGGGTGTAAATCCCTTGAAAATGTTGTAATAATACTGCTGGAGAAATAATTTATGTCTTCCATCGAGATCTTCAAATAAACTCTTCTTGGGGAGATAAAGTGCAAAATAAATGCACGCTCGATCTATGTTCAACAACCTAGAGATATCCGAAAATGTGATTGTCAGGGACCAAAGTTCAATTCAGGAAAAAACTGAAAAGAAACGGTCAAGCAAGACTCCATCCATTGAGGAATGAACTCAAAGGGGTTTATCTTTATCCAAATATGGAAATGAAACTAAAGCAACCCTCTTCCACGAGGATCGAACTCAGTGGGGAATTAGAAAGGACACGTTTTTCTGCCTAGGGATGACAGTTCTACTTAGAGGGAGCAGACAAAACCCAGTCACTTGGGGATAAACACGACCAAAGTGAGAGAACAAAACAAACAACACAAAAAGCAAGATGCAAAAATGCGCACATGCCATGAATCTACATGAAAGAATGCCATGCTATGCTTATGCTTATGCTGACAAAACATTGAAGAACAAGAAAATCGGAGATGAAATAAGCATCTCGATACGGATACTCGGCCAATCTTCGCAATATAAGAAGCATCACTGGGGATGAATGGAAAGCCATATATAGAAACAAGTCTTGCTTCAAGGCTTCAGACTTCTCTGGGAAAAAGAGAGCACTCCACTTAGGGATGAGCATCGTGACTTCACTTAGGATTGTCAAAATGAACCTTGTGATTCTGTTGGGGATGAGAAAGATTCACTGGGAAGAAATCAAACTCATGATCAAAAAGACTTCATGGGGGATAAAATAAACATCCACTGCGAGCTGAAGTAACCTGAATGAAAGTTATAACCGGATAAAATAAATATTCAATTCGTCAGGGAAGCTTGGATCAATAGTAGTTGAAAATGTCCGAGATAACTTCGAGGGGATGAACTCAACATCCGCCTTCACTGGAGAAGATTGCAATAGTGAGAAAATCCAATGAGGAGTGAAATAAACACTCGCTTCGCTGGGAAAAGTTGAAACCAAAGAAAATCACTGAGGATTCTTAGGTTGCCGAGTGGGGAAACCTTGCATCAAACCTTCCATAACTGCTCGAAGTAGAGATTCACCGGGGAGTAGTCATGACTACCTGAAGTGAAGACTTACTGAGGAGTCATCACATTACTTGCGATATAAACTCTTTGGGGTATAGGTAAAGAATGCTACGAGAATATTGTAATTATGTACTGTTATTGTATGGTAGTCGCCATTTCGAGAAACAGTTGCTGTGAATGCATGAAAACTAATCTTCATCTATCAAAATGCCCCAGATCATATGGTTTATGAGAAGTCATTCCAAGAGGATTTTACGGAAAACTTGGAATCCAACTGTTCCAATGTCTTTAAACTCTTGGAGAGATTTGCCAAATCTCGACGTAACTAGCCCTGATTGACGGTGTTCTGAGTCTTCAAACTCCCCCTTGGGGTCAGACTGTGGAAGCAACAACTGGGAAACAAACTTGCCCCTGCTCAAGAAAGTCTTCAGGTAACGTGCCCCTGGATATGATCATCCTTTTGGAATGATTCACCATTTACTCATCAGAGTTTCAAGCCTCAAAAGATTTAGCTCATCGCTGACACTCGTATGCAAGCTTCTATGATGTCAAGCAATGTTAGCAAGCAGAAAAATGTTAATTTTGAAATTGCTAATGTAATCGATGTTTGTCTTGAAAATTTTATTTAAAATATTTTGGTGGTCGAATTACCGATTTTATAATGCCAACGCAAGTTTTTGAGCATAACTCATAGGAGTCAAGAAACGATATCTCAATGAGTATGATTTTGAAATGAAAATTGCTTCAATTAGGTCTTTTGAGGGTTGTATCGTGGCTTGGTTCACAGTTTAAGAGACGAAGAATATAAGGCTCAAAGTGTGTTTGTGCCCACCCAATCTTCGTGATGTTTACTTCACTTTTGTTTAACTGAAAAATCACCCTGCCCCATGTTAAGAATGAGGGTATTTTGATTTGGAAAAGAAAACTCCTACTTCAAAGGCTCAAAAGGGTTAACGATGGTCTATCTCCCTTATATCTCCAGTGTTTGGGGGATTTGAAACAATGCCTTATATCATCAGCAGAGCAAAAGCGTACAATAAGAGATCTTACGTTTGATTTTCGTCATCCTCCATCCAATTCTCTGCCAAGGCAAGTGATTGGGCAGCGTTGGCATTATAAAATAGAAAAAGCATTTAAAATGAGTGAAACAAATGGATTTCTTCAAGACAAACATTATTCATTGCACTAATTATTCAAAATAACAAGTTCTTACACGCAAAACATGCTTATGATCAAAGAAATAACAACAAATGCGAGCAAATGAATAAACAACTTAATGATCCTGGGAGTGAGCTCTGCTCTTGATTCCACTGGCTTGGAAGGCATTTCTTGAGTCTTCACATCCATTAGCACAAAGGTGTTCCATTCATAACTGGGCTTCCTCTCTCGAAGGTCAGCACTTCATCATCGATCATTTCTTTGACTTTTTCTTGGAAAACCTTACAATCTTCAGCCGAATGCCTCAACACTCTGTCATGAAATTCATAATTGGTATCTGGATTAAACCAAGGAGGGCGAGATTTCATGGCTTTGGTCTTTCTGGGTGCCATTCTGAGTTTCGGGCAAAGTAAGACCACAAATGACTGTAAGTCATTGGGATTAAGTCAAACCAACGGGTCTTTTCTTCTGGACTATTCAGAGGTCTCTATTGATCCTGACGATGATTATGGTGATTCATGTTCTGAGTTCGTTGATTTTGACGTTGATTCGGAGGAGGTCAACCTTCGTCATTTGTACGGACGTCCATGAGGTAGTGCTGGCACTGAACAGGTGATGCATACCGACGTTTATGATAAGGTACCAGAACTGGACGTGGCAAGGTCTGAGGAGAGCCCAAAATTGCATTAACTTCAACACTCCTTTCCTCTTGGGAATCACTAACAGATTTCTCATCATTAGCTTGTCTATTTGAGACGTCTTTAATTTTCCCACTTTGGAATGCGTTCTCGATGTTTACTCCGACTTCCACAATTTTAAAGAACTCTAATGGCACAACGCCTATCATTCTAACATAATAAGAGTCTGACAGTGTTTTCAGAAACATTTTGGCCAACTCCTTCTCTTGAAGTGGTGGCTGAACTTGGGCTGCCAATTCTTTCCACCGTTGTGCATATTCCCTAAATGATTCATTGTCTTTCTGACTCATGTTCAACAATTGGTCATTGTCTGGAGCCATACCTACATTGTAATTGTATTGTTTCATAAAAGCGTTAGCTAAGTCTTCCCAAGACTGAATATGGTTCCTTTCTAGCTTCATATACCACATCAAGGATGCCCCACTTAGAGTTTCTTGAAAGCAATGAATCATTAGCTTGTCATCGTCGGTATAAGTAGTCATCTTTCGACAAAACATTGTCAAATAGTACCTCGGACAACTAACACCCTTGTATACTTCGAAGGCAGACATTTTGAACTTCGGGGGAAAAACCATGGCCGGAACTAGACACAAGTCAGAAGTGTAACACCCCAATTCCCATCGCGAATAAATAATACATAAATAAATCAGAGTAGATAAAAATTTATTTTTCCGACGGAAATAAGGATGTCACATTTAAATAAACAAAACATCATTCCTGCTCATAAATTTGATACATAGCATAAAATAAAATACCCTCAAAGGGGAAGGTCAATTATGGAATAAAGCGGAAAGATCCATAACCGACTTATTTTACAAAATAAATCATTTTAGAACATCAACTATATACACAAAAGTACTACAAAATACATTCAACAAATGTATACATATATATATATATATATATATATATATATATATATATATATATAATCGTTCCCCGACTCCCGTGCTACGTATCAGAGCAGACACCAAGACCGACAACAGAACAGAGGGCTAATCTTCACAAAAAGACCTCCAGCGATCTAATATGCAATGCCTCATAGAGCATTATAAAATAGCAGAAGGGTGAGAAATAACAACTAAAATCAAGATTGCATAATAATATGCAAATACGTAACAATTCACATGCATAGCTATTCTCACCACAAACACCACATACTAATACATATGACATACCACATATACGTAACATATATCTATTAATCCAACAATATAGCATATATCAAGTATCCAATATACTCACATATTTGAACATAAGGCATACCAAGTCATAACATTTAGAAACACATCACACATCACATAGCATATGTCTACGCCTAATACATATTATCCACAACCAATGCATTTATCACACATGCACATCAAATTACCAATGCTATCACAATCTCAACACATAACAAATCGATGTACAATTTCCACACATAATCAATCAAATCATGATTTTCCATACATAATGCATCCATTCACAATTCTCACACATAATCAATCCATGATTTATGTAAATGCACAGAGACCGACACAACGACTCTATGCAAATGCCATGCGGGTACCGACTTCCAATATTTCTCATCACTAGTTCACTCAGGAACTCTGCTGGAACCATCGCTCGTTACTTAGTGTAACTCCCCGTCGGGCATACGATGTTCCCCGTCGCTCACACCCCACACAGACACACGACGTTTATGGATCGCTCACACCCCACACGGGCACACGACCCGATCGCTCACACCCCATATGGGCACACGATCGTCTATAATCATCGCTTTCGGTCCTCTTATTTTTAAGGCGCACGACCCGATCAGATCGCTTTCAGTCCTCTTATTTTTAAGGCGCACGATGTTATAGCAGATTCCCTCTGGAATCAATCCGTCGCTCACGACGTCACAAGAATGCATATCATGATGCTTGGCATACAATGACTCATGACATTCAAAATGCACACATATACACCTCCACAATCATGCATATATCATCAAATACCACACATTGCATTTTCCTGCCCTTAGGCCACAACTCATCATCACAACATGTATCACGTGCATTTTCATTTCACAACAGCACACAAGTCATACAATATCCATATCAACAACACATTGCATGATACACATCAATTACACACAATGACAACGACAAAAGTCGACAAAACAACATCATTCAAATATCATACATCTGTCACCAATGCGTATCAATCATGCACAACATTTCATCACATATATTCACGCCATATAACAGCACACCAGCTATAAGTTACATATCAAAAGCATATAGCATGATAACACATCATTCGCACACCAATACGACGGTAAAAATCAGACAAACTAACACTTTTTCAAAACCACAACTTAAATAAATCATCTACTGACCTCCAACCCATTTTTAATAGAAAGAATATTTCATTAGCTTTCCAACGCTTCGAACGGGGACCAAAACAGACTTACGGTTCAAAAGTTATGGCTAAAATACGAAAATACTGTTTTTGCTGTCCCAGACAAATTCGCCTGGCGAATCCCTGGCGAAACGGACTCGCCACCAACTCGCCTGGCGAATCTGGATGAACCAAATTTCTCCAAAACGTATTTGGGACCCAAAAATGATCCAAATCTTCAACCCACATGATAGTATTACACCCAATGATCCAAAATAACATGTTAGAACACGTTTAGGCATGCATTTCATCAATTCATCCGTGAAAACATCAGTTTCTATCAATTGCTCACAAATTCAACCAAATAGAAAAACATATATTTTTCACCCAAACATTCAAACAAAACATACATATACATATACAAGCATGATATAATCGAAACTTCTCACCCTTACCCGATTATTCGCGATTGAAACGGAGTAATCTTTGATTTTCCTCTTTTCCTCTTTTTCTCCTCTTCTTTCTTCCCTTCTCTTTTCTTTCTATTCTTTTTCTTTTTCTTTCTATTTCTCTCTTTCTATTTCTATTTTAATAAAACAAAATATCTAACTACCCAAAATGACCAAAATACCCCTACACTCAAATATCTCGCAAACGCTCCCAAAACGCGATAAAACACAATAACGACGAAAAATAATATATTGTCAAGTAAAAGTAAAAAATAAAATAAAATAATAATAAAAATAATCAAAACGACTCAATTAAATAAAACTAACTAAAACTGGGGCGTTAAAAGAAGCTTTAAGGCCAGATGCGTTAGGGCCTTTCAACATCTTCAATTGTTCTTGGAGGTTACAAAATCCTTTCTCAATTTCTGCAACTCTAGGATCATTCACAGTTGTCATTGGACGGATGTTCTGAGGATTGGCATATACCTTAGAAAATGGGAATCTCTTTCATTAACTTGACCAACCAGGTTATCTTGCACAGGCTGAGATCGAGTAGGAACATCCACTTGTGGAGCATCATCGTCAAGAGAAAAACCAAACATCGGATTAGTCATCACTCTGAAGCCTGACATGGGATCCTTATTCTATGTTTTATCCATTATCCCTAGTAATTACTTCAAGTTCGGTGCGAATTCCAGAAGATCAGCTGAGCGATACAAAGATAGGACTGAATAAGCTGAGGTAGAGAGAAGATGTATGCAAATGCAAATGATGCGTATGATGCAGCAACCACAGGTAAGAACATAACACAAATGTACAAGCAAACAAACAGAGTCCTAGGTTGAGAGGTCACGAGCGTGGAGTCAAGGTCTACCCTTCCCAAGGTATGTACTAGAGGTTTATTTGTACCTGCATGACGGGTTCTACAAAGTTCCTAGAGACTACGTAAATCCTTCGGATATTATTGGCCTACGTGACTACTCACGTAGGTTAATAATATTCTCAAGATAAACTCGTCTGAGTGTAGTATCGCGTATCAACTATTTGGGACTACTCCCTCATAGCCATCGCACTACGTCCTAAAAGGCCAAGTGGGGTAAAGGTAACTACGGTCCTCAGCTTTTCGACTCCCAAATAAGAAATAGTGATATCAATACGACTACTCGCATCAGACATCAGCAATTCCAAACGGCCTCGGCTGAGCGTGGTCATCATATGCCAAACTCTGTTAGGACTACTCCTAACAGCCGACTAGTGATTACACCACAATCTTATCATATGTGTACTCTCAAGTCCGGGTTAGGACTTATCTCACAATGTAACAACCCAAGCGAGCAGAAAGCAACAAATATAGGTACAAGTATATAACAAATAACATAAATAAACAAGTTAGGGGGAACCCTCTTATGAGAGATCCCCAGTGAAGCCGTCATTTCTGTCCTGGTGAGAATTGGATACCAAGCTATTATATTAACTTGAATCACATTTCTTTCATTTCACCACCGTCTTTGATTTATCCAAGGGAATGGAGAAAGATCGAATGTCCCACAATATGAAATGCAAATGCAAAGCTAAGATTCTAAGGTTCGGGGGTTGGTTATACCTAGGGAAGGTGTTAGCATCCTAGATATCTATAGTACTCTACAGGAACCTCTTGTTTTACTTATGCTATTTGTTTTGTTTGCTAAGGGTTTAAGGGTTGGAAGACCTAAGATTCTATTCCTAAGTGTTCTCGACAAGATATCGCATCTTGTGCCTACATATCCTGTCGGGAGAAGGAATCAGAGCACATGTAGTTCCTCTCTGAAGGGTACTAAAGGTTTGAAAAAGGTCTAGGAGAAGAGACGGGTCATCATCTTAAGAAACCACCACAGTTTGAAACTTGTTTGTATTTTGTGGGGTATGGGATTGTATGTCCCTTCTTTGAGATGATTCACATCTAATTCTCTTGTGTGGAGAATTAGGTAAGTTAAATTTTGATTGTAAAATCAAAATTAGGGGGGGGGGGGGGGGGGACTAACTTAGGAAGTCTATCCTAAAGTTGTCTAAATAATCTTATCTTAAAGGTATAAAACCTATAGGGAGATATGATGCAAATGAATATGCACCATGCACAATAATTTGATTATCATGCATGGGATTTTCCCTTGGATATTAATGCGATCGATTATTAATGAATTAAACAAGTGTGCTAGCAAAGTGGTGCTTGTCTTGTGTCTAGTGACCAAAAGGTTGATTGCGATGGTTTAAAAGCAATCGACTTACAAGGGTGGAAAATGGCTCGACGTTGGATCGAGATTTTTATGTTTTGAAAGGGTTATAGCAAATAAAATGCACACATACATTAAGCACAATGGTAAAACACACAAATGCTCAAGCAAGACAAAATATCAATCAAAGGTTCTAATCTATTTCACACAAGCGTACGACTAAGCGCGACGAGGGATTCTAAAGGAACAGTTAAGAAGCTTGATAATTTTAGAAGGAGAATCTTAGGTTTATTGTATTTTCTTTATTTTAAAAGTTATTATATTAAAGTTATTATTATTTTTAAAGAAAAGTTTTATTAGAGGTTTTTATCTTATTAATTAAAAAAAGAGATTAATTTTAATATTTTAATAGAAAAAGGTTTTATCAAAAAAAGTATTTTACTATTTTTTAAAAGTTATATTTTATTATAAGAAAATGAAAAGTGACATTTTAAATAAAAGGTTATATTTTAAAAAGGTTATAATAAAAAGTTCTACATATTAGTTTTAAAAGAGGATTGACTAAGTTTTTAAAAAACCAAATTTTAGTTATTTTAGATAAAACAACATGAAATTATTTTAATAAAAAGTTAAATTAAAGTAAGAGGATTTGATTAAACAAAACGAAGTGATCAGGTACCTGCAAGGGAGAGAGGGTCCACCGTGGACCCTCAAATCTCAACCTTATGATGCAAGCAGGGCGTGATCCAACGGATAAAATGAAGGGTGCACGAGATGTGGCGTGTGTGCGTGTGTACATGATTATGGAACAAAAAAAACTCAGAAAATAAACTAAACAAAGCGCAACGCTTCTCTCTCTCTCTCTGCCTTCTCTCTCGTTCTATCCGCCTCTCAAACAAAAATAGGGTTCTTGGAACCCTAATTTGCGCCGCCGCTCTCTCGTCTCTCTCGATCAACAAACAATAATACAGATCAAACCCCGACCCCAAGCAAGCCCAATACCCCAATTCACTATATTTTCAAGGTTACAATTTACATGATATGAGAAAGTAAAAACGAAGGAGATGGAGCGAAATGGGGGAGGTTTGCATCAATGGCGGGGTGACATGGTTCGCTTCATAGGTAACGTCTTTGAACTCTTCCTCCTCCTTCGTTGATATATTTTGTGGACCTGCTTAACGAGTGTGGGCTCCTTATTCTCAGGGTTTGCCAAGGAGAATGGGAGAGGAACGATGAGGATATGGCTTCAACGTCCTCAATTTCAACAAATAAGTTGGCTCTGAACCTTTTGCATTTTTCCAAGTTCGTTCTTCTGAGAATATGTGCGATTGTGGATTTCTGGTGTAGCGTGTTTGACTTGTGGTTTAATGCTCTTGAGTTTTTCGGGTGTAGCTGATGAATGGCTTTGAATAGTGGTGTTTCGCTTACTGGTGTATGATCTGTGAATTTAGTGTGTATTAATTTGGTTGATGAATAGTTTGCATGGTTTGACTGGTAATGGATTTTCTGGTATGATTACTGATATGATGGATGGTTGTTGTTTATGATATTTGGTTGGTGAATGGTGTGAATGATAAACAGCTAAGTGATTTATGAATTCGTTGGTTTTGTGGATAGATCATCCCCTTGTGTATGTGTGGTTCCTTTTATATAGGCTTAACGAAACAAACTTGTTGAATTCTCTTAACTGGTGTTTGAATCTTGTCTACTTTGTTTAGGAAGGTATTTGAAATGTTGTTGGGACATGTCTTGGTTATGTTTGTAGCTTGTTTTGGAAAGAGTTGATGTTGTCTGAGATATCTGTCTAATGTGGCTTTGGAAAGGAATTTGGAATCAATACGTAAATTGAAGGACTCCTCTTGGATTTGCCAGACTTGGAACAGTTTTGGCAAGTTTTGAGTATTGTCTGAAACGTTCTGTTTCTTTCCCTTTTTGATAAAATGTGCTTGGACAGCTCAATTAAGTTTTAGAATTATGTCTGATTGGTTTTGGAAAGAATTGGCCGTGTTTGGTTCTTGCTTTAGGACGTAGAAAAGGTGATTCCTCATCCAAGTACGTGAGAAAGGATTGTTTTTTGATATCATGATGTCTGACTGTGTTTTAAGCATGTTTTCATCGGTTTTGGAAAGAAGTTATGGTAACTCCAAAGATCAAGTTCAAATTTGGATTTAGGACATCACCTTGTAGTTTCTTTTGAACGTTGGTTTTAGTAGGACGTGACTTAACAACAATGTTTATGAACTTGTAGGTTGATCATGCTTTGGAAAAAACATGGGTTTAGGATAAAACTTCCTTGTGATATGCTTTGAATTTGTCTTTGTGTTTGGACCTTCTGATGTGTTACTTGCTAAACCCATTATAGAAACATTCGGAGTTTTGTTTAGAATGGAAATAGCAACAACACTCACTTGTTTCTTGCTTTTGGATTGTAAACTCTAACACTGCCAGCATCACCTTTTGGTTTGACCGTCATCATTTATGCTTAATGTTCTGCAATGCTATTCCTTATTGTATTCATATGGTTACTCATTCTTGCTACTATACTTGCAGTTTTGGTCAGTAGAGACTGGGATTCATCTTGATGGCACTCTCACGCGGAAATTGCAACGGACAGACAGAGTTAGAAAGATCAAATATACCATCTAATCATTGCAGAGAAGGAAAAAAAACAATGGAGCTCTTGTGTGGAGTAGCTTCTTTCACGGTTTGTCGTAACTCAGCTTGCAGGGACGGGAAAGGGGACGTCTGCTGCCGGATGGCAGTGGCTACAGACGGAATTACGGGATCAACTCTGGTAGCTTTTGTTTGTTTTAGGCAATTTAATGACCTCTTAGGATCTTAGTCACTTGGCATCTTCGGGTGTGAAATCACTTCAGTTTTGTTCACTGTCATGGATGTGAATATGAGTTTCCAAACTGATTCGAATTCGTCTTCCATTGTAATTCAAATATTGTAATTCAAGTGACACCTAAACACTTTGTAATGAAATCTTGGACACATGAGGTCCTTTGGATTTTTTTTATGAATTGTCTTTTATAAATTTTCTTTGCATTCAAGAATAGTTCAACTGAAGTTGAACGGCTTGTCCCCATTAAAGATTTGGTTGCGAGTTGGGACGGTGGAACCTTAGAAACAAACCTTCCATAGTGTAAAGCACACAACATTTGAATCTAAGCGCATGGCACAAATAAGCTTTGAACAGTTCTCAAAAATTTCATTGGACATGGCGTACCAATTTTTAAGATCAACTTGAAACAGGATTTAAATTCCTTGTCTAGAAAACTTATTCAAATGCACCTTGTCAACTTGGATTGAATTTGCACTCA
This sequence comes from Lathyrus tuberosus, assembly GCA_022829125.1. Lineage (NCBI taxonomy): Eukaryota > Viridiplantae > Streptophyta > Magnoliopsida > Fabales > Fabaceae > Lathyrus > Lathyrus tuberosus. The sequence continues at coordinate 6,363,562 of JALAZF010000349.1, forward strand.
TTTGATCTTTGTATGCTTTTAAACTTTGGTGGTACTTCCCAAATAAAGCCTTAGAAACAAACTCTCTTTATCATAAAGAATAAAAATGGCTTGTATTTACTTCAAAATGAATGTGTCATAAGGCAATACCATTCATGTACCTTGCAAAATGATTAATCCCTCCCAAACAACATGAACTTGTATATTGGTATCTAGATCTTGAATTTGGAAATCCAATTTGAAATCTGAGTTTTATAAAAAAATTCTATGTGTTTCCACGAGCTTTGGAAAGTTCATGAATTAGGCCTTGTACTAGTTGATATAATGACAAACTAAAATTAATCAATTGAAACGGTTATAGCATTCCACTTCTTTATTGATGAAACTTGAGGATTCAATCTTTTCACATTGGTCAAAATATCTTGAACCTTTCAATCTCCCATTGATCTTCAAAATTACTTGAAGTATACTTGTCAGTTTCAAGAATATAAAATTCTTCTGGAAGCAGAGGGCATGAGCTTCATACGGGAACCACATGTGAATTAGAATCAAAGGAGTAATGTAGGAGCTTTAAGCTTGATCTTATAAACTTAAACAAATCAAAGGACTTGAATTGCACTTTGGAATTCCACTTCTAATTCCTTCCAAGTTGAACTCTCATTACTTATGAACATAACATCATTGAGCAAACACAATTCTTAAATCTTGAGGAGCTGACAGAGAGGGGAAGAGATGCCATCTTGTAATATAACTTTACCACGCAACCAGTGACCAGTCTTGGGGTACCAAATTCCATATCAGAGGGTATTCTGTGGGGAGGAAACTGAGGAGAAAAGACTTGGTAGTGGTTTTAGGGACAAGAAAGAGTGAGGGCACAATCACACAGGACCAGGGAACCCCCACAATCACACACACAACACAGCTTTCAGGACCTTGAATCTTCTGCAGCAGGACCTGTCCTAAAAAGTAAACAAAACAGACAAAGCTAGATAAAGCGGTTAATTATGCATGAATGATAGACCTAATATGCTATGCAAAGGGGAAAGCGGGGATCTTAGGGTCAAAAATTAGGGTGTGACACTTTCGGAACGACGATACACTCTATATGAGAAACTTCGACATGGTTTTGCTCAGATGCATAGACAGACAAGAAGCAAACATGCTGATGAAAGAAATTCATGAAGGATCCTTTGGCACTCATGCCAATGGACACACAATGGCAAGAAAAATTCTGAGAGTAGGATATTATTGGCTGACAATGGAATCTGGTTGCTATAAGTACATGAGGAGGTGTCACAAGTGTCAGATATACCCAGACAAAATCCATGCAACGCCAACGCATCTCAAAGTTCTTTCTTCTCCATGTCCTTTTTCTATATGGGGAATCAACATGATTGGCATGATTGAACCCAAAGCTTCAAACAGACATCAGTTCATCCTGGTAGCCATTAACTACTTCACGAAATGGGTCGAAGCAGTGTCATACACTAATGTGACCTGATAAGTGGTGGTCCGATTTATCAAGAACAATCTCATCTTCCTTTAAGGTATTCCGAGCCAGATCATTACAGATAATGGATCTAATCTAAACAACGGAATGATGAAAGAGTTATGTGTCGAATTTAAGATCGAACACCATAACTCATCTCCTTACCGACCCAAAATGAATGGAGCAGTAGAAGCGGCTAACAAGAACATCAAGAAGATCGTTCAAAAGATGGTTGTAACCTACAAAGACTGGCACGAGATGCTACCCTTTACTCTTCACGGTTATCGTACATTCGTTCGCACTTTAATAGGGGCATCCTTCTTCTCTCTAGTATATGGCCTGGAAGCAGTACTCCCCATAGAAGTAGAGATACCATTAATCAGGGTATTGATGGAAACCAAGCTAACAGAAGCTGAATGGTGTCAAAGTCGACACGATGAATTAAATCTAATTGAAGAAAAGAGAATGGCGGCTTTATACCATGATCAGTTGTATCAGTAAAAAATAAAGAAAGCGTTCGACAAAAAGTCCAACCTCGTGTCTTCAGAAAAGGAGACCTTGTGCTCAAGAAGATACAATCATTTCTCACTGATTCCAGGGGCAAATGGACTCCGAATTATGATAGCCCTTATGTGGTAATGAAAGCCTTCTCAGGCGGTGCCTTGAGACTCACAACCATAGATGGAGAGGAGTTTACCTATCCCACGAATGTTGATGTAGTCAAGAAATACTTCACCTAAATAAAAAAAACGTCTCGGTGGATCGAAAACCCAAAAGGGCGGTCCAGGAAAAAACTAGAGACATAAGGAAAAATCATCCTGATGGATTAAAAACCTGAAAAGGTAATCCAGGCAAAAGTTAGGGATTCATGGCAAGTAACTACGTCTTACAAGATTAGATCCCCAGCGATAATGTCATCTGTCAGGAAAACTTCATGTCAAGGTCATCTTCGACAAAAGCTTAGAATGTCCAGAATTCAAAGTTGGTGGAAGGATAATGGTCTTAATGTTTCAATGTAGCCCCTTCTCCCTTAAATTACCATTATCTAAACTTTGTAATGCTTTGTGGGATCACACGCTTAGCTGATTACCATTCTATCAATAAAATTTGAACCCGTGTGCCTTTTGTTTACAATTCTCATTTATTTTGCATTACAGAATGACATTTTTAACATGATCAACGATTCTTGAAACAAAACAAAAATGAATTTACTTGTCAAATTTTCTTATGCTTTTAAAATAAAGATGGCAATTCCTTTTGATTACCGAACACCAAAAGATACATGACGGCTTCTCCGAAAGTAATTAAACCTCAAAATGCAGAATCAAAGTACTTCATTTAACCAGTACACTCTAAATAAAGGATTAACTGTTTCAGATGTAATGTCCCATCTGACATCTCCTGTAGATGTGTTACCCCCCGAGAACCGATAATTGGTCTGTTTTCCCCGGTAGGATCTACCCCTCCAAAATAGGAAAGGATTACTATCTTGAACCAATGATACTTTTTATCCCCCCACAGTGGTCGAGTATCCAATCATGTTCATTCACCAGTTTGTATGTCGTGTCTGTTTTGTCAGTATAAACATACATACATCATGCATAATTGATTCACATTTATATTCATACTGGATCAATATCACTCTGGTCATTTTCATCCCCAAGTGATAAGCGTCCTCTCTCCAATAGAGTCGTCAGTCCTCCTTTTTGTGCCAGATAGGACAAAATTTCGGTCTAAGTTCTTTCCTCATCCGGAAAAGTGTCATCTGAGCAATCTCTCCCCATTTTTTCTGGATTGGAGACTATCCTCAACCATTTTGATAACTTGAACCTCTGAAAGGCAAGAAGACATTCGATAGACACCTCTGGAACATCACTCTTCACCATTGAAGATAATATTTTTGCTTTCCTGGATTAAAGAAAATCCCTAGAGAAAACCTATCAACCAAAGACTCTTGGCAATATGGCTATTTCTCCCCGAAATAATTGTTTTCAATGAAGTCATCGGCACCTCAAAATTGGATTACATCACATGGCATTTCTCCAAACAAGGTCTCGAAGAAAAGTATGATGTAACCTCACCAAACAAAAAGTGGTCTCTCAAGAGACTCATTTTACCGCAGTAGGTCGACAAATGGCATCTCCCACAGAGAAGTTTGCACACCTCTGCAGCTCAGACAAATGGGTTTCACCAGAAAGTTTGACATCGCTACACCATTAAATGGCATCTCCCTAGTAAAGCTCAGCGAGAAGTTTGATGAAGACCGCTACAAATAGCATTCCTTGTCGAGGAAGGAACTCAACAAGAAGAAATTGAGACCAGTTCCGTGGCTGAAGACCAGGATCGAGGGGAAGTTTATTTTAGAAGAAACTGAGACCAGTTCCGTGGCTGAAGACCAGGATCGAGAGGAAGTTTATTTCAGAAGAAACTGAGACTAGTTCCGTGGCTGAAGGCCAGGATTGAGGGGAAGTTTATTTCAAAAAAAAAACTAAGACCAATTCCTTGGATCAAGCCTCTCAAACACCCATAAAAAATCAAAAGGTCTCCCACATTAAGAATCAAGCACAAGGTTGCAACATTCCAAGTGGATCAAGCCTCAAGATCGCCAGTGTCACCAAATTAGGGTTTTGGTCGACCAAGGCCTCCAGATGAAAATTTTCATCTGGGAATGAGCCAATGCTTCAAAACATGAGTCAAGAAGCTCAAAGGAACCTCATGAACCCAAGCATAAAGTCAAAATGGCCTCAGAGGATGCATTCATCAAAAATCAGGAATTAGGGTTTCTTGACCTAATTCACCTCTAAGTTGACTTTTGGAACAAGACATGAGCCAAGATCTCAAGAAGCGTTTTGAAGACCTCCAATACATCATATTGATCCATTTACAAGATTGGATTGATTCAAAGGACTTGGTTCATGAGCAATACAAAGATTCAAATTCATCTGAGCCAATTAGGGTTTCTTGATGAAAAGTCAACTGTATCTTTGACTTTTGACCAAGACATGATCCCAAACCTTGGGACATGATTCAAGACCCTCTACAACACCTATGGAATCCATCCATTAGGTTTGAATTAGGTCAAGGACTTGATTTCATAAAGGATCACACAGTTTGGAAATCATCTGACAAAAAGTTAACTGTGCCAAAAAACCAAGTTTGACTTTTTGAATTTCTTGACAAACAAGGCTCCCCTATGTAAAAAACAATGTTAATTCTTGGTTTGGATCATCATACATCAAGAAAAATCAAGAAAAGTGAGGTTACTTGAAAAAGGGGAAACCTTGAGAAACCTAAACTTTTCTAAGTTATGGAAGAAAAGTGATTTGGTACCAACTTTGCAAGGTCATAACTCCTAAACCACAAGGCTTTTTTCTTCCATCCAAAGCTCAAATAAAAGCTCTCATTACATACTTTAAAATTGTCAACTACATCAGATTCCAAATCCTTATGGATTTTGAGTTATGAATTGATCAAAATCACAAAAACATGAAAATAACCACTTTTTCCATCACTTAGTGAAAATTTTGGACATAATCTGTCTTAGGTTTTCACCAACTTTAAGGCCATTTTTCACCATGATACAAGTTGATTCAAGACCAATGTTGGACATCTAAGTTAAAGTAGGAGATACAAGCTTTCCAAATAGTACCAGAACTCATCCTAATTCAACTTGAGTAGGGAGTTATAAGCATGGAAACATGACACCTTCAGGACTGGTTTTACAAGACAGTCTTGTACATGCCACACGATTTTGTCATTTCCATAAAGCCTTGCAAGTCAAAAATCGCATCATTTGGCATGTGACATTCAAAGTTCAAAATCCAAAAACTCAAATTTTGTCATGAGGCATTTAAAGGGTGCATAGAGCTGGCATGTATCAGTCCATGATCAACAAAATGAGTCAAGATGAACTCAAGCATCAGAGGACCATATGCCTGCAAGATTGCCCCAAGTCAAAGGCTAGAGGAGACTTTAGCAACAAGACAAAGTTCAATGGATAATGGAGTGATCCAGCCTCCATTCACTATTGCTCCCAAAACAAACTCACTCTACTATAAAAAGAGCTTCCTTCTGATCAATTCAAGTACACCAATGCATAGCAATACATGCTTTCCTCCAAATCACTCTCAAAAAACCAGATTTTGCTTCTCTTTCAAGTCACTATCAAATTTTCAATTTGAGAGCAATTCAATCAAAACCAGCCATGCCAACACCTCACATACATCATATATGAGTGATCCATAACCTTAAAACTCATCTGGAACATAGGAATCACAAATTCACCCCCCATTTGCTCAAGCTTTTTGGCCTATTTGCAGTATAGGTACCACAACAAGTTCCAAGCTGATTCAATCCATTCCAAGCTTTCAAACACATTACTTAAGATCCATTGAAGTTGTCCAGATCATCACACAACATCTATAACACCTACAACTGAGGATTCAATTTCCTCTTGCAGAGGTAAGCCTGACACTCTCAAACTCTATGATCCTTGCATCATAAATGTGTTTTCAAGTTACACACATGTTTCTGCACTTATGTAGAGTGTTTCCCCTCAATCAATTGCCATGTATGAATCGTGTATAGGATTTCATAGTGATCTTGCAGAAATTAGGGTTCTTGAGTTCATCATTTGATTTCTCACTCCACACTTAATATAAATTCAATTAATTGGTACCATTGGAATCCTTGTTAAAAAACAAGCAAGTTTCATGTTTACAAAAGTCAAAACCATTGAGTAATCAGAGAGATATGAGAGGTTTTGCAAATCAAGAGAAGAAGAACACGCGCGAGCAAGAACATGTGTTCTTGGTGCCATTTTTTAAATATTTGAATTTTTGATGTTTTATTAAATGATTTCAAAAATTAATTTCTCTCTCATTTTTTATCATTCTTGATTGGTTCTTTTTTTAAAAAGTAACAAAAATGTTAAATTATTTTAGTCTACAAAAAAAATCACATTTATACTATTTATTTAATATAGTTTGATTTTTTGAATTTAATTTCATTTTATTTGTATTTAAACATTTTTAAATGAAATTCTTACCTCGATTGTTCAAAACCAATTGGATTTCAAGCTTTCATGTGATTAAACATGATTTTTCAAAATATTTTTTAAAGTTGACAACTTATTTTTGAATATATTTGATATTTTATATCATTTTATATTTAATTTCCTTTTAAAAAATATGTTTTTTTTAATTAAAATTAGGATTTCTCTTAATTTTAATTTTCAAACACTTTTTAAAAACACTTTTGGGCCTCTTGGTAGAGTGTAAGTCTCATCCCTTTGTAAATAAATAATTTGGGCCTCAATCATTGTATAAGTCCCAATATGATTTTAAAAATCTCGGCGCGATCGTCATTTTCAAAAACAATTTTCATCTGGGCCTCTCCTTGAATTGTAAGCCCCATCTTTCTTCTTTTCAAACACTTTTGGGCCTCTAATAGAGTGTAAGACCAACCCCCTTTGTACATAAATAATTTGGGCTCAGTCATTGTATAAGTCTCGGTACGATTTTTCAAAATAAACGGTGCGATCGCTTTTTTTCATCTGGGCATCTCCTTGAGTTATAAGCCCCAACTCTTGTATAAAAATAAACACTTTTGGGCCTCTAATAGAGTGTAAGACCCATCCTCTTTGTAAAATACAATAATTTGGGCCTCATTCATTGTATAAGTCCCTCTGTGGTTTTCAAAACTACGACGTGATCGTCACCTTTTCAAAAGAGATCATTTGGGCCTCTCCTTGAGTATAAGCCCTAAACTTCCTTTTAAAACAACTTTCTTTTTTATTCAAATTCAAATTCAAAGTTTAATCAAAAGTTTCTTTAATTTCTTGAAAACCTAACCATACAGTTGTAGTTAATATGCTTGGGCTTTCATCAGACTGTAAGTCCCACTATCTCTTCAATGCATACATGTTTATATATATATATATATATATATATATATATATATGCTTGTACATACTTGTTTAGAGTTTTACCCAGCAGTTAGGTCTACATTTAGGTCAAACCAGAGGTTACTCTTTCAACATAGTCAAAACTAGTTCCGCATAGGAAATTCCAGATACAGTCTTGCCTCCTCTTGGGCTTATACAATATGGAATAGGGAAAGGCATTATTCCCGGTGAAACTTTTCTCAAGACTGTCCAAACTTAGAAGTATTGTGTACAAGAAATTCATTTCCCCAGAGACGATTAATTCCTGATGAAACCTCTTTTGAATTTCTTCAAACTCTAGAATTGTTCAATAAAGGAAGGATTAATTCCTGGTGAAACCTTTCTTGAACTTTTCTTAGGTTTGGACCCACAGGCTTCCTAAAAGCATCCCCAGCCTCCTCTTGGGCTTAGTACAAGGACCCCTAGGCTTCTTAGAAGTTTCTCAGCCTCCTCTTGGGCTTAGTACAAGGACCCAAAGGCCTCTTACATGTATAGTATAGAAATTAGTCATCTTTGCTAGTTCAATCCTCAGGAGAGTCAAGAATTCCAAAACATCAGACCATTCTAGGGTTGATCTTCATCCCTTAATACCTTAGCCTCCTCTTGGGCATCATACAAAGATCATTCTCCAGCTAAGAGTTAACCTCTTCATACCAGTAGACTTGGAAAGTCTCATCTCCTCTTGGACCTCACCAAGAAAAATCCTCTAGTTTCCAAAAGCACAGGAAAAAAACTTGATCATTTCACTAATCTCTATCAGAGTTTAAACCTCCATAGGTTTTCAAACTCAATCTTTAACCTTCACCTTAAAAATCCCAGCCAGGGTCAATTTACCATCAATAAAATCCTAACAAAATTAGAACCTCAGGGCATCTGATATTTTAATTCTTCATCAATCCCCAGCAAGAGTTGATTCCCCAACACATATTGGACATGTCTCTGGATTTCAATAATCCTCACCAGAAGCCAGCCACCTCTTAGGCTTCATATAAGAATTTCCCCAACCATCCTCCTCTTAGACTTTATTTAATGATTTTCCTCAGTAAATTCAGCCTCAATCTTGGGCTTTATACAAGACAGATAAAACCTCCCCAGTGGAGTCAATCCCTTTTCAGCCTCAATCTTGGGCTTTGTACAAGACAGGTATAAAACTCCCCTAGTGGAGTCAGTTTCTTTTAGCTTCAACCTTGGGCTTTGATTAAGGCACACCAAAATCAATATCCCCTCAGAAGAGACCATGAGTCCACTCTGTAGGAGGATATTTTCTCTATACATCACACATCAAAACAGACAACCAAAACCTTTTTCCCAGATAATTACTGTAAGTGGCACACTTGTTGATTCAAAATCTAAGCTGGAGTCCTTCTCTTATCCTGGTCAAAAATCATTTTTCATCTAAACAGTTGTAGGTGGCAAGCCTCTGGATTATTTATATCCAAGCCAATGTCCATCTCTTAGCATGAAAGATTCATAAGGAAAAATGGCAATGCTCAATACTGAGTTAAAGTTTCTTCCTTTGTGATATCCCCCTTATAAAGGAAATTATGGCATTGCTGGATTCACATATCCCAGTTAAAGTAATTTCCCTTATAATCAATTTCTCAACATTTTGTGATGAATAGGTGAGATATTCTCCCTTTAGAGATGACAAATTCTCTCTCAGTCACCCTTTTAGCTTCAATCTTGGGCTTTGAACAAGACACAAATACTCATCTAGTTCAATCTTGGGCTTTATAAAAGACACCAAACATCTTTCCTCCCATAGAATGGAGGAACTACGATTGCTCTTATTTCCCAGTTATCTTTACGGGAATACGTAGGCATAAGATTGTGAAATCTTAGCAAGCACACAAATCAAAAACATTAGGTCCATTACCTTCCCAAAAAAAATGAAAAACCCAAAAACAACAAAAACACTCTCTCAACACTCCCAAAGGAGAAACTTTCCCAACCCATGACAGACAAACACTAGAAAGCAGTTCAAATTAACAGAGAAATAAGCAATAAAAAGTCTATGGATAACCATATATACACTGGGTGTTGACAACTTCCCTTTCTATAACCAGAGCCCGACCCCCAAATCTCTTAGCATTTGTTAAAGAAAACATTTGCGTACAAGGTTAGTTTTAGATATATTCCCTTTCCTTTCCAGCTTCATAGGATAAATAAGAAATCAGAAAGTAGCACCCAATTCCAACCATTGCTGTAAGGTGGTCGCGTCACCGATAAAAATCGCACGCTATAATCCGCTTAATAGAAACATATCTAGTAAAGATGCACAGCATACAAAGCGGGTACGGTTGGGTACCACCGCATAATTATGAGCGCTGTAGAGTATGCTCGAAAAATAACCAAGGATGCTATCTCGTACGAGCAGCCCTCCAGAATTAGTTGGACCGAAAGGAGATTCGACCATGTTCGAATTCTGAGTCGATCAACATGATACAAGATTACCTCCCTGGTCAGAACAAAAACGCTGTCATAATCTCCAATCATCGAATAACCAAGGAAGTTTGCGCCATAATCCCTCGACTCAATGAATCAAAGATCCCACTTGATAGTAGAAAAATTCCCAACCAGGAGCTGATCGAGGTTGCCTACGAAGGTCAGAAAAACCAAAAAGCTCCTGTTGTTATCTACTTGCCAAGGCCAATACCGTATAAGTCAGAAAAGGCTATCCCTTATAAGTAGGTGCAACGACCATATAAAATGGAATAGAAACTCCATTACCCTTCGTTGTGAACATAGCCGACATCAGTCGAGTCACCAGGAGCGGTCGGATCTTTAACAGAGGAATTGGAGAACCTACCAAAGAAAAGGAACCTCAAATGGAAGTTCCCAACCAATAAGTCGGTCAATCTAGTAATCTAGAACTTGTAAAGAACAACGATGATATGTTGAAGCTCATCCAGAAAACCGAATACAACATTGGGGATCAATTGTTGCAAACTCTGTCTCGAATCTCTGTGTTATCTCTCCTGCTTAATTCAAAAGCTCACATGGAAGCTCTACAGAGGGTCTTAGAACAAGCCTTTGTATAACAAGATGTGACAGTAGGACAATTTGACAGCATCATCTCCAACATCACTTCCTGTAACAATTTAGGATTCAGTGATGAAGAACTGTCAGAGGAAGGCAAGACCATAATATGGCACTCAACATTACAGTCAATTGCCAAGACGATACTTTAGCCAGTGTACTGGTAGACACAGGATCATCTTTGAATGTTATGCCAAAATCAACTTTGGTTCGACTATCTTTTCAAGGAGCTCCGATGAGAGGCAGTGAGATCATCGTCAAAGCCTTTGACGGATCCAGAAAAACAGTTTTCGACGAAGTCGATCTTCCCATAACCATCGATTTTCACACTTTCTAAGTCACTTTCCAGGTCATGGACGTCCGAGCAGCATATATTTGTTTATTAGGAAGACCTTGGATACATGAAGCTGGGGCAGTCACTTCGACACTTCACCAGAAGCTGAAGTTCGTCAAGAATTACAAATCAGTCATAGTGTGTGGAGAGCAAGCCTTAATCGTGAGAAACTTATAATCATTCTCATGTGTCGAACAGAGGAGGTTGTTGGAACTCAATTTCAAGCACTCTCGGTGAGCAATGAGAATCAACAAGAAAGAGGGACGTCGATTTCCTCATACAAAGACGTTCTCAAAGTGATAGGGAGTAATGACATAAAAGGACGGGGACAGATCATAACTCCTACAGATAACAAGACAAGAAAAGGTATTGGTTTCTCTCCAACTTGTACCCAGACTACCAAGAAGGATGAAAGTTTTCATCCCATTCAGGATTTCTTCCATAGTGGAGGCTTCCTCCACCCAGTGTCTCAAGAAGTACACACCATCTATGGGAACGACTCCTCTGATACGGATGAAGAGTGGAAGTCTTATCTCAACAATGTAGGTTATACATCTCAGGGAAAAATGCACATGCCATTCTGTTTTCCAAAGCAGAGCCCAAGATATATACCAAGATCAGACGTCAAAATGATCTATGGAGATTGTGATCCCGAAGGATGTCATGCTCCACCCAACTCATTAGAGGAAGACAACCTAATGAAAGACAACTTTGACTACGATTATTATGATCCCCTGGATGACTTGCCTATCTGGAAGCCATACACGGAAGACTCGGAGCAAAAGAGTCAGTCAGACAATTCCTATCAGCTGAATGATCTTGAAAATAATACACCTGCTCTTCTAGAGACATGGAATCCTTACCTAGAACACTCCGAGAGTGTCCAAAACCATACAAATGAATTTGCAAGAATCGCGGGACGAGAGTTCATTAACTACGCGATTCTTGAAATCAACGTCATTGAGGAGGATGACTCATCTATTCCCACAAGAACGTGGGACCCCTTGGGATATCCAAGCGGCAAGTACGACTTCCTAGTCAAATACACTGCTCCCGAAAGCTCTCGTATCAAGCTTGAGGACATCCAGCCAACTGGATGGGGAGATCCTCTTGAGAGTGAAAACACTATGAAAGATACAACAGAAGAGTTCATTTATGATAACTCTGCATGGGAAGAAGACTCCCATGATCCTACACCCCCAAAAATCAGTGTCATTTCTGAAGACAAACCAAGAAGGAAAGTACCAGACTTTGTGATTCACAGAGGAGTCCTTCGCCATTAGGTTGCAGTCGATGTCCCAAAAGTCGTCCATAAGTCAAAGTAATTACCATCTTTTAACCTTTCACTTTACCCAAGTGAAATGGATGTTTTTATAGGGCTCACTTTTCTATAAATGTCCCTCTTTGCTTCGCCCAAAGTGACAGAGTTTTGTTTTATAGGGTTGTGTTTCAAGAATCGATAAATCATGAATAAATAATGTCATTCTGAATTCCCGCATTTATTGTTGTTTTCACTTTTCGTTTTTCAGAAAATGGTAATCCTAAAAAACAACCCAAAATAAAAACAAGCATTTTTCAAAAAATACACTGCACACACTCTTGCATTCTCTCTGTCTCTTCTAAAAAACGAATCATCACGTCATGCAGATTGCTTGTTTTAAACCCCATTGAAACATACTATCCAATGCCTTCTCCTAACTTTAAATTCCCGGTATTTGAAGCTGAAGAAGAAGAGGACGACGAAATTCTAGAAGAGATCTCCCGACTACTCAGGAAAGAGGAAAAGACTATTGAGCCTCACAAAGAGCCGTTGGAAACAGTCAATTTGGGTTCAGAAGAAGAGAGGAAAGAAGTTAAGATATGGGCACTGCTCAGCTCAACTGTCAGAGAAGGCTTCAAAAAACTTCTCAAAGAGTTTCCAGATGTATTTGCTTGGACCTATCAGGACATGCCAGGGTTGGATACCAACTTCGTGGAACATCACTTACTGCTGAAAGCAGAATGTCCTCTAGTAAAACAAAGACTGAAAAGGACCCATCCAGATATGGCCATCAAGATTAAGGAGGAAGTGCAGAAACAGATCGATACAGGTTTCCTCGCCACCTCAAAATATCCTCAATGGTTAGCAAACATAGTGCCAGTTCCGAAAAAGGATAGAAAAGTCAGAATGTGTGTAGACTACAAGGATCTTAACAAAGCAAGTCCAAAGGATGACTTCCCCCTGCCACACATTGACATGCTGGTAGACAGCACAACAAAATTCAAAGTCTTCTCCTTCATGGATGGATTCTCGGGCTATAATAAAATCAAAATGGCACCGAAAGATATGGAGAAAACTTCATTCATCACCCCATGGGGCACCTTCTGTTACAAGGTAATGTCATTTGGTCTGAAGAACGCAGGGGCAACCTATCAAAGGGCCATGACAACTCTGTTTCATGACATGATGTACAAAGAAATTGAAGTTTACGTCGATGACATGATCGCCAAAACTAAAACAGAAGGAGAGCATGCAGAATACCTATCAAAGTTATTCAAGCGTCTGAGAAAATACAAACTCTGCTTGAATCCCAATAAGTGCACATTCGGTGTTCGCTCAGGAAAAATTTTAGGATTCATCATCATCCAGAAAGGAATTGAGGTTGATCCTGACAAGGTCAAGGTCATTCAAGAAATGCCTGCTCCAAAGAATGAAAAACAAGTCAGAGGATTTTTGGGATGTGTAGTGGCAAAATCGTGAGTATAAGCTATTGACTAACTTAACTCGAAAAGCAAGAGTCGCCACCGCACTTTTATTTTATCCAAAAAGGAAAGGAAAAAGAGCGAACAAAACCTACACAAGCTCTACAACAAGAACAAGTGAAGAGAGTCCAGGTAAGGGGGTTGGTTACGCAATGGGAAGGTGTTAGCACCCAAAACGTCTATAGTACTCTATAGGAGCCCTTTGAAATATCTACCGCTTTTGGTCTGAAAAAGTTTGCGTGTAAAGAGATTGAGGAGATGAGAAGAGAAATTGTTTTTAGGATTTTTGTGTTTGGAGAGACTTGTCGCCTCATGCCTACGTACCCACGATGTGCAATGTAGGATCAAAACCCCGTAGTTCGTGGTACAAAGAATGAAAATTTGTTTGTTTTGGTTGTTTTTAATTGTAAAGACAAGTCGTCATTTCCAAGCGAATAATTCCGCTTAAAGAAATGAATCATGTCTAAACTTATGAAAAAGTTAAAGGAAAAAGTGCACGAGGGCACAAAAAGAGAGTGACGAGTTTGATGTTTTTTAAGTATTTTGAAAAAAATGTCAATATGCTTATGTAGTTTAGCATTTGATTAAGAAATAAAAAGAAAAGAGTAAATCAACTTGACGAAGTTAAGGTTTGTTTATGAAAGCGGTGAAAGTTTGAAATCAAGAATGTTTTGAAAAAGAGAGAAAGTTTTGAAAATTGAAGAATGGAGAGGAGAAGAAGTGACTATCCTAAAGCATAAAGTAAAAGCTAAGGAAGAGAATAGCCTAACCATACAAGTAAGCTTCCAAGTCTTCGAACCATAATTCCAAAGCAAAGGGAGAAATGTCCTATGTTCTAAGTCCAAGGTTCCAAGAATTGCATTGGATGTCCAAGGTCTAGGTGCAAAGCTCCATGTCCATTGCAAAGGATAGTAACCATAGTCCAAGATTAGAAGCACAAGTTTTTTAGAGGTTTTAGCCTTTATTATTGTTTTAGGTCCAAGTGGACAAAGAGAAAAAGGCATAAGCATAAACATGTGTCCAACGGATAAAGGAAAAATTGCGAAAGCATAAACATGATATGAAATGATAAAATGAGGCATAAAAGTAAAAGAGATAGGGTGCGATAAGTAATTGTAAAGAAGTTAGTACAATAGTAAATGTTAGTAAGTTAGTAATTAGTAGTTAAAGTTAGTGATCAATTATAATTGAATATTTGCACTTAGGTCAAGATTAATGAGAACTCATTAGAGGATTGATAAGACCAAAGCCTCTTAACAACAAGTTCCATAAGTTTTGAACCAAAAGACAAATAATCAACTATTTTTGATATTTATTCCGAGGCGGGACAAATTTTGGTCTATGTTAAGCGCATGCCGAGTAATTTGTTCGAGCAATTACCCTACGAATGAGGCCGGCCATGAGATATATGTGTTAATGCACGTGAGATAAACGATATAGGGATCGTTATCCTAAAGCGATGCCACACGAAAAGAAAAGGTGGTAATGATCTCGTCTCGATCGAAATTCAACAAAGGAATTCCAGTATCACTTCGACTTTCATCGATCAAAAAGAAAATAGATGAAGAAAAATGGATCTAAAAAATATGATCCACACAACCAAGCAGCAATAGAAAAAAAAAAGAAAGAAATCAAATGGAAAAAAGAATTAAAATATTTTTCAAGTTAATTTTTTCAAGAAATTTTTAAAGTAAGATTCAAGTCAACAAGTTAAAAAAAAAATTAAGATTAAAAAAAACTAATAGAAAGATTATTTAAAGTAAAAACAAGTTTAGTAGAGAATTAATAAAAAAGTAGAGAGTTAATAAAAAGAGTAGGGAGGGAGGTTTATGGAATGAAAATGGAGGTGGTGGTGCGCTAGGCCCATGCGGCCCAAACTCTACATAATCTTTCTTTTTTTCTTTTTTTTTTTGAACTACAAAAATGGATTAAATACAAAGCAAATAAAAATCAGAAAAAGAAATGAAAGAGAAATGTATCTTCTTCTTCATTGACCGCGGAACTATTCATCACCATGCCAAGAAAAATACACTTCCATCAAATCGGAGCGGCAGGAGGTGAAATCATGACGGAAACGATCGGAATGTGAAGGAGATTAAGAATGTATATTCGATTTCATATGACGATGCTTGAGTCAACCGAATCGAAACCGCAAAGATTTGATGAAAAAGAAGCTTCAATACCTTTCAATGGTGAGAGATGTTCTTCCTCTTCTCTTCTTTTGAATTAAACACGGATCCTCTGAAGTTGTTGCGAAAACGCAAAAGTTTTGCTACGTGCGAGCTTTGTGCGACGCGAATCAGATGGTGATGTGCTGGATTTATGAATTTGAATTGAGTTGAATTCTTGTTGTTGTGAATCGATGATGTTGTTGAGAAATTCAATCAATATTGAATGATTTCTTTTGTTGTTTACAGGTCGAGAATGATTTGGAAGTTTATTGAAGTTTATTGAAGTTGATTGAAGATGGAAGGTGGATTGAAGAAAGTGATGTTTTGCAAAATTTTAGTTTGGTATTTGGAGAATGAATTGAAGCTTGAAGATGAATTTATGAGTGAAGCTTGAGTATGTATTTTGGCAGAGTTTTTGGGGCTGTGCAATATTGGAAAAAATGAAGAGGAGAGGCTTGTATTTATAGCAAAATGAGGTGAGGTTTGGTTGAAAGTTTAATTGTGTTTCCATCTTTTTTCTGCGTTTTGGTGTATGGTCGATGGCGTGAGGTGTGTTCACGGCTTGCGTTTTGGTTCTTGCTTCTCTCGTGCGCTTCGCGTGAGACTCGGCTGGAGCTTGTTTGAAGCGGTTTACGGCTTGTAATGTGATACGGCTTCATTTCCCACCTGCAGTGCAGCGTTTTGCTGCTGCAGTTTTAATTGCCCATGTCGTTTCGTTTGGCTTGGAAGCTGTGTTGTCTACGGTTAGCTTGGATGACGTATGGGAAAGTTCAGCTTGGTAGTAGCTTGTAAGAGAAGTGGCAATGTGTAGTATCTTGTTAACACAATTTTTTTTAAAGAATGAGTGTAGTAATGGGCTTCATGGGCTTAGAACGTGTAGGCCTTTATTTTTTTGGTAGAATTGAATTGGGGTTAAAATAGTGATAAAAAAAATGGTTATAAAAAAAAGTGGTTTGGATAGTTGTGGATAATTGGGTATTGGATAATGAAAATAGGTTCCTAAATGGACATTAAAAAAATGGATTTTTAAATGGATATTGGATTAAATTGGATTTGGAAGTAAAATGGATAATGGATATAGATTTGGATAATTGTTTATAAGATATGGAAATGAAAAATGGATATGGAGAATTTGGATATATGGATAGTGTAAAATGGGTTAGAAAAAATGGTTTAGATAGCAAAAAGTGGAATATGTGAAAAATGGTTAAAAATGTGAATAGTGTTTGGAATGAAAAATGGTCTATGAAAATGGATCATGGAATTGAATGGATAGCCAAGCTCTATTTTTTAGTCCAAAACCAAACTTGAATTTTTCACAAGCCTCTGATAAACATATGCCACATAACCAGCCACAACTGAAACAACGGCCATCTGAATCTGTTTGAACCCAAAACTCATATGAACCACTGCCTGATAAACTGAAGAATCTAAGCACCAGACGTATTGCTTTTGAACAAACACCTGTTGACTTGAAATCACTTCATTGTCTTTGACAAACCTGCACAACACACAGAGAGAGAAACAAGCAAACGACAGCACATTTTTTGTATTTTGGTTCGAGGTCAGCAAACAGAAACAAGTAATAAAGCAAGTGAGAAAAAAACACAGATACCAGGGAGAAACACAAAATGTGATCTTGTTTGTGGTAATGATATGCAAATGAAAAAGAGTGGAAAATCTTAGGGGTAAAAATTAGGGTCTTACAGTTGCCCCTATTTAAGTTTCTTCAATCGGGAGATATGAAAGTTAAAAACTTCGTCTCGACAAGATCGAAGATACTTAAATACAGAAAACCGAATTTTTAGCCATAAGATGTCACAAAATGATATGAATGCAAAGGATGAGACAGACTGCGGGGAAACTTGAAACAAAGGATTTAAGGTAAGTTGAGGGAGATGACGTGAAAAGATACGTCGGGGAACACAGGCTATTTCTGGATATCTGTCAAGGTGACAAGAAGTATCCATCAATAGTTGGAAAGAGAGGGACAAGACCCTGAAGACGAGTAGTGACATCCAAGAATAGCATTGGATAGAAACTACAAACGAGACAAAAGGTATGTCGAAAGATGTCCAAGAATGGCATTGGACAGCAACAAGAAAGTTTCTGGTAAAAACATCAGCGTCATCCAAGAATAGCATTGGATGGAGGTGAAAAATACTCTGTTGGGTAAGATATCCAAGAATGGCATTGGATAAAGGCACTGCAACATTCAAGAATGGCATTGAACGAGGCAACAACAAGTATCAGAGACATCCAAGAATAGCATTGGACTCAGCTGAGGAAAAGATATCCAAGAATGGCATTGGACTTAGCTGGGGAAAAGGTGTCCAAGAATGGCATTGGACTCTGTTGAGGAAATCATATCCAAGAATGGCATTGGACAGAAGAAATCACAACATCCAAGAATGGCATTGAATGTAGTGAGAAAAGTTCTGGAAAATATATCAGAATTATCCAAGAATGGCATTGGATAAAAGGTTCACAATATCCAAGAATGGCATTGAATAAAGTGAGCAAGGACCTTCAGGAATGGCACTGAAAGGTAAAGATAAACTCATTCAGGAATGGCACTGAATGAACAGATACAACTTTCAGGAATGGCACTGAAAGGTAAAGGTAAATCACTTCATTCAAGAATGGCATTGAATGACAGTGAAAAATACATCGAGGAATAGCACTGAATGCAAAGGAGAAAACTCATCCAGGAATGGCACTGAATGAACAGGTAAAGCTTTCAGGAATGGCACTGAAAGTAAAGGTAAAAACTCATCCAGGAATGGCACTGAATGAACAGGTAAAACTTTCAGGAATGGCACTGAAAGTAAAGGTGAATCACTACATTCAAGAATGGCATTGAATGACAGTGAAAAAGACATCCAGGAATAGCACTGAATGCAAAGGGGAGAACTCATCCAGGAATGACACTGAATGAACAGGTAAAACTTTCAGGAATGGCACTGAAAGTAAAGGTAAAAACTCATCCAGGAATGGCACTGAATGAACAGGTAAAACTTTCAGGAATGGCACTGAAAGATATCCAAGCAGATCTGTTGGGGATTATAGAGGAGAGAAAAGACTTCCAGGAATAGCACTGGGAGAAACAAGAGGAACAAGGTATCCAGGAATGGCACTGGAAATCAAAAGAGACAGACATCTAGGAATGGCACTGGAGTGAAAGAAAGCAAAGATCCAGGAATAGCACTGGAAGAAAACAAACATCTAACAACAGCAATAGAGGCACAGGGAAACGACAATATCCAGGAATGGCACTGGAAAGAAAGAAGATAAGCAAGACATCCAGGAATAGCACTGGAATGAAGAAAGACAGGTAAATGGCAACATTCAGGAATGGCACTGAATGAAAAGGCAGGTAAAAGTTTTGGTAGGCGCCAAGTAAGTTAGACTTTGATTTCAAGGTAAGATGTTGAAAACAACAGGACCTCGGGAAATGCATATGGGCACGAAGCAAACTTCGAGCTATGAAAATATTTCTATGCAATGATATATGAATGATTTATGTATGCAATGCAAATGGTAGAGACAACCGAGATAGACTCTTTTGTGAGGGAAGAAAGGAACTCTGATTCCTCAACACAAGGAACACTGCCCACTCTGCTTTGGAGAGAAGATGTCGAACACATCTCTGTCACACTTATGAATTGTATCAGGCTGATGGTCTTTTGAGGAAAGACATCTTGAGGATTCTTGAAGAAGATTGCCCCAGATTGATTGACTGATGAGGATAAACTGATCATAGCTTCAGTTTGACTGCTGCAGGGGAAAAATGAACTGATCATGGCTTCAATTCTTGAAATGATTGTTGAGGATAAACTGATCATGGCTTCAGCTTGACTATTGTAGGGGAAGAATGAACTGATCATGGCTTCAGTTCTTGAAATGCTGAGAATAAACTGATCATGGCTTCAGTTTGACTGTTGTGAAGGCTAAACTCAGTATGAATCTTGAAAGAGATATTATGGCTAACCAATTATGAGAATAACTTGCACTGAGCAACAAATATTGGATTGATTCACAACAGGATCTGGAAGTATTGTGCCCCTGATAGAATCACTGGCCAAGTTTCTCAACTGTTTGAAAATTCTTGATGAGGAAAGTTTGTCTGCAAATAGAATTATTCAAACAAACATGGTAATTTTAATGCAAAGTTCATGCAATTTTTGAAATCAAAAATCATTTTTGGAATGATATTATTGATGTAAAGCAAAATGAATGAAAGATAAAGCAAAGGTAAGACAACAAAGCAAATGATTGGCAACAAACATAGGAGTCAGTTTACGCAACCTTGCTGTAGTATGCTTTCAAAAGAAACCTGGCTTCAATTAGGTCTTTTGAATGTTGTAACGTGGTCTGGTTCATGGTTTTTGAAACAAAGGATATAGGCTCAAAGTTTATTGGTACTCAACCCATTCTTCATTAGGATCTTCAGTCCTATGCTCAGTTAATTCAAACTATGCATTCAGATTCCAAGTGATTTTGGAATGGCAACACTGTTATGATGATGGTTCAAGGACCAAGAGATTTTTTTAACATGGCAGTCACTCTTTCTTACAACATTTTGTTGTTTTGATGAGGACCTCAGTCAACTTTTTTTGTCTTTGAGGATTTTGGTAACCTCTTGATTTTTCTTTTGTTATCCCTAACTTTTGCCTGAACTGTGCCATTTGAGCTTACAGTCAGCGGGATGCCCCAATTTTTGCCTAAGTCGCCTTCATAGGTTTTGACTTAGCGGGCTTTTCATTTTGATTTTTTCATTTTTTTTCTGAAAGATAGTGACTGCCTGGCTTAATGATTACGGTGAACCATCATTGGCTTTTAATTTGAAAGACATATTCGACACTTCTTTGATGTGTACGAAGGAAAGCTTGTGATTGCAACCTTTATTGGAAAGTATTTTGCATGCACAGTCAAATTAACTGAGAACTACCCATCCCCAGGTTAAGATTGCAGGTTTTTCATACAAAAAGAAACTCCAACTTCTAGGCTCGAAGGGGTTGACAAAGGATTAACTTCCTTATTTCTCCAGTGTTTGGGAGTTGAAACAATGTCTGTACATCCTCAGCCAAGTTTCAATTGAAAGCAAACAGTTTAGCAATTTCGGGTATTTCGTTTTCATCCTCCTCCCTCCAATCTTTGCATAAACAAAAGCTTGATAAAGAAAGTGAACAGGAGATATATTTTTTTGTGAAAATGAAAGCATAAAGATGCACACAGTGGATATAAATGAAATTGAATCAAACATTGCATTGCTCATTTCATTGAAATTACCATGAAAGTACAAATAAAATTTGAAAGCAAACAGTCAATACAATCAAAGGAAAATGCAAACAGAAAGAAACAAGGCCTAGTGACTAATCAGCAACAAGGATGAGCTGTCCTGTCTGAAACACTGGCTTTAGGAGATGATCCGTCTGAACTGACTAAAACTTTACTTGGCATGCTCTAGCAAAGGGTTATTGACAACATTGGGGTTATTATCAACAAAGTCCAAAATTTTTAAGTTCACCAACTCTTGCACTCTAGCTTTTAGTGCCAAACAACCTTCCAAGTTATGCCCTGCCCCACCTTGATGGAACTCGCAGTGAAGATCAGCCCTATAGCCGGCTGGAAGGGGATTTGGAGGAGGAGGTAGAGCCCTCGTTGTAACCAAACCTTTCTTTACAAGACATGGATACGGCTCAGTGTAGGACATCGGGATAGGATCAAAGTTAACCCTATTGCGAGTCTGATTCTGTTTGATATCCTGACGAGGAGCTTGAGCTGGTTGAGCATTAACAACTGGAGCAACTGCAGCTACATATTATTGTCTCTGACGAGGTTTCTTCTCAACTGAAACAGCATGGGTATCACCATCCTTTTTCTTTTGAAAATTCCCAACATACTTTTTAGCACCACTGAAGGCCTCAGCATTAGCAATCCTTCCTTTCTTGATACCTTCTTCTAGTCTTTCTCCAATAGTGACTAGGTCAGCAAAACCAGATGATACACTGCCTACCATCTTTTCCCAATAGAGTGGCTGAAGAGTGTCCATGAACAGACCAGTCAATTCTTTTTCAGCTAATGGTGGCTCCACTTGAGCAGCTAGCTCTCTCCATCGCTGAGCATACTCTTTGAAGGATTCTTTTTCTTTTTGAGCCATATTCTGCAATTGACGGTGGTCAGGTGCCATGTCCAGATTGTACTTATATTACTTTAAGAAAGCATCAGACAAATCCATCCAGCTTTGGATACGGTTCTTATCAAGTCCCATATACCATTTCATTGAAGCACCACTCAAGCTGTCTTGGAAACAATGAATGAGCAGTTTGTCATCTTTTGCATGAGCGGCCATCTTGCGGCAGTACATCACTAAGTGAGTTCTGGGACAGGTGTGCCCCTGGTACTTCTCAAAATTAGGAGTCTTGAATTTTGGAGGAATAACCAAGTCGGAAACCAGACACATGTCCATTGCAGCAGCATTAAAGACATCACTTCCTTCCACGGCTCTTATCCTTTTGTCAAGAGTCTGCCATTGCTCTCTGACTTCTTTAATGTATCCAGGTTCTCCCTGACTTTCAGATTATGGACCAGCAGCATGGTACACGAAAGGATTCTCAGGAGCAGCTTGAGCAACAGAATGCACAACAGGCTGAGGTTCAGTGAACAGTGGAGCTGAAGGTACTGGTGAGACAAACACAGGAGTAGTTGCAAAGGTTGGGGAGAAATTCTGAGGTAACCCAAACTCTGGCCAAGTAGAAGCTGGTTGCTGAGTCAGTGGAGGGTCAACAGTAGCAGATGAAATTTCAACAATCACAGTCCTCTGAGGTGGTTCACCTCTGGCGATCAAAACTTGCAGCATTTCTGTGAGCTTGGTCATACCGGCCTTTAACTCATCAATTTCCATTCTGACTTCGGCGTTATGTTGTTCTTGGTTTTCCATTCTCAATCTGACAGCAGCTCTAGTTCCGTAGTTGTTGTAACACCCCAATTCCCATCGTGAATAAATAATACATAAATAAAATCAGAGTAATTAAAAATTTATTTTTCCGACAGGAACAGAAATGCCACATTTAAATAAACAAAACATCATCCCTACTCATAAATTTGATACATAGCATAAACTAGAATACCCTCAAAGGGGAAACTTTTTCCATATAAATTAAAATTCAATTATGGAATAAAGCGGAAAGATCCATAACTGACTTGTTTTACAAATAAATGGTTTTATAACATCAAAATATAAATACAGAAATAATACAAAATATATTCGACAATTATATACATATATGACATAATCGTTCCCCGACTCCCGTGCTACGTATCAGAGCAGACAGACGACAAAGGACGGAGGACTAATCTCCACACAAAGACCTCCAGCAACTCTAATCTGCAATGCCTCATAGAGCATTATAAAACAGCAGAAGGGTGAGAAATAACAACTAAATCAAGATTGCATAATAATATGCAAACACACATTCAACCACATGTATAAATCATCTCACCCATGCCATCACATACTAACACATATAGCATGCCACAATTACAAAACATATCACACATAATACAACCACAATTATGACCTATGGAACCACACCACCACATCGCCACAAAATATAGCATATATCAATTATACCGACATAATCACATATTCACACATAATGCACACCAAAGTTATGACATAAAGAATCACATCACCACATCACATAACATATGTCTACGTATAAACATATTGCCCATAACCAATGCATTTATCACATATGCACATCAAATTACCAATGCTATCACAATCTCAACACATAACAAATCGATGCACAATTTTCACACATAATCAATCAAATCATGATTTTCCACACATAATGCATCCATGATTTATGTAAGTGCACAGAGACCGACACAACGACTCTATGCAAATGCCATGCGGTACCGACTTCCAATGTTTCTCATCACTAGTTCACTCAGGAACTCTGCTGGAACCATCGCTCGTTACTGAGGATCACTCATGTAACACCCCGTCGGGCCTACGATGTTCACCCGTCGGTTTAGGTCCCCGCATGGGCACACGACGTTTATTGATTGCTTTAGGTCCCCGCATGGGCACACAACCCGATCGCTTTAGGTCCCCGCATGGGCACACGATCGTCTATAACCATCGCTTTAGGTCCTCAGGCGATTCATTCCTCATATTTTCGAGGCTCACGATGTTATAGCAGATTCCCTCAGGAACCAATCCGTCGCTCGTACCCTCATGGTACTCGACTTCACAATATGCATATTATGATGTTTGGCATACAATGACTCATAACATTCATATGCACACATTTACTCATCCATAATCATGCATAACTCAACAATTACAACACATTGCAATTTCTTGCCGTAAGGCCACAAATCATCATCATCACATGTCATCACATGCATTCACATCATATACATCACACAAGTCATACAATATCCATATCAAAAGCACCTTGCATGATACACATCAATTACACATAATTACAACGACAAAAGTCGACAAAACAACACCATTCAAATATCATACATCCATCACCACTGCGTATCAATCATGCACAACATTTCATCACATATATTCACATCATATAACAGCACACAAGCTACACGTTACATAACAAAAGCATATAGCATGATAACACATCAATTGCACACATTGTACGCAATAAAAACCCGACAACCCGACTATTTTCCCAAAAACACGAATTAATTGATTCATCTTTTACCCTCCAAACCATTTTTAATAGAAAGAACTTTTCATTAGCTTTCCAACGCTTCAAACGGGGACCAAAACGGACTTACGGATCAAAAGTTATGAATTTTTGAAGTTTTGGAATTTTTCATTTTCCCAGACCTGCGCGCTGAGCGTGCAAACTGCTTGCTGAGCTCGCTACCTGCTGAACCTCAGCCTTAAAAACACCATTTTTAGACTTCCGGACATCCGTTTTCGATTCCGTAAAAAGCTGCGATCTCAGAATTCAACGTACTACAATATTTTCACTATTAAAAGGTCATCCAACACATTTTCCACGGTTGAAATATTTTGACACATCGTTTTATCAATTTAACCCAATTCCAAACTCGGTCAAAACCACTCGAAAACACACCAACAACCATTCCCGATTAAATATCAACCTATACCAATGTTACCAGACATATCCAAACACTTTTACTCGATCACAACATCAATTTGCACAAAAACGTCGATATATATCAAAAACGCAAAAGTTACAAATTCGACTCAATTCAATCAAACGATCACACTAAAACACGACCCAACATCACACGACTCTACTACGCGATTTATTTCGACTTTCGTCCGTGAAAACATCGATTTCTAACCATTTTTACCATTTCGACCTAAAATGAAAACTATAAGAGAATATCCAAAACAATCTATGAAAACATACACATATACATACACAAGCAAGATATAATTGAAACTTCTCACCCTTACCCGATTATTCACGCTTTAAACGGAGTTATCTTTGATTTTCCTCATTTCCTCTTTTTCTCCTCTTCTTTCTCCCCTTCTCTTTTCTTTCTCTTCTTTTTCTTTCTTTCTCTCATTTTCTCTCTATCTCTTTCTATTTATATATAAAACATAAAACTTACCCAAGCAAAAGACCAAAATACCCCTCAGCCCAAATATCTCCCAAACGCTCTCAAGATGCGATAAAACATAAACAACGATGAAAAATAATATATTGTCAAATAAAAGTCAATAATAAAATAATATATTAATAAAATAATCAAATAGACTCGATTAAATAAAACTGACAAAAACTGGGGAGTTACAACTCTCCCCCACTTAGACATTTTCGTCCTCGAAAATATACCGAGACGAACAACTCCGGATACAACTCACGCATCCGACCAACAACTAACACGCCAACAAAAGCATACCACGAATAACACAAACTGACAAACCACCTTCCTAACAACGACTACAACAACGACACGACAACGACGACAACTACAACGACAAGATGCAAAGCCCATACAATGCACTTGACGACCAACTCACTACCCAAGGACTACCCAAGTTACGAACACACAGGAATTAGCTATGCGCACTCGAACCAACACCATGGAAACGAGCCAACAACACAAACAAGAACATAAAGTTCCACGACACACCATCATCTCAACAATATCAACAAAACCAGAATACCAACATCCTTGTCACACAACAATATTACCACAATGCTACGATTCACCAATCGAACATACAATCAAAACTTCCATTTACATAGTAGCCCATGAATAATATTCAAACCTTCCACGTAACACTTCCATTCTGAAACGTCCAATAGTCTCACCATTCCTACATGTTCTCAATGTTCAACCTATGAACTCTTACAAGTCCCACACGTAAATACAAAATGTGCCACCTCACGCTTCCGCTGCGCACTCTGATTACTCGCAACCATCAAAACTACCATGTATAAAAACTTCCAACTTAACTCATCACGCACGACATTAACTTTACCAATAGGATAATCTGAGCCAAATTCATAACTCATCACGAATTTTAACCATCCTCGCTGTCTTATCCTCTATTCCTTCAGACCAAACCAGTACTCCATATCCTTGTGATTACTAAACACTTCGAATCTAGAACCATAAAGATAATACCTCTAAATATTCCAACACAATACAACCGCGACCAAATCCAAACCCAAAATAGTATAGATCCTTTTATAATTCCTCAATTGTCGTAAAGCATAAGAAATGACTTTACCCTCTTACATTAGCACACTGACTAACTCATCAAAGACACATCACAATACCTCACAACCGGTTCATCAGGATCACGCAGACTCAAAACTGGAGCCGTAGACAACTTCTACTTCAGCTCACAAAAACTCACTCACAACGAACATCCAAAACAAACGACTCACCCTTTGTAAGCCAACTGAGATAACAGAACTACGAACTAAGCAAAGTCTTCCATATCCTGCAGTAACAACCAACTGAGCCCAAAAGCTTCTAATCTCCTTAACCAATTTCGGAGCCTCTCATGTAGAACTACATTTACTTCCGATGGATCCATAACAATACCATTACCTGAAATAACATATCCAAGAAAACTAACCTTTTCCAACCAAAATTCTCACTTGAATAACTTAGCATAAAACTTCGTCTCTTTTTGACACTTGTAATTCAAATCCCAAACACTCTACCTGTTCTTCCTCTGGGTTTATAACAGATCCGAACGTTCTCAATCAAAGCCCTTACGAACTTATCAAAATAAATATGGAAGATACGATTCCTCTACTCCACAGACATTACAGACGCATTACTAACACCAAATAACATCATTGCACGTTGTAATGTCCAACCAAATTCCAAACGATATAAATTCTTAAAGATTTTGCAAAATCTTCCACTGGGTAACTGGTTACTCACATACAAGCTTAACCGAGTGAATAACAGCCTATTCCGATAACAAACATAACTAGTCACATTAAATCGATCAAAGCCTCAACTCACCACTCTTATCAAACAATCCAAGCAATTGCAATCCCACTCAAACTCAACCAAACTATTCCAATTATCTAATCATGAAAGTGGACACTAGTTCTCAATCGTTACCTTACTCCACTGTTAGTAATCCCTACACAAGTCCTTCTCTTAACCGTCCAAATTCCATAAATCCTAACATGTAGCAACAACCAATCCAAAAGAACTCTCAAATATTACATCCACACTTAAGGGTTCTCTCAACATTTCCATTAATGCCTTAAAACTCCCAAGACTTCAAACCTCACCAGAACTCTAAGTTTTGCTTTCCATAATCTCAATACCGTCATACATATCATGCTTGTTATTACATTCAATCACCCCTCCTTTTTGTTACTAACCATACTGGAGCTTTCCAAGACGACACACTTGGCCTCACAATTCTCCTTTCCAGTAAATCTTCCAACTGCTCTATCAGTCCGGGTACTTCTAATACTAACATCCAGTATTCCATCTGGGAATACATCTGAACATCACGTATAACCGGTAGCTCATCACTATGTCCTTTCTACCAATTTCCAGAACACTATCATCACAGACAAAACAAATTTCTTAGTCCCATCTACTAAGGGTTTCCTACTTACTTAGCAGACATAAACCTCAACTATTCACCTTCGTCCAATTAAGTTCAATATCTACTCTTTGAGAACAACCATTAACGATACCCAATCGTTCTCTCTCAAAACTTCCCAACTGGACCAACATACCAAAGTCTCTAATCCGTCTCATCTTCCAGTATAAGGATCTTCATCAACTCATCAAAACAATTCGTAATCATTTTCTTAATTCCAAACAATTCGTTTCACACAATATCAAAGCCGGAAAGACACGTCTATTCCATCCAACATAATTCCCATCTGTTATCAACAAGAGATTAAGGGTGATTAGTTCCTCAATTTGTCAATAGACAACCGACAATCATGATGGGGCATAAACCGTCTTTACCAAACTATAATAGTATTTCTTACATTCTGTGCTCAAAACTACCTAAGGCACAAATCCTTAGTTGACATAAACCTTACCTCTGCAATCCCTCCAGAATTCGGGAACCACACTGTCCAAACAACACTTACAATCTTGCAATTCATAACACACTGAGCCAGCGCTCCACACTTGAAGCAACATGGAGAAGTACCAGCTCCTCCCCCACTTATCTCATTCTAACTCCGGAAGACAAATGATTAGAAAACCAGAAAGTACTGACAGTGTTCCACACACATATCACGTACTAAGGAACAAACAACATCAACAGTATTCAACTGTCACACCAACTGACTCAACAACTTGGCCGGACGGACCGACCGGCTCTGATACCACTTATGTAACACCCCAATTCCCATCGCGAATAAATAATACATAAATAAAATCAGAGTAATTAAAAATTTATTTTTCCGACAGGAACAGGAATGCCACATTTAAATAAACAAAACATCATCCCTACTCATAAATTTGATACATAGCATAAACTAGAATACCCTCAAAGGGGAAACTTTTTCCATATAAATTAAAATTCAATTATGGAATAAAGCGGAAAGATCCATAACTGACTTGTTTTACAAATAAATGGTTTTATAACATCAAAATATAAATACAGAAATAATACAAAATATATTCAACAATTATATACATATATGACATAATCGTTCCCCGACTCCCGTGCTACGTATCAGAGCAGACAGACGACAAAGGACGGAGGACTAATCTCCACACAAAGACCTCCAGCAACTCTAATCTGCAATGCCTCATAGAGCATTATAAAACAGCAGAAGGGTGAGAAATAACAACTAAATCAAGATTGCATAATAATATGCAAACACACATTCAACCACATGTATAAATCATCTCACCCATACCATCACATACTAACACATATAGCATGCCACAATTACAAAACATATCACACATAATCCAACCACAATTATGACCTATGGAACCACACCACCACATCGCCACAAAATATAGCATATATCAATTATACCGACATAATCACATATTCACACATAATGCACACCAAAGTTATGACATAAAGAATCACATCACCACATCACATAACATATGTCTACGTATAAACATATTTCCCACAACCAATGCATTTATCACATATGCACATCAAATTACCAATGTTATCACAATCTCAACACATAACAAATCGATGCACAATTTTCACACATAATCAATCAAATCATGATTTTCCACACATAATGCATCCATGATTTATGCAAGTGCACAGAGACCGACACAACGACTCTATGCAAATGCCATGCGGTACCGACTTCCAATGTTTCTCATCACTAGTTCACTCAGGAACTCTGCTGGAACCATCGCTCGTTACTGAGGATCACTCAAGTAACACCCCGTCGGGCCTACGATGTTCACCCGTCGCTTTAGATCCCCGCATGGGCACACGACGTTTATGGATTGCTTTAGGTCCCCGCATTGGCACACAACCCAATCGCTTTAGGTCCCCGCATGGGCACACGATCGTCTATAACCATCGCTTTAGGTCCTCAGGCGATTCATTCCTCATATTTTCGAGGCTCACGATGTTATAACAGATTCCCTCAGGAACCAATCCGTCGCTCGTACCCTCATGGTACTCGACTTCACAATATGCATATTATGATGTTTGGCATACAATGACTCATAACATTCATATGCACACATTTACTCATCCATAATCATGCATAACTCAACCATTACAACACATTGCAATTTCTTGCCGTAAGGCCACAAATCATCATCATCATATGTCATCACATGCATTCACATCATATACATCACACAAGTCATACAATATCCATATCAAAAGCACCTTGCATGATACACATCAATTACACATAATTACAACGACAAAAGTCGACAAAACAACACCATTCAAATATCATACATCCATCACCACTGCGTATCAATCATGCACAACATTTCATCACATATATTCACATCATATAACAGCACACAAGCTACACGTTACATAACAAAAGCATATAGCATGATAACACATCAATTGCACACATTGTACGCGATAAAAACCCGACAACCCGACTATTTTCCCAAAAACACGAATTAATTAATTCATCTTTTACCCGATAAACCATTTTTAATAGAAAGAACTTTTCATTAGCTTTCCAACGCTTCAAACGGGGACCAAAACGGACTTACGGATCAAAAGTTATGAATTTTTGAAGTTTTGGAATTTTTCATTTTCCCAGACCTGCGCGCTGAGCTCGCTACCTGCTGAACCTCAGCCTTAAAAACACCATTTTTAGACTTCCGGACATCCGTTTTTGATTCCGTAAAAAGCTGCGATCTCAGAATTCAACGTACTACAATATTTTCACTATTAAAAGGTCATCCAACACATTTTCCACGGTTGAAATATTTTGACACATCGTTTTATCAATTTAACCCAATTCCAAACTCGGTCAAAACTATTCGAAAACACACCAACAACCATTCCCGATTAAATATCAACCTATACCAATGTTACCAGACATATCCAAACACTTTTACTCGATCACAACATCAATTTGCACAAAAACGTCGATATATATCAAAAACGCAAAAGTTACAAATTCGACTCAATTCAATCAAACGATCACACTAAAACACGACCCAACATCACACGACTCTACTACGCGATTTATTCCGACTTTCGTCCGTGAAAACATCGATTTCTAACCATTTTTACCATTTCGACCTAAAATGAAAACTATAAGAGAATATCCAAAACAATCTACGAAAACATACACATATACATACACAAGCAAGATATAATTGAAACTTCTCACCCTTACCCGATTATTCGCGCTTTAAACAGAGTTATCTTTGATTTTCCTCATTTCCTCTTTTTCTCCTCTTCTTTCTCCCCTTCTCTTTTCTTTCTCTTCTTTTTCTTTCTTTCTCTCATTTTCTCTCTATCTCTATCTATTTATATATAAAACATAAAACTTACCCAAGCAAAAGACCAAAATACCCCTCAGCCCAAATATCTCCCAAACGCTCTCAAGATGCGATAAAACATAAACAACGATGAAAAATAATATATTGTCAAATAAAAGTCAATAATAAAATAATATAATAATCAAATAATCAAATAGACTCGATTAAATAAAACTGACAAAAACTGGGGCGTTACAGTTGTGTTGAGAAAACATCTTGACGGTGAACAGATAACTGAAGAAGGAGACAGTTGAAATGAGTTTCTGAGGCAACTGGGAAGAAATGCATATGTATGCTCATGGATGCAAGAATGCATGAATGCAACAACCACAAACAAGATCACTCAAAGCACACAGGTTCAAAGGTTCGCTCTGAAGAGAACACCGGAATACCAAGTTGATAAGTCCACACTGATAAGAAATCCAAAGTACCGGGCATGTTGGAAGTCAGGGTTTCCTGCAAACCTGTAAACACCCGCCCATTCTCACATGTGGGTACAAAAAAGCCGGGATCCTCAATTTCAGATTCTCGATTTGAGAAGCAATAGTACATTCATCCCTCGGGGTACAATACTATCGCCAAACAAAGAGGTCGTCCACTGATTCCTCCAAAAAGGATATCCTATAGCAAGTTCCTAGCATTGGGTCCTCGGATCGAGACTGTTCAATGGGTTTGCCACCGAACGTGGTCTGCCACTGTCACATCCCGGGAGGAGTGCCATTACTGAGTCCTCGGGAATGGTCATCAGAGTCGACAATTCCTCAAGAGAATAACTACTGGCCTGTATCAACATACAGTAGCAGAAAGCTCCTGATAGAACCTCGTCTAATTGTAGGGATCGTGATCACCCGCACGTGGCCAACACCACGGGAGCGTCACGCCTGCCCACACTAAAGCCTAGGTGTATGCTCGAGCCTGGGTAGTGGGCTTATCTCTCAGAACATCCCAACCAAAACAAACAGATAACAAGCAAGTCAGACAGAAAGTAGTAAATAAATCAAAGTAGGCTAAACCCCTTAAGGGATGGACCAGCAAGAGGTCAATCTGTCCCCAGCAGAGTCGCCACTTTTTTGTAGCGGCAAAATCGTGAGTATAAGCTATTGACTAACTTAACTCGAAAAGCAAGAGTCGCCACCGCACTTTTATTTTATCCAAAAAGGAAAGGAAAAAGAGCGAACAAAACCTACACAAGCTCTACAACAAGAACAAGTGAAGAGAGTCCGGGTAAGGGGGTTGGTTACGCAATAAGAAGGTGTTAGCACCCAAAACGTCTATAGTACTCTATAGGAGCCCTTTGAAATATCTACCGCTTTTGGTCTGAAAAAGTTTGCTTGTAAAGAGATTGAGGAGATGAGAAGAGAAATTGTTTTTAGGATTTTTGTGTTTGGAGAGACTTGTCGCCTCATGCCTACGTACCCACGATGTGCAATGTAGGATCAAAACCCCGTAGTTCGTGGTACAAAGAATGAAAATTTGTTTGTTTTGATTGTTTTTAAATGTAAAGACAAGTCGTCATTTCCAAGCGAATAATTACGCTTAAAGAAATGAATCATGTCTAAACTTATGAAAAAGTTAAAGGAAAAAGTGCACGAGGGCACAAAAAGAGAGTGATGAGTTTGATGTTTTTTAAGTATTTTGAAAAAAATGTCAATATGCTTATGTAGTTTAGCATTTGATTAAGAAATAAAAAGAAAAGAGTAAATCAACTTGACGAAGTCAAGGTTTGTTTATGAAAGCGGTGAAAGTTTGAAATCAAGAATGTTTTGAAAAAGAGAGAAAGTTTTGAAAATTGAAGAATGGGGAGGAGAAGAAGTGACTATCCTAAAGCATAAAGTAAAAGCTAAGGAAAAGAATAGCCTAACCATACAAGTAAGCTTCCAAGTCTTTGAACCATAATTGCAAAGCAAAGGGAGAAATGTCCTAAGTTCTAAGTCCAAGGTTCCAAGAATTGCATTGGATGTCCAAGGTCTAGGTGCAAAGCTCCATGTCCGTTGCAAAGGATAGTAACCATAGTCCAAGATTAGAAGCACAAGTTTTTTAGAGGTTTTAGCCTTTATTAATGTTTTAGGTCCAAGTGGACAAAGAGAAAAAGGCATAAGCATAAACATGTGTCCAACGGATAAAGGAAAAATTGCGAAAGCATAAACATGATATGAAATGATAAAATGAGGCATAAAAGTAAAAGAGATAGGGTGCGAAAAGTAATTGTAAAGAAGTTAGTACAATAGTAAATGTTAGTAAGTTAGTAATTAGTAGTTAAAGTTAGTGATCAATTATAATTGAATATTTGCACTTAGGTCAAGATTAATGAGAACTCATTAGAGGATTGATAAGACCAAAGCCTCCTAACAACAAGTTCCATAAGTTTTGAACCAAAAGACAAATAATCAACTATTTTTGATATTTATTCCGAGGCGGGACAAATTTTGGTCTATGTTAAGCGCACGCCGAGTAATTTGTTCGAGCAATTACCCTACGAATGAGGCCGGCCATGAGATATATGTGTTAATGCACGCGAGATAAACGATATAGGGATCGTTATCCTAAAGCAATGCCACACGAAAAGAAAAGGTGGTAATGATCTCGTCTCGATCGAAATTCAACAAAGGAATTCCACGATCACTTCGACTTTCATCGATCAAAAAGAAAATAGATGAAGAAAAATGGATCTAAAAATTATGATCCACACAACCAAGCAACAATAGAAAAAAAAAAGGAAAGAAATCAAATGGAAAAAAGAATTAAAATATTTTTCAAGCTAATTTTTTCAAGAAATTTTTAAAGTAAGATTCAAGTCAACAAGTTAAAAAAAAAAAGATTAAGATTAAAAAAATAATAATAGAAAGATTATTTAAAGTAAAAACAAGTTTAGTAGAGAATTAATAAAAAAGTAGAGAGTTAATAAAAAGAATAGGGAGGGAGGTTTATGGAATGAAAATGGAGGTGGTGGTGCGCTAGGCCCATGCGGCCCAAACTCTACATAATCTTTCTTTTTCTTTTTGTTTTTGAACTACAAAAATGGATTAAATACAAAGCAAATAAAAATCAGAAAAAGAAATGAAAGAGAAATGTATCTTCTTCTTCATTGAGCGCGGAACTATTCATCACCATGCCAAGAAAAATACACTTCCATCAAATCGGAGCGGCGGGAGGCGAAATCAGGACAGAAACGATCGGAATGTGAAGGAGATTACGAATGTATATTCGATTTCATATGACGATGCTTGAGTCAACCGAATCGAAACCGCAAAGATTTGATGAAAAAGAAGCTTCAATACCTTTCAATGGTGAGAGATGTTCTTCCTCTTCTCTTCTTTTGAATTAAACACGGATCCTCTGAAGTTGTTGCGAAAACGCAAAAGTTTTGCTATGTGCGAGCTTTGTGCGATGCGAATCAGATGGTGATGTGTTGGATTGATGAATTTGAATTGAGTTGAATTCTTGTTGTTGTGAATCGATGATGTTGTTGAGAAATTCAATCAATATTGAATGATTTCTTTTGTTGTGTACAGGTCGAGAATGATTTGGAAGTTTATTGAAGTTGATTGAAGATGGAAGGTGGATTGAAGAAAGTGACGTTTTGCAAAATTTTAGTTTGGTATTTGGAGAATGAATTGAAGCTTGAAGATGAATTTATGAGTGAAGCTTGAGTATGGATTTTGGCAGAGTTTTTGGGGCTGTGCAAGCTTGGAAAAAATGAAGAGGAGAGGCTTGTATTTATAGCAAAATGAGGTGAGGTTTGGTTGAAAGTTTAATTGTCGTTTCCATCTTTTTTCTACGTTTTGGTGTATGGTCGATGGCGTGAGGTGTGTTCACGGCTTGCGTTTTGATTCTTGCTTCTCTCGTGCGCTTCGCGTGAGACTCGGCTGGAGCTTGTTGGAAGCGGTTTACGGCTTGTAATGTGATACGGCTTCATTTCCCACCTGCAGTGCAGCGTTTTACTGCTGCAGTTTTAATTGCCCATGTCGTTTCGTTTGGCTTGGAAGCTGTGTTGTCTACGGTTAGCTTGGATGACGTATGGGAAAGTTCAGCTTGGTAGTAGCTTGTAAGAGAAGTGGCATTAGCAAAATGGCTTGTGTAGTATCTTGTTAACACAATTTTTTTTAAAGAATGAGTGTAGTAATGGGCTTCATGGGCTTAGAACGTGTAGGCCTTGATTTTTTTGGTAGAATTGAATTGGGGTTAAAATAGTGATAAAAAAAATGGTTATAAAAAAAATTGGTTTGGATAGTTGTGGATAATTGGGTATTGGATAATGAAAATAGGTTCCTAAATGGACATTAAAAAAATGGATTTTTAAATGGATATTGGATTAAATTGGATTTGGAAGTAAAATGGATAATGGATATAGATTTGGATAATTGTTTATCAGATATGGAAATGAAAAATGGATATGGAGAATTTGGATATATGGATAGTGTAAAATGGGTTAGAAAAAATGGTTTAGATAGCAAAAAGTGGAATATGTGAAAAATGATTAAAAATGTGAATAGTGTTTGGAATGAAAAATGGTCTATGAAAATGGATCATGGAATTGAATGGATAGCCAAGCTATATTTTTTAGCCCAAAACCAAACTTGAATTTTTCACAAGCCTCTGATAAACATATGCCACATAACCAGCCACAACTGAAACAACGGCCATCTGAATCTGTTTGAACCCAAAACTCATATGAACCACTGCCTGATAAACTGAAGAATCTAAGCACCAGACGTCTTGCTTTTGAACAAACACCTGTTGACTTGAAATCACTTCATTGTCTTTGACAAACCTGCACAACACACAGAGAGAGAAACAAGCAAACGGGAGCACATTTTTTGTATTTTGGTTAGAGGTTAGCAAACAGAAACAAGTAATAAAGCAAGTGAGAAAAATACACAGATACCAGGGAGAAACACAAAATGTGATCTTGTTTGTGGTAATGATATGCAAATGAAAAAAAGTGGAAAATCTTAGGGGTAAAAATTAGGGTCTTACAGGACGTCTGAATTACATATAAAGATTCATATCCGTCATGACCGTGACATGCACGCCGATCTTCAAACTACTCAGAAAGAATCAAAGCTGCGTATGGACAGAAGACTCCTAAAAGGCTTTCGACAGTATCAATGAATATTTGGTGAATCCACCGATTCTGTCTCCTCTAGTGGAAGGAAGAACACTGATCATCTACCTAAAAGTCTATTATACCCTAACTTTTGACCACCAAGATTTCCCATCATTGTGAGAATCATCATCACAATATGGATGTACCCTCATGCCTCATCAATCCTCTCAAAGATTGTTGAGCACTCACCACAATTAAGAATTTAGGGTTTTGAGCCCTCTCTGAGCACTTAGACAAGGGATCAATCAAGAATTAACATGATCTTTAACTTATCTAACCTCTCCAAACACCTATAAAGGATCAAGAGATCTCCCACATCAAGGATCAAGCGCAGAAGTTGCCACATTTCAAGTGGTTTGAGCCTCTAAACACCCGATGTCACCAAATTAGGGTTTTCATCGACTGAGGCCTCCAAAGTGAAATTTTCATAGGGAATTGAGCCAAGGCTTCAAAATATCACTCAATATGTTAAAAATAACCCTAGGAGTCCCTTTGCAAAGTTAAACCACCCTCAGAGAAAGCATTCCTCAAAAGTCGGGAATTAGGGTTTCTCCACGACGAACCGCTTCGGAGCCAAAAGTCAAAACATGAATTTTTTTGGCAAAAATGATCCTTATGACTCATATTCTCATAAAATATGATCTATAATGTCATTTGAACAAGAATTGGTCAAGAAATCATGATAACTTGTAAAAGGGGTAATCTTGAAAAATTGAAAATTTTTCTAAGTTGCTAAATTTGAATGGTTTTGGTGCCAACTTCCAAGGACCATAACCTTTTGATCCAAGCAGCCATTTTGAGTGATCCAAAGCTTGATTTGTAGGTCTTTCTACTTTCTACAAAAGCTTCAACTACCTCTAACTCCAATTCTTCATAGATTTTTAGTTATGGGTGGATCAAAGTGGTGAAAAAATCAAAAATCAAACACTTAGTGAAAACTGCCTGAGTTTTCAGCCTTGAACATCAATGTTCATAAGGATTTTTTAGTTGGATTCAAATAGTTTCAAGACAAACCATGATCACATATGGATTGTATCATGTTAGGGATTTCTAAAAAGCACACGAGCTTTCCATAACTCCATCTGAGCAAGGAGATATGATCCTCCCAAAATGGCACTTTCCAACTGTCATGTACAAGGCAGTTTTGTGCGCTTTTGCTCGAGCTGGCCAAATTGTGCAATCTTAAGCCTTGTCACACTTCTGAAAACATGTAAGGATCTTATCCAAGCTAGTACCTATGATCCACAAGCCTTGCAAGTCAAGACATCATCCCTTTTGGTATGTGAAATTCAATGTTCCAAATCCAAAAACTCCAATTTTGTTTCAAAGCATTCAAGAGGTGCATTGAGGTGGCATGGACTGATTCTTTAATCACTGAATGAGTCAAGCCTTATCCCTGCAACAGAAGACCATAGGCATGTGCTCTAATCTCAAGTCAATGATCATGGAAGACTAGAATTCCTTTATGCAACCATTGGCCACAATCCTGTACCAGTTGCCTTTCACTATTGCTTGCAAAACAAACTTGCTCTACTATAAATAGAGCTCATTTGTGATCAGTTTGAGTACACCAAAGCACCCAAACTGATGCTTTCCTCAAAATCTCTCTTTCACTCCAAATTTGCCTTCTCTTGCAAGTCACTATCGGGTTTTGCATTTGAGAACAATTCTGTCTAAACCAATGATGCAAACACCTCACATACATCATATGTAAGTGTTTCAAACACATAAACAACATCTGGAACATCAGAATCACAAAGTGGTATCCCATTTGCTCAAGTTCAAGAACCTGCTGCAGAAGGATTCGAGCTGGTCAGACCAAGAAGTTTCCAACCACTCTAAGCATTCAAACACATTCCTTGACACCTAAGGAAGCTGTCCAGATCATTGGAACACATCTGTAACATTTCCATCATCAAGCTCGATCACCAGCTGCAAGAGGTAAGCCTGAAGCCTTCAAACTCTATATTACATGCATCATAAATGAATGTTTAAGTTACCATCTTTTTCCTGCATGTATATAGAGTGATAACCCTCAATCAATTGCCATGAATCAATCGTGTATGGAATTTCATTGTGTTTATGCAGAAACTAGGGTTCTTGAGGTTATCCTTTGATTTCTCACTCTATACTCAATATAAATGCAATTAATCTATATGGTTGTGATCCTTGTTCAAAAACGAACAAGATTGGTGTTTGAATCGTGCAAAACCATTGAGTAATCAGAGAGAAAAGTGAGAAAACGCAAATCTAGGGAAAACAGGGCATGCGGGCAAGAACTCTTGTTCTTGGCGCCCTTTTTCAAATTTTCAAATATTTGAATTTTTTATATTTTATTTAATTGATTCAAAAATTAATTTCTCTCTGAGTTTTAATGTTTTTGGATTGATTCTTTTTTTCAAAATTCATAAAAATGTTGAAATATTTTATTCTGCAAAAATTTCACAAAAATATTATTTATTTGATATATTTAATATTTTCATAAAGAATTTTTTTTTTGTTTTTAACATTTTAAAAACATATTTTCTCTTGATTTTTCAAACTCAATTGATTTTTAAATAATTCTAGGGATAAGACATGATTTTTAAAACATTTATCCTAGATCATAATTTGTTAATTTTGATCATTTGAATTTGAATTTTTATTCAAATAAAAATACATTTTTAACCAAAATTAAGGTTTTGATCATTCACACCCTCACAAATCTTTTTCGAAACACTTTGGGCCTCTTGATAGAGTGTAAGTCCCATCCCTTTGTAAATAAACAATTTTTGGGCCTCAGTCATTGTATAAGTCCCGATACGATTTCAAAAATCTCGGTGCGATCGCCACTTTTAAACAATTTTCCTCTGGGCCTCCCTTGTGTTGTAAGTTCCATCTTGCTTCTTTTTCAAACACTTTTGGGTCTCTTGATAGAGTGTAAGTCCCATCCCTTGTACATACAAAACCTTTTTAGGCCTCAGACATTGTATAAGTCCCAGTACAGTTTTCAAAATAACGGTGCGATCGTTGTTTTTTCATCTGGGCCTCTCCTTGAGTTGTAAGCCCCACCTCTTGTACAAAAATAAACTTTGGGCCTCTAATAGAGTGTAAGACCCGCCTCTTTTGTAAAAATACAATAAATTTGGTCATCAGTCATTGTATAAGTCCCTATGTGATTTTCAAACTACGACG
Organism: Lathyrus tuberosus; assembly: GCA_022829125.1. Taxonomy (NCBI): domain Eukaryota; kingdom Viridiplantae; phylum Streptophyta; class Magnoliopsida; order Fabales; family Fabaceae; genus Lathyrus; species Lathyrus tuberosus. The sequence continues at coordinate 6,403,021 of JALAZF010000349.1, forward strand.
CGATCGCCGCCTTTTCAAAAGAATTTATTTGGGCCTCTCCTTAAGTATAAGCCCCAAACTTTTTTTCAAAACATCTTTCTCTTTTGATTTAGATTCAAACTCATAGTTGTTATCAAAACTTTCTTTAATTTCCTGAATAACTAACCATACTACTGTAGTGCTAGAAGCTTGCTCACCTGTAAGTTCTATCAGCTTTCTTTTAAATACTTGCTCATATATATCTCATCTGTATATATATATATATATATACCTGTATATCTTGCTTAGAGTTTTCCCTGGCAATTAGGTCTAGGATTAGATAAAGCCAGTGGTCACTCTTTCAACACAGTCAAAACTAGTTCCCCATAAGAAATTCCAGATACAGTCTTGCCTCCTCTTGGGCTTATACAATATGGAACAGAGAAAGGCATTATTCCCGGTGAAACTTTTCTCAAGACTGTCACTATTAGAAATTTGTCAAGAAAATCATTTCCCCCAGGGAGGATTAATTCCCGGTGAAACCTCTCTTGAGTTTTTTCAAACCCTAGAACTGTTCACTACAGAAAGGACTAATTTCCGGTGAAACCTTTCTAGAACTTTTCTTAAGTTTGGACCCACAGGCTTCCTAAAAGCATCCCCAGGCTCCTTTTGGGCTTTGTACAAGTACCCGCAGGCTTCTTAGAAGTTCTCATGCCTCCTCTTGGGATTAGTACAAGGACCCAAAAGACCTCCTACAGGTATAGGACAAAACCTAGTCATCAATTGTTAGAGCAGTCCTTTCAAAAGTCAAAACATCAGACCAATTTAGGGTTGATTCTCATCCCTTAAAAGTCAGCCTCCTCTTGGGCATCATACAAAGATAAACCTTTGCATACCAGTAGACTTGGACAGTCTAATCTCCTCTTGGATCTCAAAGAAACCCTCAAGTTTCCTAAAAACACAGGAAGTACCCTGATCATTTCATCAATCACACACAGAGTTAAAACCCCATAGGTTTCAAAACTCAGTCTTTAAACTCTCACTATAAATATCCCTAGCTAGGGTCAAATCACTATCCATAAACCTAAATCAGAACCTCATGGTCTCTGACATTTTCAACTCTTCTGCAATCCCCAGCAAGAGTTGATTCCCCAATTTGGACCTGCCTCTGGATCTCAATAATCCTCAGCAGAAGTTAGCCTCCTCTTAGGCTTCATATAAGGAATTCCCTAACCAGCCTCCTCTTAGGCTTTGTATAATGATCATCCTCAGCAGCTTTAGCCTCAATCTTGGGCTTTGTACAAGACACCCCAATAAAAATTCCCTAGTGGAGTCATCCTTCTTTTAGCCTCAATCTTGGGCTTTGTATAAGACACATATAAATATTCTCCAGCTGAGTCAGTCAAAACTTTTTAGCCTCAATCTTGGGCTTTGTACAAGACACCTAAAAACACTCTCTTGTTGAGTCAATACCTTTTTAGCCTCAATCTTGGGCTTTGTACAAGACATATAAAACCTCTCTTGTTGAGTCAGTACCTTTTAGCCTCAATCTCGGGCTTTGTACAAGATAGATAAAACCTCTCACTAGTAGAGCCAATCCTTTTTAGCCTCAATCTTGGACTTTGTACTAGACAGACAAAATATTCCCCGGAATAAATCACTTCCTCCCAGCATCCTCTTAGGCTTTGTATAATGATCTCTCCAAAAGAGTCAGTCCCTTTTCAGCCTCAATCTTGGGCTTTGTACAAGACAGATATAAAACTCCCTAAATAGAGTCAACCTTTTAGCTTCAACCTTGGGCTTTGATCAAGGCACACAAAAACCAACATCCCCTTAGAGGAAATAAAAAATCTCTCTGCAGGAAGACATTTCTCTGTAAATCACATGATCAAAACAGACAATCAAAAAACCCTAATCCCAGATAACTGTTGTAAGTGGCACACTTGTTGATTAAAAAATCCAAGCTGTAAGTCCATCTCTTATCCTGGTAAATCTCTTCTCTCATTTAATTGTTGTAAGTGGCTAGCCTATGGATTATTTACATCCAAGCCAATGTCCCTCTCTTAGCATGAAAAAATCCTAAGGAAAAATGGCATTGCTCTACACTGAGTTAAAAAAATTTCCTTCAAGTCATCATCCCTTGTAAAGGAAATTATGGCATTGATGGACACATACATTCCTAGCTAGTGAAAGTGAATCAGTTGTCAGTTCTAAAGAAGAAAGGGAGAAAGAAAATAGTTCCATCTGGGAATCTACAATACCTCGTTCTTGTTAGAGCAAGAGTTGTCTCTACAAGTCGTCTCTATGTTTTGATGATAACAATGTGTATTTGTGAAAGAACTATTTTATGTTCTAACGTGTGTTGTGTGTAGATCATAATCAGAAGAAGATATCAGGTCCAGTAAGCACCAGCCAGACGAGCGTAATTAATTATATGTGAAGTTACTATGTGTGACACAAGTCGCAAGAAGCAAGTATGCTTTTGTATCTGATCATAATTAGTCAGATCCAAGGATGCTGATATTGCTGTTGCAATGCTCTTATGGATGCTCTCTGAGAATGGTTATGATTCTGAAGATAGCGAAGCTTCTGAAGAGATAATCTTCTAGAGAACTGAAGTGCTGAAGATTCCAATGACTTGAAGTTCTGAAGGATGAAGGCTCTGAAGACCAAGTGCAGAAAGGCACTGAAGGCTTATGTGTTCTGAAGATTATGGTTCCAAAGGTCAAGTGCTGAAGACTCTAAAGACAGATTCCTAATAGACAAGTTCTGAAGATTCTGAAGACTTGAAGCAGTGAAGATAACGGGTTTCAAGACAAGTGCTGAAGTTCTGAAGACAGATTCCTAATGGACAAGCTCTGAAGATAGAAGACTTGAAAGATCTGAAGACCCTGTTATAAAGTCTCTACTCATGCTTCAATTAATTACCATCAGAAGCCTCTGAAGATTTGAAGACAAATGTTACCGTTAGCAATGATTGTACTCCGTTCTAAAAGACCAATCCAATCACTTCTACAGTAAAAAGAAGATATGGCAGTACAACTTTAATCATTGCATAACGACTCTTTTCAAATGGCCAAAAGCTCTCCAACGGCTATATTTTACTTCGCTATTTAAAGGAAAGAAGGATGCGTTTCTGAATATGTCGATGTGATGATAGTCGCAACGATCAGTTATCGTTGTTACACTAAATATTCAAAGCTATCACCATTAACACACGAAGACTGTTGTTGAAGCTCAAAGATCATTATTCAATACAACAACAATCAATTAGAATAGAAGATGTTGATGAACAAGACAACATCACAAATTAGTCAAGTCATCAACCAACTACATCATCTATGAAGATCAAAGATTAGTAGCAAGGGAGTTGTTGCTCGAGGCTTGCTCAACAAAGAAGATGAAGAATTCTCAAGATGTTATTCAACTGTCAAAACATGTACATCTTGTTAGAATCATGTAGTTTGCAAGGAGCTGTTGCTCATATCTTGCTCGAACACTTGTGTGTTCTTTTGTACTTAAACCTAGGAGTAATCTGCTTGTTAAGAAGCATCAATGTAATCTCCTGAACAACTAATTCTATGTGAATTAGGATTCCTCAAGTGATCAGTGTGATTGGAGACTTGAGAAAACAATGGCGAGATGTCATTGTGGAAAATCCTGGAAGAATGGTCAGTAAACGTTATATTCGTTAAGTCGAATCCCTGAACGTTTAGCTGTGAAATCCTGATAGTAGAACTTGTGAGATTGGAACCTATTAGGTCAATGTTCGTTATATTCATTAAGTTGAATCCCTGAATGGTTCGTTGTGGGTTAGTCACAGCTGCGGTTGTGCAGGTTGTTAGTTACCGCCTGTTGCCCATGCATCTGTAACCGAGATTGATTATAGTGGATTAAGTCCTTGTGTTCAAGGAGAAATCATCTGAGGGGGTGGACTGGACTAGCTTGGGAATGGCTCAGGTGAACTAGGATATATCGTGTGTCCTTTACTCTTGCTTATGCTTTCATTTATTGTTTATGTCTTTCTACCAATTATTAGAACCTTACATAAACAAATCAGAATCTTGAAACTTAACTCTGATAACCTTCCGCACGGCAAGTTCTGAATCATGCATATCTTATTCAGACTCTTCATGTTACTTATGCCTTAGGAAGTACAAGATCTGAATAATGTATCTCGAGTCAGAGTCTTTCAACGAACTCTGATATTCTCTTAGCGCTTCAATGATAAGAGGCGGAAAGTTTTTAAAAGTAAATACACAATTCAAACCCCCCTTTCTTGTGTCTTTCTCGCACCTTCAGTTCTCAGTGTTCCGGTATTTCAACTGTTCAGAGTCAGCAATCTTCTGGGTCTCCGTATCAGGGACTTCCTCAGAATCAATGGTCATACCGCCGTCAGCCACATCAACACGCCTGACAAAGACCAAGGAAGCCAGAAAGGCATTTCACTCAGTTTCCAATGTCATATAGTCAGACACTGACAGATTTGATCAAGGGTGGACTGATAGTGCCAAAGAAGATAGATCCAGTGATTCCTCCATACCCACCAGGTTTTGATGTCAACGCTCGTTGTGACTATCATGCTGGGGCACAGGGGCATTCAACTGAAGACTGTAAAGTGCTCAAGAGTAAGGTTCAGACACTACTTGACTCCAATATGTTCTCATTCACGCCTCGGGGTATTCAGATCAATAATTCTTCTTCATCTAGTAATGCGGGTTCATCAGTCCATGTTATGGAAGAAGTCACCGAGAGCAGTTGTGCAGATGATTATCAAACTGACTTCGATGAGCAATTCTGAAAATGGCTAGCTCAGTAGCAAATCAAGCTTGGAAAGCCTAGTTCCCCGAAGCTGGCAATCATTATATCATGTCATTTCTTTGCAAGTTTCTTTTCTGTTAAAGTGCGAACTCATTTGTAAAACTTGTTTGTTTTTTATTTATGATGATAATGAAATAAATATGCATGTTTTGATTAAATCCATTTGTGTTCACTCATACCTTTTTATCGATATCATATGCTTGTTTAAGTAGAATCCAGGGGAGGATGACGAAATCGAAGACGCAAAACTTCTGATTGTATGCTTTTGAATAAAACCATGTTGATGATGTACAAGCATTGTTTCAAATCCCTAAACACCGGAGATATAAGGAAGATACTCCCTTGTCAACCTCATTGAGCCTAGAAGTAGGAGTTTCTTTCTGAAAATGAAAAACACTCAACCTTAACCTGGGGCAGGGTAGGTGTCAGTTAATTTGACCGAGTGTTCAAATTTCAAAACGAGTGTCCCATTAGAGGATCAATTGCATCTATGGTTATCCCTCACCAACCGAAGAGTGAGGCAGGTACAACCCTTTCAAACAAGTTAGACAACTAGTGTCACACGATTTGTTCAAAAAAAGGGGGAAGAATCAAAAGAAAAAGAAAAAGAAAGCCCGATAAGTCAAAAACTTGAAAAAAAGTGACTTAGGCAAAAGTTAGAGGATCCCGCTGGACTTCGATATCGAAAAATTCAAAAGAATCAGTCCAAGCAAAATCAGGGAAAATAAAAGAATAAAAAGTGGAAAATAAGAAGAAAAAAAAAAGAAAAAATCCTCGATAAAGAACAAGTCGTGTGACTAGAGATACCAAAGACAAAAGGGGTGATTGTCACTCCGAAAATCGTGGGGGGTTCTTTCTATCCTCCTACCATTCATTAACATTTTTGAAAGGTGAGCGCCTGTGTCAAGTTAGCTGAACGTAGGATTGGAGAACATCAAGGAAAATGGGTGGATTAAAACAAAACTTTGAGCCTTATATCCTTTCTTTCTCAAACCGTGAACCATACCACGTTACAACCTTCGAAAGACCTAATTGAAGCAGGGTTGTTTCGAAAGCATACTTCGGTAAAGATCGCGTCGAAGCTGACTCCTAAAAGGATTTTCTTACCATTCATGTTGGTATCGGTGACATTTTGATTAGTGATTTATTCACTATATGTCGCAACACTTTTTCAGTGAACAGACTTGGATTTCAAAACTGTCATATGCATTGCATTAAAATTATCTTTTCAAAACAAATTGTTTTACTTGCGAGTAAATACTTGACATCAGGAGAGTTTTTGCAACGGAAGGATTGATCAAGATAAGATGCAAAATGCCTGAGTACTCCGTTGAGCAAGGGCAAGTCATATTAAAGGGGCAATTCATTCCAAGATTCAACCAATCTAGGGCAATCAGGTCGATATTAGACAAATCTCTCGAAGGTCAGCTAGTCAGAGGTACTCCTTCGTAGATCAGCCGGTCAGGGGCAAAATCATTTCAAGGCTGGAGCAGGCCACCCAAAAAATCACAAGAAGTTATCCTTTTCAGAAGGAGATTGATTCGAAGCACTTCCCCAAGGTTCAAAATATTGGGGCAGTTCATCTCAGGCCATCAGGGTACAGAGGTCCCAAGTTTCCTTTTAAGGCAGACTCTTACAGAGATCCCACAGGCTGGGGTAAGAGTGGATACAAAGGAATGTTTCATCTCCACACTTTCAGAGCTATTCAAACAAGTTTTGTTAATCTTCAAGTTGAAGACGAATGTCGGGAAGTCGTGCTAACCATTCCCGTAACCTTTCAACCAGAAACCTTGTAACCAGACAAGACACTTTTCCAACGTCAACCGTACCTAACCTACCATGATGCCATCAGTCGATGTCGTCATCATCATTGCATAATCATATCATTCCATAATAATTTGCATAGCGTATCATAGCATGAAGCCTTGTACAACCGAATATAAATCCAAAGCCCACTTTGCTGGAATCTTCCTAAATCCAAAAGCCATTCCCTATTGGTAATCACCAAAAAGTCCAATCCCTATTGGCAACTCATTCTAAAATCCAATCCTCATTGGTACCCCTGAAAAATTTCACCTTCGAAAAATCAATCACCCTCAGGTTTCACCTGTCCTTGCTAGTAAAGTCCAACTGTATTTGGCACATTCTTCTTTCCCCGGTAGCCTAAGCATACATCGGCATTCTGCATATAGTAATCATTGCATCCTCAAATCGCGTAGCATTTCCATTTCGTATGGAGCATTACACCATGGAAAGAAAATTCAAACTTATGCATGCGGAGCATAAGCCAGATTTGGTACCTTGTATAGAAGCCCAAAGTAATTTTCAATTAAGGCAGTGACATATCCCCAGAGAGAATGCCGAGCCATTCCCCAACAGACATTTCCCTCAACCTCTGCTTACCTTTCTTTTGGGTCGTAGGTCATACGTTGATTTTACCATCGATCAGTCCTCATCCATCAACCCTTTGATGACGATATTCCAAAAACAAGATTTTATTTCCGTCAAACCCCTTTGACGACGTGTTCCCTCGGTCAGGTTCTTTTTCCGTCAATTCTTTGACGATGTGTTTCTTCGGATAGTATTTCTTTCCGTCAATTCTTTGATGATGTGTCCCTTCGGTAGGGTTTTCAGGTTTTCTTTCCGTCAAACCCCTTTGACGATGTGTTTTCTTCGATTAAGTTCCTTTCCGTTAAACCCCTTTGATGATGTGTTCCTTCGGGTATGTATTCTTTCTGTCAAACCCCTTTGACGATGTGTTTTCTCTGATTTTCTTCCCGTCAAATCCCTTTGACGAGGTGTTTCCTTGGGTTCTGTTTCCTTCCCGTCAAATCCCTTTGACGATGTGTTTCTTCGGATATGTCTTCTTTCCATCAAATCCCTTTGACGAGGTGTTTCCTTGGGTTTTGTTTCCTTCCCGTCAAATCCCTTTGACGATGTGTTGCTTTGGATAAGCTTTCTATCCATCAAACCCCTTTGACGAATTGGCGTCTTCGGTTTTATTCCCAACTTTTGGTTGGTATCCTTTATCCCAACTCTTGGTTGGTACCCTCTGGTTTTATCCCATCTCTTGGTTGGTACTCTCTATTATTCTAACTCTTGGTTGGTAATTTTCTTTTATCCCAACTCTTGGTTAGTACCCTTTGGTTTTATCCCAACTCTTGGTTGGTACTCTCTGTTATTCCAATTCTTGGTTGGTAATTTTATTTTATCCCAACTTTTGGTTGGTATCTTTTGGTTTTATCCCAACTCTTGGTTGGTACTCTCTGTTATTCCAACTCTTGGTTGGTATCTTTGGTTTTATCCAAGAGTACTATTGGTTGGTATCTTTCGTTGCGAGCTTGCTTTCGGTTAGCATCTTCTTTCCCAACTCTTGGTTGGTAATCTTTGTTTGGCGTCTCTCATCCCAACTCTTGGTTGGTAATCCTCGGTTGAACTCCAACTTTTGGTTGATGTATTGTACCTGTTCACTATCCCAACTTTTGGTTGATATCTGCTATCTCTGAGTCCACCTTCGGCTGGCAATAACTTTATCTTGTATTTCCCCACAGGTTGCAAATTTCTGAGTTATTTTGGTATTCAACCTCCGTGTACCTTGAATGTCTGAAAGTCATTGCTATCATCCTTTCAGGTCCAAGTCGATTGAATAGGGGCAGCTGTTGCACCCCAAAATTTGCCCTCTTGTTTTCTAACCTTTACTGGCTTTTATTTCGCATTCATTTTCATTTTCAATTAGGTCATACTTTATATTCATTCATTTGCATTGGGCTCCTAAAACATGGGATCAGAGGATGTGCTTGTTATCGGTGTTCGGCCTATTGAGAGGTGATTCAATTGGGTCCTACTTCAGGCAAGTTGAAATAAATGTGAATTCAAATTATCTTGAAGGTCTTCTTATTCAGAGGTTCACCAGGCTTTAGGGTGTATATCAACGAGGATTAGGGTTCTTATTCATGGGTGAGTTTGTGGACAGTCATCAACTGAAGATCATTGGTTAGGGGTTGCTTGTTATCGGTGTTCGCATATTCAGAGGTGATTCAATTGGGTCCTACTTCAGGCAAGTTGAAACAAAGGTGAATTCACATTATCTTGAAGGTCTTCTTATTCAGAGGATCACCAGGCTTTAGGGTGTATATCAACAAGGATTAGGGTTCTTATTCATGGGTGAGTTTGTGGACAGTCATCAACTAAAGATCATTGGTTAGGGTTTTCTTGTCAAGGATGTTTTGGTAATCATGCTTCTTTCTACGCTTCATGCCTTATCTTCAGCTTCAGGGAATTGTTCTTGTGTTAGTTTATGGTGCAAGAGATCAAGTTAGGGACCTATATTATTGTTGTCCTCTCAGTTGCTTGTTGCTAGTTGTTTGTGATGCAAGTTAATGTGGATATGAGATGGTAGTTGGGGATTCATTAAGTATGCAAGTTCGATTGGAATTTGAAGTTTGATTTGGGATTTAAGTTGTTCAATTGGTCAAGTGTTTTGAGCATACAGAGTGTGAAAGGGGTCCAGGTGGATTACTTGGAATTCAAGATACCCACCCATTAAACTAAGTCCAATTATCCACTTATGATATTCATTTCTAAACATCCTTGTGCTCATTTAAGATCCATTAACCCATTCAAATACCCAATTATCCAATATCCAAATTTCACATCTAAATTCAATTTCATATCAAAACCACAAATCCTTTTTTTTCCATTAAAACTATTTCATATCCATATCCATCTTAGTTCATTTCCAAATCCCTATTATTTAGCCCATATCCATTTAAAACCCAAATGCCCACTTAATTTCAAAATCATATTCACATATCGAAAACCACATTTTTTAGTACATATCCATTTTATTTTTCTTAATATCCATTCTAAATCCATCCAAGTTTTGATCCACTTATTCATTTGGATAACCATTTTGTTAAAACCAAAATTCCACATTTCAAACCACTTTTTTATCCATATTTTTAAGTCCATTACACACAAAAGAAAATGTCAATAAGTATGTGGTACAATTAGCTGGCAACATCTAATTATCACTTGCATCACAATATAACCAATGCACAAAAGCTTCATGATGCACGAGCCAAACAAGCAACACCCACTACAGTAATACGCAGCCTCCTAAGTTCAAAACTTGTATCAGCTATACCCCACATATAATACACTGCAGCAAAAAAATTAACAGAAAAGGGAAAAGAAATACATGGCAGAATTTGGAAAATGCGTGATAACTTGCACGACTTTTTCTAACAGAATCACATCATCAAACTTGTGAATTCCCCTAACAGAATTTACAAGTTGAAATTATATTCTACCCCTGGCGTCATGTTATAAAAGTAGCACCCTCTTCATCATTTTGAATGGAGGAAAACTGCAGAAACTTCACTCACCATCTTCAATTAGCCTCACTTTTCAGTTTCACAAATTCTTCAACAATTCACTCAACATCTTCAATTTAAAAAGCTGCAAAAGAAACCTTCATCACCAATTCTCCTTCAATTCACAATAATCTGCAGAAAACCACAACGTTGTAACTTCAACATCACCATAACTTCGAACCACCTGCAAGTTCAAATTCCACAACATCAAACCTGCAAAGCAATTCACGCAAGAATTCAGCGCCAACCACAGCAACAAATCATAGGGGTGGCAAACGGGCATGCCCGCCCCGCAAATGCCCGCAAAAAACGGGGCGGGGCGGGGCTGTCATAGTTGAGGATGCGGGCCTAAAACCTAGGCCCTCCCCACAAAAAAGTGAGGGTGGGGCGGGGAAAGCCCGCGGGCACTGTACCTTTTAAGCCTAAAAATGCAAAATTTTATATAATTGTGTGTGCCCGCAAAAGGCCGCGAAGAAAACGGGGCGGGGCGGACACATTAGAGGATGAGGGCATAAACCCTTGGTCCACCCCGCACTAAAGTGCGGGTAAAACGGGCATGCCCAACGGGCTGGGCCCGTTTTGTCACCCCTAACAAATCAACTCAACACGCAGTGTTCATCAAGGAGAATTTGCGATTCGCAGAAATCAGAAAAGAAGAAGGCTGAGAAATTGAAGGAGAAGAACCAGGAATAGAATTCAAAGAAAGAAGAAGAACATGCATACCTCGCTTTTGAAGACGCATCAGACGAGCTCCGATAGGTAAGAATCTCCATTTGTTACATCTCTTTCTTCGTTTTCGTTCTCATGTGTGGATTAGGTCGTCTCTGTTTAGGCTTCGATTCGTAGTGGAGAGTTAGATTTCAGTTGAAACCATGAAGGTTAACGTGGTGTTAATGTTGTGAAGTTCTTTCTGTCGCCGGCGTGAGGTTTTGTCGTGTTTTTAGGTCGCGCGCGATGTGTTGAGGGAGGAGAGTGAGTGAAGGCTTTTGTAGTGCCTGCGACGTGAAAAGGTTGAAGAAGACGGTACGACGGAGACTTTGGGTCGGCGATGTTTTTGGAAGCGAAAGAGAACGAAGAAGAAGTGGTAGAGCGGACGAAGGTAATCGGAGAGGAGAGTGATGCACAGCGGAGGGTGTGGTGTTTGTCGTGTTTTGTTTGAGCGAGCAAAACGGTGGATGAGGTAAGGTGTTACTAGGGGTGGCAAAATGGATGGATTGGATGGATATGGATTGGATTGTTAATGGATTGATCAAAACAATCCATTAGTCGATTAACAATCCACTAAAATTTTCTTAAAATTATCCAATCCAATCCATCCATTAAGAATAAAATCCATCCAATTCATCCATTAACATATTTTTAATGGATGGATATCCATCCATCCAATTTTTTTGTCTGTCTTGTACAAAGCCCAAGATTGAGGCTAAAACGAGATTGACTCAGCTGGAGAGGTTTTTATCTATCTTGTACAAAGCCCAAGATTGAGGCTAAAAAATAAATTGACTCCACTGGGGAGAGGTTTTATCTGTCTTGTACAAAGCCCAAGATTGAGGCTAAAAAAGAAATTGACTCCACTAGGGAGAGGTTTTATCTGTCTTGTACAAAGCCGAAGATTGAGGCTAAAAAAGAAATTGACTCCATTGGGGAGAGGTTTTATCTGTCTTGTACAAATCCAAGATTGAGGCTGAAGCTGCTGAGGAAAAATCATTATACAAAGCCTAAGAGGAGGCTGGCTGGGGAAATTCTTATATAAAGCCTAAGAGGAGGCTGACTTCTGCTGAGGATTATTGAGATCCAGAGACAGGTCCAAATTGAGGAATCAACTCTTGCTGAGGATTGAAGAAGAGTTGCAGTATCAGATGCCCTAAGGTTCTGATTCTGTTAAGGTTTTATTGATGGTAAAGGTTAAAACTTTGGGTATGAAAACCTATGGAGGTTTCAAACTCTGCTGGAGATTGATGAAGTGTTCAGGGTTTTTCCTGTGCTTTTAGGAAACTTGAGGGTTTCTTTGAGATCCAAGAGGAGATGAGACTTTCCAAGTCTACTGGTAGGAAGAGGTTGACTCTTAACTGGAGGTTAATCTTTGTATGATGCCCAAGAGGAGACTGATGTTTTAAGGGATGAGAATCAACCCTAAACTAGTATGATGTTTTGGAATTTTGACTCTTTGGAGGATTGAACTAGTAGAGATGACTAAGTTCTTTCCTATACCTGTAGGGGGTCTTCGGGTCCTTGTACTAAGCCCAAGAGGTGGCTGAGAACTTTTAAGAAGCCTGATGGTTCTTGTACAAAGCCCAAGAGGAGGCTGGGGATGCTTTTAGGAAGCTTGTGGGTCCAAACATAAGAAAAGTTCAAGAAAGGTTTCACCGGGAATAATCCTTTCTTTAGTGAACAGTTATAGGGTTTGAAGAAATTCAAAAGAGGTTTCACCGGGAATTAATCCTCTTTGGGGAAATGAATTTCTTGTACAAGCATTTCTAAATTGTGACAGTCTTGAGAAAAGTTTCACCGAGAATAATGTCTTTCTCTGTTCCATATTGTATATGTAACGCCCCAAATCTGTAAGAATATTTATTTAATTTATTTAAATATAATATTCGTGATTTTGGTGAATTTTGGTGGTTCGTGTTGATGTCGGTATTTTTGTGGAGTTTTGGTTATTTATTTAAATAATAGTATATAATATAGAATATGTTGTATTATTATTAATTTAAATAATATTAGAGGAATTAAGGGTAAGATGGACTTTTGAGGGGGATTAGTGAGGGTAAATTTGGAAAAGCCCAATTTAGAGGCCCAAGGGTTAGGTTTAACAAAAAGGAGAATTTGAGATAAATAGGATTCATTTGTTAGATCGTGAAAAGAAGGAAAAAGGCCAGAGCTCTGAGGAAATAGGAAAAAGCTTAGGATTCGAGAAGGTTTCCAAGAACTCAAGAAAGAAAGCTTGGAATCGACAATCTAAGGTATGGGGAGTATTGCCTTTCATTGTTTTCGATATAGGAATTCGATGGGTTTAAAGATGATTTTTGAGGTTTATGTGGGTTTGTGGGTTTAGGAGTAAATTGATGATTTAGGGCATTTTGTGGATTGATTATTAAGTGTTGAATTGAATCGAATAAAAATAGGTTGTCGAGGCTAAACCTTCTGTTGATGATATGTGGGATCTTGTAGAGAAAGCAATTTATGGGGTTTATGAGAATCTTTGGGGTTTATGAATGTTTAGGGACTTGAAGTCAAGATAGTATAATTAATCGACCTAATAGCCGTAGGTTTTATGCCTTTGATTGCCATAGTGCCTTAGGAATGTCTTGGGACGTTTTTGGGGTAAATGAGGCTGAATCCGTAAGAGTTTTAAGGTCTGAAGTGCTACTGATGTGTGGCTGCGATTGTAGGAAATCGCATGTTCGCAAGGCGAATGATTCCTTCGCACGGCGAACATTCGCCCCAGACTCGTTGGGCGAATAGCGCAGCGAATGCGCGATAATGTTGTTTTGTGATACTGGACTGGAAATTGGAAGTGAGTTTTAGTTCGCAAGGAGAGCTTCCCAGCGAATAGCTCGCTAGGCGAATGAGGGTGGCAAGGAGAGACAGAATGGGGGCTTCTCTGGTTTTGTATGGGATTTGGGGGTTCGCTAGAAGTTCTTAAAGCAAACATCCTAGCGAACAGGTTCGCACGGAGAACTTTGTAGTGAACGTCTGCTGTTCGCGAATTTGTTTTGTGATTTTTGTGTTGTCTTGGTGTTTTGATCTGTGATTATTTTGCTGATTTACCGTGATGTTATTGATGATTCTGAGGTGATGATTTCATGATGTTTTGATGATATGATTAGCATGAGGTTTTGATGAATGATGATGCACGTGATGACTTTTATTGATGATGATGATAATGACGTTGTGTATCATACATTCATAGCATTTTAGGACTTCGGTCCAGTGGTGACTCTAATCCCATTGTGTGGATTGGGGTGTATGACGTGCTCTGGTTCTTGTGTAGATCGATCCTAATGACGGGGGTCTTTGGAGGGTGATGGCCTAATGTTCGTCGATTGTGACGATTGGTACCACATGCATGAGTCTTGTCGTACATTGCATTTATCTGGCATTGATGTAATTTATGATGTCGTGATCTTTGATGTTTGCCTTTGTGATGACCCTGATGATGTTGTATATTATGATGACGTCAATTTTATGCATATCCTGTTTTATGTTGATTATAATGAATTGTGATTACTCACCCTGCCTGTTTGAATGTTGCCTCCTGTCGCTCCCGGGATTTTCATCCAAGTACAAACGCGAAAGTGGCACCGAAACAGAGTCGCCAGCAATGTGTATTTATCACAAGAGGGGGAAAGGAAACACCGCATAAACCTGAAGGGAAAGGAAAGAGCATGGTCTTGCGACCAAGAGAACTGGGTTCGGGAGTCGGTTACGCGAGGGGAAGGTATTAGCACCCCCTCGCGTCCATCGTACCCGATGGGATCCACGCTTGCTTGTCTCGATCAAAGGGTGTTGTCGTCTGGAGCTCCGCTGCTACTGGAAAGGAAAAGGAACGAGAACGGAAAGGAACGAAGAAACAAATATAGGGAAAATAAAAGAGGTGCTCGAATGGGCCCTACCCCACTGCCAATGTATCTCATCGGGAACATGAGAATCAGAGCGACATAGTTCCCCTCAACGAGGGTCGCTTTGTTTGTGTTTTTTAGGGAACGACTAACGTTCTAGCTCAGGCGTTGCAGGCTCCCTGGACCGAGTGCGTTACCATCTTGCAAGAGAACGAGGAAGAGCACGTTCGTACGTTGAGAGTGAGTGAGATGAGAAGAGAATTCCCGGAGGAAAGACGTTATTGTTTGTTTGGAGTTTTTTAGACAGAAGTGCTTTAAGTTAGTTCATAACTTGCATTGCACCAAAGTCTATGACATAGGAACGAATACTTTGCGTATCGTCCCCAACAGGACGTACTCTTGGTATCCTAGAAGAGTGAAGGGAAACCCCTCATTCCTCACTTCCCACGCTTAAGGCTCAAGCGCAATACACGTTAACTTTTTATTAAGTGTCTTTTACTTTTATTTTGAGATGAGAAGAGAGAAAACGCAAAGGAAACTCTAAAGGGAGACTAAGAGTCCTAATGTTATCATGCGTGGATGACCTATGGTTAGTGAGGCTTAGGAGGGACAACTACCTAAAGCCTAATGCTAATCCTACTCCAAGCTTAATCAAAAATTAAGTTGGACTAGGTAACTCTAAAGGGAAAGAATCCAAGACTTAAAGAAGTCTTGAGATTCATGGGATGAGAAAGAGTGAAAGAGAAGAAAAGAGAAGAAGAAGAAGGAAGAGATACAATAAGTGGCAACAAGCACATCATATCATAAACGTCCAACTCAAATCATCAAACATGTTTCAAAGATCAATGCAAAACAATTCAAGTAAGCATGCAAAGATAAACATGAAAGAATGCAAGCATACTTGTATGAAATGCACAATTAAGCACACATATACTTCATATCAAAATGAAATGAGAAAGGCAAGATGAAGATGAAAACAAGTCATAACCAAGCTAATATTATCATCAACAATTCTTATGCAAAAGGAAATCATATCATCAAGCATTATGATCTAAGGAAGTTACAAAGCAAAAGGTAATGATGTTTATCATACAATTCAAACCAAATGCATTCAACTATGCTCAAGTGACATAAAAACCAAGTATAGAACTCAAGAGGCAGTAGCATATGCATCAATATCATATCAAAACCAAACTCAAGTCATACAAGTCCAAACATCAATCAACACCTTCAAAACATGCACCAAAGTAAACTACAAAAGGAGGACAAAGTTCCCACACTTAAGCATACTCAAACATGATTCAAACATGATCCACAAATTGGAAATTTTGGTCTCAAAGGACCTCAACCAGGGGTAAACATCATATCAAAAGCTCATTCAAAGAATCATAAAGGAACCCAATCAATTAAGCATGGCAAACCAACTTGTGTAAAGAGATGTCAAGAGATAATCATGCATAAGTCACTCAAGCACAAATAATCAAACATACATCAAATGACATTCAACAATTGTGAAATTAAAACTCCAATGATTTAGGTCAGAAGACAATCACATGTTAAAATATCTCACAAAAATTCACAAGTTAAGCAACTCAAATAATTAAGCAAAGATTAAGTAAGAACCATGATTCAATATGCAAAAGAGAGGGACTAAAATTCAATATGAAAAAGTTTTAAAAATGAAAAAAAAAAATTTTATGCACTTCAATGTGTCATCTAACAAATGCAAAAAGAATGGACTCAAAATGTTTTATATGCTATGAGAAATAAAATCAGCAAGTTGAAGTGTGCATACATGAAACAATTCACAAAGAAAATCAGTAAAACAATTAATTCAGATGTCAGAAATAAAATAAAATAAGAAAATAAAATTTTTCAAAATTTAATAAAATGCTAAACATGCTTCATGATTTTTTTTTGTAATTTTTGGATGCATAAAAATGATTTTAAAAAATAAAAAGAAGAAATGCAACAATTAACAAAAAATAAAATAATTGAAATAGGCATGGGGGTGCAAGCAGCAACACAAATACGTTGAAAACAATTAAAGGGCCCAAAAGGAGGGGTGTGAAAAGCAAGCCCACAACAAAAGGTCCATCAGCGCAAGTCAAAAAGGAACACATAGATTTCAGTTAACATTCAGATTCAATCATGACCATGCAATCAATCCAACGCCACACACTTAGTCAATCACAACAAAATGTAATCATGATTAAAGGATCAGATCAAAAGCACATGGTATAAATGATGAACATGCAAACACATGATTATTCTGGACACAAATACAATTCAAGTGATAGGCATGTGACATTTTTAATGTGCTGGCATAACCACAACCACAAGATTGATCTTACGCATGCAAATCAGTCAACCAAATCAAAAATTAATCAAGATCAGTTGCCCAGATTGAGAGTACACAACAAGAAGCGTGGAATGGCACATACACAAACAATGAAAATAAAACAGATTTAATGAAACGTGGCAACGCCTGGACCACCAGATCAAAGCCATGGACGGCCATGATTACGTCTTCCACCTCTAAAACCATCGCCGGACTGAATCCACACCAGGTGCCGGAGCCCTAGCTCCGGTCACCTTCTCCGGTGACCTGCGACTTCCAATTCTCCAGAAATTGCTCATGAGTATACCATTCAAACCAGATTTTCACCAGGAACAAGAATATGCAAACCATTTCATCAAGCAATCAACATATAAAGCAAATCGAACAAAAGAAAGTCTGGATCCAAAACTTAAATCATCAAATACTCTCATGATACACGTCCAAATTTCAAACAAAACACATCAGCATGCTCAGTGAACCTCATAGATCATTATGCACACTTAAAATTCAAGTTCTAAGAGCATGAAAAGTTCACCAACTTGAGACCTTGAAGAGCTTAAAATACTCCTAGAAAACCAGAGATAAGCTGCAGATCTAGCCTTAGGAACCTCTAATTGCAAAATAAATGCAATTAGAGCTCGAATCTGACCTAGATCTTTAGTTTTGAAGAAGAGGTTTCCAAATTCGAACCCTATGATATCCTTGATTATAGCTTCAGATGATGATTGATTTGTGTTCTATGAACTTCAAGGATTCAGAATGTGAAAGAATTTCTCAAAAAGCTCTTAAGGTGAGAGAGAATCGAAAAGGAGAAAGTGAGAGAGAAATTTTGAATTCTGAGCAAGAATGAATGCTTGACCTAGCTGTGAGGGTATGAGTTAGCTTATATACTCTTGGTTATTCCCCTGATTATGATTAGCAAGTGATTAAACCTTTGATTAATGAGATTGGAATGGTTTTGCAATTTTGCACTTTGAGCTTAACCCCTTAATCCTCACGTGCCAAGGTCATGGAATTGGTGTGATTCACTCACATTTCCTCTGCTGATCACATTTGAATTGTACTTGGGCCTTGCACTTGCTTGGTTTGTGAGTTTTTGATCTATTTACAAAATTGCACATTATGAAAATAATGAGAAATATGGCATGAAATAACTTGATTCAAAAGCCAAACTTGTGCAAAATGAGGTGTACTTTGATGTTGTAATGAGACATGAACCAATAAAACCAATTACAAGTCCATTTGTGCCAAAATGCAAAAGGTGGAAAAAGTGGTATATGGAAAACTATCAAAATGCACCTTGCATTGTTTTGACCATAACTAGAGTTCCACAAATGATATGGAGAAGTTATAGTACTTTTTGGAAATGGGAGAGAAAGATCTTCAACTTTCAAGTTGGAGAAAAATTCATTTAAAGCTTATTTGATGATGAAAAGCCAAGTTGAATGTGGTGGAAAAATTGCCAAAAATGGAAAGTTCTCATTATAGGTCATTTTCCAAATTTAGTAACTTTTGCACAAACTCTTGATCTTTGATGAATGATGCCATACATGCCATTCCTTGACCAAATAAAGGTATATGGACTTGAGAATCATGATTTGAACCCTTGCAAACCCATGGTTGACTTTCCTTTTGAACTGTTGACTTTTGCTTATTTCACAAGTAACTGATCCATTGAACATCTTCCCCAAAGAACCAATGACCAACATTCCATCCATGAACACTTAAGAACATAAGGAATACCATGAGATCAAGTCTTGCCCAAAAAATCAGAGATAAACTGATTTTAGGTCAAACCCTAATTTTGGCACCCTCTGGTTAGGAGGAAATAACACATCCTCCAAATCCAAATTCCTCTGAATATGATGTGTATTCTCTCAAACAATGATGAGATATGCCCTTTGGAGGTGATAAAAACTCAAAAATTTTGCCCATTAGGGGGTCAGATCCCAACTTTGGACTACCTTGTGTAGGAAATTATGCACTGTCCAATCTTCTTGGTGAATTCCCTTCTTTCAATGACTTGTGAGATCAAATGGAGATGATTCATGATGTAAGAGATCCTTGAGGTTTGTTGGAAGACTCTTGGCTCTGGTTCCCTTGCTTTGGATGATCCCCACCTCTGAGAAACAACTGATCACATGCCCTTATGCAAGATGCAATGCTAAATGCTTGATGTTTTATTTTTCTACGCTTGAATGCAATGCAATGCAATGAAAGCTCATGCTAAATGATATGAAGAAAAGAGAGGGCAAATTTTGGGGTATTACAGCTGCCCCTATTCAATCACTGTAGACCTGAACGAATGATAGCGATTGTTGTCAGACTTTCAAGGTATGGAGGGATTGAATACCAAAAATAACCCAAAAAATTTGCACTCTGTGGAGAAGAAGAAAAGGGATATAAACCTAACCGAAGGGACTCTGCTTGAAGAAAACTCTGATGTAAAGAATACCACTGAAGAGATGTCTTTTGTATAACGCCAGACGACTAATGGCCTGCCACACTACGGGTGGACCTTAACAACGTATTTTGTACAACGCCAAACGACTACTGGCCTGCCACACTACGGGTGGACCTTAACAACGTCTTTTGTACAACGCCAGACGACTACTAGCCTGCCACACTACGAGTGGACCTTAGCAATGTCTTTTGTACAACGCCAGACGACTACTGGCTTGCCACACTATGGGTGGACTTTGGCAACGTCTTTTGTACAACGCCAGACGACTACTGGCTTGCCACACTACGGGTGGACTTTAGCAACATCTTTTGTACAACGCCAGACGACTACTGGCTTGCCACACTATGGGTGGACTGTCTTTTTTTTTTAATGGAGTCAGAAGACTACTGACTTGCCACACTACGGGTGGACTTTTGCCAATCTACGGTTGGACTTTGCAGCTGAATTGCCACCCTTGGATGGTCTTTTTTGAATCTACGGTTGGACTTTTCCTTGCTTTTCCACCCTTGGATGGTCTTTTTCCAAACTACGGTTGGACTTAGCTGCGGTCTTTTAAAGGGAGTTAGAAGACTACTGACTTGCCACACTACGGGTGGACTTTTGCCAATCTACGGTTGGACTTCAAGAATTTGCCACCCTTGGATGGACCTTTTTCCAATCTACGGTTGGACTTTAAGAATTTGCCACCCTTGGATGGACCTTTTACTAATCTACGGTTGGACTTTAAGAATTTTCCACCCTTGGATGGACCTTTTGCCAATCTACGGCTGGACTTTAAGAATTTGCCACCCTTGGATGGACCTTTTGCCAATCTACGGTTGGACTTTAAGAATTCCAATACTGGACTACTCTCTGCATCCATGTCAGACATCTCTGCTGATTCTGCTGAGGAACAATGATCAATGATTTGATCTCGAAGACTCCTGAAAGGATAATATCTCTGCTGGAGAATGAATGAATAATCCGTCTGCTTCAAATTGTCAAGTTTGCCAAAAATAAATTGGACTTTGAAATATGGGAAATGATGATTCTGCCAGGAATTACTTCATCTGCTTGGGGATGAATTCTGGTCACAGCAACTCCGCTGGGGATGAGAATTTTTGCATGACGTCCTGCTAGGGAAGAAAAGTCATTAGAACTCTTCTTGAGGATCTATCAAACCCGAGATCCTTTGCGAGGAGAATCAACCTTCTAACCCGTCTGGGGAAAGAATATACTAACACTCTGCTGAGGAATATATTTTGTTGATCAATAAGCCTCTTGCGAAAAAATAACTCAGTTGGGGAGTATTGTTGACAAGATTCAATGCTGAACTCTGTGGGGATACCATTATCAGGGATACGATCTTGCTGGGAATCAAGGCTACTCTGTCGGGGATAAGCGAATCCTGGTTAGAAGACGTTCTGCTGCAACATGCTGGGAGAGAGTCGTTAGATCTGCTGGGGAAACCCAAAGCAACTCCACGGTAGTCTGCTGAGGCATAAGACTATTGAGCCAAAGATAAGTGCCATAATGCCCCATGTTAGGCGAACTTTCCATTTGACGATTCCATTGGGGATAATGAGTTTATAACCAACTCTGCTGGAGGAAACCGCTTCAAAGCGTCTCGTGCTGGGGAATGCTTTTTGAGAGGATTTTATAGAAGACCAAATGTCCTCAAACTCTACTAGGGATAATAGATCTGGAACATCTCCTGCTGGGGAAATTCAATATGCCCCATGCTTGGAAAGGTTAACAACTTGCTTCCTGCTCCATGATACAAGACTTACTTGAAGAAACGTCATAAGAGGATTTTACAGGAGATTAAGCATCTTCAAACTCCTGACGACTTCACTGGGGATTAGCCATCAACTTCGGTGTCTGCGAAGCAACTCTACTGGGGATTCGCAACCGTTATCGACACAGAAAAGGAAGTACTGAATGAGAGAATCGACTTAATAAGATACAATGATACCGAGTTGAACTCAATTCCCTGATATCGATACGTCGTGAACGACCGTCGACCGAATGATGGACTCGATCAGTAAACGTTGTGACAAAAGGGTGTCAAGTGAACCCTTCCCTGAACATGATTGCCCCAGTCTCCTGCGTGGGAATAAATGGTTACCCGTCTTGTGCTTGAAATCATCTGAATCTGTTACCCGCAATAAAAGAATACACACACATGCCCTAGGATATGACTTCTGCAACTGAGAAAATCCAACCTTGAACCACCACTTATTGGGAGAAAGGTTTTGATACGTATCTTGCTGGGAACATTATTAATGAAGCCTGCTGAAGACGGGGACCACAAATGCCTTGGGTTGGAATGCCCCTTTGTTTCAAGCCTTTTGGCTAATTGACTGCATATGCGCGACCAACAGGTTTTCTTTCATTTGCCCCAAACCAACACGGTCCACCAAAAGAAATTGTCTCAAGAGGATTTTATAGAAGACTTGACATCCAAAATGCCTCAATGTCTTCAAACTCTTGGAGAGATTCGTCAGATCTCGATGTAACTGCCCCAGACTGTATGGTCTACAGAGGAATCTTGAAGTAATTGCCCCAGTTTGGCTGAACTCTGAAGAGATTTCTCGACGTGATTGGCCCAAATTGGCTACACCTTAAAGAGATGGTTCGATGTGATTGCCCCATATCGACTACGTCTTAGCACAACTTGTGGGAAAAGCTCCTGCTCGACAAAGTTTCTTGAGGAAGTACCACTGGATATGGCTATCCTTCGGGAGTTTCTGGATTCTCAACTCGGCAAGATTAAGCTTCTGGACTGAATTTCCATAGGTAAACTTCTTTTGATGTTAAACAAAAGTATGCAAGCATAAAATGTTTTATTCTGAGAAGGAAAAATTCTAATGCAACACACATGTTAATCTTGAAGTCTTTACTGAAAAGATGTCGCAAAGCTGTGAACGAATCACTGCTTAGGATACGACATTGATTTTTGAATAAAATAAAGCATGCACATGCAATACCAACAAAGATCTTTTAGCACAACTCATAGGAGTCAGGAACGCTATCTCTTGGTAGTATGCTTTTGAAATAAACCCTGTTTCAATTAGGAATTTTGAGGGTTGTATCGTGGCCTGGTTCACAGTTTTGAAAAAAAGTTTTAAGGCTCAAAGTTTATCAGTGCCCACCCACTCTTCGTGATGTTCTCCAGTCCTACGTTCAGCCAATTTGCCCAAGCGCTCGCCTCTCAAAAAGATTTTGTAATCTTTAAGGAACCCATGTATCTGATGGTTTGACACCTAATGAGGCTTTAGAGTGACAGTCACCCCTTTGTCTTTTGTTCGTAGTCACACGACTTTATTCTTGCTCGAGGATTTTCTTTTGTAATCCTTTTGTTTTTCGCTTTCGTATTCTTTTGCCCTTTTGATCCCTAATTTTTGCCTGGACTGATTCTTTTGAATCTTTAGATTTTGAAGTCCAGCGGGATGCCCTAACTTTTGCCTAAGTCGCTTGATTTCAAGTTTCGACTTAGCGGGCTTTTCCTTTCTTTTTTTTATTCTTTTTTCTTCTCGGAACAAATCATGTGACACTGGCTTGTCTTGACTTTGTTGAAAGGGTTATGACTACCTCACTCTTTGATTGTTGATGGATAACCATTGTGGTTTCACATCTCTTGACCTCTTGATGGTGGAATAGAAGGTAATGAATCCTCATATGCACACTCCTTTTGAAATTTGAACGCTTGGTCAAATTAATTGACGCCTCCCTGCCCCTGGGTTGACTGTGAGGGTTATTTCGTACGAAAAGAAACTCCTACTTCAAGGCTCAAAGGGGTTAACGAGGGTCTATCTCCCTTATATCTTCACTGTTTGGGGAGTTGAAACAATGCCTGTACATCCTCAACAGGGTTCAGTTCAAAAGAACACCATTAGAGATTTTTGCGTTTTTACCTCATCATCCTCCCTCATAGAGTTTAAGCAAGAAAATTGGTATTGCAGTGCATATTAGCATTAAATGAGTGAACACAAATGACATTTTTCAAGAAAACATATTCATTACATTAAAATCATCATACCAAATACAAACAAGTTTAACATGCAAACAATGTCCGACCAAACAAATGAAAACTACATATGAAAATGCAGCAAAGAAGCGAAGAATGCCATTGTTGAGGAGGCTTGACTATGTCTGGACTTATTGCTTCTGATGATGTCTTCCCTTTTTACGTGCTTTCTTGGGAAGCTTTAGTTAACGTACAGACCATCTGCAGTGAAAATAATGATCCCAGCGTCAATCAGATCTTGCACTTTATGCCTGAACACCTTACAATCTTCAATGGCATGCCCCTGTGCCCCTGAGTGGTACTCGCGCCTAGCATTCTTGTCATAACCTGGCGGAAGAGGATACGAGACATGAGTAACTTCCCTTAGCTGGATCAAAGAGTCTTGAAGTATACGGCCGAGCAGCTGACTGTGAGAGACAATAATGGGATCAAATTTTCTCTCAGGCTTTCTGGGTCTTTGATATCTCCTCTGGGAGTTAGTCTGCTGCTGATACTGATTCGGGTACTCCTTTTTTCCCAGCACTTTTCTTTTCAAACCTGACCTAAGATCAGGAACAAGTTGCTGATATGGGGATTTTGAGACCAAAGACTGCAAGGTATGCCCTTGACTTGAGGCCGCTTCAAGAGGGAACGCCGGGAAATTCATACTTTTCGCATTAGTAGGAGTAGAATTATCCTGTATGCTTACGCCGCCCGGCGCGAAATCTATCGCCTTTGAATCAGTCAGATCCTGGACCATATTATGAAAGGCTTTACATTTTTCCACATTGTGCCCCGGCGCACCAGAGTGAAAATCACAATGAGCACTTGCATCATAACTGAGTGGGAGCTTTCCACTAGGGCGATTTACCGTCCGAAGTTCAACCAATTGGAGTTGAAGTAGGTACCTCAACAGCTGAGCATAAGGCATAGGAAGCGGATCAAAAATTCTGTCAGTTTTCTCTGACTTTGGTAGGTAGTTCCTAGCCTTGGAGCCGTCTGGGGAAACAAGAGGTAACTGTTGGTGAGTAAGTTTCAGAACTCCAGGTGGTGCAGAAAATTCGTGAGGCACATCACTCTTGGGGATAGGTTCCACAGGCAATGGTGGAACGACAACTTCTGTTATAGCCTCAGGTGTGGGATTATCATCTCTCCCGAGCACATTTCTCACAACTTCCATAACAAAACTCATATGGGTCTTCACTTGATTGACCTCTTCTTTCAGCATTTTCTGGCCCTGAATCAAAGCTTGCATGTCCACCATAAAGTGCCCCAACTGGGACTTAATCTCAGTCACCTCCGCTCAGAGTTGTTCCATATCTAAACCCTGATTGTGGTGCATTGAGCTGTTTGAAGAAGTCATGTTTGCGATCCTGCAGAGAATTTCCAGTCAGAATGAGAAATCCGCTCCGGACCACCTGTTATGCAAAAATGTTTATGATTATGCGGATGCAAATGCAAAATGCAAACAATCATATTTAAACATTTCCAGGGCGTATATGCTTTGATTCCAGCTTTGAAATCGGGCGAGGGATCGGACACAACATCAGAAAATAAATCCGAATCCAGAAACATTGCAGAATCAATCAAAAGATAACCCCTTTCAAACAACTGAGAGCTATTGAGACAAATACGGATGAACCAAATGTTGCAATATCATAGCATAATAAGTCATACAAATAGGTTCAATACAATCAAAAGTGATTCCATCAACAATCCTAATGGTAATCACAGCAAAAAACAAACAACAGAATTAATACAAGTCAATTCCAAGTAAACTGGTTTCAATCTCCTCGAGAAGGTTCACAGTATCTGGATGAGTAGGTCTTTCTAGCAAACCCTTGATCAGCCTGTTTCTCTTCTCGACATCCTGATTCAGCCTATCAATCTGCTCTTCAACATCGTTGCCTTCGTGCTTTAACTCCTTGATTCCCGCTTGTAGTTTGAGCTCTTCAATTTCTTTCTGGGCTTCTTTCCACTTACCAGAGAAGTGTTTCTTATCTTCCTTAATTCTTTGAAGTGCTTCTTGTAACTCCCCATTCTCAATCTTGAGCTCTTCCCACATTTCCTGATATGTGGCCAGTTCGTCTTTAGTTTTAGTCAAGAGCTTCTTGGTTTCCCTGTAGGCTTTGTCGGATGATTCAGCGGTCATACTGATCTTTCTACAGTGCTAAGCTCTGTCATCAAGATCCTTCTCCCTTTTTTCCAAACGCTCTGTCAAATCTTGGACCTTCCATTTCATCTCCGAGTTGTCATGTAAAGCGCTCTGAAGTCTACTACTCATACTAGCATTTTCCTCTCTCAAATCTTGCACTACTTTTCGCTGCTTATCAAATTCTTCAATTGGTACGGTGATTCGTTCCTCTATCACTTTGGGATATAAGGAAGGCGCCCAATCAAAAGGCAAATAGTACTCTTCAACCCTCTTCTTTACCCATTGATCATATGGAGGGAAAGTTTGATTGTTAGGCACACCCCAAATGGTATTTCCTCTCTTCTGTTTACTGAGCCAAGCTTTGGAAGCTTTTTGCGCCGTATCTAATCCATCATCAGCCATGTGAAAATACATAGACTCTTCCAATTCCTTTTCAACTGGGGGACTTCTCAGAGCATACCCAAACTGTCGGATAGCCAAGGAAGGGTTATAGTTAATACCTCATTTCCTCCCTATCAACGGGACATTGGGGTATTCACCACAACTGTGCAAAATGTCTTTACCCAGCACTCCGTGATTCACCCAAACAATATCCTTAGCATCTAGACCCATCAGACGTTGGCTCCACTTCAGAGAATTCCTAGTATCTTTGAAAGCACCTGACTGGGGTAGACGATTGGCAAACCACTTATAGAAAAGAGGTGCACAACAATGAACTGTCCCACCTCGTTTCTTCTCGTTCCTGTTGTATAAAGCATAATGAAGATCTCCTAATAAGGTCGGCACCGGATTCTGAGCTACAAATATCTTGATAGCATCCGTGTCAACAAAATCAGGCTCATTTGGGAACAAGACAATACCATACACACAGAGAGCCAACATTGCACTGAAGACATTCCATTTCTCTTCCTTTCTTGCCTCTTGAGCTTTGTTGGCCAAGTATGATAGGTGATAGCCACGAACCTTTCCTTTGCCAGAAATATCAGCTTCCAAAGTTGACTTGCTCAAATAAAGAGCACCAGCTACATCTTGGAAATCAAGATCTGCCTTCGACCCACAGAAAGGAACACCTTCTTTGATGGAAATTCCCAGGATGTTAGAATACTCCTCCAGAGTGGGAACCAAAACATAATCTGTCAACACAAAGCACCTCAAGGACGGATCATAGAACTTCATCAAGGTGTGCAAGCCGTTATATTCATATTCACTGATGTTGCGAACAAAGGATAGGATCCAACCATACTTCTCTCCGAACCTTCCTAACACTTCTGGACTGGCCATCTCTTGCAATTTACAAATCTGACCCAGGATGAGCTTCGGGAACTTGTACACAATGATATTCTTCCTACCCTTCTTGGTGTCCATCCCTATGACTGCCCTTTGACTAGAATCAAAATCAGATACTACCTGAAACTGAAAAAATATGAATGTTAGAGAAAAAGATGCAATGCAGGGCATGTGATAAAGTGCCACATCTGCGCTGGACTATAATAGTTGCATAAATTCAAAGCTCAAGTTCTCCAGAATTCCCGAACAACAGAGTAACCACACAGATAAACCATGCTGATAAGAAATCCAATGTACAAGGTAGGTTAAAAGTCAAGGTTACCTGCAAACCTGCAAACCCCGTCCCTCTCACATGTGAGTACTAAGATCCTCAATATCCCGGGCTCTCAGGTCGAGAAATGATGATACGTTCACCATTTCTGGTTTGGCATCATCATTAATCGAGGAGGCCTCAACTAATTCACTGAACGAAAGGTCCTCAGCTTCTGGCACTGAGGTCGAGAAGCAATAGTACATTCATCCCTCGAGGTACAGTACTATCGCCAATCGAGGAGTGCCTACACTGATTCACTTTCAAAAAGGAAGTCCTATAGCAAGTTCCCAGCATTGGGTCCCCGGATCGAGAATGTGCAATGGGTTTGCCACAAAGGGTGGTCTACCACTATCACAACTCGGGAGGAGTGTCGCAACTGAGTCCTCAGGAATGGTCACCAGAGTCGACAATTCCTCCAGAGAATATCTACTGCCCTGTATCAAACATCCAGTAGCAGATAGCTCCGGATAGAACCTCGTCTGGTTGTAGGTCTCGTGAACACCCACACGTGGCCAAACACCACGGGAGCGACACGTCCACCCACACTAACACCTATATGTATGCTCAAGCCTAGGTAGTGGGCTTATCTCTCAGAACACCCTGCCCACCAAATAGAAAACAACAACACAGTCCAGCGCAATAGTGGTATGTAATGCAGTAAATGCAGTAAAAATAGTAAAGCAGTAATATAGTAAATAGCAATACAGTAAAAATAGTAAACAGCAAAACACAGCACCAGAATAAACACCCAATGAAAGAAAACAGACAAGCGCTAGGATTGAATCGCTAAGGAAACCAGAGATTCTGGGTTCGATCCCCAGCAGAGTCGCCAGCTGTCGCTCCCGGGAATTTCATCCAAGTACAAACGCGAAAGTGGCACCGAAACAGAGTCGCCAGCAATGTGTATTTATCCCAAGAGAGGGAAAGGAAACACCGCATAAACCTGAAGGGAAAGGAAAGAGCATGGTCTTGCGACCAAGAGAATTGGGTTCGGGAGTCGGTTACGCGAGGGGAAGGTATTAGCACCCCCTCGCGTCCATCATACCCGATGGGATTCACGCTTGCTTGTCTCGATCAAAGGGTGTCGTCGTCTGGAGCTCCGCTTCTACTGGAAAGGAAAAGGAACGAGAACGGAAAGGAACGAAGAAACAAATGTAGGGAAAATAAAAGAGGTGCTCGAATGGGCCCTACCCCACTGCCTACGTATCTCATCGGGAACATGAGAATCAGAGCGACGTAGTTCCCCTCAACGAGGGTCGCTTTGTTTGTGTTTTTTAGGGAACGGCTAACGTTCTAGCTCAGGCGTTGCAGGCTCACTGGACCGAGTACATTACCATCTTGCAAGAGAACAAGGAAGAGCACGTTCGTACGTTGAGAGTGAGTGAGATGAGAAGAGAATTCCCAGAGGAAAAACGTTATTGTTTGTTTGGAGTTTTTTAGACAGAAGTGTTTTAAGTTAGTTCATAACTTGCATTGCACCAAAGTCTATGACATAGGAACAAATACTTCGCGTATCGTCCCCAACAGGACGTACACTAGGTATCCTAGAAGAGTGAAGGGAAACCCCTCATTCCTCACTTCCCACGCTTAAGGCTCAAGCGCAATACACGTTTTTATTAAGTGTTTTTTACTTTTATTTTGAGATGAGAAGAGAGAAAACGCAAAGGAAACTCTAAAGGGAGACTAAGAGTCCTAATGTTATCATGCGTGGATGACCTATGGTTAGTGAGGCTTAGGAGGGACAACTACCTAAAGCCTAATGCTAATCCTACGCCAATCTTAATCAAAAATTAAGTTGGACTAGGTAACTCTAAAGGGAAAGAATCCAAGACTTAAACAAGTCTTGAGATTCATGGGATGAGAAAGAGTGAAAGAGAAGAAAAGAGAAGAAGAAGAAGGAAGAGATACAATAAGTGGCAGCAAGCACATCATATCATAAACGTCCAACTCAAATCATCAAACATGTTTCAAAGATCAATGCAAAACAATTCAAGTAAGCATGCAAAGATAAACATGAAAGAATGCAAGCATACTTGTATGAAATGCACAATTAAGCACACATATACTTCATATCAAAATGAAATGAGAAAGGCAAGATGAAGATGAAAACAAGTCAGAACCAATCTCATATTATCATCAACAATTCTTATGCAAAAGGAAATCATATCATGAAGCATTATGATCTAAGGAAGTTACAAAGCAAAAGGTAATGATGTTTATCATACAATTCAAACCAAATGCATTCAACTATGCTCAAGTGACATGAAAACCAAGTATAGAAATCAAGAGGCAGTAGCATATGCATCAATATCATATCAAAACCAAACTCAAGTCATACAAGTCCAAACATCAATCAACACCTTCAAAACATGCACCAAAGTAAACTACAAAAGGAGGACAAAGTTCCCACACTTAAGCATACTCAAACATGATTCAAACATGAACCACAAATTGGAAAATTTGGTCTCAAAGGACCTCAACCAGGGGTAAACATCATATCAAAAGCTCATTCAAAGAATCACAAAGGAACCCAATCAATTAAGTATGGCAAACCAACTTGTGTAAAGAGATGTCAAGAGATGATCATGCATAAGTCACTCAATCACAAATAATCAAACATACATCAAATGACATTCACCAATTGTGAAATTAAAACTCCAATGATTTAGGTCAGAAGACAATCACATGTTAAAAGATCTCACAAAAATTCACAAGTTAAGCAACTCAAACAATTAAGCAAAGATCAAGTAAGAACCATGATTCAATATACAAAAGAGAGGGACTAAAATGCAATATGAAAAAGTTTTAAAAATGAAACAAAAATGTTTTTATGCACTTCAATGTGTCATCTAACAAATGCAAAAAGAATGGACTCAAAATGTTTTATATGCTATGAGAAATAAAATCAGCAAGTTGAAGTGTGCATACATGAAACAATTCACAAAGAAAATCAATTAAACAATTAATTCAGATGTCAGAAATAAAATAAAATAAGAAAATAAAATTTTCCAAAATTTTATAAAATGCTAAACATGCTTCATGATTTTTTTTTGTAATTTTTGGATGCATAAAAATGATTTTAAAAAATCAAAAGAAGAAATGCATCAATTAACAAAAAATAAAATAATTGAAATAGGCATGGGGGTGCAAGCAGCAACACAAATACGTTGAAAACAATCAAAGGGCCCAAAAGGAGGGGTGTGAAAAGCAAGCCCGCAACAAAAGGTCCATCAGCACAAGTCAAAGAGGAACACATGGATTTCAGTCAACATTCAGATTCAATCATGACCATGCAATCAATCCAACGCCACACACTTAGTCAATCACAACAAAATGTAATCATGATTAAAGGATCAGATCAAAAGCACATGGTATAAATGATGAACACGCAAACACATGATTATTCTGGACACAAATACAATTCACGTGATAGGCATGTGGCATTTTTAATGAGCTGGCATAACCACAACCACAATATTGATCTTACGCATGCAAATCAGTAAACCAAATCAAAAATTAATCAAGATCATAGGCCCAGATTGAGAGTACACAACAAGAAGCGTGGAATGGCACGTACACAAACAATGAAAATAAAACAGATTTAATGAAACGTGGCAACGCCTGGACCACCAGATCAAAGCCATGGACGGCCATGATTACGTCTTCCACCTCTAAAACCCTCGCCGGACTGAATCCACACCAGGTGCCGGAGCCCTAGCTCCGGTCACCTTCTCCGGTGACCTGCGACTTCCAATTCTCCAAAAATTGCTCTTGAGTATACCATTCAAACCAGATTTTCACCAGGAACAAGAATATGCAAACCATTTCATCAAACAATCAACATATAAAGCAAATCGAAGAAAAGAAAGTTTGGATCCAAAACTTAAATCATCAAATACTCTCATGATACACGTCCAAATTTCAAACAAAACACATCAGCATGCTCAGTGAACCTCATAGATCATTATGCACACTTAAAATTCAAGTTCTAAGAGCATGAAAAGTTCACCAACCTGAGACCTTGAAGAGCTTAAAATACTCCTAGAAAACCAGAGATAAGCTGCAGATCTAGCCTTGGGAACCTCTAATTGCAAAAGAAATGCAATTAGAGCTCGAATCTGACCTAGATCTTGAGTTTTGAAGAAGAGGTTTCCAAATTCGAACCCTATGATATCCTTGATTATAACTTCAGATGATGATTGATTTGTGTTCTATGAACTTCAAGGATTCAGAATGTGAAAGAATTTCTCAAAAAGCTCTTAAGGTGAGAGAGAATCGAAGAGGAGAATGTGAGAGAGAAATTTTGAATTCTGAGCAAGAATGAATGCATGACCTAGCTGTGAGGGTATGAGTTAGCTTATATACTCTTGGTTATTCCCCTGATTATGATTAGCAAGTCATTAAACCTTTGATTAATGAGATTGGAATGGTTTTGCAATTTTGCACTTTGAGCTTAACCCCTTAATCCTCATGTGCCAAGGTCATGGAATTGGTGTGATTCACTCACATTTCCTCTACTGATCACATTTGAATTGTACTTGGGCCTTGCACTTGCTTGGTTTGTGAGTTTTTGATCTATTTGCAAAATTGCACATTATGAAAATAATGAGAAATATGGCATGAAATAACTTTATTCAAAAGCCAAACTTGTGCCAAATGAGGTGTAATTTGATGTTGTAATGAGACATGAACCAATAAAACCAATTACAAGTCCATTTGTGCCAAAATGCAAAAGGTGGAAAAAGTGGTATATGGAAAACCATCAAAATGCACCTTGCATTGTTTTGACCATAACTAGAGTTCGACAAATGATATGGATAAGTTTTAGTACTTTTTGGAAATGGGAGAGAAAGATATTCAACTTTCATGTTGGAGGAAAATTCATTTGAAGCTTCTTTGATGATGAAAAGTCAAGTTGAATGTGGTGGAAAAATTGCCAAAAATGGAAAGTTCTCATTATAGGTCATTTTCCAAATTTAGTAACTTTTGCACAAACTCTTGATCTTTGATGAATGATGCCATCCATGCCATTTATTGACCAAATAAAGGTATATGGACTTGAGAATCATGATTTGAACCCTTGCAAACTCATGGTTGACTTTCCTTTTGAACTGTTGACTTTTGCTTATTTCACAAGTAACTGATCCATTGAACATCTTCCCCAAAGAACCAATGACCAAGATTCCATCCATGAACACTTAAGAACATAAGGAATACCATGAGATCAAGTCTTGCCCAAAAAATCAGAGATAAACTGATTTTAGGTCAAACCCTAATTTTGGCACCCTCTGGTTAGGAGGAAATAGCACATCCTCCAAATCCAAATTCCTCTGAATATGATGTGTATTCTCTCAAACAATGATGAGATATGCCATTTGGAGGTGATAAAAACTCAAAGAGTTTGCCCATTAGGGGGTCAGATCCCAACTTTGGACTACCTTGTGTAGGAAATTATGCACTGTCCAATCTTCTTGGTGAATTCCCTTCTTTCAATGACTTGTGAGATCAAATGGAGATGATACATGATGTAAGAGATCCTTGAGG
Source organism: Lathyrus tuberosus (assembly GCA_022829125.1). Classification (NCBI taxonomy): domain Eukaryota; kingdom Viridiplantae; phylum Streptophyta; class Magnoliopsida; order Fabales; family Fabaceae; genus Lathyrus; species Lathyrus tuberosus. Next base: position 6,435,829 of record JALAZF010000349.1, read on the forward strand.
CTTGTTGGAAGACTCTTGGCTCTGGTTCCCTTGCTTTGGATGATCCCCACCTTTGAGAAACAACTGATCACATGCCCTTATGCAAGATGCAATGCTAAATGCTTGATGTTTTATTTTTCTATGCTTGAATGCAATGCAATGCAATGAAAGCTCATGCTAAATGATATGAAGAAAAGAGAGGGAAAATTTTGGGGTATTACACCTCCACGTGGGTAACGTGCAGGTGATCAGGTTTAGCTGGATGCCTTCGAGGACTTTTGGAGTTTATTTTGCTTTTGATCGACGTAGAGGGTCATTGCTCTGATATTGTAACATCAGGTTGGGTCGTTGAGTTGAACCATGTTGGTTGTTATTTTTGTTGTTATTTTTAAATGATTATGGTTTTATTTGGAAACCCTTTTGATTTTAGATTATTGTGGCTATGGTGGTTCCACTGCTATTTGACGGCTTTTTGATTATTTTGAGGAAAACCCGTTGTTTACGGAGCAAATGTTTTATTTTGAGTTTATTGAGAAATGTGCACCCTTCTGAGGTGATTTTTACTCTGATAATTTGTGTATTTTGCCGTGTATTTTCGTGGGGTAGAAAAGGGTGTTACATTAGTGGTATCAGAGCAGGTTGGTCCGTTCGGCCAGGTTTTACATGATCTCAGTCCCTTGTCAGTCGACGAGTGTTGTACACTGTCGATTTTTTGGTTCTTCTAACCCTGTTGGTGGTATACAGGATGGCTGGAAGAAATGATCATGTTATTGCTGATGCGTTGGAATCGGTTGCTCAAGTAGTGGCGCAGCTCAATCCGAATGGTGGAGTTCCAGATGAGTTTCGTACTTTGGGAAAGTTTCAGAGGAACAATCCACCGACTTTTGTGGGTGCTCATGATCCGGAAAGTGCACACAAGTGGCTGAAGGCGATTGAGAAGTTCTTTCAGGTGATGGGGTGTACTGATGAGCAACAAGTTCAGTTTGGAACGCATATTATGGAAGAAGAGGCCGAGGATTGGTGGGATAACACCCTTCAGAGACTCACAGATGTTGGCACTGTGATAACCTGGGCTGTGTTCAAGCAGGAGTTTCTGGGCAAGTATTTTCCAGAGGATGCTCGTGGCAAGAGAGAAGTGGAATTCCTTGAGTTGAAGCAAGGAGACATGACTGTAGCGGAGTATGCTGCGAAGTTCGAGACACTGGTGAAGTTATGTCCGCACTACAATCGTGTTGTTTCTGAGATGTCCAAGGTCTCAAGTTCGAGAATAGGCTGAGACCAGAAATCAAGCAGGGTATTGGGTACCAACAGATTCCCAGGTTTGTTGAGCTGGTGGATAAGAGTAGGATCTACGATGAGGATAGCCGAGCTCGACCTGCTCACTAAAAGCAGTTGAGTGAAAAGAAAGGGCATTATAGGGGTAAGCCTTATACGACTTCAGCTGACAAAGGAAAGCAGAAGGCTTCAGATGGGAAAAAGACAAGTGGGGGAGTAGCTCCCGCTTCTGGGAAGTGTTATAAGTGTGGCGAGCAAGGCCACCGTGCTGATGCGTGCACCAACAATGTGTTGAGGTGCGACCGATGTGGTAAGAAGGGACATAGAGCTATTGATTGCAAAGATGAAGGTCCAACCTATTTCAATTATGGAGAGAAGGGTCATATCAGCACCCAATGTCAGAAGCCGAAAAAGACTACTACTGCTGCTCAGACGAATGGCAGAGTGTTTTCTTTGAGTGGTGCAGAGGTGCCGGAGAAGGACAACCTGATTCAAGGTACTTGTTTTATTAATAATATCGAGTTGATTGCTATTATTGATACTGGTGCTACTCATTCTTTTATCTCGCTTGAATGTGCTAATAGATTGGGTTTAAAGTTGTCTGATATCAATGGGAATATGGTAATAGAAACTCCAGCTAATGGTTCTGTTACTACTACCGTGTGTGTTTGAGATGTCCAGTGACGATTTTTTAGAAGAGTTTTATGATGGATTTGGTGTGCTTACCCTTGCACCAAATCGATGCAATCTTTGGAATGAACTGGTTGAAGTTCAACCACATTCATATCAATTGTTATAACAAGACAGTAGAGTTTCCTGAGTTTGGCGATAATGGAGAGTTGATGTTCTTATCTGCTAAGCAAGTTGACGAACTTATGGAAGACGAAGCCCTGGTGTTTGCAATGTTTGCATCGTTGCAGATTGATCGTGAAGCTATGAGTGTCGACTTACCTGTTGTATGCAAATTTCCAGATGTGTTTCTGGATGACATCAGTGATTTGCCTCCAGAATGAGAAGTAGAGTTTGCAGTGAACTTGATACCAGGTACGAGTCCAGTGTCAATGGCTCCTTATCGGATGTCAGCTTTTGAGTTAAGTAAATTGAAGAAACAACTGGAAGAATTACTTGAGAAGAAGTTTGTTCGTTCGAGTGTTTCTCCGTGGGGAGCCCCTGTGTTGCTAGTAAAGAAGAAAGATGGTAGCTTGAGGTTGTGTGTTGATTATTGGCAGTTGAATAAGGTGACTATCAAGAATAAGTATCTGCTTCCGAGAATTGACGATTTGATGGATCAACTGGTAGGCGCTTGTGTGTTCAGCAAGATTGATTTGAGGTCTGGTTATCATCAGATTCGTGTTAAGCCTGATGATATCCCGAAGACGGCTTTCAGGATGAGGTATGGTCACTATGAATACACTGTGATGCCATTTGGTGTGTCCAATGCACCTAGTGTGTTCATGGAGTATATGAATCGGATCTTTCATGAGTATTTGGATAAGTTTGTGGTGGTGTTTATCGATGATATCTTGATATATTCTAGATCTGAAGAAGAGCATGCTGAGCATTTGAGGACTGTGTTGCAAGTACTAAAGGAGAAGAAGTTGTATGCAACGTTGTCCAAGTGTGAGTTTTGGTTGAAGGAAGTGAGTTTTCTTGGCCATGTGATTTCAAGTGGCGGGATTGCTGTTGATCCCTCTAAGATTGATGTTGTGTTACAGTGGGAGACTCCGAAGTATGCTACCGAGATACGAAGTTTTCTGGGATTGGCAGGTTATTACCGCAAGTTTATCAGGGGTTTTTCTAAGTTGGCATTACCTTTGACTCAGTTGACTTGAAAGGGTCAAGCTTTTGTGTGGGACATAGCCTGCGAAGAGAGCTTTGTGGAATTGAAGAAGAGGTTGACGACAGCTCCAGTGTTGATTTTGCCTAATACGAGCGAATATTTTATGGTGTATTGTGATGCGTCGAAGATGGGTCTTGGTGGAGTATTGATGCAAAATGGACAAGTGGTTGCCTATGCTTCAAGACAATTGCGAGTTCATGAGAGGAATTATCCTACACATGACTTAGAATTTGTGGTGTTTGTGTTGAAGATTTAGAGACATTATCTGTTCGGCTCTAAGTTTGAAGTGTTCAGTGATCATAAAAGTCTGAAGTACTTATTTGATTAGAGAGAATTGAATATGAGGCAGAGAAGGTGGTTAGAGCTGTTGAAGGATTTCGATTTTGATTTGAGTTATAATCCGGGCAAAGCAAATGTAGTTGCAGATGCATTGAGCAGGCTGTCATTGCATATGTTGATGCTTATGGTGAAAGAATTGGAATTAATTGAGCAATTCTGAGATTTGAGTTTGGTATGTGAAGCGACCCCGGATAGTGTGAAGTTGGGGATGTTGAAGTTGACTAGTGGTATTCTGGAAGAAATCAGAGAGGGACAACAATCTGACTTGAAGTTGGTCGACAAATTGACATTGATCAACCAAGGTAACAGAGGTGAATTCCGGATTGGTGAGGATGGTGTGATGATGTTTAGAGACAGGGTATGCGTCCCAGATGTTCCAGAAATTAAGAAGAGCATTCTTGAAGAAGGACATCGAAGTAGGTTGAGTATTCATCCCGGTGCTACGAAGATGTACCAGGATTTGAAAAAGTTGTTTTGGTGGCCAGGTATGAAGAAGGACATTGCGGAGTTTGTTTATGCGTGTTTGACTTGTCAGAAGTCAAAGATTGAGCATCAGAAGCCTTTAGGAATGATGTAGCCGTTGAATATTCCAAAGTGGAAATGGGATAGTATTTCCATGGATTTTGTGTCGGGATTGCCGAGGACTGCTAAAGGGAATGATTCGATTTGGGTGATTGTGGATAGATTAACTAAATTGGCTCATTTCTTGCCGAGATGTATGTTGAGGATATTGTGGTATACCTTCGAGTATTGTGTCGGATAGAGATCCGAGATTTACATCTATGTTCTGGACGAGTTTCCAAGATGCTTTGGGTACTAAGTTGGGGATGAGTTCTGCCTATCATCCGCAGGCAGACGGTCAGACAGAAAGGACCATCCAATCCTTAGAAGATTTACTAAGGGCTTGTGTATTGGATCATGGAGGATCTTGGGATAGCCATTTACCATTGATTGAGTTCACGTACAATAATAGTTTTCATGCTAGTATTGGAATGACGCCCTATGAAGCTTTGTATGGGAGAAGGTGTAGGACTCCTTTGTGTTGGTATGAGTCAGGCGAGAGTCTTGTACTCGGGCCTGAGATTGTGCAAGAGAAGACTGAGAAGATTAAGATGATTCAAGAAAGGATGAGAGCGTCGCAGAGTCGCCGGAAGAGCTACCATGATAAGAGGAGGAAGACACTTGAATTCCATGAGGGAGATCACGTGTTTTTGAGGGTGACGCCGGTGACTGGTGTGGGACGAGCTTTGAAGTCTAGGAAGCTTACTCCACGCTTTGTTGGTCCGTATCAAATCTTGCAGAGGATAATAGAGGTAGCCAATCGAATTGCTTTACCGCCGTCACTTGCGCATTTTCATAACGTGTTCCATGTGTTGCAGTTGAGGAAGTACATTACGGATCCGTCGCATATGATTCAGATGGATGATGTACAAGTGAGGGATAACCTGACAGTGGAAGCATTACCTATGCGGGTTGATGGTCGAGAGATGAATCGACTGCGGGGTAAAGACATAGCTTTGGTGAAGGTATTGTGGGGTGGACCAGCTGGCGAAAGTTGGACTTGGGAACGTGAAGATCAGATGAGGGAGTCATATCTGACTCTATTTCCTTGAGGTAATTTTCAAGGGCTAAAATCCTTTAAGTGGAGGAGAGTTGTAACGCCCCAAATCTGTAAGAATATTTATTTAATTTATTTAAATATAATATTCGTGATTTTGGTGAATTTTGGTGGTTCGTGTTGATGTCGGTATTTTTGTGGAATTTTGGTTATTTATTTAAATAATAGTATATAATATAGAATATATTGTATTATTATTAATTTAAATCATATTAGAGGAATTAAGAGTAAGATGGACTTTTGAGGAGGATTGGTGAGGGTAAATTTGGAAAAGCCCAATTTAGAGGCCCAAGGGTTAGGTTTAACAAAAAGGACAATTTGAGAGGAATATGATTCATTTGTTAGATCGTGAAAAGAAGGAAAAAGGCCAGAGCTCTGAGGAAAGAGGGAAAAGCTTAGGATTCGAGAAGGTTTCCAAGAACTCAAGAAAGAAAGCTTGGAATCGACAATCTAAGGTATGGGGAGTATTGCCTTTCATTGTTTTTTATATATGAATTTGATGTGTTTAAAGCTGATTTTTGAGGTTTATGTGGGTTTGTGGGTTTAGGAGTAAATTGATGATTTAGGGCATTTTGTGGATTGATTATTAAGCGTTGAATTTAATCGAATAAAAATAGGTCGTCGAGGCCAAACCTTCTGTTGATGATATGTGAGATCTTGTAGAGAAAGGAATTTATGGGGTTTATGAGAATATTTGGGGTTTATGAAGGTTTAGGGACTTGAAGTCAATATAGTATAATTAATCGACCTAATAGTCGTAGGTTTTGTGCCTTTGATGGCCATAGTGCTTTAGGAATGTCTTGGGGACGTTTTTGGGGTAAATGAGGCTGAATCCGTAAGAGTTTTGAGGTCTGAAGTGCTACTGATGCGTAGCTGCGATTGCAGGAAATCGCATGTTCGCAAAGCGAATGATTCCTTCGCACGGCGAACATTCACCCCAGACTCGCTGGGTAAATAGCGCAGCGAATGCGCGATAATGTTGTTTTGTGATACTGGACTGGAAATTGGAAGTGAGTTTTAGTTTGCAAGGCGAGCTTCCCATCGAATAGCTCGCTAGGTGAATGAGGGTGGCGAGGAGAGACAGAATAGGGGTTTCTATGGTTATGTATGGGATTTGGGGGTTCGCTGGAAGTTCGCAAAGCGAACATCCTAACGAACAGGTTCGCATGGCAAACTTTGTAGCGAACCTCTGATGTTCGCGAATTTGTTTTGTGATTTCTGTGCTGTCTTGGTGTTTTGAGATGTGATTATTCTGATGATCTACCGTGATGTTTTTGATGATTCTGAGGTGATGATTTCATGATGTTTTGATGATATGATTAGCATGAGGTTTTGATGAATGATGATGCACGTGATGACTTTTATTGATGATGATGATAATGACGTTGTGTATCATGCATTCATAGCATTTTAGGACTTCGGTCCAATGGTGGCTCTAATCCCATTGTGTGGATTGGGGTGTATGACGTGCTCCGGTTATTGTGTAGAATCGATCCTAATGACGGGGATCTTTGGAGGGTGATGGCCTAGTGTCCATCGATTGTGACGATTGGCACCACATGCATGAGTCTTGTCGTGCATTGCATTTATCTGGCATTGATGTAATTTATGATGTCCTGATCTTTGATGTTTGCCTTTGTGATGACCTTGATGATGTTGTATATGATGATGACGTCAATTTTATGCATATCCTGTTTTATATTGATTATAATGAAATGTGATTACTCACCCTGCCTATTTGAATGTTGCCACCACGTGGGTAACGTACAGGTGATCAGGCTTAGCTGGATGCCTTGGAGGACTTTTGGAGTTTATTTTGCTTTTGGTCGACGTAGAGGGTCATTACTCTAACATTGTAACATCGAGTTGGGTCGTTGAGTCGAACCATGTTGATTGTTATTTTTGTTGTTATTTTTGAATGATTATGGTTTTATTTGGAAACCCTTTTGATTTTGGATTATTGTGGTTATGGTGGTTCCGCTATTTGATGGCTTTTTGATTATTTTGAGGAAAACCCGTTATTTACGGAGCAAATGTTTTATTTTGAGTTTATTGAGAAATGTGCACCCTTCTGAGGTGATTTTTACTCTGATAATTTGTGTGTTTTGCCGTGCATTTTCGTGGGGTAGAAAAGGGTGTTACAGTGTAAGCCCAAGAGGAGGCAGGACTGTATCTGGAATTTCCTATGGGGAACTAGTTTTGACTATATTGAAAGAGTAACCACTGGTTTGATCTAAAGACTATACCTAATTGTTGGGGAAAACTCTAAGCAAGTATATACAGGTATACATATACAGATGAAATATATAAACCAGTATGTATAGAAGAAATAGTAGAACTTACAGTTGTGCAAGCCCAAGCATAGTAACTACAGCTGTATGGTTAGTTTTCAAGAAATTGAAGAAAGTTTTGATAAAAACTTTGAATTTAAATCTGAATCAAAAAGGAAAGTTGTTTTAAAAGGTAGTTTAGGGCTTATACTCAAGGAGAGGCCCAGATGAATTCTTTCGAAAAGGCGACGATCGCGTCGTAGTTTTGAAAACCATAGAGGGACTTATACAATGACTGAGGCCCAAATTATTGTATTTATAAAAAGGATCGGGTCTTACACTCTATTAGAGGCCCAAAAGTTTATTTTTTTTATACAAGAGATGGGGCTTACAACTCAAGGAGAGGCCCAAATGAAAAAACAACGATCGCACCGTTATTTTGAAAATTGTACCGAGACTTATAAAATGACTGAGGCCCAAATTATTTATGTACAAAGGGGGGTTGGGTCTTACACTCTATTAGAGGCCCAAAAGTGTTTGAAAAAGAAGAAAAATGGGACTTACAACACAAGCGGAGGCCCAGGTGAAAATTGATTTGAAAACTGCGATCGCCCCGGGATTTTTTTAACGTATCGGGACTTATACAATAACTGAGGCCCAAAAAGGTTTATTTACAAAGGGATGGGACTTACACTCTATAAAGAGACCCAAAAGTGTTTTGAAAATGTTTGTGAGGGTGAAAATAATTAAAACCCTAATTTGATTTAAAAATGTATTTAATTTGATCAAAAATCAATTAAAAATGATCAAAACTATCAAACATGTGTGAAAAACAAGTTGTGATCTTGGATTTTTTTTTGAAAAATCATATCTTATTCATGTTAAAGCTTGAAATTCATTTGTGTTTGAAAATTCAAGAGAAATAAATATTTCTAAATGTTTAAAAACAAATAAAAATAAATTCTTTACAAAAATATCAAATATATAAAATAAATAATATTTTTGTGAAATTCTTGTAGAATAAAATATTTTAACATTTTTGTGAGTTTTGAAAAAAAGAATCAATTCAAAAACATTAAAAATGAGAGAGAAATTAATTTTTGAATCAATTAACAAAATAACTTAAAAATTCAAATATTTGAATATTCAAAAAAGGCGTCAAGAACAAAGGGGAAGAACACGCGCACTCTCTGTTTCCCATATTTGCAAAAGCTATGATATCTCACGGATTAGGCAATGAAATTGGATGAAACCAGCCCCCAAACTTGTTAGATTTTAACCCACGGACATGATGGTGGTGTTTAATTTCATTTATTTTAAGTGTGGAGTAAGAAATTCGTGATGAACACTGAAACCCTAGAATTTTGCATAAAGCTCATGAATCTTAAACATGTAATAGATGAAGCAATTGATTGAGGGTTATCACTCTATAGACTACCAGAAACATGTTGGTAACTTACAAATGAATTTATAATGCATGAAATATAGAATTTGATAGGTTCAGGCTTACTTGAACTTGCTTGTGCAAGAGACTTTCGAATTTGGAGTTGGAGGTGTTCCAGATGTGTTGTGATGACTTGAACAGCTTCACTATACCTTATGGAGTATGTTGGGAAGTGATGACACGAAAACATATCATATTTTTACCTTGATTTATGTTCAAATCTTATCCCATTTCCGTCTAATTTTCGATTATTCCAAGGATATTCAAGTGTTTTCGCAGGTATTTCAGTTTCCAAGCCAAGAATGAGAAAAGAGCAGAAAAGTAGTAGAATAAGGAAAGAACAGAGAAAAATAGAAAAAAAAGCATAGAAATCAGATTTTGTATGTGTGGCGACCATCACACATAGTGCCACGACCGTCATGAAGACCAAAGCCATCAAGACCGTTATGCAGCCCCCACGATCATCATAGGTTCAAAAACAGAAACGTGACGTTGGAGACAGACGTGGTCACGAAGAGAGAAGTTTACAGTTTCACACGTTCGACATTTTCTCCTATATTCCCTCAGACTCAGCTCAGTAGCAGTTCCAACTAGTGCCCCTATATTCTCTCATACTGGAGGTCTATATATAGTGCATTTTGGAAAGGACGTAACACAGAGCTTTTACCCGAGAATTCCATACTTTTGCATTTTGTTTCCAGAATTTTTACATTCCCATTTTTTGCTTTCCTTTACCTTTCTTTTGTCCATTCATTACCAGACAGTGATAGTTTCTCACATCGAGGGGCTATCACACCTTAGTTTAGTTTTAAGTCTTCCTTCATTATTCATTCATTTCGTAAATTCAAGCAAAAGCCCGCCGACTTGTGGAGGAATTGCTAGAACCGTATTCACCAGGTTTTTATCGTAATTCAATAACAGTATTATTTGTTTTTTTTACCATGTTTGTGTTAATGTTTAATTGTTCATGCGTATTTATGTTTGCTCTAATTAGTATGTCGAGCTAAACTTATTTTATCGGTATGTAATTGAGTAACCGGAATGGATTCAATAATTCTAAGCTAAAATCATAAAACAACTTATTCTCTGGCTTTGATTTCTTAATTTAAAATCAACTTTTATTACGAGAGTAAAAAGGCAGCAAAAGGTTAAGGTCAAGACCACGAGAGTGTGAGATTTTAACCGGATAGCTGAAATCGGGCATTGGTTTTTAAAACAGCGAGAGCGCTTTAAAGTTAATTAGGACTTATTAGTTTTCAAAAATTATTTTTAAACTCAAATGGGCTAGCGAGAGCAGACATTACGATTTAAAGGTATAGTCCGAAGCAATAACCACGAGAGTGTGAGGTGAGGGCTTTTAAACTGGTATTTTCTACAGAATTATATTGTGACTAATTTTTATATGCTTATGTTTCATTGAATCCACGATGGTATACTAAGTTACGTACCGATATCCTAATCTTAACTAGTCTATTTTTAATATTTAGATTCCCTTTAGTTTCCCTTTTTGAACTTAAAACCAAAACATCTTCGCTTTAGCTAAACACAGTAACAAAACCGTAGCACTAGGTTGATTATCAAGTCTCTGTGGGATCGATATCTTTATTACTATGCGATAGGTTGTGCACTTGTAGTTAGTAACCGTTAGACTCAGAAAGTCGCGACCAAGTTTTTGGCGCCGTTGTCGGGGACTTTGATTTAGTCAATAGTGCGATTCTTTGTTGCGCAGTATAGACTAAGGCAACAAATTTTATTTTCCTTTTTCTCGATTGTATGCGAAGTACTCGCTCACAAAGCGAAGACTTGCAACCACCAATCGCCAAATTAGAGCGTTTCTTACATTTAAGATGCAGAATACTAGAGTATCAATGCAAGTACAATATCCCCGATCTCCTTGCTCATACTCCTGAACCAGTCAAAGAACAAAATATGGGAGAAAGACCACAGAACCGCCCACTTAAGTTCTATGCTACCCCGTCTGAGCAAGAACCACATAGTAGCATTGCTGCCCCTGCTATCAACCAAAACGATTTTGAGTTGAAACCTTCATTGTTGTCAGCCGTACAACAACATCAATTCTCTGGAAACCCTACAGAAGATCCTAACGAACATTTGACCAAGTTTGTGCAGTACGCAGGCACAGTGAAGGCAAATGGTGTAACTGCAGACGCGATAAGACTACGTCTTTTTCCTTTCTCATTAAGAGACAGAGCTTGGGCTTGGTTGCAATCCTTGCCATCAAACTCCGTTACTACGTGGGATGAGTTGAAAATGGTATTCTTAGCACGATATTTTCCCCCAAGCAAAACAGCTATGCTGAGAGCCCAAATTAATAGTTTTCGACAGAAGGACAACGAATCTCTTTACGATGCATGGGAAAGATACAAAGACATGGTGAGGATGTGTCCGCATCACGGTCTTGAAGATTGGTTAGTCATCCACACATTTTACAATGGTCTCTTGTACAATACAAGATTGACAATAGATGCCGCCGCTAGTGGTACGCTTATGGATAAACCATATGAAGAAGCCTATCAACTGATCGAAAGCATGGCTCAAAACCACTACCAATGGGGAGGAGAAAGAACTGCAGTAGAAAAATCCCAAACAAAAGGTGGAATGTACGAGGTTAGTAGCCTTGATCATGTCAATGCTAAGGTAGATTCCCTTGCCCAAAAGATTGATAACTTGACCATAAGGCCTGCAGCCATCATGGTTGCTGTAGCTCAAAATTGTGAATTATGCGGAACACCTGGACATGCCGCCGCTGAATGTCAAATTTTGGCAGGAGTCTCCAGTGACCAAGTGAATTATGCTTAAGGGAACCCTTAAGCAAATACCTACAATCCAGGCTGGAAGAATCATCCAAACTTCTCCTACAAAAACAACAATGCATTGTATGCACCTGGTCAGGCACCTGCTACACCACCAGGCTACCAAAAGGCTGCCGTAACTGCCCCTAATGTTCCTAGGAAGTCCAACCTTGAACTAATGATGGAAAACTTTATAGCTACCCAGGCTCAAACAAACAAAGACTTCCTGAATCAAAACATACACACTAGTGAGCAAATTAAGCAATTAGCAAACAAAGTAGACGCTTTAGCCACCCACAACAAAATGCTTGAAACACAAATTTTACAAGTGGCACAACAACAAGCACCTACTACTGCTCCTGCTGGAACATTTCCTGGACAGCCGCAACCTAATCCAAAAGGACATGCAAATGTTGTTACATTGAGAAGTGGAAAAGAATTAGATGGACCCATTGATCCGAGACTTCAGAATCCAGCCATGTACCAAAGGCCTGATAGCACAACAACTGAGAAGGAAAATGAACCCAAGGAAAAGGAAGATAATGAACAAGAGGCCATAAACAAAGAAAAACCTTATGTGCCTCCACCACCCTATAAACCACCTATTACGTATCCGCAAATATTTGCAAATTCCAAAACTGCAGGGCAATTTAAGAAGTTTGTTGAACTTCTGAAACAAATGAATATCACGATACCTTTTACAGAAGCTATCACTCAGATGCCCGCATATGCTAAGTTCCTTAAAGAAATCTTATCCAATAAGAAAAAGATTGAGGATAACGAAACAGTTACACTTACTGCTGAGTGTAGCGCGATAATTCAAAACAATATGCCTCCTAAGCTGAAAGACCTAGGTAGTTTCTCCATACCTTGTGTAATTGGAAAGTTCATCATAGACAAAGCTCTATGCGACTTAGGAGCCAGTATTAGTGTAATGCCCTTATCCATATGCAAGAAGCTTGATATGGGAGAATTAAGACCAACTAAGATGTCTGTTCAATTAGCTGACCGCTCTATTAAATACCCAGTTGGTATACTAGAAAATCTTCCAGTTCGCATAGGACAATTCTATATCCCTACCGATTTCATAATCATGGATATTAAAGAAGACTCCATTACTCCTATCATACTAGGAAGACCATTCTTAGCTACCGCTGGAGCCATTATAGACGTGAAGAGGGGTAGGCTAACTTTTGAAGTTGGTGAAGAGAAGGTTGAGTTTATTTTTGACACAATTCTTACAAGCTCCAGCTATAGACGACACATGTTATCTACTAGATGTCATAGATGAGTACGTAAGAGAAATAGAGATGGAACCAACCACATACTCAGATATTCTAAAAATTCCAATACCTCCAATTTTTGAAGATGATAATTGGCGTGAACCTTATCAAGACGATAGCCTAAGCGAATGTTTAGCACTTACACCAGATCATCTGCCTTGCCCGAAGAAACCAGCCCTAGAACTGAAAACACTCCCCAATAATTTAAGGTATGAATTCCTGGACACAGAACTCGAACAACCTGTGATAGTCAATGCAGACTTAGGACAGACCGAAACTAAGAAACTTTTAGATGTCTTAAGAAAATACCTAACTGCGTTAGGCTATAACATCGCTGACCTTAAAGGAATAAGTCCTTCTATTTGTATGCATCGCTTTATGCTAGAGGAATACTGTAACTCCTCTAGAGAACATCAGAGAAGGATTAATCCAATCTTAAGTACTGTAGTCAAGGATGAAGTGAAAAAGCTTTTAGAAGCAGGAATTATATACCCGATATCAGACAGTAAATGGGTTAGCCCAGTACATGTCGTACCAAAGAAGGGAGGTGTTACAGTTGTTAAGAACTCCAAAGGTGAATCTATAACACAAATAGTTGTAACTGGAAGTAGAATGTGTATCGATTATAGAAAATTGAACAAGGCTACTCGTAAAGATCATTTCCCATTACCATTCATTGACCAAATGTTGGAACGGCTGGCCAAACATTCTTATTTCTGCTATTTAGACGGTTATTCTGGATTCTTCCAAATCCCTATTCATCCTGATGACCAAGAAAATACAAATTTCACATGTCCCTATGGTACATTTGCTTATCGACGAATGCCGTTTGGACTATGTAACGCTCCCGCAACATTCCAAAGATGCATGATGTCAATTTTCGCTGATTTTATAGACGACATTATGGAAGTGTTTATGGACGATTTTTCTGTTTGTGGGAAGAGTTTTGAAGGATGTCTATCAAACCTAGAAATGGTACTTGAAAGATGCGTAAAAGTCAATCTCGTATTAAACTGGGAGAAATGCCATTTCATGGTAAATCAAGGAATCGTACTTGGACACGTTGTATCCGACAGAGGGATTGAAGTTGATAAAGCTAAGATAGAGATTATAGAAAATCTTCAAACTCCGAAAACCGTACGAGAAATACGAAGTTTCTTAGGACACACGGGTTTCTACCGACGATTCATAAAAGATTTCTCGAAAATTACCAAACCTCTTACCGGTCTATTAATGAAAGACGCTGAATTTATCTTTGATGAGAAATGTCTAAAAGCGTTTGAACAGTTAAAAACGGCTCTCATCACCGCACCTATCATGCAACCACCAGATTGGAGACTACCATTTGAAATCATGTGTGATGCGAGTGATTATGCCGTAGGTGCAGTTTTAGGACAAAGGAGGGATAGAAAACTCCATGCTATTTACTATGCAAGTAGAACCTTAGATCCTGCTCAAATGAACTACGCCACCACAGAAAAAGAACTTCTAGCCGTGGTTTTTTCCCTTGACAAATTTCGTTCTTACCTAGTGGGAGCGAAGATCATCATTTATACAGACCATGCGGCTATTAGGTATTTATTAAACAAAAAGGATGCAAAACCTAGACTGCTAAGGTGGATCCTGCTTTTACAAGAATTTGATTTAGAGATCAAAGATAAGAAAAGGACTGAAAACGTAGTAGCATACCACTTATCCCGATTAGATGGCATCAAACCAGAGCCAGTCCCTATTAATGACGATTTCCCATATGAACGACTCATAGCCCAACTTGAAAGTGATATGTCTAAACTACATTTAAATGAACCAAAAATAGAAGAAGCCGTGGAAGAAATTAACTCACACACAATACTGCCATGGTATGCTGATATAGTCAACTACTTAGCAGCTGGAGTACTTCCACCAGACTTATCTTATCAACAAAAGAAAAAATTATTTCATGATCTAAAACATTATTATTGGGATGAACCTCTGCTCTTTAAGAGAGGAGCCGACGGTATTTTCTGTCGTTGCGTCCCTGAGACTGAAATAGAAGACATCATCTCTCAATGTCACTCTGCTCCTTATGGAGGACATGCAAGTACTTCAAAGACATGCGCTAAGATTCTGCAATCCGGCCTATTCTGGCCTAACCTTTGGAAGGATGTCCACATTGCAATACTAAACTGCGATCGGTGCCAATGCACTGGTAACATATCAAGACGCGATGAGATGCCCCAAAAAGGCATATTGGAAGTAGAAGTCTTTGATGTATGGGGGATTAATTCCATGGGACCTTTCCCATCATCCTTTGGAAATAAATATATACTCGTGGCTGTCGACTATGTTTTAAAATGGATTGAGGCTATAGCTTCTCCTACAAATGACACACGAGTGGTCATAAAAGCTTTTTAAAAACACAATCTTTCCCAGATTTGGTGTGCCGAGACTTGTCATAAGTGACGGTGGCTCCCATTTCATATCAAAAATATTTGACAAACTTCTATCGAAGTATGGAGTAAGACACCGCGTAGCAACACTATATCATCCACAAACTAGTGAACAGGTTGAGGTCTCGAATAGAGAGATAAAACAAATCTTAGAGAATACCGTCGCCACCTCTAGGAAAGATTGGTCATCTAAACTTAATGAAGCTTTATGGGCATATAGGACGGCCTACAAAACACCAATCGGAACTACACCTTTCAAACTAGTTTATGGTAAATCCTGCCACTTACCAGTGGAATTAGAGCACAAAGCCTATTGGGCTATTAAAACCCTAAACTTAAGGTACGAAACCACAGGTGAAAAGCGAATCCTAGATCTGCACGAACTAGAAGAACTAAGGCTAGACGCTTATGAAAATGCCAAAATATACAAGGAACGAACTAAGAAATGGCATGATAAGCGTCTATCTAGAAAAGAATTCAGTGTGGGAGACGTTGTGCTCCTATTTAACTCAAGACTTAAACTTTTTCTTGGGAAACTGAGATCAAGATGGTCCGGTCCTTTTGAAATAACCAAAGTATTACAAAGCGGAGCAATAGAAATTAAGGGTAGGAATAGCGAACCATTCATAGTAAACGGGCAACGTTTAAAGCATTATCATAGTATTGAAAATAGGGACTATTTAAATAGTCTTAGACTTTTAGAGTTGCCCGCTGACCCCCCTAACTAAACTATCTATTTGTTTTCGTCAGGCTTACGACGTTAAAAATAGCGCTTAGTGGGAGACAACCCATGATGATTGTCTTTTCTTTCTTTCTAATTTTTTTTATTTCTTTCTAATTTTTTTTATTTCTTTACATTTTCTAAATTCTACTTTGTTTTCAAATTTCTAGTTTCATTTATATTTTCTTAAATTTTTTGGAAATTGCTGTGCTAATCATATAATTGCAAATTACAGGATTACAAAGTCTTTCTACATTTTCTGTTCTCCTCATCTGATTTCATTCTTGCTTAATCACTTAAAAAAATGGAGAACGGAGATAATATGTTGGTAGAATTCAGAGATGCAGCTCAGTGGCATCGCTTTGAGGCTCTGTCTCTTCGACCCTTCGCCTTGACAAAATTTGCCCACGGACCCACCATGACCTCCTTAGGTTTAGGTGAGAGTATTGATTTCCTGTTTAACCAACTAGGATGGGAGGGTTTTGCTAAGAAGAAACACAGAACTTATCGTAGACTGACTTTAGAATTCCTAAGTTCATTGAGTTACAACCCTTAATGTGGAAAAGGCTTTACTAGGCGCCGAATTACTTTTAGGTTGTTTGGATACCACTGCCACTTTACCATTTAGGAACTGTCGGATCTTTTAGGTTTCCCTGAAGGACCCACCGTTTTCTCCGTGGTACAAGAGGATTTGATGTTGGTAGGTGAGCTTAATGCTTTTTGGGGTAGGATTTCAGGAAAACATGATGATGACATGAACCCTATGCTGTCAACTGAGATTCATAACCCAGCCATCCGATACTTCCACATGATCCTAGCCTACACCCTATTTGGAAAGCCTGAGAATGACAATACCGTTTCTAAGGATGAACTCTTCATTATCTTTTGTGCATTTCAGTCTTGAGAGGTTAACGGACTTACCTTCATGTTTAATAACTTTTGCAAAATTATCCGAGACGAAAACAACCCGATTCTAATAGGTGGTCTAGTGTCTAAAATAGCCGATGCTATGGGATTCAGGACACATCTCTCTGAAATTAACCCTTTTGGAAACTTTAGGCCTATGAATATTACCTTCTGTTTCAATAGAGCCATGATTAGAGACTGTGGTCCACATCATTTCCAGCTCCTAATAAATAATGTAGTTGTGCCACATTTTACTTTACCCAATCATGAGCGCACGAGTGTGCATAACGAACATAACTGGCTATACGACCTGGATGAACCACAGCCTGAACCCGAAGAAACATTTCCTGAGCCTGATATTGACCCTAAGACACCTCCTAATTATTATGACTTTGACTTTATGGAAGACCAAAATGAAGATGACACTGCCACTCCTAAGGTTGATGCTAATACTTATGCTGCAAATCTGACTACCATCCTTAAAACTTTGGATGATTATCACAAAGAGATCACCGCCATAAAGGGTGAACTGAAGACCATGCGACAAGATATTGTCGGCCTTATGGATCTCACGGTAGCACAATTTGATCACCTAAATCAAGCCATGGCATCTTTGAAGAAACGCCTTGGCTAGATTTTGAAGCACTGCTTTTTCCTACTTTACTGCTTTATTTTGAAACAATTTACTTTGCTTTCATTCAGCCTTTTTATGTTCAGGAACAAAATAATTTACCTTCAATTTTAATTTATACTGCATGAATACACTGCTGGTCTTTGCTAGCATTTTTCCGGGTTTAATAAATTATTCAAATTTTCAATCATTATTATTGATCTTGATGGTATTTAATTGTTTCTGTCATTTTACTTTGCTTTTAATTTATTTTGTCATTTATACATTTTAATTTCTGCATTATAGTGTTACCTATCTACTGCTAACAATCCCAGTTTTTGAAGCTGTCACGACCGTGATAGGTCTGTGACGAGCGTCACACGGGTTAAGAGCGCGGTCTCTGTTAAAACAGAGACGCTGCCTCTTCTTCTTCTTCTTTTCTTCCCATTCGTTTTCCCACCGTCCCATTAACCCTCGTCTTTCAAAAACCATCACACCATTATTCCATTGACCAAAATTAAAACCCTCCACACAAAAAAATTCATCTTCCCACATTCTATTTAAACATCGCAGTAAACCATTTCCACATACACCCACTTTCTCCGAACACCTACTTCTTCTATACCACTTGCTTCTCTGTGAATGCACAATGGCTAGACAACAAAGGCAAGCTCCAAACCTTACAACCGTAAATTTCAGAACAGGAGAAGCCGGTGAACATCAGAGGACCAACTACATCAGTTTCCACCAATGATTCGTGCAACCCACTCGATATGTAGACATTGCATGTCTCGAAGAATTGGGAATGCTTGAAGGAGTTAGATGGATGCTCCAGAATGCTGGCCTATGGCAGCTCTGTACTCAAATCCAACCTACCTACGAAGCCCTGGCGCTCGAGTTTCTGAGTTTATTCACATACATAACACCTCCTAGAGAAACGAACCAACTCACCGGTATAGCCATGTTCCGCATGTTTGGTTCTGAGTATTCTATCGGCCAAAATCAACTTGCCGAGATGCTTGGTTTCCACCATGGCGAGAATGTTCATTGCCGGGTGCCACAGGAAACATTTTTCCAAGCAGCATTTGATCTTTGGAATAGATTGACCGGGACTACAGTCGATAGCTGGGACAGCCTCAACGCAACATACATTCACAACCCGGCTATCAGATATTTCCACCGCATTTTAGGAAACACTATATTTGCAAGGGACAACAACCACAAGGTGAACTCAAAAGAACTCTTTTTCCTCCATTGTGTGTTCAACCCCAAGCCTATCAACGCCGCTCCTTTTCTGTTAGCACACATCCAAGCAAACTGTGCTAGAGGCTCCAAACCCTTCTATTTTGGAGGGATTGTCACTTCTATTGCTCTAAGTTTGAACTTGGGGGACGAGCTTAATAGATTACCTTTCGTGCCCCCGGTGTTGCTCGACATCGACTACTGCCACAACTCACACCTCATCAAACTAAGAAGAGATGGCAAATACCATCCAATGGTCCGCACAAGAACAGTTAGAAGTATCATTATGCCTTGCAAGAACCGCATTGACCCTCAGAATATGACCAATTGGGTTTTTGATTTGAATGCTCCCGAGCAAAATGCGGCTACACATGATGATCAAGATCATGCACCTGTTGATGAGATGGAACAAGAGATGGACCAAACCGCCCCAGAAAACCAACCACCGACCACCCATGATGCTCCTTCGACCTCCCGACGTCGTAGCCGACCCGACCAAGACCCCGTTACAAATGAAAAAAATCTTAAGAGCAATATAGCAACAAAACCAGCTGGCTGCCCAGAGAGAAGCACAGTAACAGGAGAAACACAATGAAATAATGACTCTCATGCGTCAAATCCCGCAAGGGCGAGTCAACCAAGGTCAGAGGCTTGACGGCGTCATCGATGAGATGGGTGCCTTGACATTGTGAGTGCATGACTTACATGATTACATCCATCACGTCGGCATTCCAGATCATGTGGCACAGCATGGACGAGGGCGCTCTAGAGGAAGAGGACGTGGGGCTCCTTGATTTTTTTTTTTTGTTTCTTTTACTAGTTTTTCTTGTTGTTCCCCTTTATATCGCAACATTGAGGACAATGTCCGATATAGTGTGGGAGAGCTAGTCTATTTTCACTTTATTTCCCTTTTTATTTTTCCTTTTTCATATTTCCCTTTTATCAAAGTTTATATATATGAGAATTTGCGTACGTTAGGAAGTTGGGAAATTTCTAACAAGATCGATACCGTCTTGACACCTTAGACCTCTTGCGTATGCGATATCAGATTCAATACTTATTATACCGATACCTCGAGTTCAGTCCTAAAGTAACCCCCAATAGTTTATATTAGCAGTCAGTATCGTCTTAATCACAAACCATGTGGGGAGCCGATGAATACAAGTGTTTGATGCCCAATCATGAAAAGAAGAATCTTTCTTATTTTTGTTTGCAGAGAAAAATAGAAGATGCACCAAATCTTACGGTTGCGAAGACTTACAAGAAAAGAAAGAAATTTGTTGTCGATTGGTTCAGAGGTACCTGATTCTGGACTTGGTAGGGCGAACTACAGTTCGATCCCTCGCAATCTACGAATAGGATGTATAAAGGGTTACCACACTCGTGTATCAGGCCCCGTGCAAAAAAAAGGGATTAAAGTCACTAACCGGCTACTCCACTACGTGCGTGAAAAAGGCAAAGGGCTTAATGTGATTGCGTTAGAATGAAATCGGGTGAAACAGACACGAAAGCTTTGGGTTGAACTATAATAGAATGATTAGAACTGGATGGTACAAAAGAGAGGTCTATGATCATGCTTGTTGCTATGTGTCATTAATGTATCTTTAATGTTTTATACAAGTACATGTCTTACTAACGAGAAGCCCTCTAACATTTTCAAATCCATAGGTGTACCATGTATGTGCATTTGATAAAGTTTGTTCGATTTTAACTGATTGATTGCTTAAGGACAAGCAAAGATTTAAGTGTAGGGGAGTTTGATAACACAAAAACATATCGTATTTTTACCTTGATTTATGTTCAAATCTTATCCCATTTCCGTCTAATTCCCGATTATTCTGAGGATATTCAAGTGTTTTTGCAGGTATTTCAGTTTCCAAGCCAAGAATGAGAAAAGAGCAGAAAAGTAGCAGAATAAGGAAAGAACAGATAAAAATAGCAGAAAAAACAGAGAAATCAGATTTTGTATGTGTGACGACCGTCACACATAGTGCCACGACCGTCATGAAGACCAAAGCCATCACGACCGTTACGCAACCCCCAAGATCGTCATAGGTTCAAAAACAGAAACGTGACGTTGGAGACAGACGTGGTCACGAAGAGAGAAGTTTACAGTTTCACACGTTCGACATTTTCTCCTATATTCCCTCAGACTCAACTCAGTAGCAGTTCCAACTAGTGCCCCTATATTCTCTCATACTGGAGGTCTATATATAGTGCATTTTGGAAAGGACGTAACACGGAGCTTTTACCCGAGAATTCCATACTTTTGCATTTTGTTTCCAGAATTTTTACATTCCCGTTTTTTGCTTTCCTTTACCCTTCTTTTGTCCATTCATTACCGAACAGTGATAGTTTCTCAAATCGAGGGGCTATCACACCTTAGTTTAGTTTTAAGTCTGCCTTCATTATTCATTCATTTCGTAAATTCAAGCAAAAGCCTGCCGACTTGTGGAGGAATTGCTAGAACCGTATTCACCGGGTTTTATCGTAATTCAATAACTGTATTATTTGTTTTTTTTACCATGTTTGTGTTAATGTTTAATTGTTCATGCGTATTTATGTTTGCTCTAATTAGTATATCGTGCTAAACTCATTTTATCGGTATGTAATTGAGTAACCAGAATGGATTCAATAATTCTAAGCTAAAATCATAAAACAACTTATTCTCTGGCTTCGATATCTTAATTTAAAATCAACTTTTATTACGAGAGTAAAAAGGTAGCAAAAGGTTAAGGTCAAGACCACGAGAGTGTGAGATTTTAACCGGATAGCTGAAATCGGGCATTGGTTTTAAAAATAGCGAGAGCGCTTTAAAGTTAATTAGGACTTATTAGTTTTCAAAAATTATTTTTAAACTCAAATGGGCTAGCGAGAGCAGACATTACGATTTAAAGGTATAGTCCGAAGTAATAACCACGAGAGTGTGAGGTGAGGGCTTTTAAACTGGTATTTTCTACAGAATTATATTGTGACTAATTTTTATATGCTTATGTTTCATTGAATCCACGATGGTATACTAAGTTACGTACCGATATCCTAATCTTAACTAGTCTATTTTTAATATTTAGATTCCCTTTAGTTTCCCTTTTTGAACTTAAAACCAAAACATCTTCGCCTTAGCTAAACACAGTAACAAAACCGTAGCATTAGGTTGATTATCAGGTCTCTGTGGGATCGATATCTTTATTACTACGCGATAGGCTGTTGTTGTACCCCAAAATTTGCCCGCCCTATTTCTAACATTTAAATTATTTTTTAACTTTGATTTTATAAGTTTTTTGGTTCAATTTCACTAATATTTTAACAGTAATTTTTATCCAAAAATAGGTAACAGTTTACTTTAAATTGTTTAAATAACAAATAGTTGTTTGGCCTTCATAATGTTCCCAGTGCATTTTTACTTCGAATAAACAAGATAGCACAATTGGTAAAGAGTAAAAGCTTGCAAGCATAAGGTCACGAGTTCGAATCTCATTATCTGACTTTTTTGTTATTTTTTTGTTACTAACTTTATTTCCATTTTAAAATCACAAAATTGTATTTTTTTTATTATTTATTTTTAATTTTCGTTTTTTATTTTTAGGCATTTTTAAAAATATTTATTTATTTGATTTTATGCACTTTTTACCAAAAAGGATAAAAAAAATCATAATAAATACAAAAAATATTTCCCTCCTTGAGTACTTGTTTCCTATTGGTCAATCTGTGTCAGTTTGTGTCATACTCAGCTTCTGATTGGTCAGCTTGCTAACCAAGGAAGATCTTTTGTCAATTTTATTCCCCTTTTTGCCCTTTAACCTAATTTTCTAGATCTATAAATACATGTTGTTTTACACCTAACAGGGGGCAGCCGTCCTTAAACTTTTCTTATTCTCAGTTGTTTTCCTTCACCGTCACAATCGCTAACGTAAGTCGTTGATGATACATATATACATACATATTATAGTAATGCTAATCTAGTAACATATTACAATCATGAGACATACTGGTACATATTTTGTTTATTCTTACATTTGCTAATATATATATATATATATATATATATATATATAATTTTTAATTTTTAATTTTTATTAGATTTTTCGGTTCGAATTATGTCGATACGCTGTTCGCATATTTGTGTGCTTGATGCGTGACATTTATGTATTTCGATCCCCGTTGCGATGATCACATTTTGCGTTAGCAACATTATTGTTTTAAAATGTTTTAAAACTTATTTTTCTATGCATTTTTTCATATTTTATATATTTAGATCCACATGAATTGGATCCTGATTGCGATGATCACGTTAAGTGTAGCAAGCTATCGAGTAATTTTATCGAGTTATGTACGATTTTTTTTATTTTTTATTTTATTATTTTGCTCTTTTTAATTAATTATCATTGTATTTCAATTTTACACGCGTCAGACGGTTTAGCATGGTGGCGATCCATTTTTTTTGTGCTAACCGATTCGCATCCCGACTTGTAATTTATAATTTTCTAATTATCATGTTGCTTCTTGATTCGCCTGCGATGATCGCGCTTTCGCGATAGCAATATTGTTGAGGTTTTTATCCAATTTGAAATTTTCTTTTCTTTGAGTTGCTTTTTGTTATAAATAGATCCACATGATTTGGATCCAGATTGCGACGATCGCATTTTTTGCGTTAGCAACAATATTGTTTTAAAACGCTCTAAAAAAATTTTCCCTTCTATTTTATAATTCTAGATCTGTGCACTTTTAATCCCTATTGCGATGATCGCATTTTTGCGTTAGCGATATTCTCTTATTAATACTCGAATAATTTTGATTTCATTTTTTTCTTAATTCGTGATGTTAATTTTGTTTCAATTTTGATCTTAATCTTGTTCGAATTTAGATTTGAATATTGATGTCATTTTTTTTTATTATTAATCTGATTATTAAGTTTGGATTAAAACTTTTGCTAATTACTGTTGAATTATTGCGTGTTTGAATTGTATATTTATCGCTCATTTTATCCCCATTGGCAAAATGTATTCCAATTCCCATGACGTGTAAAATAATTTTATTAGTTTCCTTTATTTTGCTCATATCTTGCTACTATATTAAAACCTTTTTCAAAAATATCAAGCAATTCTCAATTCAATAATCGAGTCCTTTTTTTAACCCTGTAAGTCGACTGCTTTTTAGCGTCGCCATCGACCTAATGCACACACATGCACCTCTAGGATAACCTCTCTTCGTTTGCCTTACGAAATAATGGTCATGTCCCTCGAACGTAGAAATACTTTAGCAAAAGACGCTTACAAATAATATCATCATAGTCCCTTTGATATAAAGATCATAGTCCCTCGATGACCCTTCGAGTTGCCTACGAAAAGATGATCTTGTCCCTCGATGACCCTACGGAAAAATGATGATAGTCCCTTCGAATTGCTAAGGTATCCTTACATGTTGCCTTCTATGACCATTCGATGACCCTTCGCCGTCCCTTCACATCCAATAGATAGGACTACCTACCCACTAATGGTATGGATAGTACTATCTCTCAAGGAAAAGGATAAGTACAAGAAAGACCTTATAGATTAAGGGTAAGTAAATTTTAAATGCTTGCTCACAACTCAAAAAAAAAAACAAATATTTTTCACATCTCACACTTTCACAAATATTTTCTAAAACAAACACTTTGTATACATTCTTACGCGAATTATTACAAAGTCAAACCTTTACAAAAATATTCTCAAAAACAAACACTTTGTATACATTCTTACACGAATTATTACAAAGTCAACTTTTTACAAAATATTTTCTAAACACACACCACATTTCAAAAAAAGCAAGTTAAAGTGAGCAAGCAATTAAGAGCCCGTAGATAACTACGGATGAAAAGGGGTGCTAACACCTTCCCTTTTCATAACTTACCCCCCGAACTCAAAATCTTTTCAAAAAGGTCTTTCCTGTTCTTTTCACCTTTCCTAAATAAATTGGATAAAAGAAAAGTCGGTGCCGACTCTTGCTAACCGCAACATGTTTTGCGAAAACAAAATTAAAACGTCAGTTATCCACCGTATTACAGAACTGGCGGCTCTGCTGGGGATTATTTTAAAAGAGGGGTTACCTTAGAGTTAGATCACTTTACCGCTTGCTTAAAATTGTTTGACTTATGTGTTTTATTTTTAATGGGCCTTGTTTTGGGGTTACTTGTGTGAAAGGTCCTACACCCGAACCTAGTGATTCCTTAGGTAAGTGACAATAGATCATGGAGACTGTACGGCATGTACCGATATGGTTGATATGATGGTCATAATCTTTAGAACCCTAGTTAACTCATCTTTGGCCATTAGAAGGTAGTGAGATGGCCGGCTTTGGATTTAGACCGAAGTTGGTTGATACTCTAGACTACGCTCATTGAGATTGGACTTTCGGGATGTTTTGGTCGACCGCTCGAGCGTCGCACCAAAATAAAGCCTGCGAGAAATGTAACACCCCCTTTCTATACCCCCAAATAATCAAATAAATCATTTAGGCACGTATTGGAAATTTCATCAGAGTATAATTATAAACACGGCATAAAAAGGCATGTCACATTATGTTTGAAATTAAAACATACAGCACCTACTCAACAAATGATATGCAACAGTGGGGTAACTTTCAACAATAAAGGATCTCAGTCCTTATACCCACATCTCAATATTTAGAATAAAAGCGGAAACATCTAAACATTGATTCACAAACATATATATATATCATACTCCAATAGTAGTCACCAATATCATTCATGTTTACATAAACATTCATCAGCTAGATACATGTACAAAAGTATCACAAAAGCTCATAAACACATCCTAGCTACCCGGTGCTACATATCAGAGCCAGACGACCAAAAAGGAAATGAAGCCACGCTTCACAAAAGACCACCAGATACCTAATCTGCAATGCCTCGTAGAGCATCATAAAACAGCAGAAGGGTGAGAAATATTATCATAATAACAATGCATATAATTATGTACTACAACATAAACATATAACACATATTCTCACCACAACTCCTCATATATCACAATATAGATATATCATCAAGCATATTCATTATGCACACATTCACCATTATCATCATTCCACATGAACACACACATACTTGTTCATTCAACAATGCATCATCATAAGATACAGTTTATATCATTTCCCATAAACATACATATATCAATGTTTACTATGTCACAATCATCACATCTCACTCAATATACATCGCAAGGCATATATATATATATATATAACCAAGCATATTTCTCATAATGCTTACTTTCACAATTCTTATTATTCCACATAAACATACACATATAAGTTTATTCACCAATGCATCATTTAAAGATGAGAAATGCAAATCATAGAGACCGACTCATGACTCTATGCAAATGCAATGCGGTACCGACTCAATCATCACTAGTTCACTCAGGAACTCTGCTGGAACCATCGCTCGTTACCGAAGTAACTCTCCGTCGGGCCTACGATGTTCACCCATTGCTCACACCCCACATGGGCACACAATGTTTATGGATCGCTCACACCCCACATGGGCACACGACCCGATCGCTCACACCCCACACGGGCACACGATCCAATTGCTCACACCCCACATGGGCACACAATCTGATTTCTCACACCCCACATGGGGCACACAATCATTTGTAATCATCGCTCACACCTCACATAGGCACACGACGTTACAACGGATTCTCATTAGAATCGCTCAACACAAGAATGCACATCATGATGTTTCACATGCAAAATGACTCAAAAGACATTCTTGAAATGCATACATATTCACAATATATTCATGCATCCATCACATATAATCCACATACATTCACATCAATTGTATAACAACATACACAATTATCCAAACAATTCAATTTACGGTTTACCAGAAAAGTAGGTTAAAAGTCGGCTAAAAATAATATTTTTCTTCACCAAATCATAGAACATATTTTTAGCTTCACATCCATATAAAGAACACCTCAATCGGATAAACAACGCAAAAGATATGGATATTTCAAAATAACGCAAAAACATAAACCGGAGGCCGGACACAACGAAACGTTTCGAAAATACTGTTCCGATTGGACCAGGTTCAGACCTCAAAACCATTTTTCCTAGAAAGAACATCTCGTTAGCTTCCCAAAGCTTCGAACGGGGGTCAAAACCGACTTACGGTTCAAGAGATATGAATTTCCGAAGTTTTCCGAAAAATCAGGATTTTCCACCTACAGCACGCGTCCGTACGCCTGCGCACAAAACCAGAATTTCTGCTACATTCTGGTACAGCTGCGTAATCGCCCGAAACCCGACCGATTCAATTACTTTCTTCCGAATAAATACATGGTGATATCACATAAATACACACCAACATATTAGGATCAAGAAAAACCCGATTCCATGACTTTTATTTTTCACCAAAATCTCAAAACCCTTAATCACCAAAATTGTGAAAACTCACAATATCAACCGATTTCAACCAAACGAGTTTCTATAATCTCGGCCTAACCTCATACGACTAATCTACGCAATTTATTTCGAAATTCATCCGCGAAAACATCGGTTTCTATCGATTATGTTCAAATTCAACCTAACCACAAATATCTCTAAAACAACCAAACAATTCCAACACACACATACATAATCATACCCATGGATAAGATAATAATGTTTCACACCCTTACCCGATTATTCGCGATTGAAACGGAGTAATCTTTGATTTTCCTCTTTTCCTCTTTTTCTCCTCTTCTTTCTCTTCTATTCTCTTTCTTTCTCTTCTTTTTCTTTTTCTTTCTCTTTCTCTCATTTTCTCTCTTTCTTTCTATTTATAAAAATATCTACCCCCCAAAAAGACCAAAATACCCCTCAGCTCAAATATCTCCCAAACGCTCTCAAAATGCGATAAAACATAAACAATGATGAAAAATAATATAGTGTCAAATAAAAGTCGAAAATAAAATAATATAATAATCAAATAATAATCAAATAATCAAAACGACTCGATTAAATAAAACTCACACAAAACTGGGGCATTACAACTCTCCCCCACTTAGACATTTTCTTCCTCGAAAATATACTGAGACGAACAACTCCGGACACGACTCTCGCATCCGACTAACAAACCAACATGCCAACAAAAGGCACACCACAAATAACACAACTGACAAACCACCGTGCTAACAGCAGATACAACAACGGCACGACAACGACGACAACAACAACGACAAGATGCAAAGCCCATACAATGCACTTGACGACCAACTCACAACTCAAGGAAAACCACGATACCAACACACAGGTTCACTCTAGAACCGAAACACAACAAGATCGTTACCATCACCACAGATAACACTCCCCTAATTCACCACAAGAAATTAGCCACACACACTCGAACCATCACGATGGAAACGAGGCAACAACACAAACAAGAACACAAGTTCCACGACACAACATCGATTCCACAACCTCTACAAAACCAGAATACCAACATCCTTGTCACACAACCTTATTACAACAATGCTACGATTCCCAATCGAACATATAACCAAAACATCCATCTACATAGTAGCCCATGAATAATATTTAAACCTTTCACCTAACACTTCCATTCTGAAACGTCCAATGGTCTAATCATTCCTACATGTTCTCAATGTTCAACCTATGAACTCTTACAAGTCCCACACGTAAATACAAAATGTGCCACCTCACGCTTCCGCTGAGCACTCTGATTACTCGCAACCATCAAAACTATCAATTTCACGTCCAAAGTCTAACTCTTTCTCATATTCGCCAAAAATCACTGTTCACTTTAATATTACCAACCTCACACTCTCCTGTGTTATCTCATACACCATACACAAGTCTCGGAATTGCTCAAATAATTCTAACTCCCTGACCATCAAAACAGACATGCATAGAAACTTCCGACTTAACTTTTCAGGCACAACAACAGCTTTTCCCCGAAGGATAATCCAAGCCAAATTCATAATTCATCACGAACTCTAATCATCCTTGTTGTCTCATACTCTATTCCTTTAGACCAAACAAGTACTCAATATCCTTGCGATTACCAAACACTTCGAACCTAGAACCATAAAGATAATACCTCCAAATATTCCAACACAATACCACCGCAACCAATTCCAAATCCATAATAATACAGATCCTTTTATAAATCCTCAATTGTCGTAAAGCATAAGCCACGACTTCACCCTCTTGCATTACCACGTTGACTAAACTCATCTAAGACACATCACAATACCCCACAACCGGTTTATTAGGATCACACAAAATCAAAGCTGAAACCGTAGACAACTTCTACTCCAGCTCACCAAAACTTACTCACAACGAACATCCAAACAAACGACTCACCCTTTGTAAGTCAACTGAGATACCAGAAGTAGGAACTTAACAAAGTCTTCCATAACCTGTAATAACAACCAACTGAGTCCAAAAGTTTCTAATCTCCTTAACTAACTTCGGAACCTCTCATGTAGAACTACATCTACTTCCGATGGATCCATTAACCATACTCTCATCTGAAATAACATTTCCAAGAAACTAACCCTTTTCAACCAAAATTATCACTCGAATAACTTAGCATAAAACTTCGTCTCTTTTCAACACTTGTAATTCAAATCTCAAACACTTTACTCATTCTTCCTCTGAGTTTATAGCAAATCCAAATATCCTCAATCGAAACCACTACGAACTTATCCAATTAAATATGGAAGATACGATTCCTCTACTCCATGAACATTAGAGACGCGTTACTAACACCAAATACCATCACTGTACGTTGCAATTCGCAACCAAAATCCCAAAAGATATAAATCCTTAAAGCTTTTGCAAAACTTTTCACTGGGTAACTGGTTACTCACATACAAGCTTAACCGAGTAAATAACAACCTATTCCGAGGATAATAAACCTAACCAGTCACATTAAATCGATCAAAGCCTCAACTCAAACAATTCACCACTCTTATCAAACATTCCAAACAATTGTAACTCACTCAAACTCAACCAAACCATTCTAGTCATCTGTTCATGAAAGTGGACACTTATTCTCAATCATTACCTTATTCAACTGTTAGTAATCCATACCCAATTTCTTCTCCTGACCGTCCAATTCCGCAATTCCAACATGTATCAACAACCAACCAAAAAGAATTCTCAAACACAATGTTACATCCACCCACAAGGGTTTCCTCACAATTTCCATTAACGCCTTAAAACTCCAAAGACTCCAAACCCACCAGAACTCTAAGTTTGCTGTCCATAGTCTCAATACCATTATACTTGTTATTCCATTCCATCATCCTTCCTTTTGTTACCAACAATACTGGAGCTCTCTAAGACAACACCTTAATGTTCCATCCAAAAACACATCTGAAAACTATGCCCAACTGACGGCCCATCACTGCGACTTCCTGCCAATTCCCAGAACACTACCATCACAGACAAAACAAACATCTTATTCCCATCTACTAAGAGTTTCCTACTTACTTAGCAGATATAAACCTCAACTATTCACCTTCGTCCAATTAAGTTCAATCTCTACTCTCTGTGAAGTAGTCCTTAAATAAAACCCAATCATTCTCTCTCAATGACTTCCCAACTGGACTAACATACCAAAACCTCTAATCCATTTCATCTTCCGATATTAGCATCTTCATCGACTCATCAAAACAATCTGTAATCATCTCCTTAAATTCCAAACAACTCATTTCACACACTATCAAAGCCGGAAAGACCCGCCTATTCCATCCAACATAATTTCCGTCTGCTATCAACAAGAGATTAAGGGTGATCAGTTCCTCAATTTGCCAATAGACAGTCGACAATCATGATGGGGTATAAACCGTCTTTACCAAACTATAATAGCCTTTCTTGCATCCCATACACAAAACTACCTAAGGCACAAATCCTTAGTTGACATAAACCTTACCTCCGCATTTCTTACGGAATCGGGAACAACACTGTCCTAACAACACTTACAATCTTGCAATTCACAACACACTGAGCCAGCGCTCCACACCTGAAGCAACATGGAGAAGTACCAGCTTCTCCCCCACTTATCTCATTCTAACTCCTGAAAACAAAGGATTAGAAAACCAGAAAGCACTGACAGTGTTTCACACATATATCACGTACTAAGGGACAAACAACAACGACAGTATTCAACTGTCACACCAACAGACTCAACAACTGACTCAACACTGGCTCTGATACCACTTAATGTAACACCCCCTTTCTATACCCCCAAATAATCAAATAAATCATTTAGGCAGGTATTGGAAATTTCATCAGAGTATAATTATAAACACGGCATAAAAAGGCATGTCACATTATGTTTGAAATTAAAACATACAACACCTGCTCAACAAATAATATACAACAGTGGGGTAACTTTCAACAATAAAGGATCTCAGTCCTTATACCCACATCTCAATATTTAGAATAAAAGCGGAAACATCTAAACATTGATTCACAAACATATATATATATATATCATACTCCAATAGTAGTCACCAATATCATTCATGTTTACATAAACATTCATCAGCTAGATACATGTACAAAAGTATCACAAAAGCTCATAAACACATCCTAGCTACCCGGTGCTACATATCAGAGCCAGACGACCAAAAAGGAAATGAAGCCACGCTTCACAAAAGACCACCAGATACCTAATCTGCAATGCCTCGTAGAGCATCATAAAATAGCAGAAGAGTGAGAAATATTATCATAATAACAATGCATATAATTATGTACTACAACATAAACATATAACACATATTCTCACCACAACTCCTCATATATCACAATATAGATATATCATCAAGCATATTCATTATGCACACATTCACCATTATCATCATTCCACATGAACACACACATACTTGTTCATTCAACAATGCATCATCATAAGATACAGTTTATATCATTTCCCATAAACATACATATATCAATGTTTACTATGTCACAATCATCACATCTCACTCAATATACATCGCAAGGCATATATATATATATAACCAAGCATATTTCTCATAATGCTTACTTTCACAATTCTTATTATTCCACATAAACATACACATATATGTTTATTCACCAATGCATCATTTAAAGATGAGAAATGCAAATCATAGAGACCGACTCACGACTCTATGAAAATGCAATGCGGGTACCGACTCAATCATCACTAGTTCACTCAGGAACTCTGCTGGAACCATCGCTCGTTACCGAAGTAACTCCCCGTCGGGCCTACGATGTTCACCCATTGCTCACACCCCACATGGGCACACAATGTTTATGGATCGCTCACACCCCACCTGAGCACACGACCCGATCGCTCACACCCCACACGGGCACACAATCCGATTGCTCACACCCCACATGGGCACACAATCATTTGTAATCATCGCTCACACCTCACATAGGCACACGATGTTACAACGGATTCTCATTAGAATCGCTCAACACAAAAATGCACATCATGATGCTTCACATGCAAAATGACTCAAAAGACATTCTTGAAATGCATACATATTCACAATATATTCATGCATTCATCACATATAATCCACATACATTCACATCAATTGTATAACAACATACACAATTATCCAAACAATTCAATTTACGGTTTACCAGAAAAGTCGGTTAAAAGTTGGCTAAAAATAATATTTTTCTTCACCAAATCATAGAACATATTTTTAGCTTCACATCCATATAAAGAACACCTCAATCGGATAAACAACGCAAAAGATATGGATATTTCAAAATAACGCAAAAACATAAACCGGAGGCCGGACACAACGAAACGTTTCGAAAATACTGTTCTGATTGGACCAGGTTCAGACCTCAAAACCATTTTTCCTAGAAATAACATCTCGTTAGCTTCCCAACGCTTCGAACGGGGGTCAAAACCGACTTACGGTTCAAGAGATATGAATTTCCGAAGTTTTCTGAAAAATCAGGATTTTCCACCTACAGCACGCGTCCGTACGCCTGCGCACAAAACCAGAATTTCTGCTACATTCTGGTACAGCTGCGTAATCGCCCGAAACCCGACCGATTCAATTACTTTCTTCCGAATAAATACATGGTGATATCACATAAATACACACCAACATATTAGGATCAAGAAAAACCCGATTCCACGACTTTTATTTTTCACCAAAATCTCAAAACCCTTAATCACCAAAATTGTGAAAACTCACAATATCAACCGATTTCAACCAAACGAGTTTCTATAATCTCGGCCTAACCTCATACGACTAATCTACGCAATTTATTTCGAAATTCATCCGCGAAAACATCGGTTTCTATCGATTATGTTCAAATTCAACCTAACCACAAATATCTCTAAAACAACCAAACAATTCCAACACACACATACATAATCATACCCATGGATAAGATAATAATGTTTCACACCCTTACCCGATTATTCGCGATTGAAACGGAGTAATCTTTGATTTTCCTCTTTTCCTCTTTTTCTCCTCTTCTTTCTCTTCTATTCTCTTTCTTTCTCTTCCTTTTCTTTTTCTTTCTCTTTCTCTCATTTTCTCTCTCTCTTTCTATTTATAAAAATATCTACCCCCCAAAAAGACCAAAATACCACTCAGCTCAAATATCTCCCAAACGCTCTCAAAATGCGATAAAATATAAACAATGATGAAAAATAATATATTGTCAAATAAAAGTCGAAAATAAAATAATATAATAATAAAATAATAATCAAATAATCAAAACGACTCGATTAAATAAAACTCACACAAAACTGGGGCGTTACAAGAAAGATCCGTGATATGAGATTCCTAGAACCCAGTTACTATTTTAGGACAGGTTGAACCAACTAAACCTTGGTATGGGAAGGGTACTTACCTTTGGACTTCATGCAAGCCTTTAAACCTAAGGCTACTTGTGTGACTTGTTTGTATTCACTATCTAACAACTTGAATTCCTTGCAGGATTTGTTTGTACTCTAACAACTTGAACTCTTTGCGGGACTTACTTGTCCTCGTGCTTTTACTTAATGCATAGCATCCACATACCATCATAACATAGCATGTTAACTAACCTTTTTCAAGGATCTTGGGGATTTATGGCGCACAATTTGCAGGTGCTATTATAGAAGGATTATCAAAATCTAGATTTCTATCAAGGGGCAAGAGGATTTATTTTCCTCTAGCCAGATGCCTTCAAACTCAAAAGAACAGTATCCTGAATCAGAGGCTATGACCCACTTGATATGGCGGGCTTGATTCTTATAGAAGGACGTTCAAAGATGAAAAGTCAAAGTTCTTCAGACAAAGCTGCAACCAAATTCAATTTCTAATGTTGCAAATCAGATTCCATAAAGATCCTTGAAAACATTGCATATGCATTTACATACATATCATAACAGGTTTCCACAACGGGTTTCTCATCTCCTCGTTGTTTATTTCAGTAGAAAATGGCATTAGAACAAGCTGTCAAGGATATCCAGACTCAGAACGCCCAATTCCAAGAGATGATCCTGAGCCTATTCAAGGGGCAAGAAGAGTTGAAAGCCCTCCTCACTAAGGACATGAAAAAAAAAATCCTTAAGACAACAAGGATGATCAATTGGAACAACTGCAAGCTGAGATGGCAGAGATGAGAATCCAGATGTATGGTCAGATGGCTCTTATCCAAAACTTAGCTCGGGGGCAAGAAGAGCTGAGAGTCCTCGTCAATAAACTTCAAGACAACAGAGTCGGGGATCAGATCATCAGTCGGCCTCCAAGGAAACAAGCTGACTTGGTTGAGAAAAAGATGAGGATAAAAGAAGGAAAGAGACAGGTTAGTACTGATAGTCTTTCAATTGAAGGAAGAAGGCCTTATAGGGTTGTCGCACCACCAGTTCAACAACAGAAAGATCAGCGTAGGCAGCATGGTGGTCAACGTACTTGGAAATCCAAACCTAAACGACCATTTACCCCGTTGCACATGCCGTTGTCTCAGGCTTTGCAACAATTGCTCAATCAGAACTTGATAACTCTGTTGCCTTCATACTCAGCTCCAGCCAACCTTGCTCCTGGTTACAAACCTAACGCAAGATGTACTTATCATTCGAATAGTCCTGGTCATGATACTGAAGACTGTGGTCCATTGAAACATAGGATCCAAGACCTGATTGACGAATGAGTCCTTGAGTTCACACCAGATGGTCATACTGAGTTCTTCTATCGCCCATCTAATATCGAAGCTGTAAGACACGTCGTTTGAAGTGACAGGTTCAGGAAGGGAAGCTTTGAAATCATTTGAATTTTCATTTGTAATTTCTTTTGTTGGCTTAAGCACTTACTATTATGTCAAACTTTGGTTTTTTCACATTAATGCATTGCGTATGTTCGTCTTGAATTTATCCATACGTTTCACTATATTTAAACTATGCTTCTTACTTCTCTTTTGTGATATTTAACTCTCGTTAAAGCTATAAGCCTTTAGAGGGAGGATGACGAAAACGATACCATAATTTCATACGGTATGCTTTTGAACAGGCCATGCTGACGATGTACAGGCATTGTTTCAAATCCTAAACAGTGGAGTTATAAGGAAGTTAATCCCTAGTCAACCCCTTTGAGCCTAAGAAGTAGGAGTTTTCCTTCTCATGCAAATTAAAACCCTTAATCATAACCTGGGGCAGGGTAGTTCCTCAGTTAACTCAATTATGCCAGTTGATCTTTTGTACACAATTAGTGATGGTTCCCTGTAATCATTAAGTCAGGCAGTCAATATCTATCAAAAGAAAAGCCCGCTAAGTCAAAATCTATGAAGGAGACTTAGTAAAAATTGAGACATCCCTCTGACTGTGATCTCAAAATAAACAGTTCAGGAAAAAGTTAGGGATAACAAAGTCAAAAAGAGGTCACTACAAACCCTCAAAAGAAATGTTACAAAAAATAATGACTGCCTTTTCAAATAAACTTCCGGTTTTTGAACCATCACCAAACATCAGTGTTAAAATTCCAAAATCTCTAGGAATCTGAATGCATAGTTAACTGAGTATAGGACTAAAGAACATCACGGAGAATGGGCTGGGTACAAATAAACTTTGAGCCTTTATCCTTTGTTTCTTAAACCGTGAACCAGGCCACGTTACAACCCTTTAAAAGTCCTAGCTGAAGCATGGTTAGTTCGAAGGCATACTGTTACCAAAAGGTATCCTGACTCCTTGAGGGCTTGTTATAAATCTTGAGTTGACATCACAGTTTTTACAAACATGGTTTTGCTAAATAATTCTTTTTCAAAACTTCAAGACAGACATAAACGTTGCATTTTGAATATCATTGTTTGCATATAACTAAGTGTTTGACAGCAGCGAAGTTCACATGATGAACATTCAATGACCAAAAGTCCTCCCGACAGACAAAGTTGCTTCAGAGGTGCACCAAAAAGCAGAAATATTTCCTGCGCTGACTCAGTTGGTTAAAAGCCAATGTATACAAGGGGCATGGTCACTATCTTCCAATCAAGGGGCATATTATTATGTGGCATCCCAGTTATTTCTCTTGAGGCAGCTTTTTTCAAATACTTCCATTCTGGGGCAAAGCATCCTCCGCTAGGGGTAACGCTTTCTTTTCAAATCTAATCAGATCAAGTTCAGTTGCAAGCTCCTCAACCATTAACCAGGGAATACACGATCCACCGCAGTCTGGAAGCACATTCCTCCTGTTACATGGCATTGATCCCGAGTTTCAGTAAGAGCCATTGTGGGAGTTACTTGTCTGTGCCAATAGTATCAGATGGTGTCAGTATCATGTCTTCAGATCCAGTCATGATAATTCCTAGAAATTGTTTAGGGAAGTCGAGACTATCGAAAGTTCTAAATACAGGTGATCTCGGGGGCAAACGAACTCTTACGTGCGAAGAGCCATTCGTAATCAAGAAGATATTTTCTGACGATGCTACGGGGATTACTACCATGGACAGCGAAGATTTCTCGCACCCTGTGAACGCGGACATAGTCAAAAAAATACTACGCATGAAAAAGACCTGCTAGGTTGACAAGCCTAGGCAAAAATAAGGGCATCCTGGCGAACCAAAAAGGTTCGGAGAAAAAATTAGGGACATATATAAAAAAATTGTACACCCGGCAAGTCGAAAACCTGAAAAGGCGGCTTGGGCAAGAAAGGGTCTCTCGGTGGACTAAAACCCTAAAAAGGCGGTCCAAGCAAAAGCTAGGGATTAAAGCGTACGACTATGTCCCGTTGGATCATCCATTTACGAGTCAGTACCAGTTTTCATTGCCAACTTCGTTCAAACAACGTATATCAATCTTATCATTTTCTACCGACAGCAAGTGATGAAATACTTGAAGACATAGGGGCAATAACAGATTTGAAGCCCGAAGTGATCTTTTCCACCGGGTTTGCTGTCACAGAATCAGCATTTACTAAAGACTCTTGGAGGTTGGAATCCCCAGCAAGTCCTGTATCCAACAGATCTTAACAGAATCACCCCCACGGAGCCAGTGTCATGGTAATATCCCCACAGAGCAATCTCCATGGAACTATCTCTACAGAGCTATTTTCACAAGCTCGTCCCCAGTAGAGTTTATTCCTCAGCAGCGTTGCTTCCCCAGTGGAGATCATCCTTAACAGAGATATACTCCCCAGCAGAATTAACATACTCTCAAGCAACAGTTGGGATACTTTCCAGCAATTCACTCCCATATCCCCAAAGGATTGCCTAACAAGACAGAGGTTTGATTCTTTCCACAGCACGCTCCAGAGAGTTCCCCAACGGAGTTTATTTCTCCAACATCTCCTTCATGATAGAATTTCTCTCTTCAGCCAGGTCTATTCGAGATTGCGTCCCCAGTAGAGTACATAAAGAAACCTCCCCAACGGACGGCTTGACATGATCATCTTCCCCAATAGATCCCCTAACAGATAAACCTATTGCAGATATGTCCTCAGCATAGCCTATGGAATTTTGATCCCCATCAGATAATATTCCCTCTTGGAAGT
Organism: Lathyrus tuberosus; assembly: GCA_022829125.1. Lineage (NCBI taxonomy): Eukaryota > Viridiplantae > Streptophyta > Magnoliopsida > Fabales > Fabaceae > Lathyrus > Lathyrus tuberosus. The sequence continues at coordinate 6,473,605 of JALAZF010000349.1, forward strand.
ATACAGAATTCAATTCCCCAGCGGAGTTTGCTTCTCCAACACTACAAATTACCCAACAGAGTTCTCTTCTCCAGCAGGATTTCGTCCATGGTTGCTACTCCCAGAAGAGTGGTCACCCATGTCCGAAACTTGGTCAGATAGTGCATCGGAGGATTATCCATCTCTTTTATCCCCAGTCAGGGTACATAAGAATCAAATCCTTCAATAAAAAGCACGAAGAACTACCGACTCTCCTGACAGAATACTTCTATCTCCAAGTGGAAATCAAAGATCCCCAGTGGAATATTCCCAAACGGAAAGTATGAATCTCCAGTAGAGTCATTCCAAACAGGAACGGAAGATTTATTTTCTCCATCCCCAACAACAGTCAGGGATTTATTTTCCCCAATCAGACTTTACTATTCAAAGCCACTGCTACCTTCAGCAACATTTCATACCCATACATCATTTACAATACATCATAGCGTATGCATACAAAACGCATATAACATTCTCATTTATTTTAAGAGCATCATTACGCAATGCATTACATATATCATGACATTGCATAAAACTAACTTGGTTTTTTCAGGTTAGTTCTCAAACGGACAAATATTGTCAACAGTTTATCATCCTTCAGATACAATCAGTCAAAGATTCATTCTGATACTCCTTTGGATACAGTCAGGAGTAGATTCATTCCAGTACATCTTCTAGACACAGTTCGATACAATCAAGACACAGATTCATTCTGATACTTATTCCAATACATCTTTTAGATACGGTCGGTCGAAGACTCATTCTAATACTAATTTCTCAGATACAGTCAGGCAAAGACTCATTCTGATCTCCTTATAGATACAGTCAAGACATAGAGTCATTCTAGAACATCATACAGATACAATCAAGACACAGATTGATTCTGATACTTATTCCAGTACATCTTTTAGATACAGTCGGTCGAAGACTCATTCTAATACTAATTTTTCAGATACAGTCAGACGTAGACTCATTCTAATACGGCTCTCAGATACAGTCAGGCAAAGACTCATTCTGATCTCCTTATAGATACAGTCAAGACATAGACTTATTCTAGAACATCATACAGATACAATCAAGGCCTAAGAATCATTCTGGCACTCCCCAGCACGTCTGCTAGATACAGTTGGACACAGACTCATTCTAGTATATTCCTCAGATACAGTGAAACCTGGACTCATTCTGATACTCCTATCAGCAGTTACTTTGGATGGCATCTATAAGACCATCTCTATCCTATCATCTTTCCGAATGACATCTTTAAGCCCATTCAAGCAATACAATCAACCAACAAGCGCTACTTCGTGCACCCATGAGTGCAAATTTTTGGGCACTTAAGTGTTCAATCCTCTTCCACCTTCAGATCACGAATGGCAGACATGTCAATCTAACTCTTCAGGTTTAAGAAGATTGAACAGGGGCAGCTGTTGTACCCCAAAATTTGCCAGCCCTATTTCTAACATTTAAATTATTTTTTAACTTTGATTTTATAAGTTTTTTGGTTCAATTTCACTAATATTTTAACAGTAATTTTTATCCAAAAATAGGTAACAGTTTACTTTAAATTGTTTAAATAACAAATAGTTGTTTGGCCTTCATATGTTTCCCAGTGCATTTTTACTTCGAATAAACAAGATAGCACAATTGGTAAAGAGTAAAAGCTTGCAAGCATAAGGTCACGAGTTCGAATCCCATTATCTGACTTTTTTGTTATTTTTTTGTTACTAACTTTATTTCCATTTTAAAATCACAAAATTGTATTTTTTTTATTATTTATTTTTAATTTTCTTTTTTTATTTTTAGGCATTTTTAAAAATATTTATTTATTTGATTTTATGCACTTTTTACCAAAAAGGATAAAAAAAATCATAATAAATACAAAAAATATTTCCCTCCTTGAGTACTTGTTTCCTATTGATCAATCTGTGTCAGTTTGTGTCATACTCAGCTTCTGATTGGTCAGCTTGCTAACCAAGGAAGATCTTTTGTCAATTTTATTCCCCTTTTTGCCCTTTAACCTAATTTTCTAGATCTATAAATACATGTTGTTTTACACCTAACAGGGGGCAGCCGTCCTTAAACTTTTCTTATTCTCAGTTGTTTTCCTTCACCGTCACAATCGCTAACGTAAGTCGTTGATGATACATATATACATACATATTATAATAATGCTAATCTAGTAACATATTACAATCATGAGACATACTGGTACATATTTTGTTTATTCTTACATTTGCTAATATATATATATAATTTTTAATTTTTAATTTTTATTAGATTTTTCGGTTCGAATTATGTCGATACGCTGTTCGCATATTTGTGTGCTTGATGCGTGACATTTATGTATTTCGATCCCCGTTGCGATGATCGCATTTTGCGTTAGCAACATTATTGTTTTAAAATGTTTTAAAACTTATTTTTCTATGCATTTTTTCATATTTTATATATTTAGATCCACATGAATTGGATCCTGATTGCGATGATCACGTTAAGTGTAGCAAGCTATCCAGTAATTTTATCGAGTTATGTACGGTTTTTTTTATTTTTTATTTTATTATTTTGCTCTTTTTAATTAATTATCATTGTATTTCAATTTTACACGCGTCAGACGGTTTAGCATGGTGGCGATCCATTTTTTTTGTGCTAACCGATTCGCATCCCGACTTGTAATTTATAATTTTCTAATTATCATGTTGCTTCTTGATTCGCCTGCGATGATCGCGCTTTCGCGATAGCAATATTGTTGAGGTTTTTATCCAATTTGAAATTTTCTTTTCTTTGAGTTGCTTTTTGTTATAAATAGATCCACATGATTTGGATCCAGATTGCGACGATCGCATTTTTTGCGTTAGCAACAATATTGTTTTAAAACGCTCTAAAAAAATTTCCCCTTCTATTTTATAATTCTAGATCTGTGCACTTTTAATCCCTATTGCGATGATCGCATTTTTGCGTTAGCGATATTCTCTTATTAATTCTCGAATAATTTTGATTTCATTTTTTTCTTAATTCGTGATGTTAATTTTGTTTCAATTTTGATCTTAATCTTGTTCGAATTTAGATTTGAATATTGATGTCATTTTTTTTATTATTAATCTGATTATTAAGTTTGGATTAAAACTTTTGCTAATTACTGTTGAATTATTGCGTGTTTGAGTTGTATATTTATCGCTCATTTTATCCCCATTGGCAAAATGTATCCCAATTCCCATGACGTGTAAAATAATTTTATTACTTTCCTTTATTTTGTTCATATCTTGCTACTATATTAAAACCTTTTTCAAAAATATCAAACAACTCTCAATTCAATAATCGAGTCCTATTTTTTAACCCTGTAAGTCGACTACTTTTTAGCGTCGCCATCGACCTAATGCACACACATGCACCTCTAGGATAACCTCTCTTCGTTTGCCTTACGAAATAATGGTCATGTCCCTCGAACGTAGGAATACTTTAGCAAAAGACGCTTACGAATAATATCATCATAGTCCCTTCGATATAAAGATCATAGTCCCTCGATGACCCTTCGAGTTGCCTACGAAAAGATGATCTTGTCCCTCGATGACCCTACGGAAAAATGATGATAGTCCCTTCGAATTGCTAAGGTATCCTTACATGTTGCCTTCTATGACCATTCGATGACCCTTCGACGTCCCTTCACATCCAATAGATAGGACTACCTACCCACTAATGGTATGGATAATACTATCTCTCAAGGAAAAGGATAAGTACAAGAAATACCTTATAGATTAAGGGTAAGTAACTTTTAAATGCTTGCTCACAACTCAAAAAAAAAAAACAAATACTTTTCACATCTCACACTTTCAAAAATATTTTCTAAAACAAACACTTTGTATACATTCTTACGCGAATTATTACAAAGTCAAACCTTTACAAAAATATTCTCAAAAACAAACACTTTGTATACATTCTTACACGAATTATTACAAAGTCAACTTTTTACAAAATATTTTCTAAACACACACCACATTTCAAAAAAAGCAAGTTAAAGTGAGCAAGCAATTAAGAGCCCGTAGATAACTACGGATGAAAAGGGGTGCTAACACCTTCCCTTTTCATAACTTACCCCCCGAACCCAAAATCTTTTCAAAAAGGTCTTTCCTGTTCTTTTCACCTTTCCTAAATAAATTGGATAAAAGAAAAGTCGGTGGGGACTCTTGCTAACTGCAACATGTTTTGCGAAAACAAAATTAAAACGTCAGTTATCCACTGTATTACAGCTGTGCACTTGCAGTTAGTAACCGTTAGACTCAGAAAGTCGCGACCAGGAAGCTTGGACTTGATTGGAGATGCTTGGATCACTTCATGGCATCTCAGCTGCATATGAGCTTCAAGTGGATTTGGAGCTTTGAGATTTTGGTGTTACAGGTGAGTAGGGTGTGTTTGATCAGCTTATATATGATATATTGGATGTGTTTGGATCATAAGCTATGGTGGATTTGCTCTCTAACTCAAAATTCGATGGTGACTTGCAAAATAAGGCAATTCTGGTTTTTTGAAAGAGATTTTGAGGAAAGCATCTATTGTGGTGCTTTGGTGTACTCAATCTGACCACAAATGAGCTCTATTTATAGTGTAACAAGTTTTTTTGGCAGCAATAGTGAATGGTGGCTGGTACAGCCCTTTGTCCATTGGTTTTCAAAAGGAATCTCAAGTCTTCTCTAGCCATTGACTTGAGTCAATGTTGCAGGCCTATGGTCCTCTGATGCTTGAGTTTATCTTGACTCATTTTGTTGATCATGGACTGATACATGCCAGTTCTATGCATCCTTTAAATGCTTCATGACAAATTTGAAAGTTTTGGATTTTGAACTTTGAATGCTTCTGGCCAAATGATGAGGTTTTTGACTTGCAAGGCTCTATGGTGTTGTAGCTCTGCAGAGATCATGTTCATTGCACTTTAGAAACTTGTCTTGCATGGTGACAAGGCTTTCCAAGTCATGGAAATGACAAAATCGTGGGGCAAGTGCAAGACTGTCTTGCAAAAACCAGTTTTGGAGGTGTCATGTTTCCATGCTCATAACTCCTTACTCAAATTGAATTAGGATGAGTTCTGGTACTCTTTGGAAAGCTCTCATGACATACTTTAACTTTGATGTCCAAGATTGGTCTTGTTTCAGTTTGGATCAAAGTGAAAAATGGCCTCAAAGTTGATGAAAAACCTAGACAAATTTTGTCTAAAATTTTCTAAGTGTTGGAAAAATGGTCATTTTCATGTTTTTGTGATTTTGATTAATCCATAACTCAAAATCCATGAGGATTTGGAATATTTTGTAGTTGACACTTTTGAAGTATGTCATGTGAACTTTCATTTGAGCTTTGGATGAAAGAAAAAGGCCTTAGGGTTTGGGAGTTATGACCTTGCAAAGTTGGTACCAAATCCATTTTCTTCCATAACTTAGAAAAATTTGAGTTTCTTAAGGTTGCCCCTTTTGCAAGAAACCTCACTTTTCTTGATTTTTCTTGATGGATGATGATCAAAACCATACATTAACATTGTTTTTGACTTAGGGGAACCACATTTGTGAAAAATTTCAAAAAGTCAAACTTGATTTTGGGTACAGTTGACTTTTTGTCAGATGAATTCCAAACTGTGTGATCTCCTATGAAATCAAGTTCTTGACCTAATTAAAACCTAATGGATGGATTCCATAGGTGTTTTAGGGTGTCTTGAATCATGTCCCAAGGTTTGGGAACATGTCTTGGTCCAAAGTCAAAGGTACAGTTGACTTTTTCTTCAAAACCCTAATTGTGGTCCAGATGAATTTGAAACTTGTGAATCAAGCTTCTTGGATCAATCCATTGTTGTAAATGAGTCAATGTGATGTATTTGAGGCCCTAAAATCATGTATTGAGGTCTTGGCTCGTGTCTTGCTCTAAAAGTCAACTTAGGGGTAAATTAGGTCAAGAAATCCTAATTCCTGATTTGTGATGAATGCTTCCCCTGAGGTTAATTTGACTTGATGATTGGGTCCATGAGGTCCCTTTGAGAATTTTGGGTCATGTTTTGAAGTGTTGGCTCATATCCAGAGGAAAATTTTCATCTGGAGGCCTTGGTCGATCAAAACCCTAATTTGGTGATACTGGCGATCTTGAGGCTTGATCCACTTGGAATGTTGCAACCTTGTGCTTGATTCTTGATAGAGAGACCTCTTGATCCTTTATGGGTGTTTGAGTGACTTGAAAAGTTGAGGATCATGTCATTTCTTGATTGATCCTTTGTCTAAGTGCTCTGAGAGGACTCAAAACCCTAATTCTTGATTGTAGTGTATGCTCAACAATTCTTGAGGAGATTGATGAGGTGTGATGGTACATCCATATTGTGGTGATGATTTGCACAATGATGGGAAATATGTGTGGTCAAAATTTGGGGTATGACACCCACGAATGTTGATGTAGTCAAGAAATACTACGCCTAAATAAAAAAAAAACGTCTCGGTGGATCGAAAACCCGAAAGGGTGGTCTAGGCAAAAACTAGAGACATAGGGAAAAATCATCCCGATGGATTAAAAACCTAAAAAGGTAATCCAGGCAAAAGTTAGGGATTCATGGCAAGTAACTACGTCTGACAAAATTAGATCCCCGATGATAATGTCATCTGTCAGGAAAACTTCATGTCAAGGTCATCTTCAACAAAAGCTTAGAATGTCCATAATTAAAGTTGGTGGAAGGATAGTGGTCGTTATGTTTCAATGTAGCCCCTTTTCTCTTAAATTACCATTCTCTAAACTTTGTAATGCTCTGTGGGATCACGCGCTTGGCTGTTTACCATTCTATCAATAAAATTTGAGCTCGTGTGCCTTTTGTTTACAATTCTCATTTATTTTGCTTTACAAAATGACATTTTTAACATGATCAACGATTCTTGAAACAAAACAAAAATGAATTTACCTGTCAAATTTTCTTCTGCTTTTAAAATAAAGATGGAAATTCCTTTTGATTACTGAACACCAAAAGAGACATCGACGGCTTCTCCGGAAGTAATTAAACCTCAAAATGCAGAATCAAAGTACTCCTTTTAACCAGTACACCCTGAATGAAGGATCAACTGTTTCAGAGGTAATGTCCCATCTGACATCTCTGGTAGACGTGTTACCCCCGAGAACCGATAATTGGTCTATTTTCCCCAGTAGGATCTACCCATCCTAAACAGGAAAGGATTACTATCTTGAACTAATGATACTTTTTATCCCCCCGCAGTGGCCGAGTATCCAGTCGTGTTCCTTCACCAGTTTGTATGTCGTGTCTGTTTTGTTAGCATAAACATACATACATCATGCATGATTGATTCATATTCATACATATGTTGCATTGATATCACTCTGGTCATTTTCATCCCCAAGTGATAAATATCCTCTCACCGATAAAGTTGTCAGTTCTTTCCTCGTACGAAATGTATCGTCTGAGCAATCTCTCCCCAGTTTATTTCTGGATTGGAGACTATCCTCGACCACTTTGATAACTTGAACCTCTGAAAGGCAAGAAGACGTTCGATAGACACCTCTGGAACATCACTCTTCACCATTGAAGATGATATTTTTGCTTTCCCGGATTAAAGAAAATCCATAGAGAAAACCTCTCAACCAAAGACTCTTGGCAATACGGCGGTTTCTCCCTAAAATTATTTTCAATGAAGTCATCAGCACCTCAAAATTGGATTTCATCACATGGCATTTCTCCGAACAAGGTCTCAAAGAAAATTATGATGTAACCTCACCAAACAAAAAACGGTCTCTCAAGAGACTCGTTTTTCCCCAGTAGGTCGGCAAATGGCATCTCCCACAGAGAAGTTTGCACACGTTTGCAGTTCAGACAAATGGGTTTACCCAGCAAGTTTGACATCGCTACACCATTAAATGGCATCTCCCCAATAAAGCTCGGCGAGAAGTTTGATGAAGACCGCTACAAATAGCATTCCCTGTCGAGGAAGGAACTTGACAAGAAGAAACTGAGACCAGTTCCGTGGCTGAAGACCAGGATCAAGGGGAAGTTTATTTCATAAGAAATTGAGACCAATTCCGTGGCTGAAGACTAGGATCAAGGGGAAGTTTATTTCAGAAGAAAATGACACCAGTTTCGTGGCTGAAGACCAGGATCGAGGGGAAGTTTATTTCAAAAAAAAACTAAGACAAGTTCCATGGATGAAGACCAGGATCGAGGAGAAGTTTTACCCTTTTCTAAGACCAGGATCGAGGGGAAGTTTTACCCTTTTCTAAGTAGCATTACTTAGCAAAAGAAGATAGATGAGCAAATAGCTGATATTCATAACCACAATCAAAATTTTGGGTATTCCGATATTTAATCCTCTTGTACCCTGAATGTCCGAATATCTTCACCACTCACATCATTGTGCAAATCATCATCACAATATGGATGTACCATCATACTTCATCAATCTTCTCAAGGATTGTTGAGCATTCACTACAACCAAGAATTAGGGTTTTGAGCCCTCTCAGAGCACTCAAACAAAGGATCAATCAAGAATTGACATGATCTTCAATTTGTCTAGCCTCTCAAACACCCATAAAGGATCAATAGGTCTTCCACATCAAGAATCAAGCACAAGGTTGCAACATCCCAAGTGGATCAAGCCTCAAGATCACCAGTGACACCAAATTAGGGTTTTGGTCGACCAAGGCCTCCAGATGAAAATTTTCATCTAAGAATGAGCCAATGCTTCAAAACATGAGTCAAGAAGCTCAAAGGGACCTCATGAACCCAAGCATAGAGTCAAAATGGCTTCAGAGGATGCATTCATCAAAAATCAGGAATTAGGGTTTCTTGACCTAATTCACCCCTAAGTTGACTTTTGGAACAAGACATGAGCCAAGATCTCAAGAAGTGTTTTGAAGACCTCCAATACATCATATTAATCCATTTACAATATTGGATTGATTCAAAGGACTTGGTTCATGAGCAATACGAAGATTCAAATTCATCTGAGCCAATTAGGGTTTCTTGATGAAAAGTCAACTGTATCTTTGACTTTTGACCAAGACATGATCCCAAACCTTGGGACATGATTCAAGACCCTCTACAACACCTATGGAATACATCCATTAGGTTTGAATTACGTCAAGGACTTGATTTCATAAAGGATCACACAGTTTGGAATTCATCTGACAAAAAGTCAACTGTGCCAAAAAACCAAGTTTGACTTTTTGAATTTCTTGACAAACAAGGCTCCCCTAAGTCAAATACAATGTTAATTCATAGTTTGGATCATCATCCTTCAATAAAAATCAAGAAAAGTGAGGTTACTTGAAAAAGGGGCAACCTTGAGAGACTTAAAATTTTCTAAGTTATGGAAGAAAAGTGATTTGGTACCAACTTTGCAAGGTCATAACTCCTAAACCATTAGGCCTTTTCCTCCTATCCAAAGCTCAAATGAAAATTCTCATTACATACTTCAAAATTGTCAACTATATCAGATTCCAAATCCTTATGGATTGATCAAAATCATAAAAACATGAAAATAACCACTTTTTCCAACACTTAATGAAAATTTTGGACAGAATCTGTCTTGGGTTTTCACCAACTTTAAGGCCATTTTTCAACATGATACAAGTTTATTCAAGACCAATGTTGGAGATCAAAGTTAAAATAGGAAATACAAGTTTTCCAAAGAGTACCAGAACTCATCCTAATTCAACTTGATTAGGGAGTTATAAGCATGGAAACATGACACCTTCAAGAGTGGTTTTACAAGACAGTCTTGTACATGCCACACGATTTTGTCATTTCCATGGCTTGGTAAGCCTTGTCACCATGCAAGACAAGTTTCTAAAGTGCAATGAACATGATCTCTGCAGAGCTACAACACCATAGAGCCTTGCAAGTCAAAAACCTCATCATTTGGCATGGTACATTCAAAGTTCAAAATCCAAAAACTCCAATTTTGTCATGAGGTATTTAAAGGGTGAATAGAGCTGGCATGTATCAGTCCATGATCAACCAAATGAGTCAAGATGAACTCAAACATCAGAGGACCATAGGCCTGCATGATTGACCCAAGTAAATGGCTAGAGAAGACTTTGGCAACAAGACAAAGTTCAATGGATAATGGAGTGATCCAGTCTCCATTCACTATTTCTCCCAAAACAAACTTGCTCTACTATAAATAGAGCTTCTTTCTGATCAATTCGAGTACATCAAAGGATAGCAATACATCCTTTCCTCCAAATCACTCTCAAAAAACTAGATTTTGCTTCTCTTTCAAGTCACTATCGAATTTTCAATTTGAGAGCAATTCAATCAAAACGAATCATACCAACACCTCACATACATGATATATAAGTGATCCATAACCTTAAAACTCATCTGGAACATCATAATCACAATGTCACCCCCATTTGCTCAAGCTTTTTGGCCTATTTGCAATTGAGGTGCCACAACAAGTTCCAAGCTGATTCAATCCATTCCAAGCTTTCAAACACATTACTTGAGGTCCATTGAAGTTGTCTAGATCATCACACAACTCTGTAACACCTCTATCTCCAGGTGGTAGCGTATTTCCTTCCCCAGTTGAGTCGATTCCTGATCACTCTTGCCTCTTTCTATCTCTCTTTTGATCAATCACCATTTTCTTGGTTAAAGATCATTGTCTTGGGTTAGCATTTCTCTCTCTTTGCCAATATCCTTTTCTTGTGGTCAATCATCGCCTTTTGATTCCCCTTGAGAGTCTCAATTCCTTTTCTTCGATTAAACACATTCTTCCTGTTAAACACTAAAACTCTTGCGGAGTTCGCGACCTTCTCTTGGTTTTTCTCCCTTGGTTTGGTTAATCACTGCCTGTTAGTTAAAACACCAATTTGCACTTCTTATCAGTTAACCACAGTCTATTCGTTAACATATTGAGTTTCTCTTAGGTTAATCACTTTCTCTTGGTTAATCACTCATTTTTCAGTTAACCACAGTCTGTCTGTAAAACACTGAGCCCCTTTCGAGTTAATCACCTTCTCTTGGTTAATCACTTGTTTCTTTACGGTTAATCACAGTTTCTTCTGTTAACACCGAATCCTCAGTGGTTAGCAACCTCTTTTGGTTCAGTACCTCTTTTGGTTGGTCAATTACTATTTGTTCAGTAAGTACCAACATCCTTAGTGGGTCACAACCTTCGCTTGGTCCTACACCCACCCTTTTGGTTAATCACATTCTATCTGTTAAAACCTTTCTCCCCGCACAATTGTAATCCTTTCTTTCTTCGGTTAATCATTGTTTATCAGTTAATATACCGAATTCTCTTTAGAGTCAAACACCTTCTCTTGTTTCAGTACTCTCTCTTTTTGGTTTATCACAGCCTGTCTGTTGACACCAAACCCCTTTTTCCCCACCAGAGTCTTAATCTCTTTCTCTTCGGTTAACCACTTCCACTCAATTAACATACCGACTTTTTCTTTTGATCCCCAGTAGGGTCGCTTACCCTCTGATCCCTAACTCAATTTTTTGTTCTCTTACCTCCCAGCGGAGTCTTTACTATTCCTTTTGCTCCTTTATTTTCTTATTTCCGACACTATTCTTGCACTTTATCCTCAGCACAATTGTTATCTTTCCTTTGCACTCCTTTCTTGGTTTTGACACCATTTCTTGGGAATCCCCAGTGGAGTTTCCTTCTTTCTTTTGTTCTTGGTTTTAACACCACCTTTCCTCTTTTTTTTCCTTTTCCGTCTTAGTTCCACGAACTACGAAAGCTTTGATTCTGCATTCATTCTAATGTATGATATGTAGGCACAAGATTGTGATAATCTTGGCGAGCACCCTTCCACCTTCTTCCATTCCTTTTCTCTTCCCTGGTTCCCTGAGCTACGACGCTCTGATTTCCTCATTGCATTACGAGGGTACGTAGGCACGTGGGCCCTAATCCTCCGCGAGCACTTTCACTTTCTTTCTTTTCTCTTCTCCTTTCTTTTCTTTTAGCTAGAAGCCTTTAGATAGATAACCCATCCAAGACTAGAAGCAAGCAAAATGGTTCTCGTCGAGTACGACAGATGCGTAAGTTACTATTACCTTCCTTTCGCATAACTGACCCCCGTTCCCGTTTCTCTTCCCCTTGGGTTTAATCGATATTTTCCCTGTCCTTTGGGACTAAATAAAGTTCGGTGGCGACTCTGTGTTATCTTTGAGTGTGTGATTCGCTCAGGTATAAACCAGCCATCTTCAGGCTCTATAAGGGAAGTTCTAGATTCTTTACCCATAAACCCGCTCACTGGATAGCTTCTACGTTGATGAATAAGGTTCCCAGGATCATGGACACTAATCACATCAACGTCATGCAACAGGCTAGTTGCATTATGACGAGAGTGACAAAATGGTATCTCATGTGCGGGGTCCTCATGCTAGGCACACAAGGAGCAAGTCCTTGGAGTTTAACACTACACGACCACCAAGACAGAAAGTTGTTCTAAGAGTGGTTCCCAGAGTCACAGACCCTTCATGAATCAAGTCGTGCGACAGACTAGCTGCGTTACGACAAGATCTACAAAAAGGTCTCCTCTAGGGGAGCTTTTATGATAGGCGCACAAGGAGCGAGTCCTTGGGGACTAACACTACTCAATTCCAAATCTAAACTAGGTGTTCCCTCTTCTTTTATCAAAGCTCGGGTGTAGAGCTTTAATCATGATACCATCCCAGGATCCAACAGACAAGCATGATAATGAACATATAAAAGAGAAAGCAAGAAAAGAACAAATACATAAACGATAGGAGAAAACAAACAAGAAGAAAGCAAACAAGTGAACCTAATGCTCCTAACAAATTGCACTAAGTTAGGCTTGACTCTCTCTTGCATGGAGCAATATGATCCTCAGCAGAGTCGCCAGCTGTCGAACTTCGAAAAATGATACGACCTTCGTGCAATAGGTGCAGAAGAATGGTTCGAACAGAGTCGCCACTGAACTTTATTCATTCAAATGAAGGAATAGGAAAATATCAAGAAAACCTCTAAGAGATAATAACATGGTCATCGCAGCCAAGTTCTAGGTTCGGGAGTTGGTTACGCAAGAGGAAGGTATTAGCACCCCTCACGTCCGTTGTACTCAACGGGAACCTCTTAGTTCGATTCATGAGAAATGTTAGCAAGGTTTATTTGTTTTCTTCTAAGGGAATAATGTGTAAAGGATTCGCTTCTAAGGGGGAAATGTGTGGTTTTTTATTAGGGTGCTCGCCAAGGATTAGGGCCCTTGTGCCTATGTATCTTTCATTTGAAAAAATGAAGAATCAGAGCGTCCGTAGTTCGTGGGACTACGGGAAAAGGTTTGGAGTAAAAAGAGAAAAGGTAGCTCGCTAGGATCTCGCAATCATATGCCTACGTACCCTCATAGTACAATGAGGAAGTCAGAGCAATCATAGTTTGGAGGGCTACGGGTTGTTGGTTTGCGTTTTTAGAAACGAAAGATTGAACGATAAACAACCCAAGGGGCGTGCCTCGAGAGCAGTCATTCATAGTTTCAAGAAATGCGAGACTTCAAGAATCCATTTCCTTCATGATTTAATTAAGAAAAGGTTTCGGAAATATTAAGTGTTTTAAAGTTGAAAGATTGAATGAAAGACAACGCAAGAACCTTCATTCAAAGATGCAAGGAATGCGAGACTCCAAGAACCTTCTTCTTTCGTAAGTTGATTGAGAAAAGGTTTAATAAAGGATTGAATTGGGTTTGAAAATGTTACTTGGTATTGGGCCAAGGGTTTTTCAAAGAGGTGAGGATCAATCCTAGTCCCTAATGGTACTCCTAGTAACGAAACCACGACTAAAGAAAGGTGCAAGTGTGTGCATTAGGTTAATGGCGAGGCAAAAGGAACTCGACTTACAAGGGTGTTTTGAAAAATGGCTCGACATCGAATCTAGAATTAGTTTGAAAATGGTTTAGTCTATGCTAGTCCCTAAGGGTGCTCATAGTAAACAAAACCACAATCAAAGGAGAGCAAGAAAAGTAAAGAGCATACATCGGAAATAAAGTACACGGGATTGCGAGAAATAAATGGGGTCATTGTCAGGTAGCCCAAGAGGAAGCTATGTTTGTGCAATGTGTCCTAAACTAAGAAATGAACAGGAGTACAGACAAAATCTCCTTTGTTAGGGTTTCTGTACAAGGTCACAAAACTCCAATGCTTGGTATAGTAACCAACAGTCCACCAATTGAAATTTTTTTAGGGTTTTCGATCGTTTTATCAAGTTTTTGTGTTTTCGAATAATATGAGCAAGATATGAATAATATGACAAGATGATATGAACAATGATAATAAGATATATAATATGAACAATATAAGAACAGTGATATATTGACAGAAAGATAAAGGAATATAATAATGAGTGGAAATTAAAGTCAGTTGTTAGTTGTTAATTGTCAATTGTCATTGATCGGATGATCACTTTTTCGAATCGGGTCCACTTTAGTGCTAAGAAATTGTAGCACGATCTATGAGGAAGATCATGCTATGGGAGGTCGGTCAACAACGATGTTTGTACTACAACACAATAGAGAAATGATATGTAGATCATTCTTAACGAATCGTGCCACACGAAAAGAAAAGAGAACGGTTTCGTCTTAATCACAAACTTTCATTAATTAATAGAAGGTGACCTATCATGATCCCAAAGTATAGAAAATGATCCAAAGGATCATTCTCTGCAGATTTGAAATAATGAAGGTTAAACAACCTCGATAACCAATATTCATGATATTAAAGACTTCATTAACCAAAAATCGAAATGGAAAATCAAAAATAAATAAAAAATTAAAATGAGGAAGAAATAAAACAAGTGAAAAATAATGAATACAAGATTGATGATAAGAATCTTAAACGAATCTAAAAAGAAATATTAAACCTTTAGAAATAAAACAAAAAAACAATAAAGTGAAAGAAAGAAAAAAAATAAAAGAAATAGCAAAACAGGGGAGACGCACAGATTTGGTGTGTGAATCATTATGGGCCTTAAGCCCATTCATCACCGCAAAGGAACATGGTTAGCAAACAAAAAAAGAAGGGTGGGGAAAAACCAAAAGGAACACGGGCCACCAGGCGCAAATGCATTTAACCAAAGCAATGTTTAAAAAAGAAAATCTCAACATAGAGGCAGGCAACAAGAGACAGAACACGGTTGAAACAATCAAAGATCCTTATTCATTTTGTAAAGGATAAACGAGTCATCAAGAAGAACAACAACTGAACTTCCAAAAGCTTATGCTCAGAAGAAGAAAATTTTCCTCTCCATCATCGCGTCAGTAACGTTAAGAAAAGAAACAAAGTTTCGTCCCCAACCTTCCTTCGTCCTGTTCGCGATTTCCTCTCGGTTCAGGTTTGTATTGTCCTCGTTTTGGTTCGTCACTCAATCACTCTTATTCTCGTCTCTGATTCTGTTCTTGTTTCGCTTTCGGTGATTTAAAGGTTGTTGTGTGGTGATTTGTGAATGGGTTGAAGAGATTTGTGAAATGTTGTGTGGGTTGGATTGAAGGTTTGAAGGAGTTGTGGGTTCGATTGAAGGTTTGTGGTGAAATAGGTTGAAGAAATTTCAGCAGCAATTTTGTGGTTCCAAGAACTTGGAAAAGAGTGGAGGGGATGCTGTTATTTATAGGGAAAGGGTGGACGACTTACTGTTGTCGTTTGAGTATTTTTCACGTTGTTTCCAAAGGTGTGTTGTGCGTTGCTGCGTATTATGTTGTGGATATTCGTTTTGTCAAAGTGTGTTGTGCGCTGATACTTGTTTCACAGGTCATATTAATAAGTGCGTGAATTGTGGTTGCATATTTACAGGTTGTCCCTTGCTTTTGACGTATGCGGAAAGCTGATGTCATGTACATGACGAGTGCGTGAAATGCGTTGCAATCTTGGGTGCAGGATTCTGAATTGTGGCATGTTGGTTTTGTTGTGTACGTGAATCATGATTTAAAATTTATTGTATTGTGAATCATGGTTTGTAAATATTGGTCGTGCAGGTCGAGTGAAAGGTTATGCATGGTATGCATTATGTTGAGGCTGCAGGTCGGTTGTGAACTATTGTGAATCATGTGCAGCGTTTGTGGAGAAGGCTCATGTGAAGATTGGATGTGGGTTATTGTTGCGTTGTGAATTGGTTACAGTAGTGAGGCTTGGTAATGACTTGAGTGGATTGTGGATTGTGTTAGAAAGCTCATGTGGCCATTTTATATTTACAGCTTTTTTATTCCATTTTTCGACAATGTCATGTAAATGGACTTTAATTGTTATTTGAAACTCCACTTCTTTCAATTTGCACCTTGCTTGTTTCTTTTTGGACTTTTAAATTGGATGTTGAAACTTGTAATATGTTGCAATTTGAGTCATGATTTTGTTTTGCAATTGCCATTTGGTATGTGTAATCTTACTTGGGCCTTAAGAACGCAACACTCCATTTGTACTCTTGAACCATGCTTAACCATGAGAACATGTGAATTTCTTGTAATTCTCGATTCTTGATTAAAACCATGACACTTAAAGCTTGAATTTCCAAAATTTTATCCAAATGTCTCATTAACCAAATTCCACCCTTTTTTGGATTCTCACTTGAAATAAATGAAATTCGAATTAACCTTGAGAAATAAAATCGACCATGAATCAATTTTGGACTTTTGAATTTAAAATCTTGAATCAATTCTTGAGTAACAAGTCAAACAGGAATCAATCACAAATCAATCTTGAACTTTTGCCACTTGCATTGATAAACCAGATCTTGGACCAAATAGGTAACACAAAGTTGTATTACAACTGCACAAAAAACCCTAATTGAAAGGAATTGCTCCTTGACGATCCTTAACCTTGAAGCACTAACAACTTGACATCACCTGACAACCCTGGTCCTGATACGAAACCAATTCTTGCCTAACCAAGATTGGGGCACCACCATATGAACTTCAACACAACTGCACTCATTCCCGACTTAATATACCCTCGAATGAATCTTGGACTTATGCAACAAGAAAATGAAAATGGAAGCACTACATTTTTTTTAATAATGGTTAGTGTATTGAATTACAAGTGAAGATATTATACAAGTAAGACAAATTTGGGGTATGACAATAACCTCTATTGTGGGTGATACGTGAGGGTATTAGACGAATAATTGATTTGTGTTTAACTTGTCAGAAGAATGCATGTTTTATCGATTGATGAAATTCCAATCCCAACAAGGCTATGTTTATTTTAAGTATCTACTTTATATTTTCCATCTTTATATTTTCCGCTTTTATCTATTGTACCTTGAGTCTTTCAACCAAAATTTTCAAAATAAGCTTAGAAACGTAGAGACCGTTGAACGACGTTCTTTCCTTCGCACCGATCCATGTGGAGACGGCAAAATCGGGTACTCAATTATTTTAGCTTGTCACTTTACCGCAACAACAACAACCAAGAGTCTTCACTCCGGGTGACTAAACACTTGGTACCAATATTTGAAACGTCATCTAGATTAAGCATATAAACGTTATCAAATTTAGAACCCTTAAACATTTTCTCCTTGTCATTCTTATGTACGATTATGCAATTAAGGGGGTCAAAAGTTATGGAGTATCCCTTATCGCCTAATTGACTTATGCTAAGAAGATTATGTTTAAGCCCTTTTACAAACAAAATGCCGTCCATCGTGATTGTGGAGGAATTTCCCACAATCCCTTCTTTTAATATTTTACCTTTGTTGTTATCTCCATACGTAATGAATTCGCGCTCTTTCTTGACGAAGTCAATGAATAATGACGCGTCTCCCGTCATATGCCTTGAACAACCACTATCTAGGAACCACATCCTATTTGCTGCTATAAGACATTCCTACAAGATAATCAACATGGAATTTTAGGTCCCCAACTAGTGTTTGGTCCTTGGGGGTTAGCACTAGAACTCTTAGGTCTCCATGCCATGAGACCATTTGGAATTTTCACATTCTGAATGTGGCATTTAGGCCTAATATGTCCTCTTTCACAACAATAATGACACACAACTCTATAGGAACCATTCTTTCTATTCTTTCTAGTGGCATGAGCATTTTTAATACATCGTCATGCATCTCATGGAACGCCTCAGATAACTCATTATAAGAAGGTAAAGATTTAGAATCGGCTTGTTTCGAGCCATAAATCAAAGATTAGCTACTTCTTCGTCCGAACTCGAGGAGGATGATGGCGATTCTTCGTCCTCTTCCCAAGTGATGCACGCATGTCGTCCCTTGCCTTGGCTTTTGGACTTGTGGTAATGTTTCTTTCCTTTGTGCTTTTCCAAACTTGGACAATCACTTTTGTAGTGACCGATTTTTCCACTTTCGAAGAAGGTGACTTATTTTTCTTCTTTCTTCTTGTCATCCCATTTCTTTGAGTGATTTGATTTTATGAACTTCATTAAGTTCTTGTCTGAGTGTTTTAGACCATTTCTCCTCATATACTTGTTGTAGCGTCTAACAAACAATCTCATCCCTTCGTCTTGCTAAGAGTCACTCGAATCCTCATTATCTACCTCTAATTTGACCTTGGAAGTGGACTCCTTTAGAGAGATGTTCTTCTTCTCTTCTTTATTTTTATCCTTGTGCTTCGTGTTAATGCTCATGTTCGGTGAGCTTACGGTAATACCCTAATTTTTACCCCTAAGATCCCACATGTCATTTGCATTTTTGCATACCACAAACAAGATCACATATTGGTTCCCTCTTTGATAGGTTTGTGCCTTGCAGGGATCTTTAAGTTTGTGTGCGTTTGATTTGTTTAATTTGTTTATATTTTACTAACCATTAATTAAAAGCAAAAAAACATTTTGTTTTCTTTCACTAACATTTTCAGGGGAAGAACAGGTTAAAAATACCAAAAAAATCAGTCCCACAGCTCGAATGAATTTTATCTGAGAAAAGTCAAAGTTGATCTGCAATTAATTCAAAAAATTACTTGATCAAGAGTTTCCAAGATTTAATTGATTATCATTCAAGGGACTCCAAGGTTCATGTGTTTATTTTCATGCCTTCTTTGACAAACAAGAGAATCGAGCCGGAACCACAACAGTGCAACAAAATGCTCATTTTTCACAAATTTTGCACTGAGTAACCGGCTAGCAGATATGTTGTAACCGGTTACCATCGTGAAAATTTGAAAATTGGTGGCAAATTCAAATTCAGCAATTGGCACCAATCTCAGCCCTTGATCACATTTGGAATATTCTAGGCCACTTCATTTTAATTCCCTACATCACTTTGATCATTTCCCACCATGTACCATCACTAATCACCACTCTTTTGTGATTTCCCTCCAAATTTGAATTCCAATCCTAATTTTGATCATCCAAGCCTAATTCCAAACCACCAAATTTCCAACCCTAAACTCTATAAATAGAGCATTCATTTCATTCATTCTACAAGCTTTTGATTGCCAACAAACCCCTTGCAATTTCTCTCCCCAAACCACAAATTCACCAAAGCTCTTCTTTCTTCTTTGGAAAGTTAGTAAGAATTCACACTGATTCTTTCTTAACTTTGAGCTAAACCTTCATCATTTCTTATTTTTGTTCATCAATCA
Source organism: Lathyrus tuberosus (assembly GCA_022829125.1). NCBI lineage: Eukaryota > Viridiplantae > Streptophyta > Magnoliopsida > Fabales > Fabaceae > Lathyrus > Lathyrus tuberosus. The sequence goes on from JALAZF010000349.1 coordinate 6,493,144, forward strand.
CAGTAGATCAAGATTTTGGAGTGTAGATATTGAAGCAATTTGAAGGAATTTTCATATTTGAAGTGGTAATTCATCTTTCACCATTGTTGAAGCTTCATCTTCATCTTCCATAATGTAGATCTTTGGAGATCCTTGTTGCTTGATCCTTTGGATCTTGTGATTATGTTTAATTGCTGGTTTTGGCTGTTATTTTACTTTAAATTTCGTGCAATTTCAGTTCCATGATCATAAGATGTTTGTAAAAAGTTTTGGAAATGGATCATGCTGAATTTTGCACATTTTTCTGCATTCTGGTGCTGTGTAACCGGTTAGCAGTTATGCTGTAACCGGTTACACTGTGTAAATTTTGAAAAAACTATGCTTATTTGAACTAAGTAACCGGTTAGCAGTTATGCTGTAACCGGTTACACTATGTAAATTTTGAAAAAACTGTGCTTATTTGAACTAAGTAACCGGTTAGCAGATATGTTGTAACTGGTTACTTCGAAACAGAATGCATTTTTTGGCTTGTTTTTGGGACTGTTTTGGTTCCTTTTCCATTTTCTTCCTTTTCCTTTGTTCTTAGCCTTAGATCACACATTTGTGTGGTTTAATTTGGCTTTCTCTTCATCTATTTCTCTTTTCTTTTGATCGACGAAAGTCTAAAAGATCTTGGAATTCCGTTGTTGAATTTCGATGAAGAATAGATTGTTACCACTTTTCTTTTCTTGCGGTATTGCTTTCGGATGACGATCTATATATCGTTCATCTAGCATACATTAGCACAAAGAGCTATTGACCGGCCTCATTGTAGGGTAATTACTCCGTAAATTACTCGGCGATTGCTTAACATAGCGCAATATTTTCCCGTATCGGAAAACTATCAAGAATGGTTGATTATTTGTCTTATGGTTCAAAACTCATGAAACTTGTTCTTAGGAGGCTTTGGTCTTATCAATCCTCTAATGAGTCTCATCAACCTTGACCTAAGTGCAATTATTCAATTGTTATTGATCACTAATACTAACAACTAATCACTAACTTGCTAACAATATTTTGTATTAATTTTGTTTATGTTTCCTTCTCGCTCCCTATCTCTTTTATTTTTTTATGCTTCATTTCATATCATGTTTATGCTTCCGCAATTTTTCCTTTGTCCGTTGGACACATGTTTATGCTTCCACAATTTTTCCTTTGTCCGTTGGACACATGTTTATGCTTATGCTTTTTTTTCACTTTGTCCATTTGGACTCAAAACATTAATAAAGGCTTAAACCATAAAAAACTTAATTCTCCTCATCTTGGACTATTGGCTATTATCCTATGCTTTGGAGTGATCTCTTTATGGACCTCTTTTGAAGTAATATTGGACTTATGAACCTAGAATTAGGACTTCTCATCCCTTTGCTTGGAGTATTGATTGAAGACTTGCCTTTATTGGCCAATTTGCTTAAGGATGGAATTCTTTTAATATTGCTTTGAAATGGCTCCATTTTGGTGAGATCCTTCTTTTCCCTAGCTTTTATTTTATGCACTAGGATAGTCATTTCTTCTCCTCCCCATTCTTAAATTTTCAGAATCCTCTCTCTTTTTCAAAACCCTCTTGTTTTCAACTTAAAACCGCTTTCATAATAAAACCTTGACTTTTGTCAAGTGACTTTTAAAATTTTCTTTTCTTTAATAAATGTCAATCTATCTTAACCATACTTTGACCATTTCATGAAAACATAAAAAATATGAAACTCACTCAAATCTTTAGTGCTTTTATGCACCTTTTTTTTTCTTTTAAACTCTTTTTCATAAGTTTAGACATGATTCATTTCTTTAAACGAAATTACTCACTTAGAAATGACGACTTGTCTTTACACTTAAAAATCAATCAAAACCAACAATTTTTCGTTCTTTGTACCACGAACTACGGGGTTTTGATCCTACATTGCACATCGTGGGTACGTAGGCATGAGGCGATAAGTCTCTCCAAACACAAAAACTTAAAAAATAATTCTCCGCTCATCTCCTCAATCTCTTTACAAGCAATCCATTTTCAAACCAAAAAGCGGTAGATATTTCAAAGGGCTCCTATAGAGTACTATAGACGTTTTGGGTGCTAACACCTTCCCATTGCGTAATCAACCCCCTTACCCGTTCTCTGTCTGTTCTTGTTTTTTAGAACTCTTTAGGTTTTGTTCGCTATTTTTTCCTTTCCTTTTTGGATAAAAATAAAAGTGCGGTGACGACTCTTGCTTATTTTTTAGTTAAGTTAATCAATAGCTTACACTCACAAATTTCCCCGCTACAGAAAAGTAGCGACTCTGCTGGGGAGAATCTCTGGTTGAGGGGTTTAGCCTACTTTGTTTTGTTTACTGCTTTTTGTCTGATTTGCTTGTTACTTGTTTGTTCTGTTTGGGAGTTCCTCTGTGCGTGAGATAGGTCCTATACCCGGACCAGAGTGTACTTTGAGATAGGAGGATAGTATAGTCAAGGGAACTTTGAAGGAGTCGAATCCTGAAAAAGAAGAACTTGAGAGTCTATCCGCTCGGTGGTTGCCTCTTTGGAATTACTGATGCCGATCGAGCGATCGAGAAGGCATTACTTTTTCCATAGAAGCCTATAACACTGAGGACCGTAGTAACCCTTAACCCATCTTAGCCTTTTTAGGATCGTAGCGCGGAAGCTATGAAGATGCAAATCTGACTTAGCTGTCACGCGATGCTACACTCAGGTTAGATTCTCTTGAGGATAACTACCAACCTCCGAGAAAATCAGTGTGCTGGTGTGTCTGATAGTGGATTGTGGACCCTGGACACTTTGTTAGAACCGCTGTTTTCTGCAGGTACAATGAAGACAAAACCTTAGTACACACCTTTGTGGGATTGGTTCTTACCCTCGGCTTCATGCTCGTGACCTGAACCTTGACCCGTGTGCTTTGTGTGATCTTGTTTGTGGGTGTTGGATTCATGCACTCATGCATTCATGAGTATTCTTTTGGAAGGTTTTAAGGAACTTAAAGGTGTTATTGCAAACATTGCAGGTACTTTTGTTATGGATTTTGGAAGGAGAAGTACAAAGAAATACACTTTCAAGAGTCCTAAGTTAGAGGGTTTGAGAGAGCTAGGATCTTTGGTTGTTGATACCAAGAAGTTTGAGTCCAGATATAGAAGGCTTTTATCTCTCTTGAAGGTTGATATGGCTGAAGGATTGCTTGCTACTTTGGTTCAGTTCTATGACCCTTTGCTTTACAAGTGGTTTATTTCTCACTTGCCAAAGTTTGCAGCTTTCTGGAATCTCAAGGATGGTTTATATTGGTCACGGAAAATCATGTCTCTCACTCATTCTGACATTGATTGGTGTAGCCGTGTTCCTTGTGGAGCGATGATTATTGATAGTTGTGGTGATTTTCCCAACGTGCCTCTTCTTGGTACAAAGGGAGGAATCAGCTATAATCCGGTGTTGGCTCGTCGTCAGTTGGGATATCCTTTGTGAGAGGTACCGAAGAACATTCGTTTGGCTAGTCTCTTTTTCAAGGATGAAGAATCTCAAGTTGCTCTCAAGAGAGAAATTGTGGAAGCTTGGTGCAACATTCATAGAAAAGGAAAGGAAAGTTTGGGAAATCCGAATTGTGTCTCTTCGGAACTTTATCTTCAGTGGGTTAAAAATAGGGCTATTACTTTGAAGATGCCTTATAATCATCAAGAGCCTTTATCTCTAACTGATAAGAAGCATATTCTCTACTTTATGGAAAACACAGAGAAGCTTCAGATCGCTTTGGCTGAGATGCAACAAGAGAGAGATGCATGGAAGAACAAGTATCAGATTGTTGAGTTAGAGAATGCAAGACTTCAAGAGCACTTCAAGAAGAAGAATGAAGATGAAGTTGCCAACAAGAAGAGAAAGGCGCAAGAGGATTTATTTTCCTCTCGCATTCATCCAGTTTCCGATATTCCGAAGAGTTCAAAATATCCTTGGAAGTTGATCGTCGATAAGTTGCTGATTGAGAAGACTCAGATGCAGGCCCACATCAAGAAGCTGGAAGATAAAGCTAGGACTTCTTCTCATAGGATTCTCTAGGGATCTAGTTTTCTTTATTCTCTATTGTTTTAGGATTCTTGAATTTGTACTTCCGAGATGTAATCTTTTCCATCACTAATGAATGAGATTTTGGTATTTCAGATAACAATGTTTGCAATATGCCTTATAATTCCTTAAAACTTTGCATCTGCATTTGCATATCAAGCATCATTCTGCATTATTTCTTGCCTTTTCCAGGTGTCTTATGTTTCCCTTTGGTCTTCATTCAGCCAAGTTGTCGCACCAGTATAATACTCGAGCTAATCTGAAGAAGAAGATTGATCAATTGCAACAAGAGAACCGTGAGCTTCGTGAAGAAGTATCAAATCTGAAGGATGGTTTGGAAAGACTCACTGCTATGATGGAAGCTCTGGTGGCTGCTCAGAATCACCCACCACCTCCTCCTCCTCCGCTTTTAACTCCTGTGCAAAGGACAGTCATTTCTGAGATTGTCTCTACGCCCATCTCCGTGGCGCCTGCTAGTGTTCCTCAATACTCCATGCCTCCTGGTTTCCCCTGGGGCATGCCTCATAACTTTGTTCCTGAGGGTTATCAACCACCACCACCTCCTAAAGTTCCAGTTGTTCCTACCGTTCAACCTGTGATGACTGTGCCACCGCCTGTGGTTCACACTGTTCCTTTTGGTGAAGAGCAAATTTTCCATACTGCTCCAAGTGAGAATACCAGTGCTTATGATAGAATGGAAGATATTCAAGACCAGTTTGCTGAAATGCAGAAAGAGATCAAAGCTCTGAGAGGTAAAGAGCTGTTTGGAAAGAATGCTCATGAGTTATGCTTGGTTCCTAATGTGAAGATCCTGCATAAGTTCAAAGTCCCTGACTTTGAAAAGTATAAGGGTAACTCTTGTCCGATGAGTCATTTGACTATGTATGCTCGTAAGATGTCGGCTCAGAAGGATAATGATCAGTTGCTCATTCACTACTTTCAAGATAGTTTGTCTGGTGCAGCTTTAAAATGGTACATGGGACTCGACAGTACTCGAGTTCGCACTTTCGAAGATTTGGGTGAGGCGTTTGTGAAACAGTATAAGTATAATGTGGATATGGCTCCTGATCATGACCAGCTTCGGGCAATGGCTCAGAAAGATAAGGAGACATTCAAAGAATACGCACAAAGGTGGCGCGAGATTGCTTCTCAGATCAGCCCTTCTTTGGAAGAAAAGGAGATGACCAAAATTTTTCTGAAAACTCTGAGTCCTTTCTATTATGAGCGTATGATTGCTAGTACCCCGAGTGATTTCACTGAGATGGTTAATATTGGGATGAGATTGGAAGAGGGTGTCCGTGAGGGACATTTGTCGAAAGATGGCAATTCTATTGGAAGTTCCAAAAAATATAGTGGAGGATTTGCCAAAAAGAAAGAAGGAGAGACCAATGCCATTTCTCGAGAAAGGTATAGAAGACCTCATGATAAAAACAATCAGTGTCAGTAACATGTTGCATCTGTTACTCCTGTTATTAGTTCAGCTTCTGCTATTCAGGAAGCTCCTGCTCAGCAACAACGTTCTAATAAGCCAAACAATCAACGAGGTCGTTTTCAGAAAGATTTTGATCCGATTCCGATGACCTACACAGAATTGCTTCCTTGTTTAATTAAGAAGAATCTTGTTCAGACCCGTCCACCACCTGTTGTTCCAAAAGATTCACCATGGTGGTATAAGCCTGAAGCTCATTGTGCTTTCCATCAGGGAGGAGCTGGGCATGATACTGAGAACTGTTATCCATTGAAGATGGAAGTTCAAAGTTAGCTAGGAGTGGTATTTTATCTTTCGAAGATTCCAACCCTAATGTCCAATCAAATCCGCTGCCTAATAATGGTAAGGCGTCTGTCAATATGGTTTATGGTTGTCCTGGTACATTCAAAATTTTTTATATCCGTTGTATCCGAAGATCTCTTGTGGAAATGCATGCACTTTTGAGTGAATACCATGATATTGATCTTGATTATGCAGCTTGTTGTATCTGTTATGTGAATCCTCATGGTTGTGTGATAGTGAAGAGGGATATTCAAAGGATGATGGATGAAAATTTGATTGAGGTCACTGCTAAAAGAGACGAATATCAGAATGAGGTGAATGCTATTGAGCCACGCTTTAATATTCCTGAAAGAGTTGTTATCTCTTATGATAGTCAGAAGACCGCTGTTACGCCTTTGGTTATTCGGTTGCCTGGCCCGGTGCCCTATGAATCTGACAAAGTTGTTCCGTATAAGTACAACGCTACCATGGTAGAAGATGGAAAGGAAGTGCCCATTCCTTCTTTGTCTTCTGTGGTAAGCATCGCCGATGTGAGTAGAGTGACCCGGAGTGGTCGAGTTTTTGCTCCTGAACCTCCAAAGATTGTGGAGAATGTTATTGCTGGCAAACGAACTCAAGAGGAGACTAATGTTGATGCTTCCGGTCAGTCCAGTGGTTCAAAGGTTATGAGGATGAAGTTTTGAAATTGATCAAGAAGAGTGAGTACAGTGTTGTAGATTAACTCTTGCACACCCCGTCCAAGACTTCCGTGTTGTCCTTACTAATGAATTCTCAAGCTCTTAGGCAATCTTTGCAGAAGGTATTGGAACAAGCATATGTTGAGCATCATGTGACTGTTAATCAGTTTGATGGCATTGTTGCTAACCTCACCGCATGTAATAATTTGAGCTTTTGTGATGAAGAGTTACCCGAGGAGGGGAGGAATCACAATTTGGCTTTACATATCTCCATGAACTGTCAAGAAGATGCACTTTCTAATGTGTTGGTTGATACTGGCTCTTCTTTGAATGTGTTGCCAAAATCTACTTTATCAAGGCTTTCTTACCAAGGTCCTCCCATGAGGTATAGTGGGGTTGTTGTTAAAGCTTTTGATGGATCTCGAAAAACTGTGATTGGAGAGGTTAATCTTCCAATCAAGATAGGGCCGTGCTTCTTCCAGATTACTTTTCAAGTAATGGATATTCATCCTGCTTATAGTTGTTTGCTTGGCCGACCCTGGATTCATGAAGCTGGGGCAGTGACTTCGACTCTCCATCAGAAGTTGAAATTTGTTAAGAATGATAAGCTGGTAATTGTTGGAGGTGAAAAAGCGATGCTGGTGAGCCACCTTTCATCCTTTTCGTATATTGATGCTGATGAAACTGTTGGAACTCCGTTCCAAGCTCTTTCTGTTGATGAAAAAGCTGTTAAGAAGAATGAGTTACCCATGTCTTCTTTGAAAGATGCTCTGCATGTGTTAGAAACTGGTCGGTCTGACGGTTGGGGCCGAGTCATAGATGTGGTTGATAACCTGGGCAAAATTGGTTTAGGCTTTACGCCTGGTACAGTCAGAAGAGATTTGAAGCGTATTAATGAGACCTTTCACAGCGCCAGATTCATCCACAAGGATAACTCTACTGCTGCCATCATTGAAGATGATGAAGAGGATGAACTTCCCAATTTCGTGACACATGGACAGATCTGCCAGAATTGGATAGCTGTTGATGTTCCCACTATTGTTCATATTTCAAAGTAATTTATTTTTATTTCTTTCAAAAAATCCTTTCACTCTGCCCAAGGTGAAAGTGAATTTGTGAGGGCTTTGTTTCAAATTTTATTATCATTAATAAAATGTTATTTTGTTTATCCATATTATGTTTTCCCTTTTTGCTGTATTTCTGAAAAATGGTAACATAAAAAACCAAAAAATAATAATAACGTGATAATCACTTTTATCTGCATGGTACTTGCACTTTTGTTTATATTCTAAAATCAAACATAAATCATTGTGCAGATTGATTGTTAAACCCATTGAAAACAATGACCTTATGCCCCCTCCCAACTTTGAGTTCCCTGTGTTTGGAGCTGAAGAAGAGGGTATTGAGGAGATTCCAAATGAAATTTCTCGGTTGCTTGAGCACGAGGAAAAAGCCATTCAGCCCCATGAAGAGCCGTTGGATTTGGTTAATTTGGGTTCAGATGATGATATAAAAGAAGTCAAGATTGGGGCACTGCTTCAGTCAGATGTTAAGAAGAGGATTGTGGAGCTTCTTAGAGAATATGTTGATGTGTTTGCTTGGTCTTATCAAGATATGCCTGGTCTTGATATTGATATTGTGGAGCATAGATTGCCATTGAAGCCTGAATGTCCACCGGTGAAGCAGAAATTGAGAAGAACTCATCCTAACATGGCTGTGAAGATCAAAGAGGAGGTTTAAAAGCAGATTGATGTTGGTTTTCTTGTGACTTCTGAGTATCCTCAATGGGTGGCCAATATTGTGCCAGTTCCAAAGAAAGGCGGAAAAGTACGAATGTGCATTGACTATAGAGATTTGAATAAAGCGAGTCCAAAAGATGATTTTCCACTGCCACACATTGACATGTTGGTAGATAATACTGCTAAATTCAATATCTTTTCTTTTATGGATGGATTTTCCGGTTATAATCAAATAAAGATGGCACCCGAGGATATGGAAAAAACAACATTCATTACACCCTGGGGAACATTCTGTTACAGAGTGATGCCCTTCGATTTAAAAAATGCTGGTGCAACGTACCAGAGAGCTATGACCACTTTGTTCCATGATATGATGCATAAAGAAATTGAGGTCTATGTGGATGATATGATTTGTAAGTCGAAGACTGAAGAAGATCATATTGGGTACTTATTGAAGCCGTTTCAACGTTTGAGAAAGTTTAAGCTCCGTTTGAATCCTAATAAATGCACTTTTGGTGTCCGTTCTGGAAAGTTGTTGGGCTTTATTGTCAGCCAAAAAGGCATTGAAGTTGATCCTGGTAAGGTTAAAGCCATTCAGGAAATGCCTACGCCAAAAACAGAGAAACAAGTAAGAGGATTCTTGGGACGTTTGAATTACATCTCCCGATTCATATCCAATATGATTGCCACATATGCGCCGATCTTCAAGCTTCTTCGCAAAGATCAGGGTTGTGTCTGGACAGAGGATTGTCAGAAAGCTTTTGAAAGGATTAAAGAGTATTTGCTTGAACCTCCAATTTTTTCTCCTCCCGTGGAAGGAAGGCCTTTGGTCATGTATTTGACTCTGCTGGAAGAGTCTATGGGCTGTGTTCTAGGTCAACAAGATGAATCTGGTCGAAAAGAGTTTGCCATTTATTATTTGAGCAAGAAGTTCACTGATTGTAAGTCTCAGTATTCAATGCTTGAAAAGATATGTTGTGCTTTAGCTTGGGCTGCCAAGCGTCTCTGCCAGTATATGTTGAATCATACGACTTGGTTGATATCCAAAATGGATCCAATCAAGTATATCTTTGAAAAGCCTGCTTTAACTGGGAGGATTGCTCGTTGGCAAATGTTGTTGTCAGAGTATGATATCGAGTACCGAACTCAAAAAGCGATAAAAGGAAGTGTTTTGGCTGACCATTTGGCAGACCAGCCAATTGATGATTATCAATCTATCAGGTTTGATTTTCCTGACGAGGATGTGATGTATCTAAAGGTAAAAGATTGTGAAGAACCATTACCTGATGAAGGGCCTGAGCCTGGATCCCGTTGGGGTTTGATTTTTGATGGAGCTGTTAATGAGTATGGCAATGGTATTGGGGCAATAATTGTTACTCCTCATGGTTCTCATATTCCGTTCACTGCAAGGTTGATGTCCACTTGCACAAATAATGCGACTGAGTATGAAGCATGTATCATGGACTTGGAAGAAGCCATTTATTTAAGAATCAAGATTCTTGATGTATACGGAGATTCAGCCCTAGTGATTAATCATATTAAAGGAGAATGGGAGACACGTCAACCTGATTTGATTCCTTATCGAGATTATGCAAGAAGGTTGTTGACTTTCTTCAATAAGGTTGAGTTTCACCATGTATCCAGAGCAGCAAATCGAATGGCGGATGCCTTAGCAACTATATCCTCCATGATTGTGGTAAATCGGTGGAATGATGTGCCCAAAATCGACGTTATGCGGCTTGATAGGCCAGCTCATGTATTTGTGGTTGAAAAGGTCGTTGATGATAAACCGTGGTATTATGATATTAAATGATTTCTTCAAAATCAAGAGTACCCGCTTGGGGCATCCAAGAAAGATAAGAAGACTTTGAGAAGGTTGGCTGGTAGTTTCTTCTTGAACGATGATGTGCTGTATAAAAGAAATTATGACATGGTCTTGCTCAGATGCATGGATAGACACGAAGCAGACATGTTAATGAAAGAAATTCATGAAGGATCTTTTGGTACTCATGCCAATGGGCATGCAATGGCTAAGAAAATGTTAAGGGCAGGTTACTATTGGCTGACAATGGAATCTGACTGTTGCAAATTCGTGAAGAAGTGCCATAAGTGTCAGGTTTATGCTGGCAAAATTCATGTACCACCAACTCCTCTCAATGTTATCTCTTCTCCATGGCCTTTCTCCATGTGGGGCATTGATATGATTGGAATGATTGAGCCTAAAGCGTCGAACATACACCGTTTCATATTGGTGGCTATTGACTATTTTACCAAGTGGGTTGAAGCGGCATCATATGCCAATGTGACCAAGCAAGTAGTCGTCCGGTTTATCAAGAACCAAATCATCTGTCGGTATGGTGTTCTGAGCAAGATTATCACTGATAATGGGTCGAACCTGAATAACAAAATGATGAAGGAATTATGCGATGAGTTTAAGATTGAGCATCATAATTCTTCTCCTTACAGACCTAAGATGAATGGGGCTGTTTAAGCTGCTAATAAGAATATTAAGAAGATTGTTCAGAAGATGGTTGTTACTTACAAGGATTGGCATGAGGTGCTCCCTTTTGCTTTGCATGGGTATTGTACATTCGTCCGCACTTCAACAGGGGCCACCCCTTTCTCTCTTGTTTATGGTATGGAAGCAGTGCTCCCAGTAGAAGTTGAAATCCCTTCTATGAGAGTTTTGATGGAAGTTGAATTGTCTGAGGCTGAATGGTGTCAAAGCAGATATGACCAGTTGAATCTGATTGAAGAGAAAAGAATGGCGGCCTTGTGTCATGGCCAATTATATCAACAGAGAATGAAGAAAGCTTTTGATAAGAAGGTTCGACCTCGTGTTTTCATAGAAGGCGACCTCGTGCTCAAAAAGATCTCGACTTTTACCAAAGATTCTAGGGGCAAGTGGACTCCTAATTATGAAGGCCCATATGTTGTTAAGAGAGCCTTCTCTGGCGGTGCATTACTTCTTACAACTATGGATGGTGAAGAATTCACTCGTCCTGTGAATGCCGATGCAGTCAAGAAATACTTCGCCTAAAAAATAAAAGAACAGCTCGCTAAGTTGAAAACCCGAAAGGGCGGCTTAGGCAAAAAGGACCGTCTCGGTGGGCTGAAAACTCGAAAGGGCGGTCCAGGCAAAAATTAGAGACAAAAACAGAAATAATCATCCCGGTAGATTGAAAACCCGAGAGGGCAATCTAGGCAAAAGTTTGGGATTATGGCAAGTAATTGCATCTGGCCAGTCTTGATCATTTGAAAGCAACATTGTCTATCAAGGATTCTGCTTCAATCATCATCAACTGAAGTTTTGGGCACAGTGGAATTCAAAGTTGTTAGGGAGAATAGTGGTCATTGTATTTCAATGTAACCCTTTCCATGTATTTACCATTTTTCAAACTTTGTAATGATCCATGGAATTACGCCATTTGCGGACTTCCATTCTATTAATAAAATTTGGGCCTATGTCCCTTTGTTTGCAATTCTTATTGTGTTTATGTTCGCAGAATTTCATTTATTTTTTATGATGATTTTTGAAACAAAATGTGAATAATTGATTTAAATTTTTGAAAATTATAAAAACATTTTCCTTTGAGTTATGAATGTGAAAAGGAACATCAATGGTTATTCCAAGGATGGTAAGATCAATGTTTTCCTCAGCAGGGTTCGTTCCCGCTCCTTTGGCAGAATTTATTGACAGTTCCCCAGTAGAGTTTGTCGATATTTCCCCAGTAAAGTTTGTTGATATTTCCTTAGCAGAACTTGTTCCTATGAATGTGATCAGTTGTTGACAAGGTGATAGGTTTGTTATCGTGTGTTGAATTTATAAGGTCCAATGCTATTTGGTTTCTCCCCCAGCTAGGTCTTGATCTGAATCCACTCCAGCTGATTATGTTATGGTCAGGCAGTTGAGTAGTTTTGAGGTCCACTTCTCCTTAATGGTGGTCCCCACGCAGAGATTCATTTTTGCTGTCCCCAGCCAAAATCATATGAGGAATCTTCACTCAGAGTTTTACCCTCTAGACGTGTTGTTGTTGCTTTGGATGTCCCCAAACAGAGAGTGATGTTATTTTCTTCTAAGAAGCATTAACGTGGTGATCACTTGTCGTGTTTCATTTTGTCTTGTGGATGTTTTTCTCTCCAGGCTGTTCTACCCAGGGACTTATCCTTGATGATTCTCCAACGGAGGCAGTTCATTATCATTTCCAAACATAGAAGTAGTGAGGTTAATTTCTCATTTCCCCCCGGCAAGTCCAAGATGTACTTCTCTCCGGATTGTTTTTCAAATATTTATCATCCCAGTGAAGATTGCGCATCACTATTGTGGCTATTCCCCAGTGAAGTCGCCGATGATATCTCTTTTAGTCACTTGTTGGGTTTTCTCTCATTTATGATGAGTATTGATCTAAAATCCCCCACAGCTTGACCTTTGGCTGTTTTCCCAGCAAGTCCAGGATGCTTTGCTCAGAATTGGTTAATCCTCTGAGACTGTTCTCGTATCTCCAGCAGATCTGCCTTGTTTTCCCAATGGATTTTGCGTAGGTGTTTATATGTCTACAATCCCCAGTGAATTCATTATTTTTCTGCAGCAGATCTCTTCATCCTTTTGAAATAGAAGTTTCTGTGAATTTTTATTATCCCCAGGGAAAGTCAGAAATTTTTGGGTTGTTATGATTCCCCGACAGCTTTCTTGCCATTTTCAAAGCAGAGTTTATGTTGTTATCCTCTTTGTGGATCATCTATGTTAGAAGATTGATATTTGGGTTTTCCCCAAGGAGTATCTTCTTTTCTCCATCAAGATTTGAGCCTTGTAGTAGGATTTATTTTCCTTTGATGGCTTTTGTTTATCTCTTGCAGGATTTCTTCAGTTGAATCCCTAGCAGAGCTGCTGATGATATCTCTATTTTGTTGAGATTAGCCGAGTATTCAGTGGTGTTGTGTTGTTTGTTCCACCCTCTGTTTATCCTTTATGTCTGTTTTGTCAGCATATTCATACTCATAAGCATTGCATGCACATTCTTTTTGTTGTGCATAGCATGTGGTTGTTGCATTTTGCATTTTGCATTTGTGTTTGGTGCTTCTTTGCTCTCTGGTGGTGTTATCCCCGTAGAGCGTGTGTGTCCTCTCTCAATTTAGAGTGTCGACCCGTAAGCAGAAAAATGCCCATCTTTGTTAATTCCCCACTAAGTTTATTTCTCGTGGAAGATTTTGATTCAGTTTCCTCTCCAGTTCATTATCTGGATAGAATTAGTCCCCAGTTGAGATATTTCCTCCTCGGGATGAGTATTGTTTGACCGTTTCTCTCCAGCTTGTTCCTAGATTGAACTTGGGTCCCCTACAATATTTGTTTGGATCTCTAGGCTGGGAAACCTAGATTGAGAGTGCATTTATTTTGCACCTTTGAAGATTCTGCGACCTTCAGCTGAAATCTGCGTATGATTCCCCTTTTGGAAGGTTCAATACTGTTTCGTAGCAGTCTTTTATTTGAAAAGCCTGAGGCAATGCAGTTAATACCTTTTGTGACTCCGATGAATGGTGAGTCTCTTCGGTTTGATGGGACATTTTGTTGTTGAGATTTTGTGACTCCGATGAATGGTAAGTCTCTTCAGTTTGACCGGACAATTCGTTGTTGAGATTTGTTACTCTGATGAATGGTAAGTCTCTTTGGTTTGACGGGACAGTTCGTTGTTGAGATTTGTTACTCCGATGAATGGTAAGTCTCTTCGGTTTGACGGGACAGTTCGTTGTTGAGATTTGTTGCTCCGATGAATGGTAAGTCTCTTCGGTTCGACGGGACAGTTCGTTGTTGAGACTTGTTACTCCGATGAATGATAAGTCTCTTCGGTTTGACAGGACAGTTCATTGTTGAGATTTGGTACTCCGATGAATAGTAAGTCTATTCGGTTTGACGAGACAGTTCGTTGTTGATATTTTGTGACTCCGATGAATGGTAAGTCTCTTCGGTTTGATGGGACAGTTCGTTGTTGAGATTCTGTGACTCCGATGAATGGTAAGTCTCTTCGGTTTGACGGGACAGTTCGTTGTTGAGATTTTTGTTACTCCAATGAATGGTAAGTCTCTTCGGTTTGATGGGACAGTTCATTGTTGAGATTTTTGTGACTCCGATGAATGGTAAGTCTCTTCGGTTTGATGGGACAGTTCGTTGTTGAGATTTGTTACTCCGATGAATGGTAAGTCTCTTCGGTTTGACGGGACAGTTCGTTGTTGAGATTTTCTACTCCGATAATGGTAAGTCTCTTCGGTTCGACGGGACAGTTTGTTGTTGAGATTTGTTACTCCGATGAATGGTAAGTCTCTTCGGTTTGATGGGACAGTTCGTTGTTGAGATTTGTTACTCCGATGAATGGTAAGTCTCTTCGGTTTGATGGGACAGTTCGTTGTTAAGATTTTGTGACTCCGATGAATGGTAAGTCTCTTCGGTTCGACGAGACAGTTCGTTGTTGAGGTTTTCTACTCCGATGGATGATTAGTCTCTTCGGTATGCTAGAGACAGTTCATTGTTGAGGTATTGTTTTTCCCAGTGGAGCCTTGTTGTGCTAAGTCTTCCCTGTTGGGTTTTATCCTTGTTGTGATGTGGTTTATTTCCACATACACTTATCCCCAGTTTATCTCCTCCCTTTGTTGAGATGTGTTTTCCCCTGCGGAGTCTTTTCTCTTTTCTTTTGCTCTCCGGTTTTTGTTTACCTCCTGTTGCATTTTCTCCCCACAGTGGTCTTGTGTTTGCATATCATTGGCATGATCATATCATTTTATGGTCTCTTAGGGCCAAAAATTGGGTTGTTGTTATATTTAAGTCTCTTTTATCTCGTCGAGACAAAGATGCCCATCTTCGTATCACCGGATAGAAAAAACTTAAATAGGGGCAGCTGTAATACCCTAATTTTTACCCCTAAGATCCCACATGTCATTTGCATTTTTGCATACCACAAACAAGATCACATATTGGTTCCCTCTTTGATACGTTTGAGCCTTGCAGGGATCTTTAAGTTTGTGTGCGTTTGATTTGTTTAATTTGTTTAAATTTTACTAACCATTAATTAAAAGCAAAAAAATATTTTGTTTTCTTTCACTAACATTTTCAGGGGAAGAACAGGTTAAAAATACCAAAAAAATCAGTCCCACAGCTCGAATGAATTTTATCTGAGAAAAGTCAAAGTTGATCCGCAATTAATTCAAAAAATTACTTGATCAAGAGTTTCCAAGATTTAATTGATTATCATTCAAGGGACTCCAAGGTTCATGTGTTTATTTTCATGCCTTCTTTGACAAATAAGAGAGTCGAGCCGGAACCACAACAGTGCAACAAAATGCTCATTTTTTACAAATTTTGCACTGAGTAACCGGTTAGCAGATATGCTGTAACCGGTTACCATCGTGAAAATTTGAAAAATGGTGGCAAATTCAAATTCAGTAATTGGCACCAATCTCAGCCCTTGATCACATTTGGAATATTCTAGGCCACTTCATTTTAATTCCCTACTTCACTTTGATCATTTCCCGCCATGTACCATCACTAATCGCCACTCTTTTGTGATTTCCCTCCAAATTTGAATTCTAATCCTAATTTTGATCATCCAAGCCTAATTCCAAACCATCAAATTTCCAAGCCTAAACTCTATAAATAGAGCCTTCATTTCATTCATTCTACAAGCTTTTGATAGCCAACAAACCCCTTGCAATTTCTCTCCCCAAACCACAAATTCACCAAAGCTCTTCTTTCTTCTTTGGAAAGTTAGTAAGAATTCACATTGATTCTTGCTTAACTTTGAGCTAAACCTTCATCATTTCTTATTTTTGTTCATCAATCACAGTAGATCAAGGTTTTGGAGTGTAGATCTTGAAGCAATTTGAAGGAATTTTCAGATTTGAAGTGGTAATTCATCTTTCACCATTGTTGAAGCTTCATCTTCATCTTCCATAATGTAGATCTTTAGAGATCCTTGTTGCTTGATCCTTTGGATCTTGTGATTGTGTTTAATTGCTAGTTTTGGCTGTTATTTTACTTTAAATTTCATGCAATTTCAGTTCCATGATCATAAGATGTTTGTAAAAAGTTTTGGAAATGGATCATGCTGAATTTTGCACATTTTTCTGCATTCTGGTGCTGTGTAACCGGTTAGCAGTTATGCTGTAACCGGTTACACTGTGTAAATTTTGAAAAAACTGTGCTTATTTGAACTAAGTAACCGGTTAGCAGTTATGCTGTAACCGGTTACACTGTGTAAAGTTTGAAAAAACTGTGCTTATTTGAACTAAGCAACCGGTTAGCAGATATGCTGTAACCAGTTACTTCGAAACAGAATGCATTTTTTGGCTTGATCGATGAAAGTCTAAAAATTGTTCTCTTTTCTTTTGATCGATGAAAGTCTAAAAGATCTTGGAATTCCGTTGTTGAATTTCGATCAAGACTAGATCGTTACCACTTTTCTTTTCGTGTGGTATTGCTTTCGGATGACGATCTATATATCGTTCATCTAGCATACATTAGCACAAAGAGCTATTGACCGGCCTCATTGTAGGGTAATTACTCCGTAAATTACTCGGCGATTGCTTAACATAGCGCAATATTTGTCTCGTATCTGAAAACTATCAAGAATGGTTGATTATTTGTCTTATGGTTCAAAACTCATGAAACTTGTTGTTATGAGGCTTTGGTCTTATCAATCCTCTAATGAGTCTCATCAACCTTGACCTAAGTGCAATTATTCAATTGTTATTGATCACTAACACTAACAACTAATCACTAACTTACTAACAATATTTTGTATTAATTTTGTTTATGTTTCCTTCTCGCTTCCTATCTCTTTTATTTTTTTATGCTTCGTTTCATATCATGTTTATGCTTCCGCAATTTTTCTTTTGTCCGTTGGACAAATGTTTATGCTTCCGCAATTTTTCCTTTGTCCGTTGGACACATGTTTATGCTTATGCTTTTTTTTCACTTTGTCCATTTGGACTCAAAACATTAATAAAGGCTTAAACCATAAAAAACTTAATTCTCCTCATCTTGGACTATTGGCTACTATCCTATGCTTTGGAGTGATCTCTTTATGGACCTCTTTTGAAGTAATATTGGACTTATGGACCTAGAATTAGGACTTCTCATCCCTTTGCTTGGAGTATTGATTGAAGACTTGCCTTTATTGGCCAATTTGCTTAAGGATGGAATTCTTTTAATATTGTTTTGAAGTGGCTCCATTTTGGTGAGATCCTTCTTTTCCCTAGCTTTTATTTTATGCACTAGGATAGTCACTTCTTCTCCTCCCCATTCTTAAATTTTCAAAATCCTCTCTCTTTTTCAAAACCTTCTTGTTTTCAACTTAAAACCGCTTTCATAATAAAACCTTGACTTTTGTCAAGTGACTTTTAAAATTTTCTTTTCTTTAATAAATGTCAATCTATCTTAACCATACTTTGACCATTTCATGAAAACATAAAAAATATGAAACTCACTCAAATCTTTTGTGCTTTTATGCACCTTTTTTTTTCTTTTAAACTCTTTTTCATAAGTTTAGACATGATTCATTTCTTTAAGCGAAATTATTCGCTTAGAAATGACGACTTGTCTTTACACTTAAAAATCAATCAAAACCAATAATTTTTCGTTTTTTGTACCACGAACTACGGGGTTTTGATCCTATATTGCACATCGTGGGTACGTAGGCATGAGGCGATAAGTCTCTCCAAACACAAAAATCTTAAAAAATAATTCTCCTCTCATCTCCTCAATCTCTTTACAAGCAATCCATTTTCAAACCAAAAAGCGGTAGATATTTCAAAGGGCTCCTATAGAGTACTATAGACGTTTTGGGTGCTAACACCTTCCCATTGCGTAACTAACCCCCCTTACCCGTTCTCTGTCTGTTCTTGTTTTTTAGAACTCTTCAGGTTTTGTTTGCTCTTTTTTCCTTTCCTTTTTGGATAAAAATAAAAGTGCGGTGGCGACTCTTGCTTATTTTTGAGTTAAGTTAATCAATAGCTTACACTCACAAATTTCCCCGCTACACTTACCAAGTAAGGTCGACATGTCTAAGGTCTTTAGGTCATGAGATTCTTTGATAGCCGTAACTTTTGGCTATCATTTCCTGCACATAGACCTCAAAATCTTATTAGCACAATCTTGATTAGAAGTGGTCCTACCCAAATTCTCAAATTTATTGATTATATGGGAAAATCTCATCTGCATGGAGGCCACAATTTCACCGGGTTCCATGCGAAAGAGTTCTAATTCCTCTGTTAGAGTATTGATTTTAGATTGCTTAACGTCTTCAGTTCCCTCATAGAGAACTCGAAGAGTGTTCCACATTGCTTGAGTCGTCTTACAATGTGATATAGAAAAATATACATTCATGCTCAATGATGAGATGAGTATATTACTCGCCTTCAAATCATAAGACACCTTTTTGGTTTCGGCCTGATTACAATCCTTAGGTGGTTTTACATCTAATACCCCATCAACGACATTTTAAGGAACAAAAAGTTCGCCTTCGATGGCTAACCAATATTGTACATCCACGGACATAAGGTGTACGTACATGCAATCCTTCCAATAGGCATATTTTTCACCAGTGATAATCGAGGCTCTATTATATGATCCCTTCGGATCAATTTGCGCCATATTCAACAACTTTTGAGGTTATTAATCCTTATCAAAAGAACCACCTCTTGATGCCAATTGTTAGTTTGAATATGGAGTAATTTGTCTAGAAGGGGATTAAATAGACAATTCAAATCCCTTCTTTTCGATTTAAAAATTCAGATTACGCAAGCGGAAACAAATATGGTGAAAACTCGTTTTTAAAAAGTTTTATGATATTGGAAGAGGATTTATGTTATGCATACACCAAAGGTTTGTAATGAGATAAAATACAATGAATTGACTAATGGTTAAAGTTTCAACGAGAAGTTTAAAGACCTTAACTATTCTTCAATTTGAAAGGCAATTCTAATTTCAATTATCACACAATAATTAATTAACAAGATCCTTTATAAGAACAATTTGTTCGCTGTTGATCTTGGCGAACAACCTCTGGTTTACCAGAATGGTGAAATCTGGGTTACTTGCAGGATTAACCAAACAAATCCTAGGACGTCGGGCGAAAACTTAGATCAACGTGATAATTTTAAATTAAGGGTGATATCTTGGTTCTTGGTTTTATGTGTTTAAGTCTTTTGGAATAAAGGATTTCAACTAACTCTAGATGAAAGTCTAAGATAAAAGAAAATGACTTTGAAAAGAACTTTTAAAGTAAAATGGCGAAGAAAGAACTTTAAAATAAAATGACGAAGAAAACATAAAGATGCTGGTAAATGTAAAGGAATTGGTAAAAAGACTTTGATTGATAAAGAAATTAAAAGATGGTGTTTACACGTACATTTTTCCAAATAACTCTTTTCTCTCACACGGGTACTTTGAGTAATTGCAGGAAGTTTTGTACAAGTTTTTTCACACTGAATTCTAATAACAACTATCCTATTTATAGATAAACAAAATAACTGCTATTAACGACTAAATCCTAAAATTTCGACATCTGGCCTTCTGCATGTCTTCCTTTCGCCAGATACTTCCACGCGTCTTCTGCCAAACGTTATAATTCTCTTGAATTTGAATCTTCAAGTTATGTCGAACAAACGCGTCCTTTCAGACTTGTCGAATTGTCAAAAAATGATAAATGTCCCTCAAACCTGTCTGACGAAGACTTCCTCATATTTCTGTCGAAGTGTCGAAATTCTTATCTTGTCGAAGTGTCTTCTGGATACCTTCATTTTCTTCCTCCTTTTCCTGTAGTTATCATCTCTAGTCAAGGAACATCATTTTGCCTTCCAAGACATGGTGTCGAAAATATATGTCTACAAATTGCCCCCCAGCAAAGATGTTTCGACTTATTTCTGGAGAAATCATTATTTGCTGTCGAAGATATTTC
The DNA here is from genome assembly GCA_022829125.1 of Lathyrus tuberosus. Lineage (NCBI taxonomy): Eukaryota > Viridiplantae > Streptophyta > Magnoliopsida > Fabales > Fabaceae > Lathyrus > Lathyrus tuberosus. The sequence continues at coordinate 6,513,329 of JALAZF010000349.1, forward strand.
GACGCCATGTTACCTGCATTAATGATGCTGGTTTTCAAGACGTGACTTTTGTTCAGTCCCAAGAAAATTCATCATTGCATTTCTCTGAAAACGTTCCATCAAATCCCACGTTCAGACATGATGTCCATACCCCTAAAACCTAGCTAGCCATGCTTTTTTCAACTTCCACTTTTTATCATCACCGTTAAGATGATGCCACGTGCCCTCCATGATCACCACTAAACCTAAAGGGCTTTTGATAATCTCTTATAAATACCTGAACCATTATTTCTCTTTTCTTTTTTACGCGTTTGAACTCTTCTTCTTCACAACTGCTTCAAATCTTCATCTTCTTTCTAAAACTTTCTGATTCAACAATGGCTTTTCAAAAATTATCAAGCAGCAAACCTTCCAAAAGTGAGCAACCTTCCATCATCCCTCCTGCGCATAGGTTGGATGAACCAACACTGATTGGGGATCAACAATACATTCCTGAGCCTCCAAATGCGAGGGAAAAAGACTGCATTTTTAAATCCCAGGTACTCATCCCTGTTATTATTTCTGGTAATCACTATGCTATGTTAGGACCACTCCCTAACCCAGACATTAAACCTGAGCGTTTACAAGAGTTCTTTCCTACTTATTCTCACACAAAACCCATAGGTGCTGGGGTGAAACCCCCCACTCTAGAGAAACCAGTAGAACAAACTGAACCTCAAGGTTCAAGCGAAAAAGATGAGGAAGCAATAAATTTAACTTATCTGAATTATACTAGGATTTTTAGAACTTGCCCTTGGTCGAAAGACCTTTCAGACTACTTGTCTTGGTTGAACAGAGTTGAAAACGTTAAAGAAAAATTTTGGAAAGAAATAGGAATTTTTGACTTGATACAATTATCAAGAGCAGGACCCAATATTTGCCCTAACATGCTGCTAGCCTCCCTTTACTTTTGGGATAGTACGTATAACACCTTCCACCTCCCCTGCGGGATGGTTACCCCTACGCTGTTCAACATAGCCGCCATAGTTGGCCTTAGTCCAGTTGGCATTGACTTCGACCCCACTCACCTGAACGAGGACTCCATAGATTTCGACACTAGTTTCGCCCCATACTCCCTTTTTATGTCTCACTACCATGGCGAAAATGACCAAGAAGTTTCTGACAAAGAGCACATAGCTTTTCTAACCTTGTGGCTGACCAAATTCGTCTTCTGCTCCCGCTCACTTCAAGTGGCTAAGAGGTTCATCACTATGGCGAACCAACTCCACGCTGGGATCAAATTATGCTTGAGTGAGGTAATCTTGGCGAACCTGTATGAGTCCTTGAGTGAAAGCGTGCGTTCTTTGAAGACATTGAAGGACAAAGGGAAGCTTAATTTGGCAGGCCCCTTTTGGCTCTTGCAACTATGGCTGAATGCCACTTTCGAAGCCTTTATTCCTGTGAAGCATGACATAAATGAAGGGGAATTCAAAAACAGGAGTGTCGAATGGCCTAGATTAGTGCAATTGACACCAACTGATGAAGCAATTAGCCTTCGGCGGGCCTTTACTAGCTACGTAATGATGTTTGCTGAGAGACATCATTTTACTTCGACTATGGCTCCATTTGCTGACAGAACAATTGGACCTGAATGGTTTTCACGACAATTCCCCTTGCAAACCAAAAAAGATGAAAATATCTTCCTAAATGTCTGGGAATCCTTTTTGACCCCTAGGCTCCTGTTCTCCCACCGCAGTACTACGAAACCCCAGATTGCCTTAATAGTTTATCAACCTAACTTGGTCGCCAGGCAATTTGGCCTAATTCAAATCATGCCTCGACCTCTTTTCCCTAAAAAAGGGGCCATCATTTTCTACAACTCCTTCCACGACGAAGCCACCAGCAGGGAATTGTTGAAAAAGCTGACTGACGAATCTTTGGATATTCGACCGGTGGTTTTTCAACCATCATTCCTTTGCACTCCTGAGTTCGACGCATGGTGGAGGGAATACTATGCTACCAAATTTTTCGACGTAAAAGCTTTCACCACTCACCTGACGAATGCTTTTGCTCTTGTGCAGGAACGGACTAAAAAAGGTACACAAAGACATATTCGAGAAATACAAAAATTTCAAAAATACTTTGAAACCGTTTACAGACCTGATGATCTTAGTCGAACCATACGCGAAGCAGCGGTTACTTTAAAAGAAAAATTCACGGAGAAGTTGGAGAAGTTGACACTGCCTCCAAACATTCGACCAGAAGTGCGTTACAACTTGGCTTTCAGCTATTACCCTCCTAAATTTCCACCTTTACCATCTGCTGAATTTGGTGTGGCTTTAAGTCCTCCATTCCCAGATTGGTTCACATGTGGGAATCATATGAAAATTCTTCGTGAAAGTTATAAAAAACCTGCTAAACGCGTGGTTGCGACTAAGTATCATCTGGATAACTACCCAGGGCACCTTCATATTGGAATAGAACACGTTCGCGTGGAAGATCCCATTCTTGAAGGTGTTAATAACAACACGAATTTTATCATTTTATTATCACGTATTTCTCACTGCCTAACTTTCCCCTTTTTCTATCTTTTTTTTTTTTTTTTTTTAGCTGTGAAAGTGCCTGCCAAGAAAGCTTCCGTCGAAACTCCACAAAGTGCCGCCCAGACACCTTCGACTAAGGTATAAATCTCTTCCTCTTTTGATCTATCCTTTTATCTCTTTAAGACACTCACTATTTTGATTTATATGATCAGGTAAGTCAAAAAACCTCTACATTCCAAAAAAGAAAGAAAATACCAGAGATAATCCCTGTCGAAGAGTCCAGTGATGAGTCTCCATCTCCAAATCCCCCTCCTCCAAAGAAGAAAAGACTGCAAAAAATCACCTCACAAAAATCCATTGTCAAATCTTCTAAAAGGGAATCTTCTAGCAGTCCCGCTACAAAACATCAGCCGAAGGATACGGGGAGTGGAAAGTCTAGCTCCAAAACTGAGACTTCTAAGGTAAATTTCAATCTCGACCCTTCTCATTTATTTTATTTCATTTCTAACTTAGAAATTTTTCTTTTGATAGAAGCCAAAGGTCGTCGACAAACAGCCTGAGACAATCCAGGAGGAGGTCGTTCGAGAGGAGGACACTCCCATCAAAGAACTTGAGAGACAAACGGTCGAAGCATTCAACACTACTGTGGGAGCTGATTCTGATAACACCTCTCCTTCTCATCCTGGATTACACGCTGAGCAACAAAAAGATGATGATGCTGAAGCAGACACTACTGTCAAAGGAGATCCTGAAGAGAAGACTGCTGACGAAGAAGATTTGTCGAAGCAACAGGAAGCTAGGCGAACTTCAGAGCATAGCAACCAGCCTACTCCTGACCAAACTCAAAGGAGTTCCCAAACAACTGGTTCAACTAGTCTTTCTCATGAAGAGCTTGAAAGTCTCAAAGTGCAGAAACCCCTGGACTACCTGAAAGCCATACTTAGCACCAGATTCAATTTTAAAGACTCTTCCTACAGCAGTTCGACTACTTCTGGAGCCACTTCTGAAGTGCAGTCTCTACCCAATATCATGACTCAGATCAAGGCAAAGATCCTTGATGTTGACTTGTTCCAAGTTCTAGAGGAAAATGCCATTGCTCCAATGGAGTTGAAGAAATTGTTGAAGCAAGTTAACGTCTTGGATGCTTCTGTCGAAGTCTGCAATTTTGTGATAGAGCTGACAACTGTGATTGACTTATCCAGCGCAGATCTTCACCGTCGAAGGGACTTATGTCAACAAATCAAGAAAAAAATGGACCAACAAGTTGCTGAATGGAACTCTGTTTCTGTTTCGACAAATAAGGTTTCGAAACTACAAGAGCTTTCTGAAGCCTCTGTCAAGAAGATTGCTACTTGCCATAACCACATTCAAACATGGAAGAAACAAATAGCAGTTCTCCAAGAGAAAATTTCCAAAGAGGAGGAACTCATAGCTTCTATTCAGCAGCCTAGGCAAAGCGAGATTGATGAAGAGTTGAAGGTTGGCATTCAACACGCAGAGACCGCTCAAAAGATCAACCAAGAGATTGAAGTTGCCCATATTCACAGGAATCTCTGTGATCGTCGACTTCAATTTCAGAAAGACAAATTTACCGCTTTGAAGGCACAGTTTGCAAACCTTCAGCTTTAGTCGAATTTTCCTGTCAATTTCTAGCCCTTTGAGGCTTCATTTGTAATGATTTAACGCCATCTGTTTGGCAGCACACTATTTACTTTCAATTTCAATTTTATTCGACTGCTATCTTTATTTCCTGCAATATTGGTTTATACTTTTTCAAATATTTGCCATTTATTTTTAATATCCTTTCGTCTTTCCCTATTTCTTCGACCTCATATGCGCCATTAGAAAATATTTTCAAAACTTTGAAAGGTCCTTCCCATTTGGGAGACCATTTTCCCATAACTCTGTCTTTTCGATCCATAGGAAGAATTACCTTCCACACATAATCACCAATTGAAAAAGTCTTAAATTTTACTTTTCTATTGTAGAACTTTTCAACTCTCTCTTTTTGTCTCTTTATGAGATCTAAGGCACGTAGCCTTTCTTCGTCTAAATCAACCAATTCATCCATCATCATACTCCAGTATGTCTCTGATGGGATCTGATGATGCCTTTGAACCCTAACTGATTGCAAATACAACTCGGCTGGCAAAACTGCATCATGCCCATAAGTTAATTTAAATGGAGTCGAATTGGTTGCTTCTTTAGGAGATGTTCGACAAGCCCATAAAATTTGATCTAAGGTATTGTGCCAATTTTTTGGCTTTCCACCTACATGTTTTTTGATCAAATTTATCACTACCTTGTTTGCTGCTTCGACTTGTCCATTAGCCTGAGCATAATAAGGTGTCGAAGTAAGGAGCTTAAAACCTGTATCTTGTGCAAACTTCTGCATTTTTCGACCGGTAAACACAGATCCTTGATCTGTTGTTATTGTTTCCGGTATCCCAAATCTGTAGATTATATGCTTTTGGATAAAATCCATAACCGCTTCTTGATCTACATTCACCAATGGTATGGCTTCAATCCACTTAGTAAAATAATCTACTCCAACTAAAATGTACCTTTGCCCTTTTGAAGAAGCTGGTCGAATTTCACCGATTAAATCTAACGCCCAACCTCTGAACGGCCAAGGCTTTACAATCGAATGTAACTCACTTGCAGGAACATGTGGTATGCCTACATGTACTTGGCACTCTTGACACCCTTTTGCAAATTCGACACAATCCTTTAGCATTGCTGGCCAATACATTCCTTGTCGAAACAATAACCACTTCATTTTGTGGCCTGCTTGGTGTGCGCCACACGCTCCACTATGCACATTTGACAATGCTATGTATGCTTCATTTTCGCCTAAGCATTTCAACAAGACTCCTTCCGCAGTCTTCTTGAACAATTCATTGCCAAAAAGTACATAACTCAAAGCTCTATATTTTACCTTTCGTTCGACTTTTTGACTTGGATCTTGCAAATATTCTTTGATGGGTTTTCTCCAGTCTTCGACTCCTGCATCATCTACGTTGCAAATCTCATAATTCTCTTCGTCACCATATCCCAATTTTATTGTCTCTAAATCTGATAGGGACAAACCTACAGATATGACTCTTCCTCTGACTTCAATGGCTTTTTCTAACTTCTCCTCCGACACTTTGTATCCTGATGCCAGTTGAGCCAGATCATTCGCCTCTTGATTCTCCATCCTGGGAATGTGCCTAAAAGCCACATTGTCGAACTTCTTGAGAAGTCTACTTGCTAACACGAAGTACATTATTAGATTCTCTTTCACACATTTGTACTCCTTAGTCAACTGCTTTATTACCAACTCAGAGTCACCCATTATTTCGACTCTTGTTGCCCCCAATTCCAACAAGATTTCAAGTCCAGCAATCAAAGCTTCATATTCGACTTCATTGTTCGAACACAGCCCTTCGACTTTGTACTTGAACTTTGTTGGAATTTTGTCAGGATAAATAATCACCATCCCAATACCAAGTCCATTCTTATGCCTGGAACCGTCGAAATACAGTTTCCAAGGTGCTTGTTCGACGTATTCTATAGTTTCGACTATAGAGTGGTCAGCTATAAAATCAGCCACCACCTGTCCTTTCATAGCCTTTAAAGGCAAATATTTTAAGGAGTATTCTGTTAGAGCCAAAGCCCACTTTCCAATTCGACTATGTAAAATAGACTTAGACAACATATGTTTTATTACGTCGAAATGAGAAGATACATATACATCAACAGGCTTTATATAATGCTTCAATTTCATACAAGAGAAATATACACATAAACATAGTTTTTCTATAGCACTATATCTAGTTTCAGCATCATTTAAGACTCTGCTGAGATAATAGATGGCCCTTTCGACGCCATTCTCATCCTCTTGACACAACATACTTCCTAATGTCTTGTCTGATGCAGAGATATACAGTCTCATGCTTCTTTTCCTACAAGGGGACATCAAGATTGGAGGACTAGCCAAGTACTCTTTGATTTTGTCGAAAGCCACTTGTTGCTCTTGCCCCCAGGTGAATTCTTCTTTCTTTAGTCGAAGTAGAGGAGAAAAGGGTTGTGTTTTTCCACTGAGGTTGGAGATGAATCTTCTTAGAAAATTGATCTTTCCTAGTAGAGATTGCAATCCCTTTTTCGTTGATGGCACTTTTGCTTCCATTATAGCTTTGGCTTTGTTTTCATTTATTTCGATCCCTTTCTTGTGGACCACAAAACCTAAAAAATCACCCGCCTGGTAGTGCGGATGAAGTTGCATTTTAGAAGTCTTTCGACCTCTTCTTTTATTTTCGACAGAACTTCTGGTGCGAAGCGCCTTGGAGTTTGCTTGACTGGCTTCTTCCCTTCTATGATTGGCAGCTTCAATTCGACCAACCTTCTGTCCAAACCCGGCATTTCGTCATAATCCCATGCAAAGCAATCTTTGAACTCCTTCAACAACTGGATTATTTCGACTCTGAACTGAGGATCCATCCTTGCACTTATGTAGGTTGGTCTTTTTTCTGCCCCCAGCCCCAAGTTGATTTCTTCTAAAGGATCCTGCGCCACCATCTTCAAGTTGTTCGACACTGGATCTTTTTCGAACCCCAAAGGTTCATCGTCATAAATGGCGTCAAGTTTCTGGTTTTTCCATTCGTCTATTTGGTTGTTGTTATTATTTTCCTCAACGTCTTTTTGGAGACACTGTTCATTTGAATCTTCATGATTGGCTTCGACAGCCATGTATTTTACTTCGGCCTCCAGAGCCGCTTTGAATTTGTTTTCGGCTATGTAAGCCGTAATTTTGTCGAGCACTGCTTGTTCACTCATCATCATTGTCGAACTCATCCCCCCATCCTGTCGGTGCTACGTTGGTAGTCCCCCACATGTAGTTGGAGTCACCAATGACTTCCTTATCCCACTGAAAACCATGTGTAGGATGGAGATACATGGAACAGTACGCGTTGTCCGTTGCCTTCAAGTCGAATTTCGCCGGACTGCAAGGGGGTATGTGGGCTAAGTTTTTGTCGAAACTTCGATCGCTTATATTGTTAACTTCGGACATGAAGTAACTTTGGTCTGCTTCTATGTTCTCGACGATTCCATCTGGCCTCCAAATAACTATTCTCTGGTGCATCGACGAGGGAACAACACCTACACCATGGATCCATTCTCTTCCCAACAGCAAGTTGTAGTTTGCCCTAGAAGCAATAACTATAAACATTGTTGGCCTTGTTATAGTACCAACTGTCAGATCCACTTGAATAACTCCCATGGTTGTTCCTACCTTTCCTTCGTAATTTGACAGAACCATGTTGTGGGGCTTTGCATCCGAGTCATCTTTGCCAATCTTTTTCAGCATGAAATGGGGCATTAAATTCACAGCGGCACCCCCATCCACTAGGATCTTGTTCACACCGACACTCTCAATCTTTCCTTTGATAAACAAAGGCTTCAAGTGCGCCTTCATGGAATCGTCTGGTCTTTCGAAGAAAGCATTTTGCTCTTTGACACAACCATTATTCATTACGTAGTAACACACGGGCTTGTGCACCATCGTTTCCTCTTCCATCCCATCCTCTTCGTCTTCGACTTCCATGATCCTATCATAGTCTCTGGGAAGGACCGAGACCACATTACAGCCAACGTCGAAGGATGCCTCCGAATCTGACTTGAAATCATCTGTCATCTCGTCATCCTCCATCTTCTTCTCTTTGGGCACACTTTGCGCTGCCACGCTGTTTGGTTTGATTTGCTGGAGAGGCTCCTTCTTGTTCGCCATTTGAGCGTTGCTGCTACATTCTGCTTCATCCTTGTTTCCAGCCACTTTTCTCATCATACCTTTTTCAGCAGTTTCCTTCTCAAACCTCTTTTGCCTTTGGAACCTCCTCCACTGGGATCTCGACATGGGGTTCTTCCCTTTATAATTCTCTGAAGGATATGGCCTAGGTTTATATTTCTCCAACTCCTTCTTGTTTTCCATTGAAGTGCCTCTCTGCACATCGAAATTCTTCCACTTCTTCTGGCCTTGGGCATCTCTGATGGGTTGAACCCATTTGTCATCTATCACTTTGTTCGATGGTTTGTAAGTGCCATAGTGTCTGTCTCCGCGCCTCCATTGGTGGTGCTCACTCCTTCTTGGATCGTATCTTGTCGCTCCCTCATTCGCCTTCCTTCTTGCTTGATCTATTGCCTCCAAGTGGGTGGCAGCCTTTCTGTCGAAAATGGAACTGCAACGAGGGCATAGCATCACGTCACTCTTCCTTCTCTGGCACCTTTTGATGAATTCGACCAAACTCTCATCTTCTTTGGGGTACGCCAGCTTTTGGTACTCCTCTCGATGTTGATCTTCATCTACTGCTGCCTGAGTTTTCTGCGAAACTTCTACCATATTAATTCCCACGTTTTGCTTGTCAGCAATGGTTAGTCTGTTCATCTTTTCAATGAGCTTTTCCTCTTCGACTCTGTCCTTCTTTTTCGTCAAGTCGAACTTCCCTTCTGGGCAGCAACACCAGGATATGTTCCTAGGAGCATGCTTGCAGCAACACTTGTTTGACTTTTCTTTAGGATCCTCTTTTATTCTTCGTAGGATCCCATAAGTCCCAGATTTCCCACGGCCATGTACAGCTTTTTCTTTCATTTCTGTGACTTCCTTGTCGAAAGGTCCCATGATGTTGATGCAGTAATTTGCAACATCGGCCTCCTTCATGTTGTCAAGATCAAGGCCTTCAGTAGCCTTGTTTTCAGCAACGAAGTCCTCAGTAACTTCTTCCTTGGCGATAGGGGAATCACCATCGTCATCAAAATCGCTTCCCCAACCAGTTGGTCGGATTTCACTGATGTCGGTGCGATAAGTTGCAGGAATAGTGTACTTCACCAGGTAGTCGAATTTTCCACTTGGCTGTCCCAAGCAATCCCAGATTTCTCCCGGTCGAACCACCACGTCTTCAACAACACTGTCATCGTTCTTCTCGTTGGACCCCTCTGTAGTTTTCTGATCTTCAAAGCTTTCAGTAGCTTCGAACTTACCTTCATCGTCGAAGTCCCCAGTGACTTCAACTGTGTTTTTGTTGTCAAGATCTTCAGTGACTTTGACTTCATTATCGTTGTCGAACGCTTCAGTACCCTCGACTTCGTTCTGGCCTGCAAGATCTTCAGTGATCTCGACCATGTTGATACTGGTGTCGAAACCTTCCATAGCCTCCACCATCTCGAAACTGCCATCAGAAGCAACTTCAATCTCCACCATATTCACAGTGGATGGTTCAGCATAGTGTGCTTCGACAACCTGCATGGGATTCGAATCAATCCCCATTTGTTGTTTTGGCTTCTCGCCGAACTTCAGCCTTCCATCACGGATAGCATTTTGAACTAGATCCCTGAAAAGAAAACATTGAGATGTTTTATGACCCAAAAAGTTATGGTACTTACAAAAACCCCTCTTTTTCTGCTGTTCGACCGGCGGTTCTTTGGCGCCTGGCGGCTTTATTAACTGACCATCTTTGACTAATAAATCAAAAATTTCGTCACACTTGGTGACGTCGAACGTATAAGTCCGTTTGGGAAACTTATCATTCTTTTCAGGTTCGACTGGATTTTTTCCATTCGACGGAGCTAGTACTTTACAGGCGTATGGAGGGCCTGACTTTAGTTCTGCCAGATCAACTTCTTGCTCGTCGAACAAAATTAGTTCATTTTCGTCACCATCATCATCCTGGCATACTCCTACATAGGCCACTCTTTCCTTTTTATTTTTATTTGATCTGAATTTCTCAGCTTTTAGCCTCTCAATCTGTCTTACCCTATCTGCTAATTGTGCCATATCTCTTAGATATTGAGTGTCTAATTTTTTCCTTATAGAATAATCTAGACCCCCTGCAGCCATTTCGACTAACTCCCGTTCTGGCACTTGTGTGAAACATCTTGCCTTAAGCAACCTGAACCTGTTTAGGTAATCATCTATAGGTTCTGAAAATTTCCTCTTAATACTGGCTAATTCCTTCAAACTTATCTTAGTCTGACCCATATAGAATTGTTCATGGAACAATCTTTCTAATTGGGTCCATGTGAATATAGAGTTCGCGGGCAAGGATGTAAGCCAGGTGAATGCATTTTTTGTCAAGGAACTTGGAAAGTACTTCATTTTCAAATTTTCGTTATTGACTATTTCTCCCGCTTCTATTAGATAACGCGCTACGTGCTCTATAGTAGATTCACTAGTATCTCCTGAAAACTTAGTAAACTTAGGAACTTTCCATCTTGGGGGTAGTTCCTCTTGCAGAATGTGTTCTGACAATGGGGAGGTATAAGTAGGCCTTTGCAAACCTATATTTACACCGTTTTGGGCCATTATCCTTTCGACCATGGCTGTTATGTTATTTTCGACGGGAAAATTATTATATTGTATTCGCTGTTGCAACACATCATCAGCATCTTGGCCTCTCTGGACTATTACCCTCCTAGGTTCTTGTTGAACGGGGATTTCGACACGAGGCTGCTCGACCACTGCCTCTTGGTTTCTAGGGTTTGCCTGAGGATTCTCTAAAGGCCTTTGATTTATCGTGGGTTCCTCTTCGACATTTACTACTTGGTTTTGAATCACTTGTTCTCTTTGTCGTGTTTGAGGAACACCAAAAAAGTCAGCAATGCGCGTCATTTGCGCAGCCAACAATTGGTTGGTTTGGGTAGTGTTTTGTATTAAAGGGTTAAACACTGCCCCCATTTGTTGAGTCAACATTTGGACCATATCATGATTACTTTCGTCCATTTGTTGTCGAATTACTTGCGCAGAATTATTGGTAATTGCTGGCATTTGGAAATTTGGTAGGGATTGGTTCAATCTACTCATATTTCCACCGTATCCTGATCCTTGCAATGGCGAAGACATGTGGACCATGGAGTCAGAATACAAGGGTGGTGCACTTTGCAAATTTGCCATCACTAACGTTGGCATTCCATATGGTTGTTCTCTTCCGAACATAGGTATGGAAAAATTTGTCTGGAATGGCCTAAAATTTTGTCCTCCCGGAGGAGGTGTCCCCAAAGGCCTTGAATGTCCCATTGTGGAGGAACTAGGCATACTTTGGGAGAGCGAAACCGCTGGTGTAAATCCTGTTGACGAAGGCATAATCTCCTCCAGAACAGGGTTTGAATCCACATTTCCCCCTGCCGAAGGTATAGGGTTGGAAACTGGAATATTTTCATTTGAATTTGAATTGGGGTTAGGATTATTTGACTGATTCGCCATTTTCCTTACTCTAGTTCTTTTGGGTCTCTCTACGTCAAATACGGCTAATTTACCGCTTCTTAGTATCATACAACGAAGAAAAAGCCTTAATTTTTAAAATTTATTTAAGTTTTATATTGCACTGGTCCCACCAGGTGTGCCAATTTGTTCGCTGTTGATCTTGGCGAACAACCTCTGGTTTACCAGAATGGTGAAATCTGGGTTACTTGCAGGATTAACCAAACAAATCCTAGGACGTCGGGCGAAAACTTAGATCAACGTGATAATTTTAAATTAAGGGTGATATCTTGGTTCTTGGTTTTATGTGTTTAAGTCTTTTGGAATAAAGGATTTCAACTAACTCTAGATGAAAGTCTGAGATAAAAGAAAATGACTTTGAAAAGAACTTTTAAAGTAAAATGGCGAAGAAAGAACTTTAAAATAAAATGACGAAGAAAACATAAAGATGCTGGTAAATGTAAAGGAATTGGTAAAAAGACTTTGATTGATAAAGAAATTAAAAGATGGTGTTTACACGTACATTTTTCCAAATAACTCTTTTCTCTCACACGGGTACTTTGAGTAATTGCAGGAAGTTTTGTACAAGTTTTTTCACACTGAATTCTAATAACAACTATCCTATTTATAGATAAACAAAATAACTGCTATTAACGACTAAATCCTAAAATTTCGACATCTGGCCTTCTGCATGTCTTCCTTTCGCCAGATACTTCCACGCGTCTTCTGCCAAACGTTATAATTCTCTTGAATTTGAATCTTCAAGTTATGTCGAACAAACGCGTCCTTTCAGACTTGTCGAATTGTCAAAAAATGATAAATGTCCCTCAAACCTGTCTGACGAAGACTTCCTCATATTTCTGTCGAAGTGTCAAAATTCTTATCTTGTCGAAGTGTCTTTTGGATACCTTCATTTTCTTCCTCCTTTTCCTGTAGTTATCATCTCTAGTCAAGGAACATCATTTTGCCTTCCAAGACATGGTGTCGAAAATATATGTCTACACAATTCTAATTAAACATAAACTTTTGCAAATCAAGACTATGAACACAATTAATCTTAACAACTACCCCAAGCATGCAATTTTAAACGAGTGAGTGAGAGAGAGAGAGAGAGAGAGAGAGAGAGAGAGAGAGAAAAGGAGAGAGTGCACCGGAATATATACTAATTTGGTGCTATCGTCCTCGCAAGCACCTACATCTAGTCTTCGATGGTGAACCATCGAAGATTTCTTTCTTCCATTAAAATGATATTGGGTTCGGTTCGTGTTACAACAATTCAGATAAGCAAAAGATAAACTATAACAATCCAATCTATCTTCCTCCTTGCTTTTTGTTAGAACTTGTTTGTAACTAGCTACCACCAATAAACTTTGATCTTTACCTAAGATATTGATCTTCAACTTTTGATCGATTACAATCTTGATGAATTTCCCAATCTTCACTCAATCTTGAAATTCCAAGCCTTAAATCCTTCTCTTCAACAAGCTGACAGATCTACAAAAAAACTCCACTACTCTGGAGAAAAGCTCCTTCTTCTTTTTCCTTCAAGAAATTTCAACCCTCTGAAGTTTCCAAGATCAAAATACCTCTTTGCAAAAATCCGCACACTTAAATGAACAATTAGATCTCTAATGTTTCCCTACAATTAATCATCAGACACACACACACACACACACACACACACACAAGAAAATGGTTTCCATGAGTATCATTAAGATGAATATTTGAGAGAGAGAAAGAAGTTGTGTTTGCAAAGCTTTTTCTAACTGGAAAGTTTGATCTCTCTTGAAATGAGGAAATGAAACCCATATTTATAGGTGAAAGAGATAATGCACAATAAATGAGTAAAAAAAAATAAATGAATCAATTCAGTATTTCCATGACTCAATTCACTTAGGGCAGTTGACCTGAGTCGAGTCTAAAATGAATCAATTCAGATTAGCATCAAGAATCAAGTCACGAACCTGACTGAATCAATTCAATTTGGAATTTCAGACTTGTGACTTGATTCAAATTTTCTCTTGAGTAGATTCACGCAAACATAACCAAAATCAAGTTTAGAGGCACTTTCATGAATCGATTCATGAGATCCTTGACTCGAGTCAGAAAATAAAAAAAAAACTTTGACTCAAATCAGGAAAGCTTTTGAATCAATTCAAACAGCTATGACATTTAGTCAACTTAACATAATGCATGGACAAACTTCTTTAGCATGTGTTTGATGATTAATAAGCAAGGAAACTCAAAATAAACGATAAATGTAAAACAAATCATCAAAATAATGAAAAACTAATGTGTTGATAAATGGCAATTTAGTAAGAAGAGCATTTGCTGCTAAGTCTTCAAACCCATATCTTGCACTCAACGTAAATCTGAGTCTGGTTCATCCTGTTGTTGGGCTACAATCTGTCTTGGACTCACTGGTGGCTCCTCAATGTCCACCTGAATCTTGTCCTGACTGGAACTTTCTACATTGGTATTTGGAACAATTGTCACATCTGAGTGTTTCAACATCAATTGCTCGTCAAATATGGCATCTCTGCTGACAACCACCTTCCTTTTAAATGGATCCTATAACTTGTACCTCTTCACACCTTTATCATAGCCAATAAAGATGAATTGTTTTGACTTAGGGTCAAGTTTAGACTGATCCTCACTAGAAATATGCACATATGTTGTACACCCAAAAATCCTCAAATTACTTAGATCAATGGGGTTACCTGTCCACACCTCCTCTGCAACTTTTCCATCCAATGAAGCCCGTGATGATCTGTTAACTAGATAACATGCCATATTGAGTGTTGCTTCCCAGAAACCTTTTGAAAGACCAGCATTCAACCGTATGCACCTTGCCTTCTCCGTCAGAGACTTGTTCATCCTCTCTGTAAAACAATTCTATTATGGTGTCTTCCTCAAAAAAATGTTCCTCTGGATTCCATTCTCCTCACATAAATGCATGAACTTCTTGTCTGTGTATTTGGTTCCATTATTAGACTGCAAATGCTTTATTTTTCTCCTTGTCTGGTTCTCAACCTCCGCCTTCCATTGTTTGAACTTGGAAAAGACCTCATATTTATATTTCACGAAATAAACCCAGACCTTACGAGAAAAATCATCATCATCGAATGTCACAAAGTACTTGGAACCTCCAACGGATGTCTCTTTTGTAGGTCCACAGACATCAGAATGGACATAGTCTAACCATTGGTCTTGTGTTTCCTGGTTTTGAAACAAACTCTACACTGTTTCCAAAAACACAATACTTGCACAATCCAATTGTGCAACTGCGAACACCCTTCAACAAATTCCTCTTATGTAGTTCCATCATCCCATGTTTGCTGAGATTACCCAAGCACATGTGCCACACTTTGGTTGCATCATTATCAGTTTTAACAGATGCTACATCATCCTTAATTGTGCCCCTTAACAACTTATAAATGTTTCCTATAGTCCTCTTTGTCGTCATCACTGTCATTGCACCCTTTCTAACCCTCATGATGTCTCTATCTCCATCTGACCGGATTGAATAACCATTTGCTTGAAGAGTACCCATAAATATCAAATTCTTCCTCAATTATGGAACATAACGCACCTCACTCAACGTGTGTACGCCACCATCATCCAAAGAAATTTTAACTTCCCCTTTCCAATTATGGTACAAGTTTTATATCACCTAAATACACAAAACCAAAATCACTTGATTTAAAAGAGTTGAACCATTCCCGGTGCGGCGTCATATGGTAGGAGCACCTAGAATCAAGAATCTATACATCAGTGCACTTTGCATATGAAACGCAAAGCAAATCCTCTTCACTACAAGAGCCATTAGATTGAACTACATTTGTTGAACTACATTTTCTTGACTTGTTTGAGCATTTCCTCTTCCAATGGCCAATTTTCTTGAAACCATAACATTCTACTATTTTTCTATCCTTGGACTTGAACCTATTTTTCTTTCCAGAACTCATTGTCTTTCCCTTGCCTCTGCCACAGTCTAGACCTTCCTTTACAAACAAACCTTCACATAAGCTTCCTCCAACTTCCTCTACACTTTGGCAACATTGTGCTTGTTGAAAAAGAGCAGAAGAAATAGAATCCAGTGTGATTGTTTCCTTTCCGTATGTGAGAGTGGTCACCAAGTGATCATAAGTGCTTGGTTAAGAGCACAATAAAATAATGGTTTTATCCTTATCATCAACCTTCACACCAAGCTGTGTCAAATCAGCGAGGATGTTGTTGAAAGCGTTGACATAAGCCTGCAAATCGCCTCCTTCCTGCATCTCCATGCTATAGAGACGCTGCTTCGCGAACGATTTGTTCATGAGCGTCTTGGACATGTACTGATTTTAAAATTTTTTCCAGACATCCTTCAGAGTTGTGAGGTCCAAGATATGATTCATCACGTCATCAGAAACGCTAAATTTTATCAAACTTGAGGCTTTCCCTTTGATCTCATTCCAGTCAATGGTTGTGATGTCCGTCGGTTTCTCATCACGAAGCTCCTTCTGTAAACCTTATTGAGCCAACAAATCCTTAACCCTCCTTTGCTATAAACGAAAATTTCTCGTTCCGTCGATCCGAGCCACTTTGAATTTCACACCTCCCGAATTAAGCGTCATCTGATACCAATTGTTAGAACAGAAAATCGAATATAGATCAGAGTAAAGAAAAACACACAAAAGCATTGTTCACGCAGTTTGACCAAATTGCCTACATCTGCGACTATAGAGTAGCTATAGTTCATTCTATTTATGTCTTGTGAATTGCATATAGATTACAGTTTTATCAGCCATATATATAATATGAGGTTTTAGTTTATCTAAAATCCTAATCCGTAGTTTCCCTTAAAAAAACAATTATCTCTACCCATAATTAAGTCAACAATATGAGATATTCTCTCAACAACTTATAGTTATCTCAACAACTCATAATTATCTAAACAATATGAGTTATACTCTCAACAACCTATAATTATCTCAACAATCCATAATTATCTCAACAATATGAGCCATATTCAACAAAGAAACTATGTAACACCGACACCTCTGAAAAAAAAACGTGTTTGTGTCCGCATCTGACACATGTACCGACATTAGTCATTATGTTTAATTTATTTACTTTTTTTTTTAATTTTAATCGGTATCGTCATATCAATGTCGGAGTTGTGTTCGGGGTATCTGTGCTTCATAGCAAAGAAGCATCATCTCATTGTATGTGATGTGATGCTTCTTCATTCTATGATGTGTTATTGGTGTCCTCATTTTTTTTTATATAAAGGTAATAATCTCTCACTCACCAACTTAGAAATTGCTTTCATATAACATTGTCCATGATTAAAGATATAAGTATACTTGAAAGAGTTGTTTTCTTCAATCTTGGCTTCATTACAAGAATCATCAAACTCTGGATCGACATGTATACTTTTTCTATCTCATAGTTTTGGTGATATTTGTGTGTTTTTTGAAGAAATAAAAGGGTAACAGAAACGATGATATACCAAAAGGAAAGGAGAAGACAGAGGATTTAATTTCAAAGAGTTATGGAAGTGGAGTGTTGGAAGGTGAAAGGCACAAATTGTTCTACTTTGAAGGTTGTTCTTATGGTTTTGACCTTGAAGATTTGTTGAAGGGTTTAGCTGAAGTACTTGGAAAAGGAAGCCATGGAACAACATAGGCTGCATTCAAGGAAGGAATAACAGTTGTGGTTAAAAGGTTGAGGGAAGTTGTGATTGGAAAGGAGTTTGAGCAACAGAAGGAGTTCTGATGTAGGACTAACTCCCCTGGTGAACACTCAATCAACCATGTCAAGATCGCACACCAGATGTAGTCGAATCAAGGATTATCACCACACAGAAGAGCGCTGTTTACAGCTCTGGTGTACTCCTTGAAATGCTTACAAGGAAGACTCCATTGTGATATTCTAGTCATGATCATCATGAGATGGTTGATCTTCCAATGTGGGTTAAGTTGGTGGTTCGCGTGGAATGGACGGCTGAAGTTTTCGATTAGGAGATGATGAGAGGAGAGTATGTTGAAGAGGAGATCCTGCAAATGCTTCAGATTGCACTTGCTTCTGCGTCTAACGTGGTAGATAATAGGCCAAGAAAGGATGAAACAAAAAGAACATTAACTAATGTAGAAAAAGCACTAACTGTATAATAGTTAAGGACAAGGTGCCAAAGCCAAACCTCGCAATTCTAGACAAATTGAACATGATACTACAAATAGGATATGCAATCTATTTAAGCAAGACATTGCATTTTGCTCAAAACATTGATGGTACTAATTGATACAAACCCATAACCAGAATCTAACGAGGATATGGCTCGGTAATTGAAGCCTCATTTACTGATTCTCGAGCGGATTTAGATGTGGATAGACTTGAATTCTCTTCCCATAGCCTCATTTCGGGAAGGCTTCTAGTTCTACTGTCCATAAAAAAAGCAGGTTCTGAAGGTATAGAGAGAGTGAGAGAACAAACACTTAGCATGAGTATAATCTTAGCCATGGTTGGTCTTTTAGCTACATTGTCTTGGACACATAGTAAACCAATATGAATGCATCTCATTATTTCATTTCTTGAACTGTTGAGCAGTGATGGATCTATAATATTTGTAGCTGTTCCTTCCCTCCAACTTTTCCATGCCTGCAATGCAAGTATTTATATTTTACTTCAATAATAAATGAGTGCAATTTTAGCTACTCTTAGTCAGAACTTCAAAGAAATGATAATGAGAAAAGAAAACTTACAAAACTCAATAGGGCCTCTGTATCATCTCCGTGACGAGCCCCGCTATTCTTTTGACCACTTATAATCTCAAGAACCAGTACACCAAGACTAAAGACATCTGATTTCACTGAAAACTCTCCATGCATTACATACTCAGGGGCCATATATCCACTACAAGCAGAATACAAACAAGCCTAATTAGTCAAAACAAAATTATGATTGTTTTCATGGTTATAAATTTTTCACTATTTTAGTGGATGACAAAAAATAGTAAAAAGGAAATTCTTACATGATTTAAACATACAAAGCTCAAACATAATATAGTACTTACTAGGTTCCAACAACTCTACTTGTATTTGCTTGTGTTTGATCCACAAGAATTAGTCTTGCCATGCCAAAATCAGATATCTTAGCATTTATGTTTTAGTCTAAGAGAATGTTACTTGCTTTGAGATCGCAGTGTATAATGCGTAGTCGAGAATCCTCATGAAGATAAAGAAAGCCTCGGGCAATACCTTCAATGATTTTGTAGCGCTTTTTCCAATCTAACTGTGTTTTCTTTGTTGGATCTACATATACAAAAAAAATCACATGCATTTTAGCTTTTATCTTAAAATAAAGTTGAATAATAGAACAACAATCTAACTATACCAAATATGAAGTAGTCAAGACTTTTGTTCGGAACGAATTCATAGACAAGTAGTCTTTCTCTCCCTTCAATACTACAACCGAGTAGTCTAACTAAATTTCGGTGTTCAAGTCTGGCCATTAAAAGTACTTCATTTTTAAATTCTAGATCTCCTTGGCTGGAATTCATGGACAGCCTTTTGACTGCAATCGCTTGTCCATTAGAGAGCCTACCCTGAAAAAGTAATAACTATGTAAGTATTTTTTTTCTTCTGAATGCGATTTTATCGGCTTGCAACTATGTTGTCTTACCTGATAGACAGCTCCAAATCCTCCTTCTCCGAGTTTATTAGAATCACTGAAGTCATCTGTGGCAACTCTTATAGTGTCAAAGTTGAATTGTAATGACTCAACCGTTGGAATTTCATCATGATCTTCTGAAAGAACTGAGATATAACCATAGTTTGTAGAAATAGTTATGATGCATATATAGGTGAAACAAATATAATGTTTCATAATAACAAGTGATTATAAATCCAAGTTTGGAGGCCTTAGACTTACTTTTATTAGCTTCCCTTGGTTTCTTCAACCGTAGTCGTAAATAGATGCAGATGAAACAGATCAACAAAACAAAAATAACTGTTGGAATTGCTATGATGATGGCAGTTCTTAATGTGTGAGACTTTCCTACACAAATAAGAAAATCCTTGTTAAAATTCATAAACAAAGAAGAAGCTGAAAAAGATAATGGTTGTTCCACAAATAAACTCTAAAGCATATGTAATCTACTAATGTTCTGGGCTAGCTGGGGAGGCTATGTCATTGATTCAAAGTTACTCTACCAAGGTAATGAAGTAACACTGTAACAATGTTTTAAAAATCAGACGGATCATCGAATCGATGAGGCATTAGTTAACTGTTCATGGGTCGAACTATTGGGTTATTGATCGAATCGCTGAATAAACCAGATTAAAGCAGATAACTCGGTTGAATAAACCGGTATTTATAAAAAAAACTATATAATTATTAAACCGGTAGAAACAAAAGACTAGAACTCTAAAAAAAATCAATACACCTTCAAAATTTCAAAATATCATAATTTCACAAGTTCAATTTTTAAATTTAAATTTTAACCATAATCATCACACACAACAAAATAATAGAAAATACAAATCTAAATAAATTATGAAGAAAGTTTAATGTGAAAAAATAACAAAATAAATTTTGAATAAGTTTTATAAATTTTATTTCAAATGTTTAATAAATTTAATTTCAAATGAGAAAAATGAGTTGAACAAAGTCTAAATAAATGTTTAATAAATTTAATTTCAGAAAAGAAAAATTATTTCAAACAAGTTTTTTATAAATTCTATTTATATTATAATTTTATTTTGTTTTTTAAAATTATCAAAAATGGTGTCGTGTTGTCTTAAGAAAAAAATAAACATTTAACCCATTAATTTTTCAAAATTGCTGATTCCCCAATTTGGTTCTCTAGTTTTCTATCAAATCAAACCGGTGAACTCTTTAGTTCACGGTTCGATCGGTCCGATCGGTCGATTCAATATCATTTTTAAAACAGTGAGTGTAACACTGCTCTAGAGTTCCCACACTTGATCCACTCCATGGATTGCTGTCTAACGCTAGAAGTCATTAGACGACCTCCCGCACTCCACCCTGAAAAGAAAGGTATGTCCATAACCTCCCCTCATATATATGTCTAACGTTAGAAGTCATCAGACAGCCTCCCGCACTCCAAACAGAAAATAAAAAGGTATGTCTATAACCTCCCCTCATATATAAGACATCCCACGTGAAACCCGAGGTATTCATTAAATTATAACTGACATTTATTCTTAATTTTTTACTAATTTAATATTTTAAGTGTTAATTTTACAGGTCTATCCAGACTCCATAGTACCAGAAGTCTGTCCCGCCACATCAAGACTCTACTCCACCATTTCACTTTTAACATTTAACATTTATGTTTCCCTTTAAGCACAAGCTGCTCGTGATTAGGGGTGGCAAAACGGGTCGTGGTCCGCCGGGCCGGCCCGCGCACCCGCCAAAAAATAGCGAGTTGGGTTAGGATTCTGGGCCCACCGCCCACCAAAGCCCGCCCCGCTAAAACCTGCCGCAGCCAAGGCCCGCCCCGCCAAATCCCGCCGTCCGCCAAAGCTCGCCGCACTTATTCGTTCAGCTTGTCTCACCTTACACCAAGAATTTTTTAGTTAATTCTAATAATTCCAATTCTTGATGATTTTATTTTATATATTTATTTGAGAATATATGCAATAGTTTTTGAAGTAAAGTTTGTTAAAAAGATGCTTTATAAAAATTATTCTAAAAAATAAGTGAAAAATCTAATTAAAATGTAAAAACAAGCCTATTAATCTATTAATAAATAAATAAATAAAGTAGGAGGGTAAGCCCGCCGCCCGCCAACCCGCTACCTTGGCGGAGCGAGTTAGACTTTCATGCCCATTTTCACTTGCCCGCCTCGCCTTTTTTTGGCGGGCTTAAGGCGGGGCGGGCCGGACGGCCAGTTTTGGCACCCCTACCCTTGACCAATCATTGTGTTTATCTTTTTTAATTTAGGCCTTGATTTGCTATTCTAATCGTTTCATTTTCTCTACTTGCTCGTGCATCTGAGAAAAGAAAAATGGTAAAAATTAACAAATCACATACATACATACATGGTTGTCAAGATCTCGATCTAGATCTTAAAATCTTACGATTTTGCGATCACACCCACCCCCAACGATCTCGATCCTAAGTAGAATCGCGTGTTATAGTAAAATTATGAAAAAAAATTTGTAAAACCATTGATTTTGAGCGATCTTGGCCAGTTCCGACCACGATCAGTCGTTTTCCGACCACACTTGCCATTTTCCGGCCACCACCATTACTAGCTGAGAAGGTTGACAAGATGCCAAGACGCAACAATTACGGTTCGGCGGTGGCCATTTTCCCACAAATACACTTGCCTATCAAAATATCATGTAAAAAAACTTCAAATATTTAGTTTAATTTTTTCATTTTAGTAATATCTTCTGATTTTTGTTACAATCTTATGTTTTACAATCTTATTACCCCTGCTCTATCTCACAAAAATAATTGGGTAGGATCTTCCGATCTTAGTTCCGATCTTATGTTTTACGATTTTACCATACCCTCTCGATCTTAAGTAAGATCCCGATCTTGACAACCTTGCATACATACATACCTTGAGAGGAAGTGTGATCAGTGGATGGTATACGCGGTGGTGAAGACGGTGGTAGCACAGGAATTTCATAGAACGAATAGCTTTCATATCTAAGATTACAACTTGTTCTAATAACTCTTCCACCAACCTTGTTTTCACAACAAGATGGAAGACTAGCTATAGATTGATCCAAACATTGATTACAATCCAAATAACTTACATCAGGTGTACACTGCATAAGACTATATATATCCTGAAAATTTGGACCTGTTGTATTTGCAGTAGCATATTTTTTCATAGAATCACCAGATGCAGCTTTATTTTTCAAATCATACAACAATTTTCCCAAAACTTTATTATATTCATCTGCATCCGTTGCATTAAATGGATTCCACAAATATAATACAGGTCTTGTTTCCATTAGTCCAAATATCGATCGATTTGAGTAACGTAACATGCATTTGTCAATCGAACCAATTGCTTCTTTTTGGTTTGGACAGTTTTGTTTCAGAAGGACTCTTGAATTGTTGAGACAGTTGCGGCAATCACTCGGATTAACATCACCTCTACATAAGCCTATTGCATATACTTTGTTGTTGTCTTCGCCGTAAGTGAAATTGTAGAAACCGTAGGTGATTTCTGTGTTGGAAGTGAGAGATGATAAGAGTGTGTTGAGATTGTGTTCATATGTGCTGTTTGATGTATAGTTGCCTTTGTCTTCATCACATGATGGAGTAAAATCTGGTTGAGCTATGGTTTCATAACATAGGAATGTGGTTATGATAAAGAGGAAACCACAACAAATTATAAATTTCATTGTGGTTGATTATGCTCTTGGAATGTGAACTACTTGTCACTTTATAACCAAATTTTATTTGAAAAAATGTTTAAAAGATTTAGAAATTATATTTTCGCATTAAAATTTTAATTCTAGTATTAAATACGATGTCGTTTTGATTTAGTTTTGTGAAAAGTTGTAAAAGATAAATGTGGTATTTTTAATTGAATTTTAGTCTCAACAGAGATAGTTTCATGTTTCGACAAAGTTGTGTATGTCATAGTCGAAGTTTGTTCAAGTATACAGAAGTCAAAGATGTGTGTGTTGTAGACGATCCACAAAACCCGGTCAAACTCACGCAAGAAAATCCAAAAATTTGGGTTGGGTCGAATAATTGGGTGGATATGGGTTTAAAACTAAAAAACCCATTAAAAAATCGGGTTTCGGATAAAACCAGACCCAACCCAAAAAACTCACTGACCCATTAATCAAACATTTGTTACTACAATTTTAATAATTTTGATAAATATTAACTTAGTTGTTGCAACTTTAATTTCTTAACATTTACTATTTTAGTGAACCATGACTTTAATTAATTTTGAATGTTTTACTCTTTAGTTATTTTGATACTAATACAATTTTAAGTCATGAAACTTTAGTTTGTTGCTAGTATTTTATGATAATTTTTATTTGTTGATGATATCATTTATTATTTTATGATGTTAAAAGATAAAAATATTGAGTAATTTTTATGAAAAAAAAAATATGATGAATCATCATTTAGTCATTTACTATTAATAAAATAGAAAAATTATTTGGACAATCCACTATCCAACTCAATCCAACCCAAAAATTAGTGGGTTTATCCAAACCAACCCATTGGTATAACGGGTGATTATTCTACCTCACCTAAACCACTATGTTCTCATAGATCGGATATTGTATTTGGTCAAACCTAACCCAAACTGACTCATGTACACCTTTAATTGGAGTAATGATTAGTGACTATTAGTGATATAATCATAATTATAAATCTAAATTAAGAGTCATAAAATTTATTTTATTTATTTATTTTAAATTTTAGTAAAAAGTTATTTTAAAATTGAGCAAACTATCAATCCAATTTATTTTTGTCGATCATATTATGTTTTGATTTTGAAATTCAAAAATAAAAAACCGAACATCACTCCAAACTACCTCTTATATTTTATTATGTCAAAATTAATATAAATTAATATATTTTAAGTTAAAAAATTAAAATATAATTATAATTATAAAAAAATAAATAAAGATTAGTTTAATCGGTAAATAGTTGAATTATATTTTAATAGAAAATAAAATGCACTAACAAGAAAATAATTTCAATAATATATTTTCGAAGAAATTAAACATATACGGATGGATGCAAAAAGCGTTAGCTCAATCTATTTATGTATAAAAAAATCTAGTTTGAAGTATGATAGGCTTATGGGTATTTGCGATGCGATTTGAATTGGTATAGAAGTAAAACTTCAATCGATTCAAAAAAAAATTTATTTGAAATTTAGTTCGATTTTAGATGATTGATTAAAAAAATCTGATTTGATCCAATCTAATTTTATACCGTTTAATATGGATCAGTTTTTGAATATCCTAATTATAAATAATTTTTTTTATAAAGATTATAAAAATACTAATAAATAATATATTTAATATAATATATTACATATAAAATATAAAAATTAACAATGGTTAAAACAAATAAAATAATAAAAATAAAAATATTAAACTAAACTGATAAATAGTTTTAAAAATATATGTATCATCAAATAATAATATTATTAATAAATAAATAAATATTAAAATATATACAAACAGTTTGAATTAATTTTGAAAAAACAATTCAAAATCTAATTTCAACGGAATAATTTTTATAAAATAGTATCCAAACACATCAAATAATATTTATTTTTTTACAATTTTTCAATATTATGGATTGATTTGTGATTCTTATTTAGATCGGTTAAACACTTCTAATTATCTTGTAAGTGTGTATAGGAACAATTAAATTAAACTAAACAAATGAAATCTATTGCGTCAATGCATAGTTAAAAAATCAACATAAAATCACAAAGAAAAGTCAAGTTTTGGAGGAAGTCGTATTTTAAACGGCATGACATATTGCATCTCCTTAGTCGTTATTGCCGTAACTTATGGTTGCTCAGAGTTGATGGAGACCGGAGTAGATGAATTCCAAAACAAAACAAACAAACAAAAAATAGGGCTATTTTCTATGGTCTAGTGAACCAAGTACTAATCTATCAAAGATTTAGAAAATTTTAAATGAACTTCTTTTCTCATCTTTAAATCTTTTAAATAAGTCTCCCAAATTGACAAAAATATACTCTCTGAATTTTTGAATCAAAAACATGTTTTTAATATATTTGGATTCTATAACTCAAAACCTCCTTTTTTTTTTTTAAATAAATCTTTCACTTTTTCTTTCATTTCGACAAATTTATTTCTTCATGCATCTTAATTTCCAAAATTCAAACTTAATTAATTTTTTTTCTTCTAATAATGCACGAGAACAATATCTTAATGTCCTACGAAAGAGAAAACAAAGATTTTGTTAAAATCAAGAGTGTGCACATAAGATACATGCCGATAGAGTTGGACCGACTAAGGCACAACCTCTATCCGAGATTAAAGAGCTTGAGGTGAATGTGCCTAATGTGGATGTGCCTAATGTGTAGGAGCACAAGGTGTTGACGGTCGAGCCAGAACTGTATCCAAAAAGTATGTATGATACATTTATATTGTGTTATTGAGAGAGAGAGAGAGAGAGAAGTATGTATGATACATTTATATTGTGTTATTGAGAGAGAGAGAGAGAGAGAGAGAGAGAGAGAGAGAGAGAGAGAGAGAGATTTTAGGTGTCATGATATTTTTTAGAACTTTTTAAAGATCGATTCATTCGGTTCAACATAATTTAATATTCTTGTGATAATCAATGTCAAGGACAAAGTAAAACTTTAAGAAAGAGACAGTTTCTTGATCAAAACGAGAAACCATTCAATTCCTGAAGAGAGAAAACATAGTTGGTTATAACGGTTATTCAATTTCTCCTTCAGCGTTAAATGATTACAGGTGAAAAATAACAACCAAACTCTCTCCAAACAAATAAGAGGGCATCATATTTATAGACTACTAGCATATGTATGTTATGTGTAATAATAACACTCATACATGACATACATAGCTACTACATAACAAAATGCATAAACTATCTTCGGCTACTGCATGCTAGAATGTGTTTTGACTACAGCATGCACATGCGACCCTGTCGAATCCTGGAGTTACCCAATGTTTAGACTGGAGTTCGATCCAATACTACAAATCTCCACCTTAGAACAAACTCCAAAACATAAAGGGAATAAACTAGCTATCATTATACAGTTTTATCAACTGCATACAATGGAAGAACTTATTGCTTGGTAATGACTTGGTGATCATATCAACAGCATTATGATAAGTCAAGACCTTCATCACTTTGACTTCTCATCTTTCAATTTTCTCCCTAACGAAATGCAGCCTAACATCAATGTGCTTGATTCTCTCATGATAAAATGAATTCTTTGGAAGATGTATGGTGTTTTGACTATCACATTTAACATTGATTTCTTGACTTTGAAATTGCAGTTCCTTAGCAAACCCTTCAAGCCACAATGCTTCTTTAACAGCTTCAGTGATGGCTATATATTCTGTTTCAGTGGTTGATAAGGCTACAACCTTCTGAAGTGTGGCTTTCCAACTGATTGATGTACCAAACATGGTGAACACATATCCAAAAAGAGATTTTATGGTATCCATACATCTTGCATAGTCAGAGTCAACAAATCCATCAACTTCAACTTTATTATCATCACCTTTGGCTCCACTATGAATCAGGACCCTGCTAAGAGATCCTTTTATGCATCTTAGGATCCATTTCAAAGCTTGTTGACGAGCCTTTCTAGAGATGTCCATGTACCTGCTTACAAGGCTTACTGCATATGTTATGTCTGGCGTGGTACAAATCATAACATACATCAAAGAACCTACTATGTTAGCATATGTTATTATATTCATATAGGCTCTTTCGATTTCAATACTATGACTTTGAGTTATACTCGTATTGAATAGATGAGTTATTGGCATTATAACAGGTTTTGAGTTCGACATATCAAACTTGTCAAGAATCTTCCTTAGATATGATTCTTAAGATAAATATAATTTTGACTGCTTTCTATCTCTCTTGATGTCAATACCTAAAATTCTGGTTGCAGCTCCAAGGTCTTTCATTTCAAATTCCTGGTTAATTTCAGCCTTCACCCTCATTACTTATTCGAAGAGGTTGCTTGCTATGAGGATGTCATCCACATATATCAATAAGATGACAGGTGAATTTTCAGGTGAGAACCTAAAATAAACACAATGGTCAAAGTTGCTTCTTGTGAAACCTATGTATTCCATGAACTTTTCGAATCTTTTATTTCATTACCTATATTGTTTCAGGCTATATAGTGACATGTTCAGCTTGAACACATAATCATCCTTGCCTTTTTCTTCATACACTTCAGGTTATTTTATCAAAATTGTTTATATGTTAATGACCTGTTGATATCAGATAGTTGTAAAAAGGAGATCGAAGACTTTAAAGGTGATATAAGCAAGGAGTTCGAAATGTCTAATCTACGCAACAATTCATATTTCCTTGGTATAGAATTCTACAAGAGTAGTAGAGGTCTGTTGGTGCATCAAAGAAGATATACAAGTGAAATACTCAAAAGATTTGAAATGGATGACTACAATGCAACTTTGACACCTACTGAACCAAGAATGCAATTGTCGAAGGACTTAGATGAAGATGCTGTAGATCCAACATAGTATAGAAGACTCTTTGGATCATTAAGATACCTTTGTCACACAAGGCCTGATCTAGCATACATTGTAGGTGTGGTGAGTAGATTCATGCAGAGGCCAAAGGTATCAGACCTATCAGCCACAAAGTGGATAATAAGGTATCTCAAAGGAACTCTCGACTATAACATTTTGTTTCCTACAACAAATGAAGGAAAAGAATGCAAACTAGTAGGATACACTATCTCGAGTTGATGCAGTGATGTTGAGGATAGAAAATCCAAAGTTGGGTATCTGTTTATGCTAGGGGTACACCTTTTTCATGGAGTTCAAGAAATGAACCAGTGACATCATTGTCATAATGTGAGGAAGAATACATAGCAACCTCTCTATGTGGATGTCAAGCAACGTGGATGGTGAACCTGATCGAGGAGATTTCAGGAGAAGACCATGAAGCAATGATCATGAAAATCGACAATATGTCTACTATCAATCTGGAAAAGAACTCAATAGCACATGGAAGAAGCAAACACATTGATATGAGGTTCCATTATCTTTGAGAGCAACTAGCTAATGAAAAGATGAAGTTGGAACACTGCAGAACTGAGAATCAGATACAAAGGTTGTGCAGGTCAAATTGTTCAAGAGATTTAGAACAATGATGAATGTAGATAGCTTAGACACAATGAATTAGGTGGTGTGTTAAATATGTAATTCTTTATGTCAAGCATAAATATGTGTTCGACAGATTCAAAATAGCGTGCGTTTGACAGAGTCGAACATAGTATGTGTTAACTATATTCGACAAAAATTCAAATACAGTTAGTCGAAGTATGTTGTTGTTGTCGAAAGATTTAATTGATTATCATTCAAGGGACTCCAAGGTTCATGTGTTTATTTCCATGCCTTCTTTGACAAACAAGAGAATCGAGTCGAAACCACAACAGTGCAACAAAATGCTCATTTTTCACAAATTTTGCACTGAGTAACCGGCTAGCAGATATGCTGTAACCGGTTACCATCGTGAAAATTTGAAAAATGGTGGCAAATTCAAATTCAGCAATTGGCACCAATCTCAGCCCTTGATCACATTTGGAATATTCTAGGCCACTTCATTTTAATTCCCTACATCACTTTGATCATTTCCCACCATGTACCATCACTAATCACCACTTTTTTGTGATTTCCCTCCAAATTTGAATTCCAATCCTAATTTTGATCATCCAAGCCTAATTCCAAACCACCAAATTTCCAAGCCTAAACTCTATAAATAGAGCCTTCATTTCATTCATTCTACAAGCTTTTGATAGCCAACAAACCCCTTGCAATTTCTCTCCCCAAACCACAAATTCACCAAAGCTCTTCTTTCTTCTTTGGAAAGTTAGTAAGAATTCACATTGATTCTTGCTTAACTTTGAGCTAAACCTTCATCATTTCTTATTTTTGTTCATCAATCACAGTAGATCAAGGTTTTGGAGTGTAGATCTTGAAGCAATTTAAAGGAATTTTCAGATTTGAAGTGGTAATGCATCTTTCACCATTGTTGAAGCTTCATCTTCATCTTCCATAATGTAGATCTTTGGAGATCCTTATTGCTTGATCCTTTGGATCTTGTGATTGTGTTAAATTGCTGGTTTTGGCTGTTATTTTACTTTAAATTTCGTGAAATTTCAGTTCTATGATCATAAGATGTTTGTAAAAAGTTTTGGAAATGGATCATGCTGAATTTTGCACATTTTTCTGCATTCTGGTGCTGTGTAACCGGTTAGCAGTTATGTTGTAACCGGTTACACTATGTAAATTTTGAAAAAACTATGCTTATTTGAACTAAGTAACCGGTTAGCAATTATGCTGTAACCGGTTACACTGTGTAAATTTTGAAAAAACTGTGCTTATTTGAACTAAGTAACCGGTTAGCAGATATGCTGTAATCTGTTACTTTGAAACATAATACATTTTTTGGCTTGTTTTTGGGACTGTTTTGGTTCCTTTTCCATTTTCTTCCCTTTCCTTTGTTCTTAGCCTTAGATCACACATTTGTGTGGTTTAATTTGGCTTTCTCTTCATCTATTTCTCTTTTCTTTTGATCGATGAAAGTCTAAAAGATCTTGGAATTCCGTTGTTGAATTTCGATCAAGACTAGATCGTTATCCCTTTTCTTTTCGTGTTGTATTGTTTTCAGATGACGATCTATATATCGTTCATCTAGCATACATTAGCACAAAGAGCTATTGACCGGCCTCATTGTAGGGTAATTACTCCATAAATTACTCGGCGATTGCTTAACATAGCGCAATATTTATCCCATATCGGAAAACTATCAAGAATGGTTGATTATTTGTCTTATGGTTCAAAACTCATGAAACTTGTTGTTAGGAGGCTTTGGTCTTATCAATCCTCTAATGAGTCTCATCAACCTTGACCTAAGTGAAATTATTCAATTGTTATTGATCACTAACACTAACAACTAATCATTAACTTACTAACAATATTTTGTATTAATTTTGTTTATGTTTCCTTCTCGCTCCCTATCTCTTTTATTTTTTTATGCTTCATTTCATATCATGTTTTTGCTTCCGCAATTTTTCCTTTGTCCGTTGGACACATGTTTATGCTTCCGCAATTTTTCCTTTGTCCGTTGGACACATGTTTATGCTTATGCTTTTTTTCACTTTGTCCATTTGGACTCAAACCATTAATAAAGGCTTAAACCATAAAAAACTTAATTCTCCTCATCTTGGACTATTGGCTACTATCCTATGCTTTGGAGTGATCTCTTTATGGACCTCTTTTGAAGTAATATTGGACTTATAGACCTAGAATTAGGACTTCTCATCCCTTTGCTTGGAGTATTGATTGAAGACTTGCCTTTATTGGCCAATTTGCTTAAGGATGGAATTCTTTTAATATTGCTTTGAAGTGGCTCCATTTTTGTGAGATCCTTCTTTTCCCTAGCTTTTATTTTATGCACTAGGATAGTCACTTCTTCTCCTCCCCATTCTTAAATTTTCAAAATCCTCTCTCTCTTTTCAAAACCTTCTTGTTTTCAACTTAAAACCGCTTTCATAATAAAACCTTGACTTTTGTCAAGTGACTTTTTAAATTTTCTTTTCTTTAATAAATGTCAATCTATCTTAACCATACTTTGACCATTTCATGAAAACATAAAAAATATGAAACTCACTCAAATCTTTTGTGCTTTTATGCACCTTTTTTTTTCTTTTAAACTCTTTTTCATAAGTTTAGACATGATTCATTTCTTTAAGCGAAATTATTCGCTTAGAAATGACGACTTGTCTTTACACTTAAAAATCAATCAAAACCAACAATTTTTCGTTCTTTGTACCACGAACTACGGGGTTTTGATCCTACATTGTACATCGTGGATATGTAGGCATGAGGCGATAAGTCTCTCCAAACACAAAAATCTTAAAAAATAATTCTCCTCTCATCTCCTCAATATCTTTACAAGCAATCCATTTTCAAACCAAAAAGCGGTAGATATTTCAAAGGGCTCTTATAGAGTACTATAGACGTTTTGGGTGCTAACACCTTCCCATTGCGTAACCAACCCCCCTTACCCGTTCTCTGTCTGTTCTTGTTTTTTAGAACTCTTTAGGTTTTGTTCGCTCTTTTTTCCTTTCCTTTTTGGATAAAAATAAAAGTGCGGTGGCGACTCTTGCTTATTTTTTAGTTAAGTTAAAAAATAGCTTACACTCACAAATTTCCCCACTACAGAAAAGTGGCGACTCTGCTGGGGAGAATCTCTGGTTGAGGGGTTTAGCCTACTTTGTTTTATTTACTACTTTTTGTCTAATTTGCTTGTTACTTGTTTGTTCTGTTTGGGAGTTCCTCTGTGCGTGAGATAGGTCCTATACCCGGACCAGAGTGTACTTTGAGATAGGAGGATAGTATAGTCAAGGGAACTTTGAAGGAGTCGAATCCTGAAAAAGAAGAACTTGAGAATCTATCCTCTCGGTGGTTGCCTCTTTAGAATTACTGATGCCGATCGAGCGATCGAGAAGGCATTATTTTTTCCATAGAAGCCTATAACACTGAGGACCGTAGTAACCCTTAACCCATCTTATCCTTTTTAGGATCGTAGCGTGGAAGCTATGAAGATGCAAATCTGACTTAGCTGTCACGCGATGCTACACTCAGGTTAGATTCTCTTGAGGATAACTACCAACCTTCGAGCAAATCGGTGTGCTGGTGTGTTTGATAGTGGATTGTGGACCCTGGGCACTTTGTTAGAACCGCTGTTTTCTGCAGGTACAATGAAGACAAAACCTTAGTACACACCTTTGTGGGATTGGTTCTTACCCTCGGCTTCATGCTCGTGACTTGAACCTTGACCCGTGTGCTTTGTGTGATCTTGTTTGTGGGTGTTGTATTCATGCACTCATGCATTCATGAGCATTCTTTTGGAAGGTTTCAAGGAACTTAAAGGTGTTATTGCAAACATTGCAGGTACTTTTGTTATGGATTTTGGAAGGAGAAGTACAAAGAAATACACTTTCAAGAGTCCTAAGTTAGAGGGTTTGAGAGAGCTAGGATCTTTGGTTGTTGATACCAAGAAGTTTGAGTCCAGATATGGAAGGCTTTTATCTCTCTTGAAGGTTGATATGGCTGAAGGATTGCTTGCTACTTTGGTTCAGTTCTATGACCCTTTGCTTCATTGTTTCACCTTTCATGATTATCAGTTGGTACCTACGCTAGAGGAGTATTCTCTCCTGCTTGGTTTGCCTGTTTATGGTCGGATTTTCTCTGGTTTGAACCCCGCTCCCGAGCATGATGTTATTGCGAAGGCTACTCACTTGAAGGTTTTCGAGATTAAGGCTCGCATGGATACCAAAGGAAAGATTCTTGGGTTACCCGCTAAGTTCTTGATGGATAGAGCTCATCGCTTTGCTAGTGTGAAGAACACAGTTGCTTTTGAGGCTATTCTTGCCTTGCTTATTTATGGACTGTTCCTCTTCTAGAATGTTGAGAACTTTGTCGACATCAACGCTATTCATATCTTCTTGATTGGGAATCCAATTCCCACTTTGCTTACCGATGCTTACCATTCTATTCACCTCAGGAGTTTCCATGGTGCAGGGATGATTATTTGTTGTGCACATTTGCTTTACAAATGGTTTATTTCTCACTTGCCGAAGTCTGCAGCTTTCTGGAATCTCAAGGATGGTTTATATTGGTCGCGGAAAATCATGTCTCTCACTCATTCTAACATTTATTGGTGTAGCCGTGTTCCTTCTGGAGCGATGATTATTGATAGTTGTGGTGATTTTCCCAACGTGCCTCTTCTTGGTACAAAGGGAGGAATCAGCTACAATCCGGTGTTGGCTCGTCGTCAGTTGGGATATCCTTTGCAAGAGATACCGAAGAACATTCGTTTGGCTAGTCTCTTTTTCAAGGATGAAGAATCTCAAGTTGCTCTCAAGAGAGAAATTGTGGAAGATTGGTGCAACATTCGTAGAAAAGGAAAGGAAAGTTTGGGAAATTCGAATTGTGTCTCTTCGGATCTTTATCTTCAGTGGGTTAAAAATAGAGCTATTACTTTGAAGATGCCTTATAAGCATCAGGAGCCTTTACTCTAACTAATAAGAAGCCTATTCTCTACTTTATGGAAGACACGGAGAAGCTTCAGATCACTTTGGCCGAGATGCAACAAGAGAGAGATGCATGGAAGAACAAGTATCAGATTGTTGAGTTAGAGAATGCAAGACTTCAAGAGCACTTCAAGAAGAAGAATGAAGATGAAGTTGCCAACAAGAAGAGAAAGACGCAAGAGGATTTATTTTCCTCCCGCATTCATCTAGTTTCTGATACTCCGAAGAGTTCAGAATCTCCTTGGAAGTTGATCGTCGATAAGTTACTGATTGAGAAGACTCAGATGCAGGCCCACATCAAGAAGCTGGAAGATAAAGCTGGGACTTCTTCTCATAGGATTCTCTAGGGATCTAGTTTTCTTTATTCTCTATTGTTTTAGGATTCTTGAATTTGTACTTCCGAGATGTAATCTTTTCCATCACTAATGAATGAGATTTTGGTATTTCTGATAACAATGTTTGCAATATGCCTTATAATTCCTTGAAACTTTGCATCTGCATTTGCACATCAAGCATCATTCTGCATTGTTTCTTGCCTTTTCCAGGTGTCTTATGTTTCCCTTTGGTCTTCATTCAGCCAAGCTGTCGCACCAGTATAATACTCGAGCTAATCTGAAGAAGAAGATGGATCAATTGCAACAAGAGAACCGTGAGCTTCGTGAAGAAGTATCAACTCTGAAGGATGGTTTGGAAAGACTCACTGCTATGATGGAAGCTCTGGTGGCTGCTCAGAATCAGACACTACCTCCTCCTCCTCCGCTTTCAACTCTTGTGCAAAGGACTGCCCTTTCTAAGATTGTCTCTACGCCCATATCTGTGGCGCCTGCTAGTGTTCCTCAATACTCCATGCCTCCTGGTTTCCCCTGGGGCATGCCTCATCACTTTGTTCCTGAGGGTTATCAACCACCACCACCTCTTGAAGTTCCAGTTGCTCCTACCGTTCAACCTGTGATGACTGTGCCACCGCCTGTGGTTCACACTGTTCCTTTTGGTGAAGAGCAAATTTTCCATAATGCTCCAAGTGAGAATGCCAGTGCTTATGATAGAATGGAAGATATTCAAGACCAGTTTGCTGAAATGCAGAAAGAGATCAAAGCTCTGAGAGGTAAAGAGCTGTTTGGAAAGAATGCTCATGAGTTATGCTTGGGTCCTAATGTGAAGATCCCACATAAGTTCAAAGTCCCTGACTTTGAAAAGTATAAGGGTAACTCTTGTCTGATGAGTCATTTGACTATGTATGCTCGTAAGATGTCGGCTCAGAAGGATAATGATCAGTTGCTCATTCACTACTTTCAAGATAGTTTGTCTGGTGCAGCTTTGAAATGGTACATGGGACTCGACAGTACTCGAGTTCACACTTTCGAAGATTTGGGTGAGGCATTTGTGAAACAGTATAAGTATAATGTGGATATGGCTCCTGATCGTGACCAGCTTCGGGCAATGGCTCAGAAAGATAAGGAGACATTCAAAGAATACGCACAAAGGTGGCGCGAGATTGCTGCTCAGATCAGCCCTCCTTTGGAAGAAAAGGAGATTACCAAATTTTTTCTGAAAACGCTGAGTCCTTTCTATTATGAGCGTATGATTGCTAGTGCCCTGAGTGATTTCACTGAGATGGTTAATATGGGGATGAGATTGGAAGAGGGTGTCCGTGAGGGACGTTTGTCGAAAGATGGCAATTCTACTGGAAGTTCCAAAAAATATAGTGGAGGATTTGACAAAAAGAAAGAAGGAGAGACCAATGTCATTTCTCGAGAAAGGTATAGAAGACCTCATGATAGAAACAATCAGTGTCAGCAACTTGTTGCATCTGTCACTCCTGTTATCAGTTCAGCTCCTGCTATTCAGGTAGCTCCTGCTCAGCAACAACGTTCTAATCAGCCAAACAATCAACGGTGCCATTTTCAGAAAGATTTTGATCCGATTCTGATGACCTACACGGAATTGCTTCCTTGTTTAATTAAGAAGAATCTTGTTCAGACCCGTCCACCACCTGCTGTTCCAAAAGATTCACCATGGTGGTATAAGCCTGAAGCTCATTGTGTTTTCCATCAGGGAAGAGCTGGGCATGATACTGAGAACTGTAATCCATTGAAGATGGAAGTTCAAAGGTTGGCTAGGAGTGGTATTTTATCTTTTGAAGATTCCAACCCTAATGTCCAATCGAATCCGCTGCCTAATAATGGCAAGGCGTCTGTCAATATGGTTTATGGTTGTCCTGGTACATTCAAAATTTTTGATATTCGTTGGATCCGAAGATCTCTTGTGGAAATGCATGCACTTTTGAGTGAATACCATGATATTGATCATGATTATGCAGCTTGTTGTATCTGTTATGTGAATCCTCGTGGTTGTGTGATAGTGAAGAGGGATATTCAAATGATGATGGATGAAAATTTGATTGAGGTCACTGCTAAAAGAGACGAATATCAGAATGAGGTGAATGCTATTGAGCCACGCTTTAATATTCCTGAAAGAGTTGTTATCTCTTATGATAGTCAGAAGACCGCTGTTACGCCTTTGGTTATTCGGTTGCCTGGCCCGGTGCCCTATGAATCTGACAAAGCTGTTCCGTATAAGTACAATGCTACCATGGTAGAAGATGGAAAGGAAGTGCCCATTCCTTCTTTGTCTTCTGTGGTAAGCATCGCCGATGTGAGTAGAGTGACCCAGAGTGGTCGAGTTTTTGCTCCTGAACCTCCAAAGATTGTGGAGAATGTTATTGCTGGCAAACGAACTCAAGAGGAGACTAATGTTGATGCTTCCGGTCAGTCCAGTTGTTCGAAGGTTTATGAGGATGAAGTTTTGAAATTGATCAAGAAGAGTGAGTACAGTGTTGTAGATTAACTCTTGCACACCCTGTCCAAGACTTCCGTGCTGTCCTTACTAATTCTCAAGCTCATAGGCAATCTTTGCAGAAGATATTGGAACAAGCATATGTTGAGCATGATGTGACTGTTAATCAGTTTGATGGCATTGTTGCCAACCTCACCGCATGTAATAATTTGAGCTTTTGTGATGAAGAGTTACCTGAGGAGGGGAGGAATCACAATTTGGCTTTACATATCTCCATGAACTGTCAAGAAGATACACTTTCTAATGTGTTGGTTGATACTGGCTCTTCTTTGAATGTGTTGCCAAAATCTACTTTATCAAGGCTTTCTTACCAAGGTCCTCCCATGATGTATAGTGGGGTTCTTGTTAAAGCTTTTGATGGATCTCGAAAAACTGTGATTGGAGAGGTTGATCTTCCAATCAAGATAGGGTCGTGCTTCTTCCAGATTACTTTTCAAGTAATGGATATTCATCCTGCTTATAGTTGTTTGCTTGGTCGACCCTGGATTCATGAAGCTGGGGCAGTGACTTCGACTCTCCATCAGAAGTTGAAATTTGTTAAGAATGATAAGATGGTAATTGTTGGAGGTGAAAAAGCGATGCTGGTGAGCCACCTTTCATCCTTTTCGTATGTTGATGCTGATGAAACTGTTGGAACTCCGTTCCAAGCTCTTTCTGTTGATGACAAAGCTGTTAAGAAGAATGAGTTACCCATGTCTTCTTTGAAAGTTGCTCTGCATATGTTAGAAACTGGTCGGTCTGACGGTTGGGGCCGAGTCATGGATGTGGTTGATAACCTGGGCAAAACTGGTTTAGACTTTACGCCTGGTACAGTCAGAAGAGATTTGAAGCGTATTAATGAGACCTTTTACAGTGCCGGATTCATCCACAAGGATCACTCTACTGTTGCCATCATTGAAGATGATGAAGAGGAGGAACTTCCCAATTTCGTGACACATGGATAGATCTGCCAGAATTGGATAGCTGTTGATGTTCCCACTATTGTTCATATTTCAAAGTAATTTGTTTTTGTTTCTTTCAAAAATTCCTTTCACTCTGCCCAAGGTGAAAGTGAATTTGTGAGGGCTTTGTTTCAAATTTTATTATCATCAATAAAATGTTATTTTGTTTATCCATATTATGTTTTCCCTTTTTGCTGTATTTCTGAAAAATGGTAACATAAAAAACCAAAAAATAATAATAACGTGATAATCACTTTTATCTGCATGGTACTTGCACTTTTGTTTATATTCTAAAATCAAACATAAATCATTGTGCAGATTGATTGTTAAACCCATTGAAAACAATGACCTTATGCCCCCTCCCAACTTTGAGTTCCCTGTGTTTGGAGCTGAAGAAAAGGGTATTGAGGAGATTCCAGATGAAATTTCTCGGTTGCTTGAGCACGAGGAAAAAGCCATTCAGCCCCATGAAGAGCCGTTGGATTTGGTTAATTTGGGTTCAGATGATGATATAAAAGAAGTCAAGATTGGGGCACTGCTTCAGTCAGATGTTAATAAGAGGATTGTGGAGCTTCTTAGAGAATATGTTAATGTGTTTGCTTGGTCTTATCAAGATATGCCTGGTCTTGATACTGATATTGTGGAGCATAGATTGCCATTGAAGCCTGAATGTCCACCGGTGAAGCAGAAATTGAGAAGAACTCATCCTGACATGGCTGTGAAGATCAAAGAGGAGGTTCAAAAGCAGATTGATGCTGGTTTTCTTATGACTTCTGAGTATCCTCAATGGGTGGCCAATATTGTGCCAGTTCCAAAGAAAGACGGAAAAGTCCGAATGTGCGTTGACTATAGAGATTTGAATAAAGCGAGTCCAAAAGATGATTTTCCACTGCCACACATTGACATGTTGGTAGATAATACTGCTAAATTCAGTATCGTTTCTTTTATGGATGGATTTTCCAGTTATAATCAAATAAAGATGGCACCCGAGGATATGGAAAAAACAACATTCATTACACCCTGGGGAACATTCTGTTACAGAGTGATGCCCTTCGGTTTAAAAAATGCTGGTGCAACGTACCAGAGAGCTATGACCACTTTGTTCCATGATATGATGCATAAAGAAATTGAGGTCTATGTGGATGATATGATTTTTAAGTCGAAGACTGAAGAATATCATATTAAGTACTTATTGAAGTTGTTTCAACGTTTGAGAAAGTTTAAGCTCCGTTTGAATCCTAATAAATGCACTTTTGGTGTCCGTTCTGGAAAGTTGTTGGGCTTTATTGTCAGCCAAAAAGGCATTGAAGTTGATCCTGGTAAGGTTAAAGCCATTCAGGAAATGCCTGCACCCAAAACAGAGAAACAAGTAAGAGGATTCTTGGGATGTTTGAATTACATCTCCCGATTCATTGATGACGAGAAATCGTCTCGTATAATTACTAGGTTTTTAGTACATTTTTATCGTGCATTGACTCAACTAATCCCCGATTATTCCGAGTTTTTATGCCTTTTTGCAGGTGCAATACATCTCAAGTCAAAATAGTAAAAAAAGAAGAAGTGAAGAAAAATTGACAGAAAATGAGAAGAAAACACACTGTCAAAATCTGAGATTTTGTAACAGTGACGGTCGTCACCATATGCCTTACGACCGTAACGCGCTTAAGGGAGTTTTACGATCGTCACACCACATTCACGACCGTAACGCGCTATTTCATGTCTAACGACCGTAAGCAATGTGTTACGACCGTAGCACGCTGAAAGCATATTAGTGATCGTCACCATATCCTCACGACCGTAACACGCAACACACATATTATGAAGAAACAGAAGAGACGTGGCCATAAAAGAAGAAGTCTTCAACGACTCCTAAATTCTCTCACACGACTCAATCCCAGTCTCCGACACTTTCTCAGCAAAAAGCCCACGAACAAAGATCAACTGTTACAAGCTCCTCCTCTATAAATATGTCAACATACGAAGAGAAGAGGGGGTGCTTTGGGCGGTTATTGCCGTACCGAAGCTCTGCCAAAATTAAACCTCAGCTTCTGTTTTCGTTTTTCGTTGTTTTCTTTGTTTCCTTTATTTTCAATTCCATTACCCTGCAAGTAGTAGTTTCCAACATTAGGGAACTGTTACAGTAGCTTAGTTTTATTTGTTTACAAACTCAGAACTCGATATTTCGCAATTCCGAAAGCTTCAATCCTGCCGACATTTGTGGAGGGGGTTGCTTGAAGAATAGCTTTTGTATCAGGTTTCGACATTTGCAATTAATATTAGAATTCTATTATTTTATTACCATGTTTGCTTTACTTTATTTCCGTTTATGTTTATGTTTATGTTTTTTGGTTTTAAATTCTATGTCTTGCTAAATTATCTTGAGTCCGGCGTATGAGGACCGTCGTTACCGACGGGACTCGGTAGAAAATAATAGGTACGAATTTATGATTAAAAGTCTATTTTGGTTTTAACTTCTAATCGTAATTTAAGTAGCCTTGTCACGAGAGTGAGAGATTATTTAACATTGCTTTGTCATGAGAGTGAGAAGCATATTAAGGTTTAAGCCGAGATCCGCGAGAGCGTGAGGAGTGAACCGGATAGTAGAAGTTAGACATCATATCTAAATACAGCGAGAACACTTTAGATGTTGGTTAGGATACTGCTGGCTTTCAAAGAGTGTTTCCTAGTTACCGGGCGAGCGAGAGCAAAATCTTGGGATTAGGAAGTATGATTTTAGTTAAGACCGCGAGAGCGTGAGACAGAGTCTTTATGTTGGTATATTCTACGGAATAGGAGTATAGTCATAATTAGCACCTCATTCTACGAGTCCTTAGGAGCGCGGAAACCATATCCCGGCCTCGTTCTTTTATTATATTCTCCTTAGTTCTATTTTAGTTTTACTTCTAGTTTCCCTTTTTCCAAATATCATTAGCCTTAGCTTTACAAAGCGACGATAGATAACGATAGGTTGATATTGGTCTCTGTGGTTCGACAATCTTTTATATTACTTCGATAAATCCGTGCACTTGCGGACGCATCAAGTTTTTGGCGCCGTTGCCGGGGACCAACAGTCAATATTGTTATTCCGTCGTTGCACCGTATAGACTAAGGCATTCTTATCCCTATAACTATGCTCCACCCAAACTTTTTCTACAATCCCCATTCTAAGTATTTTGAGGAATCTCAAGGATACCATAATCCCAACCTCGAAATACATATGGCGAATTCAATCCTTCGTTCACCCATTCTCACCCAGATAACCTCTATAACTATCACTTCCAAAATTTTGAGGAATCGCACCCAAATCTTCCCGATGATTACCATTCCCAATATTTCGAGGAACCCCAAGAATCGTACAATTCCAATCTCGAAATACAAATGGAAGATTTCCACGCGACACTATCTCATTTCCGCCCAAATTACCACTCTCAATATTTTGAAGAACCGGAAGAATCCGTTCAGTCCAACCTCGAAACATTAATGGAGGATTTCATTGAAACATCGACCAATGCTAGAATAGAATCTATGATGGAGCACTTTGTGGACGCACAAACTATCCAGAATGAAGAACTTAAAAGACAACATATCGATAATCATGAAACCCTTAGGCGGCTGAACACGATGGTCGAGTCCCTCGTGACTCACACTGAGGCATTGGAGACCCAAACCTTACTGCTTGCACTAACACTTATAGGTCCCTCCCTTGAGGAGAATGCGTATGTTATAATAGCCAGTAGTGAAGAACAACTCAAAAATCCTGAGGGGAGTGATAATGAGGTTGAGGAAAGATATGGTGAGAAAAGAGTTGAGATTGAGACAAATCCATCGACACCATCCATAAACGAGGTTGCCAAAGAGGTAGAGAACGAAGCACAAGTTGTTGATCACCTTCCATATATCCCACCATATCATTTCCCGTATAAGTTCGCAGACTCCAAAACGTATGTGCATGTATGGAAAATTATCCACGAACCCTTGTCTGAGGTCTTACATAAAAAGAGAAAACTTGAAGACCAAACTAAGGAAATCATTAGTGTAAAGAGGGTAAGGTTTGACTTTAAGGTGATGGATGAAATGACTAAGCCCAAACAAGAAAAGCTAATACTTAGCATAGATCCAGGACCACCACCACAAGTTCAAAAGAATGAACCACCCCACAGAAGGAACAAAAGGAAAGGTGAGGGATATGTGAGATGGCTTGATAAATGGCCATGGAAACCGAAGAGTAACACTCCTAACCGTCGAGCTATTGACGTTAAATAAAGCCCCACGTGGGTGGTAACCCACGAGTCTTTCGTTTAATATTTTCCTGTTATTGTTTTTGTTTGCAGAAAATAAAGAAATGTATTGTTTGTCACGTCTCAGCTGCATTTAGGCAAAATATCTCTAGATGACAATCCCTTATGATGAGTTGGTGCCCACGCACATTCCTACGAATGTCGCTGCTGGTGGTGACACCGATGATGAGTACTTCCTTCGGAAATAGGCAATATGACGAGCAGCTTCAAGAAAGTGAAGTTCCAGTAAATTCAGATATCACGTAGTATAAGACGCCGAAGTAAAAGTGGTCAGCAAAGACAGGTACAACAAGGGAAGAATCAGAGCAAATTTGGCCGTGGTAGCAAACAATGTCATCGATACAGGTTCTATCTCTCCTCTTCCACCTTTTATCAAAACATTGAGGACAATGTTTGGTTTAAGTGTGGGAGAGGAACTTTACCGTTTTCATTTTACTCTCTTCTAGCATATTCATTATTTTTTGTTTATTTCATGATGTTTTTCAGTTGTTATCAAATCTCCCCGAAATTTTAAAAATTTTCCATCAAAATATTTTCTTTTTTCGAGGCATGGCACACACTCTGAAAGTATATAGGTTGTCGCTTTAGGCTTGTTAGAGAAACTTGGGGACATTTCAATAACACGGATACTGTTTTGACACCCTAAACCCCCTCGTTATGTAAATCGATTTGAGTAGACATTATGCCGAAACCTTTGTCTCCAAGCTTTCGAAAGTAGCTTCTAAGTAGTTTTTATTAGCAGTCAGCACCATCCTATGCACAAACTAAGTAAGTGACCAATGCAAATATGTGTATGATCTCTAAATATGAAAGAAAAAAAATGATTGAATTAGAAAAGCAGATGATAGGATAAGTTCCTTTTAAGTTAGGTGGCCCTCACCCGACCATTTAACCTAACGGAGCGGACTCTTTAAATTCGATGAATTAAGAAAAAGAAAATAAATGAAAAAGAATGAAAATACGAGATCATTAGACACTAACAGGTTAACTTACCATGTACGAGCAAGGATAACGGGCTTAATGTGATTGCGCTCGGACGAAAAGGAGTGAAAGAGAGCAAGAGAC
This sequence comes from Lathyrus tuberosus, assembly GCA_022829125.1. NCBI lineage: Eukaryota > Viridiplantae > Streptophyta > Magnoliopsida > Fabales > Fabaceae > Lathyrus > Lathyrus tuberosus. Next base: position 6,556,054 of record JALAZF010000349.1, read on the forward strand.
ATAGGTTGAGTTATAATGGCATGATTCGGATTGGTCTGCATAATGATGGAGTTTTTGAAAAATTGTGTCATTACAGCATCCTTGGTCTTGATTTGTCCAAATTGATTTGACATAGCCTAGTAGCCGCATACGATCAGAGTTCAGTGTGTCTGTGTTTCAAATTGTGCTTACCTTGTTTTTGTTGAATTGGTTTATTGCTTGAGGACAAGCAAAGGTTCAAGTGTGGGAGAGTTTGATGACGAGAAATCGTATCGTATAATTACTAGGTTTTTAGTACATTTTTATCGTGCATTGACTCAACTAATCCCCGATTATTCCGAGTTTTTATGCCTTTTTGCAGGTGCAATACATCTCAAGTCAAAATAGTAAAAAAAGAAGAAGTGAAGAAAAATTGACAGAAAATGAGAAGAAAACACACTGTCAAAATCTGAGATTTTGTAACAATGACGGTCGTCACCATATGCTTTACGACCGTAACGCGCTCAAGGGAGTTTTACGATCGTCACACCACATTCACGACCGTAACGCGCTATTTCATGTCTAACGACCGTAAGCAATGTGTTACGACCGTAACACGCTGAAAGCATATTAGTGATCGTCACCATATCCTCACGACCGTAACATGCAACACACATATTATGAAGAAACAGAAGAGACGTGGCCATAAAAGAAGAAGTCTTCAACGACTCCTAAATTCTCTCACACGACTCAATCCCAGTCTCCGGCACTTTCTCAGCAAAAAGCCCACGAACAAAGATCAACTGTTACAAGCTCCTCCTCTATAAATATGTCAACATACGAAGAGAAGAGGGGGTGCTTTGGGCGGTTATTGCCGTACCGAAGCTCTGCCAAAATTAAACCTCAGCTTCTGTTTTCATTTTTCGTTGTTTTCTTTGTTTCCTTTATTTTCAATTCCATTACCCTGCAAGTAGTAGTTTCCAACATTAGGGAACTGTTACAGTAGCTTAGTTTTATTTGTTTACAAACTCAGAACTCGATATTTCGCAATTCCGAAAGCTTCAATCCTGCCGACATTTGTGGAGGGGGTTGCTTGAAGAATAGCTTTTGTATCAGGTTTCGAAATTTGCAATTAATATTAGAATTCTATTATTTTATTACCATGTTTACTTTACTTTATTTCCGTTTATGTTTATGTTTATGTTTTTCGGTTTTAAATTCTATGTCTTGCTAAATTATCTTGAGTCCGGCGTATGAGGACCGTCGTTACCGACGGGACTCGGTAGAAAATAATAGGTACGAATTTATGATTAAAAGTCTATTTTGGTTTTAACTTCTAATCGTAATTTAAGTAGCCTTGTCACGAGAGTGAGAGATTATTTAACATTGCTTTGTCATGAGAGTGAGAAGCATATTAAGGTTTAAGCCGAGATCCGCGAGAGCGTGAGGAGTGAACCGGATAGTAGAAGTTAGACATCATATCTAAATACAGCGAGAGGGCTTTAGATATTGGTTAGGATACTGCTGGCTTTCAAAGAGTGTTTCCTAGTTACCGGGCGAGCGAGAGCAAAATCTTGGGATTAGGAAGTATGATTTTAGTTAAGACCGTGAGAGCGTGAGACAGAGTCTTTAAGTTGGTATATTCTACGGAATAGGAGTATAGTCATAATTAGCACCTCATTCTACGAGTCCTTAGGAGCGCGGAAACCATATCCCGGCCTCGTTCTTTTATTATATTCTCCTTAGTTCTATTTTAGTTTTAGTTCTAGTTTCCCTTTTTCCAAATATCATTAGCCTTAGCTTTACAAAGCGACGATAGATAACGATAGGTTGATATTGGTCTCTGTGGTTCGACAATCTTTTATATTACTTCGATAAATCCGTGCGCTTGCGGACGCATCATTCATATCCAATATGACTGCCACATGTGCGCCGATCTTCAAGCTTCTTCGCAAAGATCAGGGTTGTGTCTGGACAGAGGATTGTCAGAAAGCTTTTGAAAGGATTAAAGAGTATCTGCTTGAACCTCCGATTTTGTCTCCTCACGTGGAAGGAAGACCTTTGGTCATGTATTTGACTGTGCTGGAAGAGTATATGGGCTGTGTTCTAGGTCAACAAGATGAATCTGGTCGAAAAGAGTTTGCCATTTATTATTTGAGCAAGAAGTTCACTGATTGTGAGTCTCGGTATTCAATGCTTGAAAAGACATGTTGTGCTTTAGCTTGGGCTGCCAAGCGTCTCCTCCAGTATATGTTGAATCATACGACTTGGTTGATATCCAAAATGGATCCAATCAAGTATATCTTTGAAAAGCCTGCTTTAACTGGGAGGATTGCTCGTTGGCAAATATTGTTGTCAGAATATGATATCGAGTACCGAACTCAAAAAGCGATAAAAGGAAGTGTTTTCGCTGACCATTTGGCACACCAGGCAATTGATGATTATCAACCTATCAGGTTTGATTTTCCTGACGAGGATGTGATGTATCTAAAGGTAAAAGATTGTGAAGAACCATTACTTGATGAACGGCCTGAGCCTGGATCCTGTTGGGGTTTGATTTTTGATGGAGATATTAATGAGTATGGGAATGGTATTGGGGCAATAATTGTTACTCCTCATGGTTCTCATATTCCGTTCACTGCAAGGTTGATGTTCACTTGCACAAATAATGCGGCTGAGTATGAAGCATGTATCATGGGCTTGTAAGAAGCCATTGATTTAAGAATCAAGATTCTTGATGTATACGGAGATTCAGGCCCTAGTGATTAATCATATTAAAGGAGAATGGGAGACACGTCAACCTGATTTGATTCCTTATCGAGATTATGCAAGAAGGTTGTTGACTTTCTTCAATAAGGTTGAGTTTCACCATGTACCCAGAGCAGCAAATCGAATGGCGTATGCCTTAGCAACTATATCCCCCATGATTATGGTGAATCGGTGGAATGATGTACCCAAAATCGACGTTATGCGGCTTGATAGGACAGCTCATGTATTTGTGGTTGAAAAGGTCGTTGATGATAAACCGTGGTATTATGATATTAAATGCTTTCTTCAAAATCAAGAGTACCCGCTTGGGGCATCCAAGAAAGATAAGAAGACTTTGAGAAGGTTGGCTGGTAGTTTCTTCTTGAACGATGATGTGTTGTGTAAAAGAAATTATGACATGGTCTTGCTCAGATGCGTGGATAGACACGAACCAGACATGTTGATGAAAGAAATTCATGAAGAATCTTTTGGTACTCATGCCAATGGGCATGCAATGGCTAAGAAATGTTAAGGGCAGGTTACTATTGGCTGACAATGGAATCTGACTGTTGCAAATTCGTGAAGAAGTGCCATAAGTGCCAGATTTATGCTGACAAAATTCATGTACCACCAACTCCTCTCAATGTTATCTCTTCTCCATGGCCTTTCTCCATGTGGGGCATTGATATGATTGGAATGATTGAGCCTAAAGCGTCGAACGGACACCGTTTCATATTGGTGGCTATTGACTATTTTACCAAGTGGGTTGAAGCGGCATCATATGCCAATGTGACCAAGCAAGTAGTGGTCCGGTTTATCAAGAACCAAATTATCTGTCGGTATGGTGTTCCGAGCAAGATTATCACTGATAATGGGTCGAACCTGAATAACAAAATGATGAAGGAATTATGCGATGAGTTAAAGATTGAGCATCATAATTCTTCTCCTTACAGACCTAAGATGAATGGGGCTGTTGAAGCTGCTAATAAGAATATTAAGAATATTGTTCAGAAGATGGTTGTTACTTACAAGGATTGGCATGAGGTGCTCCCTTTTGCTTTGCATGGGTATCGTACATCCGTCCGCACTTCAACAGGGGTAACCCCTTTCTCTCTTGTTTATGGTATGGAAGCAGTGCTCCTGGTAGAAGTTGAAATCCCTTCTATGAGAGTTATGATGGAAGCTGAATTGTCTGAGGCTGAATGGTGTCAAAGCAGATATGACCAGTTGAATCTGATTGAAGAGAAAAGAATGGCATCCTTGTGTCATGGCCAATTATATCAACAGAGAATGAAGAAAGCTTTTGATAAGAAGGTTCGACCTCGTGTTTTCAGAGAAGGCGACCTCGTGCTCAAAAAGATCTCGACTTTTACCAATGATTCTAGGGGCAAGTGGACTCCTAATTATGAAGGACCATATGTTGTTAAGAGAGCTGTAACACCCGTAATTTTAGAATAAATACTCTTATAATATATTATTATGATAAGATATAAATTAAATATTATTTATATCAATAAGTTCAAGTTACGCTCAAAATAATTTAGAATTTTTATTTTTGGTCCACGACAGAAATTTTCTAAAAACTCTCGTTTCAGTTTTTATGCTCGGAAAAAAAAATAGCCGTCTTAATTTTTGAAAACAATTTTTTTTTTGGTTACGAAATTTTATCGATAGAGTCACAAAATTATTTTTAATAGTATATTGAAAAGATATTAATATAAAAAAAATTATTTTCTCGATCGATTTTTTTTTGAATAACCGGAAAAAAAAAGTTTTATTATCGGGAAAAAAAAAATTATTTCGGAATTTTTACTAGTATCACATGACACCGGAAATTGCACTTATGTGACAAAAGTGGTATATGAAGTAGATATGGATAATGGAAGAAGATACGGTAAGAATATTTGGATCAGCTAGAATATCCTACACCGAGAATATTCTTACCAGGTAATTAAAGAGAATGATAGAAATGGACTGTGTTAGATGAATCCATCCACGTCTTCAATTTCAATTTACCACATGGCCTTTTCCTTACGCCTATAAATACTGAAGCCTGTCACTGTATTTTTCACTCACTCAGATAACGAAATTCTCTTCACTCTCTCTGAAATAATTATTCCTTAGCTAAACCCCTTCGTTAAAATTTTACCACTGCTGTTATTTCAGGTAAAAACTTTTCTCCCTAAATTTTTTTTGTTGATGAAAATAATTATTTGATGTCATCTTATTGAATGTTTTGAGAAAAATTTTCGACAATAGGTCCGGATTGCCACAATAATAAAAAAACCAGCCCTATTTTTTTTATGTATTAAAAAAAAAAGATTTTTTTCGTTGGAAAAAAAAAATTTTTTTTTCGCAAAAAAAAAAAAAAAAAACCACCTGTGGCGAGCGCCACAAGTGCTGGTGGCGAGAACCACACCTCTGTTTCCTAACTTTTTCTTTTTCTTTTTTATTATTATTTTTGTTTTCCTTTTTTTTCTGTTACTCATATATATATATATATATATATATATATATATATATATATATATATATATATATATATATATATATATATATATATATTAGTATTATACTAGGTGTATTTATAAAATAATAATTATTATTATTATTAATTTTTTTTTTATAAAATAATATTTTTGAATAATACCGATTTTGTCGGGTTAATGCTTTCGTACTTGGTATTTCAGTAAAGAAAATATAATACATTATTTTTAGAAAAATCTAGTAATAATGAAAAAAAAAACTTAATTTATTGATTAAGTAGAAAAATAAATCGGATGACTACGAGTTTATTAGTTCGTTCTAACTTAATTCATTTTGGATAAAGGTGTATGATCGACCGACCAACAAAATATCAATCCGCACAACTGTTGTGACAGTAAGGGCATCTTTCTATTTTTATATACTTTTCCACAAATAGAAATATATTTTATATCTGCTCTGCTTTTGATCATGTGTTATTTTGAAGGTGCCTAATTGTGAAGGTGAATACCTGTTATATATCTGTCCGAAGATTTGATGCATGAGATGATTTATTACATATGGTGATGCTACACATGTGTTGAACTGTGTATTTGGGGAATTGTATGCTCATTCATTTCATGGTTACGTGGCTACCGGAGAGGAGTCACGAGGTGTACACCGGAGAGGTGGCACGGGGTGTGTGTCTGTGAGAGAACCACCTTATCCCGAAGTGGATCATTGAGTCTGATTGATGTGTCTGCGATACCTATCACCTTAGTGGTGCTAAATCCTGAAGCGAGACCAGGACCCTTTGCGAAGGGATTGATATTCCGGAATCATAAGCATTGACATATAGACATTGCATTAGGAATGAGTTTTAATTCTACTATATGTATTATTGAATGTGTATATACATGTGCTAGAATGAGATCTCTAGCCATGTATAATGTATCCTCTGTTTATGCTTTTTGCTCCGCTCTTGTATATTTGTTATTTTCGGATTGATGACCCTTTCAGTGGATTGTGTGGGCTATACGCCAATAGATTATGACGCTTCCGGGACCCGGGGAGATGCCACCGTCGAAGACGACGGAATTTATCTTTCCTGATTCAGGGACTGACGCGTCCTGGGAATTCAACCCGACCCTGGGACAACTGTCATACATCGGGAACGTGATGAAGACCACTCCTGTCGTGGGACAGGATCCAAAGATCACCGTGTCACGCCGAGCGATAACTTTTCCGATTCCATCTTCGTTGATCATTTCCAGTTTCCTCTCAGGGGAGATTGATTGCTACGGATTACCGATCCCCCCTTACGCCCCACCTGGACCCTCGTACGCCCCAGTTGAGGGAGGATGGCCGACTTTATATATGTTTTTATGTCCTGTAACATAACCACGATCTGTATCTCGTTTAACGCTTCGTTGTATATATGTACAGTATGTTTATGTTTTAAAAATGGTGCAACTTTGTATAAAAACGAATTGTAGTGCTTTAAAAAAAAAATAACCCTCTCTTTTCATACAAATAAAACCATTATTCATTTTATTCGAGGAATAACACCTTTTGAAAATACACTCGCGCTGTTAAAAATCGGGGTGTAACATTGTGGTATCAGAGCTTAGGTTTATCTTGAGGAACCGAGAGTTTAAGTTGGTCACATGTCCGAGAAAAATTTAGAGTTATATCCACATTTTTAAGATAGTTAAGATCTGACACCCACTTACGATTTGAAAATGAGATATTGGAAATTCTCTTGAAACAGGTAATGAGAATTCTAATTAGGTATTGGTTTTGTAGGAAAGCTATGCCTCCAAGACGTGACAATACTAATGATGGGATGAACAACCATCAGGTGGATCAAATGGCCCAGGCTATGACTGAGATGGCAGCCGCTGTTACCGCTCAAACTGCCGCTAAGAACCTTCGAGATTTGGAGAAGCGGGACAGAGAGATAAGAGCCAGAGAATCAAAAGGACTAATTGATTTTCGTCGCTACAATCCACCTAAATTTCAAGGGGATGTTACTCCCGAGAAGGCTGATTTATGGTTACAAGAGATTGAATAGACCTTTGAGGTAATCAATTGTCCCCCAGGAGTGAAGGTGTTGTATGCCACATATCTTCTCCTAGGAGATGCAGAGTACTGGTGGAGGAGCACTAGATTGATGATGGAAAGCGCACAAGAAGAAATAAATTGGGAAGCCTTTAAAACAAAATTCTTAGACAAATACTTTCCCATAAGTGCAAGGACCAAATTAGGTGACGATTTTCTGAAACTTCGACAAGGGGGTATGACTGTAGGTGAGTACGCCGCCAAATTTGAAACTTTGTCCAGGTACTTCCGATTCTTCAGGGAAGGAGTAGATGAAGTTTACATGTGTCACCGTTTCCAAGAAGGACTTAAATACGAACTACAAGACTCAGTGGTACCACTAGGGATATAGCGCTTTCAACCATTGGTGGAAAAATGCAGAGAAGTGGAGGACATGAAAAGCAGGAGGGCAAATCGCGGGGCGGTCCAGAACTCTGGAGGGCCAAGTCGTTCAAATTTTCAGAATCATGGACGCAATAAACAGCAGATGAGGCCATACCAACGACCACACCAAAACAATCGAGGACCTCAACGACCAGACAACCACAACACCAGAGGTGGAGAAACTCAAGCTACCCCAGGGGTACGTTGTTACGGGTGTGGAGAAAGTGGGCATTATGCGAATGAATGTCCTAATAGGGGCCCTACCTGCTACAAATGCAATAAGAAGGGGCATATAGCAAAGGATTGCAGAGCTCCAAAGGCGGAGTTAGCTGTTAATACTGCCAGGAATGTCCGACCAACAGCCCAAGGGCGAGTATATTGCATGGGTGCAGAGGGAAGATCTCCGTCCAACAACTTAATCCAGGGGAATTGCGAAATTGAAGGTACCATTTTAACTGCACTTTTTGATTCTGGGGCAACGCATTCATTCATATCCAAGGATTGCGTTGATCGTTTAAAAATGACAGTAACCCCGCTACCTTTTGACTTGGTAGTGTCTACCCCTACTAAGGTTCTAACTGTGAACACTGCATGCTTACTATGTAAGGTAGTGGTTCAAGATAGAGACTTTCTAGTTAATCTAATATATTTACCCCTACAATCTCTCGAGATTATTCTCGGAATGGATTGGATGTCATTTCATTACGTTATGTTAGATTGTGCTCGAAAGTTAGTTATTTTGCCTGAGTCGGGGGTTGTTAAATACCTATCAGCTAACCAACTCAAAGGTTCTATAAAGAAGGGAGCCTTTGACCTTGCCATACTTGCTAATATGGGGATGATGGATGAAGTCAAGGTTGAAGACATGTTAGTTACTCAAGACTTTCAAGATGTGTTCCCCAATGAGATTCCTGGTTTACCACCTGTAAGAGAAATTGAGTTCTTCATTGACTTACACCCGGGAACTGGACCCATTTCCATTGCACCATATCGGATGGCGCCAAAAGAACTCCAAGAACTTAAAGAACAATTGGAAGACTTGATGGAGAAAGGATTCATTAGGCAGAGTGTTTCCCCATGGGGAGCTCCAGTACTTTTGGTAAAGAAGAAGGACGGGCGTTCCCGACTATGTGTAGACTTCAGGCAACTTAACAAGGCGACCGTAAAGAATCGATACCCCTTACCTCGCATTGATGACTTGATGGATCAACTTACAGGAGCATCTGTATTTTCTAAGATTGATCTCAAGTTCGGTTATCATCAGATCAGAGTAAGAGAAGAAGACATACCAAAGACTGCATTTAGGACTCGATATGGACATTATGAGTACCTAGTCATGCCATTTGGAGTGACTAATGCACCCGCTATTTTCATGGATTACATGAACCGAATTTTCCACCCATTTCTGGACAAATTCGTTGTTGTATTCATTGACGATATCCTTGTTTACTCTCGAAGTAAAGTAGAACACGAAGAACATCTACGTCAAGTGCTACAAATTCTGCGTGAAAAGAAGTTATATTCTAATCCATCCAAATGTGAATTCTGGCTAGAAAAGGTTAATTTCCTGGGACACGTCGTATCAAAGGAAGGAATTGCTGTAGATCCAGCAAAGATTGAAACCGTGCTCGCATGGAAACAACCTCAGACAGTCACGAACATAAGAAGTTTCGTAGGATTGGCTGGATACTATCGACGATTCATTGAAGGATTCGCAAAGATAGTAGCTCCATTAACTCAACTAACTAGAAAGGATCAACCTTTGCTTGGACTGAGAAATGTGAAGCTAATTTTCAGCTGTTGAAGAAGAAACTTACGACGTCGCCTATTTTGATTCTTCCGCAACCTGAGGAGCCATACGAAGTCTACTGCGATGCATCTCATCAAGGATTAGGATGCGTATTGATGCAGCACCGAAAGGAGGTAGCATATGCTTCGAGACAATTAAAGACTCACGAAAGGAATTATCCCACGCATGATTTGGAACTTGCAGCTGTAGTGTTTGCACTAAAGATTTGGCGTCATTATCTCTATGGATGTACGTTCACGATATTCAGCGACCATAAGAGCTTGAAGTATTTGTTTGATCAGAAGGAATTAAACATGAGACAGAGAAGATGGATGGAAACCTTGAAGGACTATGATTTCACATTACAATATCACCCAGGAAAAGCAAACTTGGTGGCAGATGCTCTAAGTAGAAAGGGTATCCTAGCAACAGCATCACTAATGGCCAAACAACAAGAACTATGGGAAACATTCAGAGACCTGCACCTAGACGTAAAACTTGGACATGAAACTCTTCAATGTGGAATGATCAAGATCTCAAATGGACTCTTGGAAGACATTCGAAACTATCAGAACAATCCACTCTTGGAAGAGAAAAGAGAATTGATGGTACAAGGAAAAACACCCGGTTTTAAGGTAGGACCAGATAATATCTTAAGGTGCAACGAGAGAATTTGTGTACCCAATGTTGCAGAGATAAGGAAGCTAATTTTAGAGGAGGCCCACAAGAGCAAACTCAGCATTCACCCTGGAGCCACAAAAATGTATAAAGATTTGAGACAAAACTATTGGTGGCCGGGAATGAAAAAGGAGGTGGCAGACTATGTAGCATCATGTTTGACTTGCCAGAAAGCGAAGATAGAACACCAAAGGCCAGCAGGAATGTTGCAACCTTTAGACATTCCCGAATAGAAATGGGATAGCATTTCAATGGATTTTATCACCGGATTGCCTAAAACTCGGAGAATGCATGATTCAATTTGGGTAATTGTCGATCGTTTGACCAAATCTTCTCATTTCTTACCTGTAAAGACCACCTATAAAGTAGCCAAGTATACGGAAATTTACATTGCCGAGATTGTTATACTACATGGGGTGCCATCTAGCATCGTGTCGGATCGAGACCCAAAGTTCACCTCACAATTTTGGGGCGCGTTACATGAGGCACTTGGAACAAAGCTCAGATTAAGTTCGGCATATCATCCACAAACAGATGGACAAACAGAACGAACGAATCAGACGTTAGAGGATCTACTACGGGCATGCGTATTGGATGATATAGGGAGTTGGGATGACATACTACCTTTGATTGAATTCACCTACAACAACAACTTTCATACTAGTATCGGAATGGCTCCGTTTGAAGCTCTATATGGACGAAAGTGTCAAACGCCATTATGCTGGTATCAAGATGGTGAGAGTATGATGGTAGGTCCAGAATTGGTTCAACAGACTACAGAAAAGGTTAAAAGCATTAGGGAAAAAAATGAAAGCTTCACAAGATCGCCAGAAAAGCTATGCTGACAAAAGACGTAGGCCATTGGATTTCGGAGAAGGAGACCATGTGTTCCTCCGTGTCACACCCACTACTGGGGTGGGGCGAGCAATCAAGACGCGGAAGTTAACTCCCAAGTTTATTGGACCCTATCAAATAACTTCTAAGATTGAACCCGTGGCTTACCGAATCGCGTTACCACCCTTTTTGTCTGGCATGCATGATGTATTCCATGTCTCACAACTACGAAAATACATTCCAGACCCTTCTCACGTAATCAAACCAGACACTATTCAGCTTAAAGACAACTTATCATTTGAAGAAGTACCCGTTAGGATCGAGGATAGAAAGATGAAACTGCTAAGGAATAAGGAAATTCCATTAGTAAAAATAATTTGGAACCAAACCACTGGTGATGCAACGTGGGAACTTGAGAGCGCAATCCGAGAGAAATACCCAGACTTGTTCACAGACACTTAGTTTCGAGGACGAAACTATTTTAGGGGGGGAGTATTGTAACACCCGTAATTTTAGAATAAATACTCTTATAATATATTATTATGATCAGATATAAATTAAATATTATTTATATCAATAAGTTCAAGTTACGCTCAAAATAATTTAGAATTTTTATTTTTGGTCCACGACAGAAATTTTCTAAAAACTCTCGTTTCAGTTTTTATGCTCGGAAAAAAAAAATAGCCGTCTTAATTTTTGAAAACAATTTTTTTTTTTGTTACGAAATTTTATCGATAGAGTCACAAAATTATTTTTAATAGTATATTGAAAAGATATTAATATAAAAAAAATTATTTTCTCGATCGATTTTTTTTTGAATAACCGGAAAAAAAAGTTTTATTATCGGGAAAAAAAAATTTATTTCGGAATTTTTACTAGTATCACATGACACCGGAAATTGCACTTATGTGACAAAAGTGGTATATGAAGTAGATATGGATAATGGAAGAAGATACGGTAAGAATATTTGGATCAGCTAGAATATCCTACACCGAGAATATTCTTACCAGGTAATTAAAGAGAATGATAGAAATGGACTGTGTTAGATGAATCCATCCACGTCTTCAATTTCAATTTACCACATGGCCTTTTCCTTACGCCTATAAATACTGAAGCCTGTCACTGTATTTTTCACTCACTCAGATAACGAAATTCTCTTCACTCTCTCTAAAATAATTATTCCTTAGCTAAACCCCTTCGTTAAAATTTTACCACTGCTGTTATTTCAGGTAAAAACTTTTCTCTCTAAATTTTTTTTGTTGATGAAAATAATTATTTGATGTCATCTTATTGAATGTTTTGAGAAAATTTTTCAACAATAGGTCTGGATTGCCACAATAATAAAAAAACCAGCCCTATTTTTTTTATGTATTAAAAAAAAAGATTTTTTTCGTTGGAAAAAAAAAAAATTTTTTTCGCAAAAAAAAAAAAAAACCACCTGTGGCGAGCGCCACAAGTGCTGGTGGCGAGAGCCACACCTCTGTTTCCTAACTTTTTCTTTTTCTTTTTATTATTATTTTTGTTTTCCTTATTTTTTTTTGGTTACTAATATATATATATATATATATATATATATATATATATATATATATATATATATATATATATATATATTAGTATTATACTAGGTGTATTTATAAATAATAATAATTATTATTATTAATTTTTTTTATATAATAATATTTTAGAATAATACCGATTTTGTCGGGTTAACGCTTTCGTACTTGGTATTTCAGTAAAGAAAATATAATACATTTTTTTTAGAAAAATCTAGTAATAATGAAAAAAAAACTTAATTTATTGATTAAGTAGAAAAATAAATCGGATGACTACGAGTTTATTAGTTCGTTCTAATTTAATTCATTTTGGATAAAGGTGTACGATCGACTGACCAACAAAATGTCAATCTGCACAACTGTTGTGACAGTAAGGGCATCTTTCTATTTTTATATACTTTTCCACAAATAGAAATATATTTTATATCTGCTCTGCTTTTGATCATGTGTTATTTTGAAGGTGCCTAATTGTGAAGGTGAATACCTGTTATATATCTGTGCGAAGATTTGATGCATGAGATGATTTATTACATATGGTGATGCTACACATGTGTTGAACTGTGTATTTGGGGAATTGTATGCTCATTCATTTCATGGTTACGTGGCTACCGGAGAGGAGTCACGAGGTGTACACCGGAGAGGTGGCACGGGGTGTGTGTCTGTGAGAGAACCACCTTATCCCGAAGTGGATCATTGAGTCTGATTGATGTGTCTGCGATACCTATCACCTAAGTGGTGCTAAATTCTGAAGCGAGACCAGGACCCTTTGCGAAGGGATTGATATTCCGGAATCATAAGCATTGACATATAGACATTGCATTAGGAATGAGTTTTAATTCTGCTATATGTATTATTGAATGTGTATATGCATGTGCTAGAATGAGATCTCTAGCCATGTATAATGTATCCTCTGTTTATGCTTTTTGCTCCGCTCTTGTATATTTGTTATTTTCGGATTGATGACCCTTTCAGTGGATTGTGTGGGCTATACGTCAATAGATTATGACGCTTTTGGGACCCGGGGAGATGCCACCGTCGAAGACGACAGAATTTACCTTTCCTGATTCAGGGACTGACGCGTCCTGGGAATTCAACCCGACCCTGGGACAACTGTCATACATCGGGAACGTGATGGAGACCACTGCTGTCGTGGGACAGGATCCAAAGACCACCGTGTCATGCCGAGCGATAACTTTTCCGATTCCATCTTCGTTGATCATTTCCAGTTTCCTCTCAGGGGAGATTGATTGCTACGGATTACCGATCCACCCTTACGCCCCACCTGGACCCTCGTACGCCCCAGTTGAGGGAGGATGACCAACTTTATATATGTTTTTATGTCCTGTAACATAACCACGATCTGTATCTCGTTTAACGCTTCGTTGTATATATGTACAATATGTTTATGTTTTAAAAATGGTGCAACTTTGTATAAAAACGAATTGTAGTGTTTTAAAAAAAAAACCGTCTCTTTTCATACAAATAAACCATTATTCATTTTATTCGAGGAATAACACCTTTTGAAAATACACTCGCGCTGTTAAAAATCGGGGTGTAACAAGAGCCTTCTCTGGCGGTGCATTACTTATTACAACTATGGAAGGTGAAGAGTTCACTCGTCCTGTGAATGCCGATGCAGTCAAGAAATACTTCGCCTAAAAAATAAAAGAACGGCTCGCTAAGTTGAAAACTCGAAAGGGCGACTTAGGCAAAAAGGAGCGTCTCGGTGGGCTGAAAACCCGAAAGGGCGGTCCAGGCAAAAATTAGAGACAAAAACATAAATAATCATCCTGGTAGATTGAAAACCCGAGAGGGAAATCTAGGTAAAAGTTATGGATTATGGCAAGTAACTGCATCTGGCCAGTCTTGATCATTTGAAAGCAACATTGTCTATCAAGGATTCTGCTTCAATCATCCTCAACTGAAGTTTTGGGCACAGTGGAATTCAAAGTTGTTAGGGAGAATAGTGGTCATTGTATTTCAATGTAACCCTTTCCATGTATTTACCATTTTTCAAACTTTGTAATAATCCATGGAATTACGCCATTTACGGACTTCCATTCTATTAATAAAATTTGGGCCTGTGTCCCATTGTTTGCAATTCTTATTGTGTTTATGTTCGCAGAATTTCATTTATTTTTTATGATGATTTTTGAAACAAAATGTGAATAATTGATTTAAATTTTTGAAAATTATTAAAACATTTTCCTTTGAGTTATGAATGTGAAAAGGAACATCAATGGTTATTCCAAGGATGGTAAGATCGATGTTTTCCTCAGTAGGGTTCGTTCCCGCTCCTTTGGCAGAATTTATTGATAGTGCCCCAGTAGAGTTTGTCGATATTTCCCCAGTAAAGTTTGTTGATATTTCCTTAGCAGAACTTGTTCCTATGAATGTGATCAGTTCTTGACAAGGTGATATGTTTGTTATGGTGTGTTGAATTTATAAGGTCCAATGCTGTTTGGTTTCTCCCCCAGCTAGGTCTTGATCTGAATCCTCTCCAGCTGATTATGTTATGGTCAGGCAGTTGAGTAGTTTTGAGGTCCACTTCTCCTTAATGGTGGTCCCCACGTAGAGATTCATTTTTGTTGTTCCCAGCCGAAATCATATGAGGAATCTTCACTCAGAGTTTTACCCTCTAGACGTGTTGTTATTGCTTTGGATGTCCCCAAACAGAGAGTGATGTTATTTTCTTCTAAGAAGCATTGACGTGGTGAGCACTTGTCGTGTTTCATTTTGTCTTGTGGATGTTTTTCTCTCCAGGCTGTTCTACCCAGGGACTTATCCTTGATGATTCTCCAACGGAGGCAGTTCATTATCATTTCCAAACATAGAAGCAGTGAGGTTAATTTCTCATTTCCCCCCGGCAAGTCCAAGATGTACTTCTCTCCGGATTGTTTTTCAAATATTTATCATCCCAGTGAAGATTGCGCACCACTATTGCGGCTATTCCCCAATGAAGTCACTGATGATATCTCTTTTAGTCACCTGTTGGGTTTTCTCTCATTTATGATGAGTATTGATCTAAAATCCCCCCACAGCTTGACCTTTTGCTGTTTTCCTAGCAAGTCCAGGATGCTTTGCTCAGAATTGGTTAATCCTCTGAGACTGTTCTCGTATCTCCAGCAAATCTGCCTTGTTTTCCCAGTGGATTTCGCGTAGGTGTTTATATGTCTACAATCCCCAGTGGATGCATTATTTTGCTGCAGCAGATCTCTTCATCCTTTTGAAATAGAAGTTTCTGTGAATTTTTATTATCCCCAGGGAAAATCAGAAATTTTTGGGTTGTTATGATTCCCCGACAGCTTTCCTGCCATTTTAGAAGCAGAGTTTATGTTGTTATCCTCTTTGTGGATCATCTATGTTAGAAGATTGATATTTGGGTTTTTCCCCAAGGAGTATCTTCTTTTCTCCATCAAGATTTGAGCCTTGTAGTAGGATATATTTTCCTTTGATGGCTTTTGTTTATCTCTTGTAGGATTTCTTCAGTTGAATCCCTAGCAGAGCTGCTGATGATATCTCTATTTTGTTGAGATTAGCTGAGTATTCAGTGGTGTTATGTTGTTTGTTCCACCCTCTGTTTATCCTTTATGTCTGTTTTGTCAGCATATTCATACTCATAAGCATTGCATGCGCATTCGTTTTGTTGTGCATAGCATGTGGTTGTTGAATTTTACATTTTGCATTTATGTTTGGTGCTTCTTTGCTCTCAGGTGGTGTTATCCCCGTAGAGCGTGTGTGTCCTCTCTCCATTTAGAGTGTCGACCTGTAAGCAGAAAAATGCCCATCTTTGTTAATTCCCCACTGAGTTTATTTCTCGTGGAAGATTTTGATTCAGTTTCCTCTCCAGTTCATTATCTGGATGAAATTAGTCCCCAGTTGAGATATTTCCTCCTCGGGATGAGTATTGTTTGACCGTTCTCTCTGGCTTGTTCCTAGATTGAACTTGGGTCCCCTGCAATATTTGTTTGGATCTCTAGGCTGGGAAACCTAGATTGAGAGTGCATTTATTTTGCACCTTTGAAGATTCTGCGACCTTCAGCTGAAATCTGTGTATGATTCCCCCTTTGGAAGGTTCAATACTGTTTCGTAGCAGTCCTTTATTTGAAAAGCCTGAGGCGATGCAGTTAATACCTTTTGTGACTCCGATGAATGGTAAGTCTCTTCGGTTTGATGGGACAATTCGTTGTTGAGATTTTGTGACTCCGATGACTGGTAAGTCTCTTCGGTTTGACGAGACAGTTCGTTGTTGAGATTTGTTACTCCGATGAATGGTAAGTCTCTTCGGTATGACGGGACAGTTCGTTGTTGAGATTTGTTACTCCGATGAATGGTAAGTCTCTTCGGTTTGACGGGACAGTTTGTTGTTGAGATTTGTTACTCCGATGAATGGTAAGTCTCTTCGGTTCGACGGGACAGTTCGTTGTTGAGATTTGTTACTCCGATGAATGGTAAGTCTCTTCGGTTTGACGGGATAATTCGTTGTTGAGATTTGGTACTCCGATGAATGGTAAGTCTCTTCGGTTTGATGGGACAGTTCGTTGTTGAGATTTTGTGACTCCGATGAATGGTAAGTCTCTTCGGTTTGACGGGACAGTTCGTTGTTGAGATTTTGTTACTCCGATGAATGGTAAGTCTCTTCGGTTTGACGGGACAGTTCGTTGTTGAGATTTTTGTGACTCCGATGAATGGTAAGTCTCTTCGGTTTGATGGACAGTTTGTTGTTGAGATTTTGTTACTCCGATGAATGGTAAGTCTCTTCGGTTTGATGGGACAGTTCATTGTTGAGATTTGTTACTCCGATGAATGGTAAGTCTCTTCGGTTTGACGGGATAGTTCGTTGTTGAGATTTGTTACTCCGATGAATGGTAAGTCTCTTCGGTTCGACGGGACAGTTCGTTGTTGAGATTTGTTACTCTGATGAATGGTAAGTCTCTTCGATTTGATGGGATAGTTCGTTGTTGAGATTTGTTACTCCGATGAATGGTAAGTCTCTTCGGTTTGATGGGACAGTTCGTTGTTAAGATTTTGTGACTCCGATGAATGGTAAGTCTCTTCGGTTCGACGAGACCGTTCGTTGTTGAGGTTTTCTACTCTGATGGATGATTAGTCTCTTCGGTATGCTAGAGACAGTTCATTGTTGAGGTATTGTTTTTCCCAGTGGAGCCTTGCTGTGCTAAGTCTTCCTTGTTGAGTTTTATCCTTGTTGTGATGTGGTTTATTTCCACATACACTTATCCCCAATTTGTCTCCTCCCTTTGTTGGGATGTGTTTTCCCCTGCGGAGTCTTTTCTCTTTTCTTTTGCTCTTCGGTTTTTGTTTACCTCCTGTGACATTTTCTCCCCACAGTGGTCTTGTGTTTGTATATCATTGGCATGATCATATCATTTTGTGGTCTCTTAGGGCCAAAATTTGGGTTGTTGTTATATTTAAGTCTCTTCTATCTCGTCGAGACAAAGATGCCCATCTTTGTATCTCCGGATAGAAGAAACTTAAATAGGGGCAGCTGTAATACCCTAATTTTTACCCCTAAGATCCCATATGTCATTTGCATTTTTGCATACCACAAACAAGATCACATATTGGTTCCCTCTTTGATAGGTTTGTGCCTTGCAGGGATCTTTATGTTTGTGTGCGTTTGATTTGTTTAATTTGTTTATATTTTACTAACCATTAATTAAAAGCAAAAAAATATTTTGTTTTCTTTCACTAACATTTTCAGGGGAAGAACGGGTTAAAAATACCAAAAAAATCAGTCCCACAGCTCGAATGAATTTTATCTGAGAAAAGTCAAAGTTGATCTTCAATTAATTAAAAAAATTACTTGATCAAGAGTTTCCAAGATTTAATTGATTATCATTCAAGGGACTCCAAGGTTCATGTGTTTATTTCCATGCCTTCTTTGACAAACAAGAGAATCGAGCCGGAACCACAACAGTGCAACAAAATGCTCATTTTTCACAAATTTTGCACTGAGTAACCGGTTAGCAGATATACTGTAACCGGTTACCATCGTGAAAGAAAAATGGTGGCAAATTCAAATTCAGCAATTGGCACCAATCTCAGCCCTTGATCACATTTGGAATATTCTAGGCCACTTCATTTTAATTCCCTACATCACTTTGATCATTTCCCACCATGTACCATCACTAATCACCACTCTTTTGTGATTTCTCTCCAAATTTGAATTCTAATCCTAATTTTGATCATCCAAGCCTAATTCCAAACCACCAAATATCCAAGCCTAAACTCTATAAATAGAGCCTTCATTTCATTCATTCTACAAGCTTTTAATAGCCAACAAACCCCTTGCAATTTCTCTCCCCAAACCACAAATTCACCAAAGCTCTTCTTTCTTCTTTGGAAAGTTAGTAAGAATTCACATTGATTCTTGCTTAACTTTGAGCTAAACCTTCATCATTTCTTATTTTTGTTCATCAATCACAGTAGATCAAGGTTTTGGAGTGTAGATCTTGAAGCAATTTGAAGGAATTTTCAGATTTGAAGTGGTAATTCATCTTTCACCATTGTTGAAGCTTCATCTTCATCTTCCATAATGTAGATCTTTGGAGATCCTTGTTGCTTGATCCTTTGGATCTTGTGATTGTGCTTAATTGCTGGTTTTGGATGTTATTTTACTTTAAATTTCGTGCAATTTCAGTTCCATGATCATAAGATGTTTGTAAAAAGTTTTGGAAATGGATCATGCTGAATTTTGCATATTTTTCTGCATTCTGGTGCTGTGTAATCGGTTAGCAGTTATGCTGTAACCGGTTACACTGTGTAAATTTTGAAAGAACTGTGCTTATTTGAACTAAGTAACCGGTTAGCAGTTATGCTGTAACTGGTTACACTATGTAAATTTTGAAAAAACTGTGCTTATTTGAACTAAGTAACCGGTTAGCAGATATGCTGTAACCGGTTACTTCGAAACATAATGCATTTTTTGGCTTGTTTTTGGGACTGTTTTGGTTCCTTTTCCATTTTCTTCCCTTTCCTTTGTTCTTAGCCTTAGATCACACATTTGTGTGGTTTAATTTGGCTTTCTTTTCATCTATTTCTCTTTTCTTTTGATCGATGAAAGTCTAAAAGATCTTGGAATTCCGTTGTTGAATTTCGATCAAGACTAGATCGTTACCACTTTTCTTTTCGCGCGGTATTGCCTTCGGATGACGATCTATATATCATTCATCTAGCATACATTAGCACAAAAAGCTATTGGCCGGCCTCATTGTAGGATAATTACTCCGTAAATTACTCGGCAATTGCTTAACATAGCGCAATATTTGTCTCGTATCGAAAAACTATCAAGAATGGTTGATTATTTGTCTTATGGTTCAAAACTCATGAAACTTGTTGTTAGGAGGCTTTGGTCTTATCAATCCTCTAATTAGTCTCATCAACCTTGACCTAAGTGCAATTATTCAATTGTTATTGATCACTAACACTAACAACTAATCACTAACTTACTAACAATATTTTGTATTAATTTTGTTTATGTTTCCTTCTCGCTCCCTATCTCTTTTATTTTTTTATGCTTCATTTCATATCATGTTTATACTTCCGCAATTTTTCCTTTGTCCGTTGGACACATGTTTATGCTTCCGCAATTTTTCCTTTGTCCGTTGGACACATGTTTATGCTTATGCTTTTTTTTTTCACTTTGTCCATTTGGACTCAAAACATTAATAAAGGCTTAAACCATAAAAAGCTTAATTCTTCTCATCTTGGACTATTGGCTACTATCCTATGCTTTGGAGTGATCTCTTTATGGACCTCTTTTGAAGTAATATTGGACTTATGGACCTAGAATTAGGACTTCTCATCCCTTTGCTTGGAGTATTGATTGAAGACTTGCCTTTATTGGCCAATTTGCTTAAGGATGGAATTCTTTTAATATTTCTTTGAAGTGGCTCCATTTTGGTGAGATCCTTATTTTCCCTAGCTTTTATTTTATGCACTAGGATAGTCACTTCTTCTCCTCCCCATTCTTAAATTTTCAAAATCCTCTCTCTTTTTCAAAACCTTCTTGTTTTCAACTTAAAACCGCTTTCATAATAAAACCTTGACTTTTGTCAAGTGACTTTTAAAATTTTCTTTTCTTTAATAAATGTCAATCTATCTTAACCATACTTTGACCATTTCATGAAAACATAAAAAATATGAAACTCACTCAAATCTTTGGTGCTTTTATGCACCTTTTTTTTTTCTTTTAAACTCTTTTTCATAAGTTTAGACATGATTCATTTCTTTAAGCGAAATTATTCGCTTAGAAATGACGACTTGTCTTTACACTTAAAAATCAATCAAAACCAATAATTTTTCGTTCTTTGTACCACGAACTACGGGGTTTTGATCATACATTGCACATCGTGGGTACGTAGGCATGAGGCGATAAGTCTCTCCAAACACAAAAATCTTTAAAAATAATTCTCCTCTCATCTCCTCAATCTCTTTACAAGCAATCCATTTTCAAACCAAAAAGCGGTAGATATTTCAAAGGGCTCCTATAGAGTACTATAGACGTTTTGGGTGCTAACACCTTCCCATTGCGTAACCAACCCCCTTACCCGTTCTCTGTCTGTTCTTGTTTTTTAGAACTCTTTAGGTTTTGTTCGCTCTTTTTTCCTTTCCTTTTTGGATAAAAATAAAAGTGCGGTGGCGACTCTTGCTTATTTTTTAGTTAAGTTAATCAATAGCTTACACTCACAAATTTCTCCGCTACACTTACCAAGTAAGGTCGACATGTCTAAGGTCTTTAGGTCATGAGATTCTTTTATAGCCGTAACTTTTGGCTGTCATTTCCTGCACATAGACCTCAAAATCTTATTAGCACAATCTTGATTAGAAGTGGTCTTACCCAAATTCTCAAATTTATTGATTATATGGGAAAATCTCATCTGCATGGAGGCCACGATTTCATCGGGTTCCATGCGAAAGAGTTCTAATTCCTCTGTTAGAGTATTGATTTTAGATTGCTTAACGTCTTCAGTTCCCTCATAGAGAACTCGAAGAGTGTTCCACATTGCCTGAGTCGTCCTACAATGTGATATAGAAAAATATACATTCATGCTCAATGATGAGATGAGTATATTACTCGCCTTCAAATCATAAGACACCTTTTTGGTTTTGGCCTGATTACAATCCTTAGGTGGTTTTACATCTAATACCCCATCAATGACATTTTAAGGAACAAAAGGTTCGCCTTCGATGGCTAACCAATATTGTACATCCGCGGACATAAGGTGTACGTATATGCAATCCTTCCAATAGGCATAGTTTTCACCAGTGATAATCGAGGCTCTATTATATGCTCCATTCGGATCAATTTGCGCCATATTCAACAACTTTTGAGGTTATTAATCCTTATCAAAAGAACCACCTCTTGATGCCAATTGTTAGTTTGAATATGGAGTAATTTGTCTAGAAGGGGATTGAATAAACAATTCAAATCCCTTCTTTTCGATTTAAAAATTCAGATTACGCAAGCGGAAACAAATATGGAAGAGGATTTATGTTATGCATACACCAAAGGTTTGTAATGAGATAAAATACAATGAATTGACTAATGGTTAAAGTTTCAACGAGAAGTCTAAAGACTTTAACTATTCTTTAATTTGAAAGGCAATTCTAATTTCAATTATCACACAATAATCAATTAACAAGATCCTTTATAAGAATAATTCTAATCAAACCTAAACTTTTGCAAATCAAGACTATGAACGGAATGAATCTTAACAACTACCCCAAGCATGCAATTTTAAACGAGTGAGTGAGAGAAAGAGAGAGAGAGACAGAGAGAGAGAGAGAGAGAGAGAGAGAGAGAGAGAGAGAGAGAGAAAAGGAGAGAGTGCACTGGGATATATACTAATTTGGTGCTATCGTCCTCCCAAGCACCTAATCTAGTCTTTGATGGTGAACCATCGAAGATTTCTTTCTTCCATTAAAATGATATTGGGTTCGATTCGTGTTACAATAATTCAGATAAGCAAAAGATAAACTATAACAATCCAATCTATCTTCCTCCTTGCTTTTTGTTAGAACTTGTTTGTGTTAGTTCTTGGATTGGCTGGAATTTTGGTAAAATAAAGTATGTTCAATGTTGATGTCAAGGTGGTGATGTTGCAACATTGAGTCTTAACACTGGGTTGCGTTAAGTATTTAAATTGCTGAAGTTGGATGTCTGATGTCACATGGCGATGTTGTGACATTAGATCTGCAAAATTAATAACATCAGGTTGTGATATTGTTAGGGTTTGCGTGTTAGCTGGAATTGTGGAGAGCAAGCTGTCTCATTGGATGCGAATATCTTGGGATAGATATTTTTTGCTGCATAGGAGATCTGGTGCAGATTTGTAGGAGATTTAAAAGGTTGAAGATTTAAAAAGATTTTAGGAGAAAATCTGTTTTAAATATTCAGTTTTAAATAACAAATCTGGCGAGATTTTGGAGCAGGTCCAAGACCAATTCAAAGAGCTATATAAAGTGCACCAGTACTAGAGAAAAGTAACGAAGAAAGGGAGCTAAAGACTGAGAGTCGTTTTGTGTCTTCGTGCATGTTTTTGTAAACCATTCGAGAGTGAATTGGTATTGTGATTTTGAGTTGTTCTTGATCAAAGCTGTGAAGCAGAATCAAGTAGTGATATTCAAAGTGTGTGATCTTTGAAGTGTTTTAGGGATTGAGTAGTGGTCTCATATCTAAGTGGTTTCTTAGGTAGAAAGTCACTAGTAGGAATTAAGTTTAGGAGATTGTCAACTGGGTTGTTGAGTCTATAAATTAATTCTACAAGTAGTGAATTTCATCCCTGGCTTGGTAGCCCCCATACATAGGTAGTTAGACCGAACTGGTTGAACAATTTGGTGTGTTTTTCTGCTGTTTAATTTGTCCATTGTGCAGAGTGTGTTGTTGTGACATCGCACCTTAACATCACATGTCTGATACCAGAATTTCAATTGGTATCAGAGTAGGCATCCGGTCTGTCTCTGGGTGAGATCTAGGGAAGTTACTTTCTGGTGTAAAGATGGACAAAGAAGTTAGAGGATTCGTCAACAGACCCCCTATTTTGGATGGATCCAATTATGAATATTGGAAGCCAAGGATGACTACCTTCTTAAAATCCTTGGACAACAGGGCATGGAAGGCCATTATTAAAGAATGGAAAGTACATGTTGTGTGTGAAAAAGATGATGCTGGCAAAGATAAAGAAGGCACCTCAAAGCCGAAGCCTGAAGAAGAATGGACCAAGGAAGAAGATGAGCTTGCCCTTGGAAATTCCAAAGCTCTAAATGCAATCTTCAATGGAGTGGATAAGAATATTTTCAGGTTAATCAATACCTGTGAGGTTGCTAAGGAAGCGTGGGATATTTTGAATGCCACTCATGAAGGTACATCTAGAGTCAAAATGTCAAGACTTCAGATTTTAACATCAAAGTTTGAAAGCCTGAAGATGAAGGAAGATGAGACTATTCATGACTTCCACATGAATGTTCTGGAGCTGCCTAATGCATCCAGTGCTCTTGGTGAAAAAATGTCAGATGAAAAGCTTGTAAGGAAGATCCTTAGGTCCCTTCCTAAGAAGTATAAGATGAAGGTTACTGCCATTGAAGAATCACAAGACATCATCAAGATGAGAGTTGATGAGCTCATTAGATCTCTTCAAACTTTTGAGCTTGGGTTGAATGAGGAAGAACCAGAAAAGAAGCCAAAGAGTATAGCCTTGGTGTCAAATGATCAAGAAGAAAAAGGAAAGAGTTCAGAATCCCAGGAGGATCTATCTCAGGCCATAGTTATGTTGGGAAGACAGTTCAACAAAGTGTTCAAAAGGATGAACAATAACTCCAGGCCTAATGTTAAGAACATATCTTCTAACACCAGTAAGTCAAAAGAGAAGGATGAAGAGAAAACTGCCCAAGATAAAGGAGTTCAGTGCTTTAAGTGTGAAGGGTATGGACATGTCAAGAAAGAGTGTCCCACCTTCTTGAAAAAGCAGAAGAAGGGCATGACAGTTTCCTGGTCTGACTCTGAAAGTGAAAGTGAAGGTGAGTCAGCAAAGCATGTTAGAGCTCTAACAGGAACAATTATTTCTGATGATGATTCTAGTGATGGAGAAATAATGTATGAGGAGTTGGCATCAACTTATCAAGAGCTGTGTTTAAAAAGTGCTGAGATTTGTCAAGAAAACAAGTGCCACAAGCAACAGATTGCTCAGCTTGAAAATGAAAAAGCTGATCTAGAGAATGAAGTTGTACTAGTTAAAGCTCACCTTAATCAGATGACCAAGTCTGTTAGGATGCTGAGCTGTAGGACAAACACACTTGATAAGATCCTTCAGACAGAAAAGGTGGCTGGTGATAAGTCTGGTATAGGATATGTGGCAAGCACTTCAGGAGCAAAGGAGGAGGTGTCCCAACCAATGACTCAAACAAAGAGACAGGATTCTACTCCTAAGAAGGTTGTTCAGCCTCAGAATGTTGAGAAAAAGGAGGGTCCCCATCAGAGGAAGATGCAGCCTCAAGGAGCTAGTCAGTATATGCCTCCCCAATATCACACGAGCATGCAAGCTGGAAGGTTGAAACAAAACATGTCTCATCAGATGTCTCAACATCAGGGAGATTGGTATGGATATGAATACAACAAGGCTGTGCCCCATTACCATGGAAGAAGGAAGCCTCAACACCATAGGAGACAGCCTAGAAGACAGCATCCTCAATTCAGGAGACAGTCTACCTATGGTAAAAGACATCAGCACCATAGAAGACAGACCAACTCTGGAAGGAGGAGACAATACTATGGGTGGAAGCCACAGAAATATCACAATGGTAGAAGATATAACCAATTCAGAGATGACAGAGTGAGATTCTTCTATTGTGGAAGGTTCGGACATATGCAGTACTATTGTTTCAAGCTCCATGGTTATCCATATTCTGTACCTCAAACCAGACAGAAGGAGGTCAGACCTAAAGTTGCTAAACAATGGGTTCCTAAGGAGAAGGTGAAATGTCTTTTAGCCCACACCTCAGATAGACAGGTTGATAAGGATACGTGGTACTTTGATAGTGGATGTTCAAAGCATATGACTGGATTCAGAACTCTGATAGTTGAAGTCAGTCATTGTCCCTCTCATGAGGTTATGTTTGGCAATGGTGAAAAAGGTGTAGCTGCAGGAGTTGGAAAAGTGAAAGGTGATGGTAGACCTGAACTGGACAATGTTCTGTTTGTCAATGGTTTAAATGCTAATTTGATCAGCATAAGCCAACTGTGTGATGAAGGATACAAAGTTAACTACACTAAAGATGAGTGTGTGGTTTCTGATGAGCATAATCAGGTTGTTATGAAAGGTATAAGATCCAAGGATAATTTCTATCAATGGATACCAAAAGAGGTCAGCGTATATGGTAATGTTATGATTGATGTTGTAACATCAGATGGTAACATCAAGCATGAAAGAATACTGAAAGGGAAATCAGAATTAATGAATTCTGACATAAATTCTTTTAAACGTTTAAAAGAAAAGTGTGTATGGAGGGAGAAAGTCATTGATACTCAAAATCAAGCTCCTTGCCTCAGACCCCCTTTCCTGGTGTTGCAACATCACGCTTCTTCAAAGCCCTGTTCTCGCAACGGATCATCTTCGCCTTCAAGAATCAACCCTTGCTAAACAAATTCATGGCTTCTCCGTCCAAGAAATCTGCGTGTCAAAGTTCTACAAAAGGAATGGCTAGGGTTTCCTCAGAAGAGGGATTTGCGGAAGAAGCTTTAAATGTAGAACCCATCTCTATGATGCTTCCAGTCTCAGGAAATACTAGACCTGAGAAATTTCAACCTGTAAGAGCTTCAAAAGGTAGTACCTCAAATCAATCCACTCGCAAGAAGTTTGACGATAGTGAGAGTAGAGCATTTGTGACGAGTGTGCTATTTGGAGACAAACCTAGAACTGTTGAGGAAAGGGTAGATGTTGATAAGTGCATGGGGCAGATCGTTGACAAAATTCTTGAGAAAGGACTTCCGATTAAGGGTATATCTAGACCCCTGAGACAAATGGCTGCTGATCAGGGTACAAGAGAAAAGAGTGACATGCAATCTACAAATCTTCATAGATTAGCTGTCTCCGTAATCGAAGATGCTGAGAAGGAAGTTGAAGTAGATACTGAAGCAGATGATATTCATGGTGAAGGGGATGTTGAAGGGGATGTCAGAACATCGCCTAGTAGGGATGCTGAGAATACTCCTGGAGGAGAAAAGAGTACTGATGCGAGTAATGTTGATGACTTATCTGATGATGAAGTCATTGGAAGAGCAGTGCCTGGTCTGGCTAAGAGACTAAGGACAAGGAGAGAAAAGCAGGGTGAATCGTCTCCATAGAAGTCTTCTGATGATAAGAAGAAAAAGACTGTTGTTAGGCAAACAAAAGCTTGGAGTAAGGTCGAGGTAAATCCAAGAAAGAGGAAGATTGTGGAACAATCTGAGTCTGAGCATGATGATGAGGATGATGTTCAGAACATCACTCATGTCAGAAAATCTATTGCAAAAAGGATTGCAGACAAAGTCCCAGATGTGCCTGTGGATAACATCTCCTTCCACCGTGCAAGCAATGCCTATATGTGGAAGTTCATTTGCCAAAGGAGAATTGCTCTTGAGAGAGAGATTGGAAAAGAAGCCATGAAGATTAAAGAAGTGATGGAAGGAATTAAAGCTGCTGGGTTAATGAAAACTGTGTGTGGATTTTCAAGGTGCTATGATGGCCTGGTAAAGGAATTCATAGTAAATCTTCCTGTAAATATCTCTGACAAGAGCAGTCCAGATTGTATGAAGGTCTTTGTCAGAGGAAAATGTGTTGAGTTCTCACCTAAGATTGTCAACAGCTACTTAGGAAGAGAGGATGCCGAGTATACAGAACTGGAGGATACAGATAATGAAGTGTGCAAGGAAATTACTGCTGGACAGGTTAGAGTATGGCCATTAAAAGAAAAGCTACCAACTAGCAAATTAAGTGTGAAATATGTTCTTCTTCATAGAATAGGTGAGGTTAACTGGATTCCTACTAACCATAAGACATCTGTTTCTGCTGGACTGGGAAAATTAGTTTATGCCATTGGAACAAAGAAACTGATTGATTATGGCTCTTACATCTATAATCAAACTATCAAGCACGCTGCAACTAGAGCTGTGAAATTGCCTATTGCATTTCCATCCCTCATTTGTGGGATAATTCTGTCTCAGCATCCTGGGATTCTTAACCCTGATGATAGTGTGAGTAGAAGGAAGCCTGGATTGTCGTTTCATCAGAAGCTGTTTAAAGGAAGACATGTTGCTGATAATGTCAAAGCATCTGCCTCAACATCTACTAATCATACTCATGTCAAGACTGATATGATTTCTGAACTGGAGGAAGCCTGTAAAGAACATGATGAAGTCATTAGAGTAAACATTGAAAGGAAGGACAAGTTTAAAAAATTACTTATGAAGATGAAGGAGAAAGAAAGTGAGAAAGTAGTTGCTGATAAGACAGATGAGTCTGACAATGACAGTCTAAAAGAAGATGAAGAAAATGATGATCTCAGCTCTGATGATCAAAGTTGTTAATGCTCCTCTTAATTAGTAGTTTTAGTTTTATTTTCTGCTTTTGCACTGAATGTGCTTGGTTATGTAATTTGAATATTGTGCTATTATATGCACCTGGTTATGTTTTTTTTCTTTCAATGATTTGTTTTGCCTGGTTGCTAACTGTGAGGCTAACAATGGGAGCTAGGGTGTACTAACTGTAGTTATTAGGGCTTCTAATTGAAGCTTGTCTAATTATGGCTAAAAAGGGGGAGATGTAGCCAAACAGAGAAAGCCAAAGGTAAATGATTGTCTAAAGCTGTCAAATGTCAAGGGAGTTGAAGAGCTGTCAAAGGAATATGCAGAAATTAAGGGGGAGTAATGAGTAATTACTGAACTGAGTGATCAGCTGGCAACTGAGTGATCAGCTGGCTTTGCTGGTTCTTGATTGAGGGGGAGCAATTATTGCTGATGCTGTTGAAATATGTGCAGCAGAGTTTATGATGCTGCTGCTGGATGCTGAAGTGAATTAAAGTTGCTGCTAATAATGAAATATGTGCAGCTGTTTGAAGAATGTAGCTAAAGTTGCTGCTAATAATGAAATATGTGCAGCTGTTTGAAGAATGTAGCTGTTTTGTTTGTTGCTGCAGCAGAGTTTTGTGAAGTGAGTTGAAAATGCTGCTTGGAGTTTAAAAATTTATTGAAGTTTTTTTCCGCTGCTGAAGTCTCTGAAGGTGCAGAGATTGTTTTAGCCAAAATTAGCCAAAGGGGGAGATTGTTAGTTCTTGGATTGGCTGGAATTTTGGTAAAACAAAGTATGTTCAATGTTGATGTCAAGGTGGTGATGTTGCAACATTGAGTCTTAACACTGGGCTGTGTTAAGTATTTAAATTGCTGAAGTTGGATGTCTGATGTCACATGGCGATGTTGTGACATTAGATCTGCAGAATTAATAACATCAGGTTGTGATGTTGTTAGGGTTTGCGTGTTAGCTGGAATTGTGGATAGCAAGCTGTCTCATTGGATCCGAATATCTTGGGATAGATATTTTCTGCTGCAAAGGAGATCTGGTGCAGATTTGTAGGAGATTTAAAAGGTTGAAGATTTAAAAAGATTTTAGGAGAAAATCTGTTTTAAATATTCAGTTTTAAATAAAAAATCTGGCGAGATTTTGGAGCAGGTCCAAGACCAATTCAAGGAGCTATATAAAGCGCACCAGTACTAGAGAAAAGTAACGAAGAAAGGGAGCCAAAGACTGAGAGTCGTTTTGTGTCTTCGTGCATGTTTTTGTAAACCATTCAAGAGTGAATTGGTATTGTGATTTTGAGTTGTTCTTGATCAAAGCTGTGAAGCAGAATCAAGTAGTGATATTCAATGTGTGTGATCTTTGAAGTGTTTTAGGGATTGAGTAGTGGTCTCATATCTAAGTGGTTTCTTAGGTAGAAAGTCACTAGTAGGAATTAAGTTTAGGAGATTGTCAACTGGGTTGTTGAGTCTGTAAATTAATTCTACAAGTAGTGAATTTCATCCCTGGCTTGGTAGCCCCCAGACGTAGGTAGTTAGACCGAACTGGGTGAACAATTTGGTGTGTTTTTCTGCTGTTTAATTTGTCCATTGTGCAGAGTGTGTTGTTGTGACATCGCACCTTAACATCACACGTCTGATACCAGAATTTCAGTTTGTAACTAGCTACCACCAATAAACTTTGATCTTTACCTAAGATATTGATCTTCAACTTCTGATCGATTAAAATCTTGATGAATTTCCCAATCTTCACTCAATCTTGAAATTCCAAGCCTTAAATCCTTCTCTTCAACAAGCTGACAGATCTACAAAAAAACTCCACTACTCTGGAGAAAAGCTCCTTCTTCTTTTTCCTTCAAGAAATTTCAACCCTCTGAAGTTTCCAAGATCAAAATACCTCTTTGCAAAAATCTGCACACTTCAATGAACAATTAGATCTCTAATGTTTCCCTACAATTAATCATCACACACACACACACACACACACAAGAAAATGGTTTCCATGAGTATCATTAAGATGAATTTTTGAGAGAGAGAAAGAAGTTGTGTTTGCAAAGCTTTTTCTAACTGGAAAGTTTGACCTCTCTTGAAATGAGGAAATGAAACCCATATTTATAGGTGAAAGAGATAATGCACAATAAATGAGTAAAATAAATAAATGAATCAATTCAGTATTTCCATGACTCAATTCACTTAGGGCAGTTGACCTGAGTCGAGTCTAAAATGAATCAATTCAGATTAGCATCCTGAATCAAGTCACGAACCTGACTGAATCAATTCAATTTGGAATTTCAGACTTGTGACTCGATTCAAATTTTCTCTTGAGTAGATTCACGCAAACATAATAAAAATCAAGTTTAGAGGCACTTTCATGAATCGATTCATGATATCCTTGACTCGAGTCAGAAAGCAAAAAAAACTTTGACTCATATCAGGAAAGCTTTTGAATCAATTCAAACAGCTATGACATTTAGTCAACTTAACATAATGCATGGACAAACTTCTTTAGCATGTGTTTGATGATTAATAAGCAAGGAAACTCAAAATAAACGATAAACCTAAAACAAAGCATCAAAATAATGAAAAACTAATGTGCTGATAAATGGCAATTTAGTAAGAAGAGCATTTGCTGCTAAGTCTGCAAACCCATATCTTGCACTCAACGTAAATCTGAGTCTGGTTCATCCTGTTGTTGGGCTACAATCTGTCTTGGACTCACTGGTGGCTCCTCAATGTCCACCTGAATCTTGTCCTGACTGGAACTTTCTACATTGGTATTTGGAACAATTGTCACATCTGAGCGTTTCAACATCAATTACTGGTCAAATATAACATCTCTGTTGACAACCACCTTCCTTTTAAATGGATCACATAACTTGTACCTCTTCACACCTTTATCATAGCCAATAAAGATAAATTGTTTTGACTTAGGGTCAAGTTTAAACCGATCCTCACTAGAAACATGCACATATGTTGTACACCCAAAAATCCTCAAATTACTTAGATCAATGGGGTTACCTGTCCACACCTCCTCTGCAACTTTTCCATCCAATGAAGCCCGTGATGATCTGTTAACTAGATAACATGCCATATTGAGTGTTGCTTCCCATAAACCTTTTGAAAGACCAGCATTCAACCGTATGCACCTTGCCTTCTCCGTCAGAGACTTGTTCATCCTCTCTGTAAAACAATTCTATTATGGTGTCTTCCTCAAAAAAATGTGCCTCTGGATTCAATTCTCCTCACATAAATGCATGAACTTCTTGTCTGTGTATTTGGTTCCATTATTAGACTGCAAATTCTTTATTTTTCTCCTTGTCTGGTTCTCAACCTCCGCCTTCCATTGTTTGAACTTGGAAAATACCTCATATTTATATTTCACGAAATAAACCCAGACCTTACGAGAAAAATCATCATCATAGAATGTCACAAAGTACTTGGAACCTCCAACGGATATCTCTTTTGTAGGTCCACAGACATCAGAATGGACATAGTCTAACCATTGGTCTTGTGTTTCCTGGTCTTGAAACAAACTCTACACTGTTTCCAAAAACACAATACTTGCACAATCCAATTGTGCAACTGCGAACACCCTTCAACAAATTCCTCTTATGTAGTTCCATCATCCCATGTTCGCTGAGATTACCCAAGCACATGTGCCACACTTTGGTTGCATCATTATCAGTTTTAACAGATGCTACATCATCCATAATTGTGCCCCCTAACAACTTATAAATGTTGCCTATAGTCCTCTTTGTCGTCATCACTGTCATTGCACCCTTTCTAACCCTCATGATGTCTCTATCTCCATCTGACCGGATTGAATAACCATTTTCTTGAAGAGTACCCATAAATATCACATTCTTCCTCAATTATGGAACATAACGCACCTCACTCAACGTGTGTACGCCACCATCATCCAAAGAAATTATAACTTCCCCTTTCTAATGATGGTACAAGTTTTATATCACCTAAATACACAAAACCAAAATCACTTGATTTAAAAGAGTTGAACCATTCCCGGTGCGGCGTCATATGGTAGGAGCACCTAGAATCAAGAATCCATACATCAGTGCACTTTGCATATGAAACGCAAAGCAAATCCTCTTCACTACAAGAGCCATTAGATTGAACTACATTTGTTGAACTACATTTTCTTGACTTGTTTGAGCATTTCCTCTTCCAATGGCCAATTTTCTTGAAACCATAACATTCTACTGTTTTTTATCCTTGGACTTGAACCTATTTTTCTTTCCAGAACTCACTGTCTTTCCCTTGCCTCTGCCACAGTCTAGACCTTCCTTTACAAATAAACCTTCACATGAGCTTCCTCCAACTTCCTCTACACTTTGGCAACATTGTGCTTGTTGAAAAAGAGCAGAAGAAATAGAATCCAGTGTGATTATTTCCTTCCCGTATGTGAGAGTGGTCACCAAGTGATCATAAGTGTTTGGTTAAGAGCACAATAAAATAATGGTTTTATCCTTATCATCAACCTTCACACCAAGTTGTGTCAAATCAGCGAGGATGTTGTTGAAAGCGTTGACTTGAGCCTGCAAATCGCCTCTTTCCTGCATCTTCATGCTATAGAGACGCTGCTTCGCGAACGATTTGTTCATGAGCGTCTTCGACATGTACTGATTTTAAAATTTTTTCCAGACATCCTTCAGAGTTGTGAGGTCCAGGATATGATTCATCACATCATCAGAAACGCAAAATTTTATCAAACTCGAGGCTTTCCCTTTGATCTCATTCCAGTCAATGGTTGTGATGTCTGTCGGTTTCTCATCACGAAGCGCCTTCTGTAAACCTTATTGAGCCAACAAATCCTTAACCCTCCTTTGCTATACACTGAAATTTCTCGTTCCGTCGATCCGAGCCACTTTGAATTTCACACCTCCCGAATTAAGCGTCATCTGATACCAATTGTTAGAACAGAAAATCGAATATAGATCAGAGTAAAGAAAAATACACAAAAGCATTGTTCACGCAGTTCGGCCAAATTGCCTATATCTGCGACTATAGAGTAGCTATAGTTCATTTTATTTATGTCTTGTGAATTGCATATAGATTACAGTTTTATCAGCCATATATATAATATGAGGTTTTAGTTTATCTAAAATCCTAATCCGTAGTTTCCCTCAAAAAAACAATTATCTCTACCCATAATTAAGTCAACAATATGAGATATTCTCTCAACAACTTATAGTTATCTTAACAACTCATAATTATCTAAACAATATGAGTTATACTCTTAACAATCCATAATTATCTCAACAATCCATAATTATCTCAACAATATGAACCATATTTAACAAAGAAACTATGTAACACCGACACCTCTGAAACAAAAAAACGTGTTTGTGTCTACATCTGACACATGTACTGACATTAGTCATTACGTTTAATTTATTTACTTTATTTTTAATTTTAATCGGTATCGTCATATCAATGTCGGAGTTGTGTTCGGGGTATCTGTGCTTCATAGCAAAGAAGCATCATCTCATTGTATGTGATGTGATGCTTCTTCATTCTATGATGTGTTATTGGTGTCCTCATTTTTTTTATATAAAGGTAATAATCTCTCACTCACCAACTTAGAAATTGCTTTCATATAACATTGTCAATGATTAAAGATATAAGTATACTTGAAAGAGTTGTTTTCTTCAATCTTGGCTTCATTACAAGAATCGTCAAACTCTGGATCGACATGTATACTTTTTCTATCTCATAGTTTTGGTGATATTTGTGTGTTTTTTGAAGAAACAAAAGGGTAACAGAAAAGATGATATACCAAAAGGAAAGGAGAAGACAGAGGATTTAATTTCAAAGAGTTATGGAAGTGGAGTGTTGGAAGGTGAAAGGCACAAATTGTTCTTCTTTGAAGGTTGTTCTTATGGTTTTGACCTTGAAGATTTGTTGAAGGGTTTAGCTGAAGTACTTGGAAAAGGAAGCCATGGAACAACATAGGCTGAATTCAAGGAAGGAATAACAGTTGTGGTTAAAAGGTTGAGGGAAGTTGTGATTGGAAAGGAGTTTGAGCAACAGAAGGAGTTCTGATGTAGGACTAACTCCCCTGATGAACACTCAATCAACCATGTCAAGATCGCACACCAGATGTAAACGAATCAAGGATTATCACCACACAGAAGAGCGATGTTTACAACTCTGGTGTACTCCTTGAAATGCTTACAAGGAAGACTCCATTGTGATATTCTAGTCATGATCATCATGAGATGGTTGATCTTCCAATGTGGGTTAAGTCGGTGGTTCCCGTGGAATGGACGGCTGAAGTTTTCGATTAGGAGATGATGAGAGGAGAGTATGTTGAACAGGAGATCCTGCAAATGCTTCAGATTGCACTTGCTTCTGCGTCTAACGTGGTAGATAATAGGCCAAGAAAGGATGAAACAAAAAGAACATTAACTAATGTAGAAAAAGCACTAACTGTATAATAGTTAAGGACAAGGTGCCAAAGCCAAACCTCGCAATTCTAGACAAATTGAACATGATACTACAAATAAGATATGTAATCTATTTAAGCAAGACATTGCATTTTGCTCAAAACATTGATGGTACTAATTGATACAAACCCATAACCAGAATCTAACGAGGAAATGGCTCGGTAATTGAAGCCTCATTTACTGATTCTCGAGCGGATTTAGATGTGGATAGACTTGAATTCTCTTTCCATAGCCTCATTTCGGGAAGGCTTCTAGTTCTACTGTCCATAAAAAAAGCAGGTTCTGAAGGTATAGAGAGAGTGAGAGAACAGGCACTTAGCATGAGTACAATGTTAGCCATGGTTGGTCTTTTAGCTACATTGTCTTGGACACATAGTAAACCAATATGAATGCATCTCATTATTTCATTTCTTGAACTGTTGAGTAGTGATGGATCTATAATATTTGTAGCTGTTCCTTCCCTCCAACTTTTCCATGCCTG
This sequence comes from Lathyrus tuberosus, assembly GCA_022829125.1. Classification (NCBI taxonomy): domain Eukaryota; kingdom Viridiplantae; phylum Streptophyta; class Magnoliopsida; order Fabales; family Fabaceae; genus Lathyrus; species Lathyrus tuberosus. The sequence goes on from JALAZF010000349.1 coordinate 6,591,074, forward strand.
CAATGCAAGTATTTATATTTTACTTCAATAATAAATGAGTGCAATTTTATCTACTTTTAGTCAGAACTTCAAAGAAATGATAATGAGAAAAGAAAACTTACAAAACTCAATAGGGCCTTTGTATCATCTCTGTGACGAGCGCCGCTATTCTTTTGACCACTTATAATCTCAAGAACCAGTACACCAAAACTAAAGACATCTGATTTCACTGAAAACTCTCCATGCATTACATACTCAGGGGCCATATATCCACTACAAGCAGAATACAAACAAGCCTAATTAGTCAAAACAAAATTATGATTGTTTTCATGGTTATAAAGTTTTCACTATTTTAGTGGATGACAAAAAATAGTAAAAAGAAAATTCTTACGTGATTTAAACATACAAAGCTTAAACATAATATAGTACTTACTAGGTTCCAACAACTCTACTTGTATTTGCTTGTGTTTGATCCACAAGAATTAGTCTTGCCATGCCAAAATCAGATATCTTAGCATTCATGTTTTCGTCTAAGAGAATGTTACTTGCTTTGAGATCGCGGTGTATAATGCGTAGTCGAGAATCCTCATGAAGATAAAGAAAGCCTCGGGCAATACCTTAAATGATTTTGTAGCGCTTTTTCCAATCTAACTGTGTTTTCTTTGTTGGATCTACATATACAAAAAAAATCACATGCATTTTAGCTTTTATCTTAAAATAAAGTTGAATAATAGAGCAACAATCTAACTATACCAAATATGAAGTAGTCAAGACTTTTGTTCGGAATGAATTCATAGACAAGTAGTCTTTCTCTCCCTTCAATACTACAACCGAGAAGTCTAACTAAATTTCGGTGTTCAAGTTTGGCCATTAAAAGGACTTCATTTTTAAATTCTAGATCTCCTTGGCTGGAATTCATGGACAGCCTTTTGACTGCAATCGCTTGTCCATTAGAGAGCCTACCCTGAAAAAGTAATAACTATGTAAGTATTTTTTTTCTTCTGAATGCGATTTTTATCGGCTTGCAACTATGTTGTCTTACCTGATAGACAGCTCCAAATCCTCCTTCTCCGAGTTTATTAGAATCACTGAAGTCATTTGTGGCAACTCTTATAGTGTCAAAGTTGAATTGTAATGACTCAACCGTTGGAATTTCATCATGATCTTCTGAAAGAACTGAGATATAGCCATAGTTTGTAGAAATAGTTATGATGCATATATAGGTGAAACAGATATAATGTTTCATAATAACAAGTGATTATAATTCCAAGTTTGGAGGCCTTAGACTTACTTTTATTAGCTTCCCTTGTTTTCTTCAAGCGTAGTCGTAAATAGATGCAGATGAAACAGATCAACAAAACAAAAATAACTGTTGGAATTGCTATGATGATGGCAGTTCTTAATGTGTGAGACTTTCCTACACAAATCAGAAAATCCTTGTTAAAATTCATAAACAACAAAGAAGCTTAAAAAGATAATGGTTGTTCCACAAATAAACTCTAAAGCATATGTAATCTACTAATGTTCTGGGCTAGCTGGGGAAGCTATGTCATTGATTCAAAGTTACTGTACCAAGGTAATGAAGTAACACTCTAACAATGTTTTAAAAATCAGACGGATCATCGAATCGATGAGGCATTAGTTAACTGTTCATGGGTCGAACTATTGGGTTATTGATCGAATCGCATGAATAAACCGGATTAAAGCGGATAACTCGGTTGAATAAACTGGTATCTATAAAAAAAAGACTATATAATTATTAAACCGGTAGAAACAAAAGACTATAACTCTAAAAAAAATCAATACACTTTCAAATTTTCAAAATATCATAATTTCACAAGTTCAATTTTTAAATTTAAATTTTAACCATAATCATCACACAATAAAATAATAGAAAATACAAATCTAAATAAATTTAGAAGAAAGTTTAATGTGAAAAAATAACAAAATATATTTTGAATAAGTTTTATAAATTTTATTTCAAATGTTTAATAAATTTAATTTCAAATGAGAAAAATGAGTTGAACAAAGTCTAAATAAATGTTTAATAAATTTAATTTTAGAAAAGAAAAATTATTTCAAATAAGTATTTTATACATTTTATTTATATTATAATTTTATTTTGTTTTTTAAAATTATCAAAAATGGTGTCGTGTTGTCTTAAGAAACAAATAAACATTTAACCAATCAATTTTTCAAAATCGCTGATTCCCCAATTTGGTTCTCTAGTTTTCTATCAAATCAAATCGGTGAACTCTTTAGTTCACGGTTCGATCGGTTAGATCGGTCGATTCAATGTCATTTTTAAAACAGCGAGTGTAATACTGCTCTAGAGTTCCCACACTTGATCCACTCAATGGATTGCTGTCAAACGCTAGAAGTCATTAGACGACCTCCCGCACTCCACCCTGAAAAGAAAGGTATGTCCATAACCTCCCCTCATATATATGTCTAACATTAGAAGTCATCAGACGGCCTCCCGCACTCCAAATAGAAAATAAAAAGGTATGTCTATAACCTCCCCTCATATATAAGACATCCCACGTGAAACCCGAGGTATCCATTAAAGCATAATTGACATTTATTCTTAATATTTTATTAATTTAAAATTTTAAGTGTTAATTTTACAGGTCTATCCAGACTCCATAGTACCAGAAGTCTGTCCCGCCACATCAAGACTCTACTCCACCATTTCACTTTTAACATTTAGCATTTATGTTTCCCTTTAAGCACAAGCTGCCCGTGATTAGGGGTGGCAAAACGGGTCGTGGTCCGTCGGGCCGGCCCGCGCACCCGCCAAAAAATGGCGGGTTGGGTTGGGATTTTGGGCCCACCGCCCACCAAAGCCCGCCCCGCTAAAATCCGCCGCCCGCCAAGGCCCGCCCCGCCAAAACCCGTCGTTCGCCAAAGTCCGCCGCACTTATTCGTTCAGCTTGTCCCATTTTAAATCCGTAATTTTTTAGGTAATTCTAGTAATTCCAATTCTTGATGATTTTATTTTATATATTTATTTGAGAATATATGCAATATTTTTTGAAGTAAAGTTTGTTAAAAAGATGCTTTATAAAAATTATTCTAAAAAATAAGTGAAAAATCTAATTGAAATGTAAAAACAAGCCTATTAATCTATTAAAAAATAAATAAATAAATAAAGTAGGCGGGTAAGTCCGCCGCCCGCCAACCCGCTACCTTGGCGGAGCGAGTTAGACTTTCATGCCCATTTTCACTTGCCCGCCCCGCCTTTTTTTGGCAGGCTTAAGGCGGGGCGGGCGGCCAGTTTTGGCACCCCTACCCGTGATCAATCATTGTGTTTATCTTTTTTAATTTAGGCCTTGATTTGCTATTCTAATAGTTTCATTTTCTCTACTCGCTCGTGCATCTGAGAAAAGAAAAATGGTAAAAATTAACAGATCACATACATACATACCTTGAGAGGAAGTGTGATTAGTGGATGGTATACGCGGTGGTGAAGACGGTGGTAGCACAGGAATTTCATAGAACCGATAGCTTTCATATCTAAGATTACAACTTGCTCTAATAACTCTTCCACCAACCTTGTTTTCACAACAAGATGGAAGACTAGCTATAGCTTGATCCAAACATTGATTACAATCCAAATAACTTACATCAGGTGTACACTGCATAAGACTATATATATCCTGAAAATTTGGACCTGTTGTATTTGCAGTAGCATATTTTTTCATAGAATCACCAGATGCAGCTTTATTTTTCAAATCATACAACACTTTTCCCAAAACTTTATTATATTCATCTGCATCCGTTGCATTAAATGGATTCCACAAATATAATTCAGGTCTTGTTTCCATTAGTCCAAATATCGATCGATTTGAGTAACGTAACATGCATTTGTCAATCCAACCAATTGCTTCTTTTTGGTTTGGACAGTTTTGTTTCAGAAGGACTCTTGAATTGTTGAGACAGTTGCGGCAATCACTCGGATTAACATCACCTCTACATAAGCCTATTGCATATACTTTGTTGTTGTCTTCGCCGTAAGTGAAATTGTAGAAACCGTAGGTGATTTCTGTGTTGGAAGTGAGAGATGATAAGAGTGTGTTGAGATTGTGTTCATATGTGCTGTTTGATGTATAGTTGCCTTTGTCTTCATCACATGATGGAGTAAAATCTGGTTGAGCTATGGTTTCATAACATAGGAATGTGGTTATGATAAAGAGGAAACTACAACAAATTATAAATTTCATTGTGGTTGATTATGCTCTTGGAATGTGAACTACTTGTCACTTTATAACCAAATTTTATTTGAAAAAATGTTTAAAAAGATTTAGAAATTATATTTTCGCATTAAAATTTTAATTCTAGTATTAAATACGATGTCGTTTTGATTTAGTTTTGTGAAAAGTTGTAAAAGATAAATGTGGTATTTTTAATTGAATTTTAGTCTCAACAGAGATAGTTTCATGTTTCGACAAAGTTGTGTATGTCATAGTCGGAGTTTGTTCAAATATACAGAAGTCAAAGATGTGTGTGTTGTAGACGATCCACAAAACCCGGTCAAACTCACCCAAGAAAATCCAAAAATTTGGGTTGGGTCGAATAATTGGGTGGATATGGGTTTAAAACTAAAAAACCCATTAAAAAATCGGGTTTCGGATAAAACCAGACCCAACCCAAAAAACTCACTGACCCATTAATCAAACATTTGTTACTACAATTTTAATAATTTGGATAAATATTAACTTAGTTGTTGCAACTTTAATTTCTTAACATTTACTATTTTAGTGAACCATGACTTTAATTAATTTTGAATGTTTTACTCTTTAGTTATTTTGATACTAATACAATTTTAAGTCATGAAACTTTAGTTTGTTGCTAGTATTTTATGATAATTTTTATTTGTTGATGATATCATTTATTATTTTATGATGTTAAAAGATAAAAATATTGAGTAATTTTTATGAAAAAAAAAATATGATGAATCATCATTTAGTCATTTACTATTAATAAAATAGAAAAATTATTTGGGCAATCCACTAGCCAACTCAATCCAACCCAAAAATTAGTGGGTTTATCCAAACCAACCCATTGGTATAACGGGTGATTATTCTACCTCACCTAAACCACTGTGTTCTCATAGATCGGATATTGTATTTGGTCAAACCTAACCCAAACTGACTCATGTACACCTTTAATTGGAGTAATGATTAGTGACTATTAGTGATATAATCATAATTATAAATCTAAATTAAGAGTCATAAAATTTATTTTATTTATTTATTTTAAATTTTAGTAAAAAGTTATTTTAAAATTGAGCAAACTATCAATCCAATTTATTTTTGTCGATCATATTATGTTTTGATTTTGAAATTCAAAAATAAAAAACCGAACATCACTCCAAACTACCTCTTATATTTTATTATGTCAAAATTAATATAAATTAATATATTTTAAGTTAAAAAATTAAAATATAATTATAATTATAAAAAAATAAATAAAGATTAGTTTAATCGGTAAATAGTTGAATTATATTTTAATAGAAAATAAAATGCACTAACAAGAAAATAATTTCAATAATATATTTTCGAAGAAATTAAACATATACGGATGGATGCAAAAAGCGTTAGCTCAATCTATTTATGTATAAAAAAATCTAGTTTGAAGTATGATAGGCTTATGGGTATTTGCGATGCGATTTGAATTGGTATAGAAGTAAAACTTCAATCGATTCAAAAAAAAATTTATTTGAAATTTAGTTCGATTTTAGATGATTGATTAAAAAAATCTGATTTGATCCAATCTAATTTTATACCGTTTAATATGGATCAGTTTTTGAATATCCTAATTATAAATAAATTTTTTTATAAAGATTATAAAAATACTAATAAATAATATATTTCATATAATATATTACATATAAAATATAAAAATTAACAATGGTTAAAACAAATAAAATAATAAAAATAAAAATATTAAACTAAACTGATAAATAGTTTTAAAAATATATGTATCATCAAATAATAATATTATTAATAAATAAATAAATATTAAAATATATACAAACAGTTTGAATTAATTTTGAAAAAACAATTCAAAATCTAATTTCAACGGAATAATTTTTATAAAATAGTATCCAAACACATCAAATAATATTTATTTTTTTACAATTTTTCAATATTATGGATTGATTTGTGATTCTTATATAGATCGGTTAAACACTTCTAATTATCTTGTAAGTGTGTATAGGAACAATTAAATTAAACTAAACAAATGAAATCTATTGCGTCAATGCATAGTTAAAAAATCAACATAAAATCACAAAGAAAAGTCAAGTTTTGGAGGAAGTCGTATTTTAAACGGCATGACATATTGCATCTCCTTAGTCGTTATTGCCGTAACTTATGGTTGCTCAGAGTTGATGGAGACCGGAGTAGATGAATTCCAAAACAAAACAAACAAACAAAAAATAGGGCTATTTTCTATGGTCTAGTGAACCAAGTACCAATCTATCAAAGATTTAGAAAATTTTAAATGAACTTCTCTTCTCATCTTTAAATCTTTTAAATAAGTCTCCCAAATTGACAAAAATATACTCTCTGAATTTTAGAATCAAAAACATGTTTTTAATATATTTGGATTCTATAACTCAAAACCTCCTTTTTTTTTTTTAAATAAATCTTTCACTTTTTCTTTCATTTCGACAAATTTATTTCTTCATGCATCTTAATTTCCAAAATTCAAACTTAATTAATTTTTTTTCTTCTAATAATGCACGAGAACAATATCTTAATGTCCTACGAAAGAGAAAACAAAGATTTTGTTAAAATCAAGAGTGTACACATAAGATACATGCCGATAGAGTTGGACCGACTAAGGCACAACCTCTATCCGAGATTAAAGAGCTTGAGGTGAATGTGCCTAATGTGGATGTGCCTAATGTGTAGGAGCACAAGGTGTTGACGGTCGAGCCAGAACTGTATCCAAAAAGTATGTATGATACATTTATATTGTGTTTTTGAGAGAGAGAGAGAGAGAGAGAGAGAGAGAGAGGAGAGAGAGAGAGAGAGGAGAGAGAGAGAGAGAGAGAGAGAGAGAGAGAGAGAGAGAGAGAGAGAGAGAGAGAGAGAGAGAGAGAGAGAGAGATTTTAGGTGTCATGATATTTTTTAGAACTTTTTAAAGATCGATTCATTCGGTTCAACATAATTTAATATTCTTGTGATAATCAATGTCAAGGACAAAGTAAAACTTTAAGAAAGAGACAGTTTCTTGATCAAAACGAGAAACCATTCAATTCCTGAAGAGAGAAAACATAGTTGGTTATAACGGTTATTCAATTTCTCCTTCAGCGTTAAATGATTACAGGTGAAAAATAACAACCAAACTCTCTCCAAACAAATAAGAGGGCATCATATTTATAGACTACTAGCATATGTATGTTATGTGTAATAATAACACTCATACATGACATACATAGCTACTACATAACAAAATGCATAAACTATCTTCGGCTACTGCATGCTAGAATGTGTTTTGACTACAGCATGCACATGCGACCCTGTCGAATCCTGGAGTTACCCAATGTTTAGACTGGAGTTCGATCCAATACTACAAATCTCCACCTTAGAACAAACTCCAAAACATAAAGGGAATAAACTAGCTATCATTATACAGTTTTATCAACTGCATACAATGGAAGAACTTATTGCTTGGTAATGACTTGGTGATCATATCAACAGCATTATGATAAGTCAAAACCTTCATCACTTTGACTTCTCATCTTTCAATTTTCTCCCTAACGAAATGCAGCCTAACATCAATGTGCTTGATTCTCTCATGATAAAATGAATTCTTTGGAAGATGTATGGTGTTTTGACTATCACATTTAACATTGATTTCTTGACTTTGAAATTGCAGTTCCTTAGCAAACCCTTCAAGCCACAATGCTTCTTTAACAGCTTCAGTGATGGCTATATATTCTGTTTCAGAGGTTGATAAGGCTACAATCTTCTGAAGTGTGGCTTTCCAACTGATTGATGTACCAAACATGGTGAACACATATCCAAAAAGAGATTTTATGGTATCCATACATCTTGCATAGTCAGAGTCAACAAATCCATCAACTTCAACTTTATTATCATCACCTTTGGCTCCACTATGAATCAGAACCCTGCTAAGAGATCCTTTTATGCATCTTAGGATCCATTTCAAAGCTTATTGACGAGCCTTTCTAGAGATGTCCACGTACCTGCTTACAAGGCTTACTGCATATGTTATGTCTGGCGTGGTACAAATCATAACATACATCAAAGAACCTACTATGTTAGCATATGTTATTATATTCATATAGGCTCTTTCGATTTCAATACTATGACTTTGAGTTATACTCGTATTGAATAGATGAGTTATTGGCATTATAACAGGTTTTGAGTTCGACATATCAAACTTGTCAAGAATCTTCCTTAGATATGATTCTTAAGATAAATATAATTTTGACTGCTTTCTATCTCTCTTGATGTCAATACCTAAAATTCTGGTTGCAGCTCCAAGGTCTTTCATTTCAAATTCCTGGTTAATTTCAGCCTTCACCCTCATTACTTATTCGAAGAGGTTGCTTGCTATGAGGATGTCATCCACATATATCAATAAGATGACAGGTGAATTTTCAGGTGAGAACCTAAAATAAACATAATGGTCAAAGTTGCTTCTTGTGAAACCTATGTATTCCATGAACTTTTCGAATCTTTTATTTCATTACCTATATTGTTTCAGGCTATATAGTGACATGTTCAGCTTGAACACATAATCATCCTTGCCTTTTTCTTCATACACTTCAGGTTATTTTATCAAAATTGTTTATATGTTAATGACCTGTTGATATCAGATAGTTGTAAAAAGGAGATCGAAGACTTTAAAGGTGATATAAGCAAGGAGTTCGAAATGTCTAATCTACGCAACAATTCATATTTCCTTGGTATAGAATTCTACAAGAGTAGTAGAGGTCTGTTGGTGCATCAAAGAAGATATACAAGTGAAATACTCAAAAGATTTGAAATGGATGACTACAATGCAACTTTGACACCTACTGAACCAAGAATGCAACTGTCGAAGGACTTAGATGAAGATGTTGTAGATCCAACATAGTATAGAAGACTCGTTGGATCATTAAGATACCTTTGTCACACAAGGCCTGATCTAGCATACATTGTAGGTGTGGTGAGTAGATTCATGCAGAGGCCAAAGGTATCAGACCTATCAGCCACAAAGTGGATAATAAGGTATCTCAAAGGAACTCTCGACTATAACATTTTGTTTCCTACAACAGATGAAGGAAAAGAATGCAAACTAGTAGGATACACTAGCTCGAGTTGATGCAGTGATGTTGAGGATAGAAAATCCAAAGTTGGGTATGTGTTTATGCTAGGGGTACACCTTTTTCATGGAGTTCAAGAAATGAACCAGTGACATCATTGTCATAATGTGAGGAAGAATACATAGCAACCTCTCTATGTGGATGTCAAGCAACGTGGATGGTGAACCTGATCGAGGAGATTTCAGGAGAAGACCATGAAGCAATGATCATGAAAATCGACAATATGTCTACTATCAATCTGGAAAAGAACTCAATAGCACATGGAAGAAGCAAACACATTGATATGAGGTTCCATTATCTTTTAGAGCAACTAGCTAATGAAAAGATGAAGTTGGAACACTGCAGAACTGAGAATCAGATACAAAGGTTGAGCAGGTCAAATTGTTCAAGAGATTTAGAACAATGATGAATGTAGATAGCTTAGACACAATGAATTAGGTGGTATGTTAAATATGTAATTCTTTATGTCAAGCATAAATATGTGTTCGACAGATTCAAAATAGCGTGCGTTTGACAGAGTCGAACATAGTATGTGTTAACTATATTCGACAAAAATTCAAATACAGTTAGTCGAAGTATGTTGTTGTTGTCGAAAGATTTAATTGATTATCATTCAAGGGACTCCAAGGTTCATGTGTTTATTTCCATGCCTTCTTTGACAAACAAGAGAATCGAGTCGAAACCACAACAGTGCAACAAAATGCTCATTTTTCACAAATTTTGCACTGAGTAACCGGTTACCATCGTGAAAATTTGAAAAATGGTGGCAAATTCAAATTCAGCAATTGGCACCAATCTCAGCCCTTGATCACATTTGGAATATTCTAGGCCACTTCATTTTAATTCCCTACATCACTTTGATCATTTCCCACCATGTACCATCACTAATCACCACTTTTTTGTGATTTCCCTCCAAATTTGAATTCCAATCCTAATTTTGATCATCCAAGCCTAATTCCAAACCACCAAATTTCCAAGCCTAAACTCTATAAATAGAGCCTTTATTTCATTCATTCTACAAGCTTTTGATAGCCAACAAACCCCTTGCAATTTCTCTCCCCAAACCACAAATTCACCAAAGCTCTTCTTTCTTCTTTGGAAAGTTAGTAAGAATTCACATTGATTCTTGCTTAACTTTGAGCTAAACCTTCATCATTTCTTATTTTTGTTCATCAATCACAGTAGATCAAGGTTTTGGAGTGTAGATCTTGAAGCAATTTAAAGGAATTTTCAGATTTGAAGTGGTAATTCATCTTTCACCATTGTTGAAGCTTCATCTTCATCTTCCATAATGTAGATCTTTGGAGATCCTTATTGCTTGATCCTTTGGATCTTGTGATTGTGTTAAATTGCTGGTTTTGGCTGTTATTTTACTTTAAATTTCGTGAAATTTCAGTTCCATGATCATAAGATGTTTGTAAAAAGTTTTGGAAATGGATCATGCTGAATTTTGCACATTTTTCTGCATTCTGGTGCTGTGTAACCGGTTACCAGTTATGTTGTAACCGGTTACACTATGTAAATTTTGAAAAAACTGTGCTTATTTAAACTAAGTAACCGGTTACACTGTGTAAATTTTGAAAAAACTGTGCTTATTTGAACTAAGTAACCGGTTAGCAGATATGCTGTAACCGGTTACTTTGAAACATAATGCATTTTTTGGCTTGTTTTTGGGACTGTTTTGGTTCCTTTTCCATTTTCTTCCCTTTCCTTTGTTCTTAGCCTTAGATCACACATTTGTGTGGTTTAATTTGGCTTTCTCTTCATCTATTTCTCTTTTCTTTTGATTGATGAAAGTCTAAAAGATCTTGGAATTCCGTTGTTGAATTTCGATCAAGACTAGATCGTTATCCCTTTTCTTTTCGTGTTGTAATGTTTTCAGATGACGATCTATATATCGTTCATCTAGCATTCATTAGCACAAAGAGCTATTGACCGGCCTCATTGTAGGGTAATTACTCCATAAATTACTCGGCTATTGCTTAACATAGCGCAATATTTATCCCATATCGGAAAACTATCAAGAATGGTTGATTATTTGTCTTATGGTTTAAAACTCATGAAACTTGTTGTTAGGAGGCTTTGGTCTTATCAATCCTCTAATGAGTCTCATCAACCTTGACCTAAGTGAAATTATTCAATTGTTATTGATCACTAACACTAACAACTAATCACTAACTTACTAACAATATTTTGTATTAATTTTGTTTATGTTTCCTTCTCGCTCCCTATCTCTTTTATTTTTTTATGCTTCATTTCATATCATGTTTATGCTTCCGCAATTTTTCCTTTGTCCGTTGGACACATGTTTATGCTTCCGCAATTTTTCCTTTGTCCGTTGGACACATGTTTATGCTTATGCTTTTTTTCACTTTGTCCATTTGGACTCAAACCATTAATAAAGGCTTAAACCATAAAAAACTTAATTCTCCTCATCTTGGACTATTGGCTACTATCCTATGCTTTGGAGTGATCTCTTTATGGACCTCTTTTGAAGTAATATTGGACTTATAGACCTAGAATTAGGACTTCTCATCCCTTTGCTTGGAGTATTGATTGAAGACTTGCCTTTATTGGCCAATTTGCTTAAGGATGGAATTCTTTTAATATTGCTTTGAAGTGGCTCCATTTTTGTGAGATCCTTCTTTTCCCTAGCTTTTATTTTATGCACTAGGATAGTCACTTCTTCTCCTCCCCATTCTTAAATTTTCAAAATCCTCTCTCTCTTTTCAAAACCTTCTTGTTTTCAACTTAAAACCGCTTTCATAATAAAACCTTGACTTTTGTCAAGTGACTTTTTAAATTTTCTTTTCTTTAATAAATGTCAATCTATCTTAACCATACTTTGACCATTTCATGAAAACATAAAAAATATGAAACTCACTCAAATCTTTTGTGCTTTTATGCACCTTTTTTTTCTTTTAAACTCTTTTTCATAAGTTTAGACATGATTCATTTCTTTAAGCGAAATTATTCGCTTAGAAATGATGACTTGTCTTTACACTTAAAAATCAATCAAAACCAACAATTTTTCGTTCTTTGTACCACGAACTACGGGGTTTTGATCCTACATTGCACGTCGTGGATACGTAGGCATGAGGCGATAAGTCTCTCCAAACACAAAAATCTTAAAAAATAATTCTCCTCTCATCTCCTCAATATCTTTACAAGCAATCCATTTTCAAACCAAAAAGCGGTAGATATTTCAAAGGGTTCTTATAGAGTACTATAGACGTTTTGGGTGCTAACACCTTCCCATTGCGTAACCAACCCCCTTACCCGTTCTCTGTCTGTTCTTGTTTTTTAGAACTCTTTAGGTTTTGTTCGCTCTTTTTTCCTTTCCTTTTTGGATAAAAATAAAAGTGCGGTGGCGACTCTTGCTTATTTTTTAGTTAAGTTAAAAAATAGCTTACACTCACAAATTTCCCCACTACAGAAAAGTGGCGACTCTGCTGGGGAGAATCTCTGGTTGAGGGGTTTAGCCTACTTTGTTTTATTTACTACTTTTTGTCTGATTTGCTTGTTACTTGTTTGTTCTGTTTGGGAGTTCCTCTGTGCGTGAGATAGGTCCTATACCCGGACCAGAGTGTACTTTGAGATAGGAGGATAGTATAGTCAAGGGAACTTTGAAGGAGTCGAATCCTGAAAAAGAAGAACTTGAGAATCTATCCGCTCGGTGGTTGCCTCTTTGGAATTACTGATGTCGATCGAGCGATCGAGAAGGCATTATTTTTTCCATAGAAGCCTATAACACTGAGGACCGTAGTAACCCTTAACCCATCTTATCCTTTTTAGGATCGTAGCGTGGAAGCTATGAAGATGCAAATCTGACTTAGCTGTCACGCGATGCTACACTCAGGTTAGATTCTCTTAAGGATAACTACCAACCTCCGAGCAAATCGGTGTGCTGGTGTGTCTGATAGTGGATTGTGGACCCTGGGCACTTTGTTAGAACCGCTGTTTTCTGCAGGTACAATGAAGACAAAACCTTAGTACACACCTTTGTGGGATTGGTTCTTACCCTCGGCTTCATGCTCGTGACTTGAACCTTGACCCGTGTGCTTTGTGTGATCTTGTTTGTGGGTGTTGTATTCATGCACTCATGCATTCATGAGCATTCTTTTGGAAGGTTTCAAGGAACTTAAAGGTGTTATTGCAAACATTGCAGGTACTTTTGTTATGGATTTTGGAAGGAGAAGTACAAAGAAATACACTTTCAAGAGTCCTAAGTTAGAGGGTTTGAGAGAGCTAGGATCTTTGGTTGTTGATACCAAGAAGTTTGAGTCCAGATATGGAAGGCTTTTATCTCTCTTGAAGGTTGATATGGCTGAAGGATTGCTTGCTACTTTGGTTCAGTTCTATGACCCTTTGCTTCATTGTTTCACCTTTCATGATTATCAGTTGGTACCTACGCTAGAGGAGTATTCTCTCCTTCTTGGTTTGCCTGTTTATGGTCGGATTTTCTCTGGTTTGAACCCCGCTCCCGAGCATGATGTTATTGCGAAGGCTACTCACTTGAAGGTTTTCGAGATTAAGGCTCGCATGGATACCAAAGGAAAGATTCTTGGGTTACCCGCTAAGTTCTTGATGGATAGAGCTCATCGCTTTGCTAGTGTGAAGAACATAGTTGCTTTTGAGGCTATGCTTGCCTTGCTTATTTATGGACTATTCCTCTTCCAGAATGTTGAGAACTTTGTCGACATCAACACTATTCATATCTTCTTGATTGGGAATCCAATTCCCACTTTGCTTACCGATGCTTACCATTCTATTCACCTCAGGAGTTTCCATGGTGCAGGGATGATTATTTGTTGTGCACATTTGCTTTACAAATGGTTTATTTCTCACTTGCCGAAGTCTGCAGCTTTCTGGAATCTCAAGGATGGTTTATATTGGTCGCGGAAAATCATGTCTCTCACTCATTCTGACATTTATTGGTGTAGCCGTGTTCCTTCTGGAGCGATGATTATTGATAGTTGTGGTGATTTTCCCAACGTGCCTCTTCTTGGTACAAAGGGAGGAATCAGCTACAATCCGGTGTTGGCTCGTCGTCAGTTGGGATATCCTTTGCAAGAGATACCGAAGAACATTAGTTTGGCTAGTCTCTTTTTCAAGGATGAAGAATCTCAAGTTGCTCTCAAGAGAGAAATTGTGGAAGATTGGTGCAACATTCGTAGAAAAGGAAAGGAAAGTTTGGGAAATCCGAATTGTGTCTCTTCGGAACTTTATCTTCAGTGGGTTAAAAATAGAGCTATTACTTTGAAGATGCCTTATAAGCATCAGGAGCCTTTACTCTAACTGATAAGAAGCCTATTCTCTACTTTATGGAAGACACAGAGAAGCTTCAGATCACTTTGGCCGAGATGCAACAAGAGAGAGATGCATGGAAGAACAAGTATCAGATTGTTGAGTTAGAGAATGCAAGACTTCAAGAGCACTTCAAGAAGAAGAATGAAGATGAAGTTGCCAACAAGAAGAGAAAGACGCAAGAGGATTTATTTTCCTCCCGCATTCAGCCAGTTTCCGATACTCCGAAGAGTTCAGAATCTCCTTGGAAGTTGATCGTCGATAAGTTACTGATTGAGAAGACTCAGATGCAGGCCCACATCAAGAAGCTGGAAGATAAAGCTAGGACTTCTTCTCATAGGATTCTCTAGGGATCTAGTTTTATTTATTCTCTATTGTTTTAGGATTCTTGAATTTGTACTTCCGAGATGTAATCTTTTCCATCACTAATGAATGAGATTTTGGTATTTCTGATAACAATGTTTGCAATATGCCTTATAATTCCTTGAAACTTTGCATCAGCATTTGCACATCAAGCATCATTCTGCATTGTTTCTTGCCTTTTCCAGGTGTCTTATGTTTCCCTTTGGTCTTCATTCAGCCAAGCTGTCGCACCAGTATAATACTCGAGCTAATCTGAAGAAGAAGATGGATCAATTGCAACAAGAGAACCGTGAGCTTCGTGAAGAAGTATCAACTCTGAAGGATGGTTTGGAAAGACTCACTGATATGATGGAAGCTCTGGTGGCTGCTCAGAATCAGACACTACCTCCTCCTCCTCCGCTTTCAACTCCTGTGCAAAGGACTGCCATTTCTAAGATTGTCTCTAAGCCCATCTCCGTGGCGCCTGCTAGTGTTCCTCAATACTCCATGCCTCCTGGTTTCCCCTGGGGCATGCCTCATCACTTTGTTCCTGAGGGTTATCAACCACCACTACCTCCTGAAGTTCCAGTTGCTCCTACCGTTCAACCTGTGATGACTATGCCACCGCCTGTGGTTCACACTGTTCCTTTTGGTGAAGAGCAAATTTTGCATAATGCTCCAAGTGAGAATGCCAGTGCTTATGATAGAATGGAAGATATTCAAGACCAGTTTGCTGAAATGCAGAAAGAGATCAAAGCTCTGAGAGGTAAAGATCTGTTTGGAAAGAATGCTCATGAGTTATGCTTGGGTCCTAATGTGAAGATCCCGCATAAGTTCAAAGTCCCTGACTTTGAAAAGTATAAGGGTAACTCTTGTCTGATGAGTCATTTGACTATGTATGCTCGTAAGATGTCGGCTCAGAAGGATAATGATCAGTTGCTCATTCACTACTTTCAAGATAGTTTGTCTGGTGCAGCTTTGAAATGGTACATGGGACTCGACAGTACTCGAGTTCACACTTTCGAAGATTTGGGTGAGGCGTTTGTGAAACAGTATAAGTATAATGTGGATATGGCTCCTGATCGTGACCAGCTTCGGGCAATGGCTCAGAAAGATAAGGAGACATTCAAAGAATACGCACAAAGGTGGCGCGAGATTGCTGCTCAGATCAGCCCTCCTTTTGAAGAAAAGGAGATTACCAAAATTTTTCTGAAAACTCTGAGTCCTTTCTATTATGAGCGTATGATTGCTAGTGTCCCGAGTGATTTCACTGAGATGGTTAATATGGGGATGAGATTGGAAGAGGGTGTCCGTGAGGGACGTTTGTCGAAAGATGGCAATTCTACTGGAAGTTCCAAAAAATATAGTGGAGGATTTGACAAAAAGAAAGAAGGAGAGACCAATGTCATTTCTCGAGAAAGGTATAGAAGACCTCATGATAGAAACAATCAGTGTCAGCAACTTGTTGCATCTGTCACTCCTGTTATCAGTTCAGCTCCTGCTATTTAGGTAGTTCCTGCTCAGCAACAACGTTCTAATCAGCCAAACAATCAACGGTGCCATTTTCAGAAAGATTTTGATCCGATTCTGATGACCTACACGGAATTGCTTCCTTGTTTAATTAAGAAGAATCTTGTTCAGACCCGTCCACCACCTGCTGTTCCAAAAGATTCACCATGGTGGTATAAGCCTGAAGCTCATTGTGTTTTCCATCAGGGAAGAGCTGGGCATGATACTGAGAACTGTTATCCATTGAAGATGGAATTTCAAAGGTTGGCTAGGAGTGGTATTTTATCTTTTGAAGATTCCAACCCTAATGTCCAATCGAATCCGCTGCCTAATAATGGCAAGGCGTCTGTCAATATGGTTTATGGTTGTCCTGGTACATTCAAAATTTTTGATATCCGTTGGATCCGAAGATCTCTTATGGAAATGCATGCACTTTTGAGTGAATACCATGATATTGATCATGATTATGCAGCTTGTTGTATCTGTTCTGTGAATCCTCGTGGTTGTGTGATAGTGAAGAGGGATATTCAAATGATGATGGATGAAAATTTGATTGAGGTCACTGCTAAAAGAGACGAATATCAGAATGAGGTGAATGCTATTGAGCCACGCTTTAATATTCCTGAAAGAGTTGTTATCTCTTATGATAGTCAGAAGACCGCTGTTACGCCTTTGGTTATTCGGTTGCCTGGCCCGGTGCCCTATGAATCTGACAAAGCTGTTCCGTATAAGTACAATGCTACCATGGTAGAAGATGGAAAGGAAGTGCCCATTCCTTCTTTGTCTTCTGTGGTAAGCATCGCCGATGTGAGTAGAGTGACCCAGAGTGGTCGAGTTTTTGCTCCTGAACCTCCAAAGATTGTGGAGAATGTTATTGCTGGCAAACGAACTCAAGAGGAGACTAATGTTGATGCTTCTGGTCAGTCCAGTTGTTCGAAGGTTTATGAGGATGAAGTTTTGAAATTGATCAAGAAGAGTGAGTACAGTGTTGTAGATTAACTCTTGCACACCCTGTCCAAGACTTCCGTGTTGTCCTTACTAATTCTCAAGCTCATAGGCAATCTTTGCAGAAGATATTGGAACAAGCATATGTTGAGCATGATGTGACTGTTAATCAGTTTGATGGCATTGTTGCCAACCTCACCGCATGTAATAATTTGAGCTTTTGTGATGAAGAGTTACCTGAGGAGGGGAGGAATCACAATTTGGCTTTACATATCTCCATGAACTGTCAAGAAGATACACTTTCTAATGTGTTGGTTGATACTGGCTCTTCTTTGAATGTGTTGCCAAAATCTACTTTATCAAGGCTTTCTTACCAAGGTCCTCCCATGAGGTATAGTGGGGTTCTTGTTAAAGCTTTTGATGGATCTCGAAAAACTGTGATTGGAGAGGTTGATCTTCCAATCAAGATAGGGTCGTGCTTCTTCCAGATTACTTTTCAAGTAATGGATATTCATCCTGCTTATAGTTGTTTGCTTGGCCGACCCTGGATTCATGAAGCTGGGGCAGTGACTTCGACTCTCCATCAGAAGTTGAAATTTGTTAAGAATGATAAGATGGTAATTGTTGGAGGTGAAAAAGTGATGCTGGTGAGCCACCTTTCATCCTTTTCGTATGTTGATGCTGATGAAACTGTTGGAACTCCGTTCCAAGCTCTTTCTGTTGATGACAAAGCTGTTAAGAAGAATGAGTTACCCATGTCTTCTTTGAAAGATGCTCTGCATGTGTTAGAAACTGGTCGGTCTGACGGTTGGGGCCGAGTCATGGATGTGGTTGATAACCTGGGCAAAACTGGTTTAGGCTTTACGCCTGGTACAGTCAGAAGAGATTTGAAACATATTAATGAGACCTTTTACAGCGCCGGATTCATCCACAAGGATCACTCTACTGTTGCCATCATTGAAGATGATGAAGAGGAGGAACTTCCCAATTTCGTGACACATGGACAGATCTGCCAGAATTGGATAGCTGTTGATGTTCCCACTATTGTTCATATTTCAAAGTAATTTGTTTTTGTTTCTTTCAAAAATTCCTTTCACTCTGCCCAAGGTGAAAGTGAATTTGTGAGGGCTTTGTTTCAAATTTTATTATCATCAATAAAATGTTATTTTGTTTATCCATATTATGTTTTCCCTTTTTGCTGTATTTTTGAAAAATGGTAACATAAAAAACCAAAAAATAATAATAATGTGATAATCACTTTTATCTGCATGGTACTTGCACTTTTGTTTATATTCTAAAATCAAACATAAATCATTGTGCAGATTGATTGTTAAACCCATTGAAAACAATGATCTTATGCCCCCTCCCAACTTTGAGTTCCCTGTGTTTGGAACTGAAGAAAAGGGTATTGAGGAGATTCCAGATGAAATTTCTCGGTTGCTTGAGCACGAGGAAAAAGCCATTCAGCCCCATGAAGAGCCGTTGGATTTGGTTAATTTGGGTTCAGATGATGATATAAAAGAAGTCAAGATTGGGGCACTGCTTCAGTCAGATGTTAATAAGAGGATTGTGGAGCTTCTTAGAGAATATGTTAATGTGTTTGCTTGGTCTTATCAAGATATGCCTGGTCTTGATACTGATATTGTGGAGCATAGATTGCCATTGAAGCCTGAATGTCCACCGGTGAAGCAGAAATTGAGAAGAACTCATCCTGACATGGCTGTGAAGATCAAAGAGGAGGTTCAAAAGCAGATTGATGCTGGTTTTCTTATGACTTCTGAGTATCCTCAATGGGTGGCCAATATTGTGCCAGTTCCAAAGAAAGACGGAAAAGTCCGAATGTGCGTTGACTATAGAGATTTGAATAAAGCGAGTCCAAAAGATGATTTTCCACTGCCACACATTGACATGTTAGTAGATAATACTGCTAAATTCAGTATCGTTTCTTTTATGGATGGATTTTCCAGTTATAATCAAATAAAGATGGCACCCGAGGATATGGAAAAAACAACATTCATTACACCCTGGGGAACATTCTGTTACAGAGTGATGCCCTTCGGTTTAAAAAATGCCGGTGCAACGTACCAGAGAGCTATGACCACTTTGTTCCATGATATGATGCATAAAGAAATTGAGGTCTATGTGGATGATATGATTTTTAAGTCGAAGACTGAAGAAGATCATATTGAGTACTTATTGAAGTTGTTTCAACGTTTGAGAAAGTTTAAGCTCCGTTTGAATCCTAATAAATGCACTTTTGGTGTCCGTTCTGGAAAGTTGTTGGGCTTTATTGTCAGCCAAAAAGGCATTGAAGTTGATCCTGGTAAGGTTAAAGCCATTCAGGAAATGCCTGCGCCCAAAATAGAGAAACAAGTAAGAGGATTCTTGGGACGTTTGAATTACATCTCCCGATTCATATCCAATATGACTGCCACATGTGCGCCGATCTTCAAGCTTCTTCGCAAAGATCAGGGTTGTGTCTGGACAGAGGATTGTCAGAAAGCTTTTGAAAGGATTAAAGAGTATCTGCTTGAACCTCCGATTTTGTCTCCTCACGTGGAAGGAAGACCTTTGGTCATGTATTTGACTGTGCTGGAAGAGTATATGGGTTGTGTTCTAGGTCAACAAGATGAATCTGGTCGAAAAGAGTTTGCCATTTATTATTTGAGCAAGAAGTTCACTGATTGTGAGTCTCGGTATTCAATGCTTGAAAAGACATGTTGTGCTTTAGCTTGGGCTGCCAAGCGTCTCCTCCAGTATATGTTGAATCATACGACTTGGTTGATATCCAAAATGGATCCAATCAAGTATATCTTTGAAAAGCCTGCTTTAACTGGGAGGATTGATCGTTGGCAAATATTGTTGTCAGAATATGATATCGAGTACCGAACTCAAAAAGCGATAAAAGGAAGTGTTTTCACTGACCATTTGGCACACCAACCAATTGATGATTATCAACCTATCAGGTTTGATTTTCCTGACGAGGATGTGATGTATCTAAAGGTAAAAGATTGTGAAGAACCATTACTTGATGAAGGGCCTGAGCCTGGATCCCGTTGGGGTTTGATTTTTGATGGAGCTGTTAATGAGTATGGGAATGGTATTGGGGCAATAATTGTTACTCCTCATGGTTCTCATATTCCGTTCACTGCAAGGTTGATGTTCACTTGCACAAATAATGCGTCTGAGTATGAAGCATGTATCATGGGCTTGGAAGAAGCCATTGATTTAAGAATCAAGATTCTTGATGTATACGGAGATTCAGGCCCTAGTGATTAATCATATTAAAGGAGAATGGGAGACACGTCAACCTGATTTGATTCCTTATCGAGATTATGCAAGAAGGTTGTTGACTTTCTTCAATAAGGTTGAGTTTCACCATGTACCCAGAGCAGCAAATCGAATGGCGTATGCCTTAGCAACTATATCCCCCATGATTATGGTGAATCGGTGGAATGATGTGCCCAAAATCGACGTTATGCGGCTTGATAGGACAGCTCATGTATTTGTGGTTGAAAAGGTCGTTGATGATAAACCGTGGTATTATGATATTAAATGCTTTCTTCAAAATCAAGAGTACCCGCTTGGGGCATCCAAGAAAGATAAGAAGACTTTGAGAAGGTTGGCTGGTAGTTTCTTCTTGAACGATGATGTGTTGTGTAAAAGAAATTATGACATGGTCTTGCTCAGATGCGTGGATAGACACGAAGCAGACATGTTGATGAAAGAAATTCATGAAGAATCTTTTGGTACTCATGCCAATGGGCATGCAATGGCTAAGAAATGTTAAGGGCAGGTTACTATTGGCTGACAATGGAATCTGACTGTTGCAAATTCGTGAAGAAGTGCCATAAGTGCCAGATTTATGCTGACAAAATTCATGTACCACCAACTCCTCTCAATGTTATCTCTTCTCCATGGCCTTTCTCCATGTGGGGCATTGATATGATTGGAATGATTGAGCCTAAAGCGTCGAACGGACACCGTTTCATATTGGTGGCTATTGACTATTTTACCAAGTGGGTTGAAGCGGCATCATATGCCAATGTGACCAAGCAAGTAGTGGTCCGGTTTATCAAGAACCAAATTATCTGTCGGTATGGTGTTCCGAGCAAGATTATCACTGATAATGGGTCGAACCTGAATAACAAAATGATGAAGGAATTATGCGATTAGTTAAAGATTGAGCATCATAATTCTTCTCCTTACAGACCTAAGATGAATGGGGCTGTTGAAGCTGCTAATAAGAATATTAAGAATATTGTTCAGAAGATGGTTGTTACTTACAAGGATTGGCATGAGGTGCTCCCTTTTGCTTTGCATGGGTATCGTACATCCGTCCGCACTTCAACAGGGGTAACCCCTTTCTCTCTTGTTTATGGTATGGAAGCAGTGCTCCTGGTAGAAGTTGAAATCCCTTCTATGAGAGTTATGATGGAAGCTGAATTGTCTGAGGCTGAATGGTGTCAAAGCAGATATGACCAGTTGAATCTGATTGAAGAGAAAAGAATGGCATCCTTGTGTCATGGCCAATTATATCAACAGAGAATGAAGAAAGCTTTTGATAAGAAGGTTCGACCTCGTGTTTTCAGAGAAGGCGACCTCGTGCTCAAAAAGATCTCGACTTTTACCAATGATTCTAGGGGCAAGTGGACTCCTAATTATGAAGGACCATATGTTGTTAAGAGAGCTGTAACACCCGTAATTTTAGAATAAATACTCTTATAATATATTATTATGATAAGATATAAATTAAATATTATTTATATCAATAAGTTCAAGTTACGCTCAAAATAATTTAGAATTTTTATTTTTGGTCCACGACATAAATTTTCTAAAAACTCTCGTTTCAGTTTTTATGCTCGGAAAAAAAAATAGCCGTCTTAATTTTTGAAAAGAATTTTTTTTTGGTTACGAAATTTTATCGATAGAGTCACAAAATTATTTTTAATAGTATATTGAAAAGATATTAATATAAAAAAAATTATTTTCTCGATCGATTTTTTTTTGAATAACCGGAAAAAAAAAGTTTTATTATCGGGAAAAAAAAAATTATTTCGGAATTTTTACTAGTATCACATGACACCGGAAATTGCACTTATGTGACAAAAGTGGTATATGAAGTAGATATGGATAATGGAAGAAGATACGGTAAGAATATTTGGATCAGCTAGAATATCCTACACCGAGAATATTCTTACCAGGTAATTAAAGAGAATGATAGAAATGGACTGTGTTAGATGAATCCATCCACGTCTTCAATTTCAATTTACCACATGGCCTTTTCCTTACGCCTATAAATACTGAAGCCTGTCACTGTATTTTTCACTCACTCAGATAACGAAATTCTCTTCACTCTCTCTAAAATAATTATTCCTTAGCTAAACCCCTTCGTTAAAATTTTACCACTGCTGTTATTTCAGGTAAAAACTTTTCTCCCTAAATTTTTTTTGTTGATGAAAACAATTATTTGATGTCATCTTATTGAATGTTTTGAGAAAAATTTTCGACAATAGGTCTGGATTGCCACAATAATAAAAAAACCATCCCTATTTTTTTTATGTATTAAAAAAAAAAAGATTTTTTTCGTTGGAAAAAAAAATTTTTTTTTACGCAAAAAAAAAAAAAGAACCACCTGTGGCGAGCGCCACAAGTGCTGGTGGCGAGAGCCACACCTCTGTTGCCTAACTTTTTCTTTTTCTTTTTTTTTTATTATTTTTGTTTTCCTTTTTTTTTTGTTACTAATATATATATATATATATATATATATATATATATATATATATATATATATATATATATATATATATATATATATATATATATATATTTATTAGTATTATACTAGGTGTATTTATAAAATAATTATTATTATTATTATTAATTTTTTTTTTATATAATAATATTTTTGAATAATACCGATTTTGTCGGGTTAATGCTTTCGTACTTGGTATTTCAGTAAAGAAAATATAATACATTATTTTTAGAAAAATCTAGTAATAATGAAAAAAAAAACTTAATTTATTGATTAAGTAGAAAAATAAATCGGATGACTACGAGTTTATTAGTTCGTTCTAACTTAATTCATTTTGGATAAAGGTGTACGATCGACCGACCAACAAAATATCAATCCGCACAACTGTTGTGACAGTAAGGGCATCTTTCTATTTTTATATACTTTTCCACAAATAGAAATATATTTTATATCTGCTCTGCTTTTGATCATGTGTTATTTTGAAGGTGCCTAATTGTGAAGGTGAATACCTGTTATATATCTGTGCGAAGATTTGATGCCTGAGATAATTTATTACATATGGTGATGCTACACATGTGTTGAACTGTGTATTTGGGGAATTGGATGCTCATTCATTTCATGGTTACGTGGCTACCGGAGAGGAGTCACGAGGTGTACACCGGAGAGGTGGCACGGGGTGTGTGTCTGTGAGAGAACCACCTTATCCCGAAGTGGATCATTGAGTCTGATTGATGTGTCTGCGATACCTATCACCTTAGTGGTGCTAAATCCTGAAGCGAGACCAGGACCCTTTGCGAAGGGATTGATATTCCGGAATCATAAGCATTGACATATAGACATTGCATTAGGAATGAGTTTTAATTCTACTATATGTATTATTGAATGTGTATATACATGTGCTAGAATGAGATCTCTAGCCATGTATAATGTATCCTCTGTTTATGCTTTTTGCTCCGCTCTTGTATATTTGTTATTTTCGGATTGATGACCCTTTCAGTGGATTGTGTGGGCTATACGCCAATAGATTATGACGCTTCCGGGACCCGGGGAGATGCCACCGTCGAAGACGCCGGAATTTATCTTTCCTGATTCAGGGACTGACGCGTCCTGGGAATTCAACCCGACCCTGGGACAACTGTCATACATCGGGAACGTGATGGAGACCACTCCTGTCGTGGGGCAGGATCCAAAGATCACCGTGTCACGCCGAGCGATAACTTTTCCGATTCCATCTTCGTTGATCATTTCCAATTTCCTCTCAGGGGAGATTGATTGCTACGGATTACCGATCTACCCTTACGCCCCACCTGGACCCTCGTACGCCCCAGTTGAGGGAGGATGGCCGACTTTATATATGTTTTTATGTCTTGTAACATAACCACGATCTGTATCTCATTTAACGCTTCGTTGTATATATGTACAGTATGTTTATGTTTTAAAAATGGTGCAACTTTGTATAAAAACGAATTGTAGTGTTTTAAAAAAAAAATAACCCCCTCTTTTCATACAAATAAAACCATTATTCATTTTATTCGAGGAATAGCACCTTTTGAAAATACACTCGCGCTGTTAAAAATCGGGGTGTAACATTGTGGTATCAGAGCTTAGGTTTATCTTGAGGAACCGAGAGTTTAAGTTGGTCACATGTCCGAGAAAAATTTAGAGTTATATCCACATTTTTAAGATAGTTAAGATCTGACACCCACTTACGATTTGAAAATGAGATATTGGAAATTCTCTTGAAACAGGTAATGAGAATTCTAATTAGGTATTGGTTTTGTAGGAAAGCTATGCCTCCAAGACGTGACAATACTAATGATGGGATGAACAACCATCAGGTGGATCAAATGGCCCAGGCTATGACTGAGATGGCAGCCGCTGTTACCGCTCAAACTGCCGCTAAGAACCTTCGAGATTTGGAGAAGCGGGACAGAGAGATAAGAGCCAGAGAATCAAAAGGACTAATTGATTTTCGTCGCTACAATCCACCTAAATTTCAAGGGGATGTTACTCCCGAGAAGGCTGATTTATGGTTACAAGAGATTGAATAGATCTTTGAGGTAATCAATTGTCCCCCAGGAGTGAAGGTGTTGTATGCCACATATCTTCTCCTAGGAGATGCAGAGTACTGGTGGAGGAGCACTAGATTGATGATGGAAAGCGCACAAGAAGAAATAAATTGGGAAGCCTTTAAAACAAAATTCTTAGACAAATACTTTCCCATAAGTGCAAGGACCAAATTAGGTGACGATTTTCTGAAACTTCGACAAGGGGGTATGACTGTAGGTGAGTACGCCGCCAAATTTGAAACTTTGTCCAGGTACTTCCGATTCTTCAGGGAATGAGTAGATGAAGTTTACATGTGTCACCGTTTCCAAGAAGGACTTAAATACGAACTACAAGACTCAGTGGTACCACTAGGGATATAGCGCTTTCAACCATTGGTGGAAAAATGCAGAGAAGTGGAGGACATGAAAAGCAGGAGGGCAAATCGCGGGGCGGTCCAAAACTCTGGAGGGCCAAGTCGTTCAAATTTTCAGAATCATGAACGCAATAAACAGCAGATGAGGCCATACCAACGACCACACCAAAACAATCGAGGACCTCAATGACCAGACAACCACAACACCAGAGGTGGAGAAACTCAAGCTACCCCAGGGGTACGTTGTTACGGGTTTGGAGAAAGTGGGCATTATGCGAATGAATGTCCTAATAGGGGCCCTACCTGCTACAAATGCAATAAGAAGGGGCATATAGCAAAGGATTGCAGAGCTCCAAAGGCGGAGTTAGCTGTTAATACTGCCAGGAATGTCCGACCAACAGCCCAAGGGCGAGTATATTGCATGGGTGCAGAGGGAAGATCTCCGTCCAACAACTTAATCCAGGGGAATTGCGAAATTGAAGGTACCATTTTAACTGCACTTTTTGATTCTGGGGCAACGCATTCATTCATATCCAAGGATTGCGTTGATCGTTTAAAAATGACAATAACCCCGCTACCTTTTGACTTGGTAGTGTCTACCCCTACTAAGGTTCTAACTGTGAACACTGCATGCTTACTATGTAAGGTAGTGGTTCAAGATAGAGACTTTCTAGTTAATCTAATATGTTTACCCCTACAATCTCTCGAGATTATTCTCGGAATGGATTGGATGTCATTTCATTACGTTATGTTAGATTGTGCTCGAAAGTTAGTTACTTTGCCTGAGTCGGGGGTTGTTAAATACCTATCAGCTAACCAACTCAAAGGTTCTATAAAGAAGGGAGCCTTTGACCTTGCCATACTTGCTAATATGGGGATGATGGATGAAGTCAAGGTTGAAGACATGTTAGTTACTCAAGACTTTCAAGATGTGTTCCCCAATGAGATTCCTGGTTTACCACCTATAAGAGAAATTGAGTTCTTCATTGACTTACACCCGGGAACTTGACCCATTTCCATTGCACCATATCGGATGGCGCCAAAAGAACTCCAAGAACTTAAAGAACAATTGGAAGACTTGATGGAGAAAGGATTCATTAGGCAGAGTGTTTCCCCATGGGGAGCTCCAGTACTTTTGGTAAAGAAGAAGGACGGGCGTTCCCGACTATATTTAGACTTCAGGCAACTTAACAAGGCGACCGTAAAGAATCGATACCCCTTACCTCGCATTGATGACTTGATGGATCAACTTACAGGAGCATCTGTATTTTCTAAGATTGATCTCAAGTTCGGTTATCATCAGATCAGAGTAAGAGAAGAAGACATACCAAAGACTGCATTTAGGACTCGATATGGACATTATGAGTACCTAGTCATGCCATTTGGAGTGACTAATGCACCCGCTATTTTCATGGATTACATGAACCGAATTTTCCACCCATTTCTGGACAAATTCGTTGTTGTATTCATTGACGATATCCTTGTTTACTCTCGAAGTAAAGTAGAACACGAAGAACATCTACGTCAAGTGCTACAAATTCTGCGTGAAAAGAAGTTATATGCTAATCCATCCAAATGTGAATTCTGGCTAGAAAAGGTGAATTTCCTGGGACACGTCGTATCAAAGGAAGGAATTGCTGTAGATCCAGCAAAGATTGAAACCGTGCTCGCATGGAAACAACCTTAGACAGTCACGGACATAAGAAGTTTTGTAGGATTGGCTGGATACTATCGACGATTCATTGAAGGATTCGCAAAGATAGTAGCTCCATTAAATCAACTAACTAGAAAGGATCAACCTTTGCTTGGACTGAGAAATGTGAAGCTAATTTTCAGCTGTTGAAGAAGAAACTTACGACGTCGCCTATTTTGATTCTTCCGCAACCTGAGGAGCCATACGAAGTCTACTGCGATGCATCTCATCAAGGATTAGGATGCGTATTGATGCAGCACCGAAAGGCGGTAGCATATGCTTCGAGACAATTAAAGACTCACGAAAGGAATTATCCCACGCATGATTTGGAACTTGCAGCTATAGTGTTTGCACTAAAGATTTGGCGTCAGTATCTCTATGGATGTACGTTCACGATATTCAGCGACCATAAGAGCTTGAAGTATTTGTTTGATCAGAAGGAATTAAACATGAGACAGAGAAGATGGATGGAAACCTTGAAGGACTATGATTTCACATTACAATATCACCCAGGAAAAGCAAACTTGGTGGCAGATGCTCTAAGTAGAAAGGGTATCCTAGCAACAACATCACTAATGGCCAAACAACAAGAACTACGGGAAACATTCAGAGACTTGCACCTAGACGTAAAACTTGGACATGAAACTCTTCAATGTGGAATGATCAAGATCTCAAATGGACTCTTGGAAGACATTCGAAACTGTCAGAACAATCCACTCTTGGAAGAGAAAAGAGAATTGATGGTACAAGGAAAAACACCCGGTTTTAAGGTAGGACCAGATAATATCTTAAGGTGCAACGAGAGAATTTGTGTACCCAATGTTGCAGAGATAAGGAAGCTAATTTTAGAGGAGGCCCACAAGAGCAAACTCAGCATTCACCCTGGAGCCACAAAAATGTATAAAGATTTGAGACAAAACTATTGGTGGCCGGGAATGAAAAAGGAGGTGGCAGACTATGTAGCATCATGTTTGACTTGCCAGAAAGCGAAGATAGAACACCAAAGGCCAGCAGGAATGTTGCAACCTTTAGACATTCCCGAATAGAAATGGGATAGCATTTCAATGGATTTTATCACCGGATTGCCTAAAACTCGGAGAATGCATGATTCAATTTGGGTAATTGTCGATCGTTTGAGCAAATCTTCTCATTTCTTACCTGTAAAGACCACCTATAAAGTAGCCAAGTATACGGAAATTTACATTGCCGAGATTGTTAGACTACATGGGGTGCCATCTAGCATCGTGTCGGATCGAGACCCAAAGTTCACCTCACAATTTTGGGGCGCGTTACATGAGGCACTTAGAACAAAGCTCAGATTAAGTTCGGCATATCATCCACAAACAGATGGACAAACAGAACGAACGAATCAGACGTTAGAGGATCTACTACGGGCATGCGTATTGGATGATATAGGGAGTTGGGATGACATACTACCTTTGATTGAATTCACCTACAACAACAGCTTTCATACTAGTATCGGAATGGCTCCGTTTGAAGCTCTATATGGGCGAAAGTGTCAAACGTCATTATGCTGGTATCAAGATGGTGAGAGTATGATGGTAGGTCCAGAATTGGTTCAACAGACTACAGAAAAGGTTAAAAGCATTAGGGAAAAAAATGAAAGCTTCACAAGATCGCCAGAAAAGCTATGCTAACAAAAGACGTAGGCCATTGGATTTCGGAGAAGGAGACCATGTGTTCCTCCGTGTCACACCCACTACTGGGGTGGGGCGAGCAATCAAGACGCGGAAGTTAACTCCCAAGTTTATTGGACCCTATCAAATAACTTCTAAGATTGGACCCGTGGCTTACCGAATCGCGTTACCACCCTTTTTGTCTGGCATGCATGATGTATTCCATGTCTCACAACTACGAAAATATATTCCATACCCTTCTCACGTAATCAAACCAGACACTATTCAGCTTAAAGACAACTTATCATTTGAAGAAGTACCCGTTAGGATCGAGGATAGAAAGATGAAACTGCTAAGGAATAAGGAAATTCCATTAGTAAAAATAATTTGGAACCAAACCACTGGTGATGCAACGTGGGAACTTGAGAGCGCAATCCGAGAGAAATACCCAGACTTGTTCACAGACACTTAGTTTCGAGGACGAAACTATTTTAGGGGGGGAGTATTGTAACACCCGTAATTTTAGAATAAATACTCTTATAATATATTATTATGATCAGATATAAATTAAATATTATTTATATCAATAAGTTCAAGTTACGCTCAAAATAATTTAGAATTTTTATTTTTGGTCCACGACAGAAATTTTCTAAAAACTCTCGTTTCAGTTTTTATGCTCGGAAGAAAAAAATAGCCGTCTTAATTTTTGAAAACAATTTTTTTTTTGGTTACGAAATTTTATCGATAGAGTCACAAAATTATTTTTAATAGTATATTGAAAAGATATTAATATAAAAAAAATTATTTTCTCGATCGATTTTTTTTTTGAATAACCGAAAAAAAAAAGTTTTATTATCGGGAAAAAAAAAATTATTTCGGAATTTTTACTAGTATCACATGACACCGGAAATTGCACTTATGTGACAAAAGTGGTATAAGTAGATATGGATAATGGAAGAAGATACGGTAAGAATATTTGGATAAGCTAGAATATCCTACACCGAGAATATTCTTACCAGGTAATTAAAGAGAATGATAGAAATGGACTGTGTTAGATGAATCCATCCACGTCTTCAATTTCAATTTACCACATGGCCTTTTCCTTACGCCTATAAATACTGAAGCCTGTCACTGTATTTTTCACTCACTCAGATAACGAAATTCTCTTCACTCTCTCTAAAATAATTATTCCTTAGCTAAACCCCTTCGTTAAAATTTTACCACTGCTGTTATTTCAGGTAAAAACTTTTCTCCCTAAATTTTTTTTGTTGATGAAAATAATTATTTGATGTCATCTTATTGAATGTTTTGAGAAAATTTTTCGACAATAGGTCCGGATTGCCACAATACTAAAAAAACCAGCCCTATTTTTTTTATGTATTAAAAAAAAAAAGATTTTTTTCGTTGGAAAAAAAAAATTTTTTTATGCAAAAAAAAAAAAAAAAAACCACCAGTGGCGAGCGCCACAAGTGCTGGTGGCGAGAGCCACACCTCTGTTTCCTAACTTTTTCTTTTTCTTTTTTTTTATTATTTTTGTTTTCCTTTTTTTTTGTTACTAATATATATATATATATATATATATATATATATATATATATATATATATATATATTAGTATTATACTAGGTGTATTTATAAAATAATAATTATTATTATTATTAATTTTTTTTTATATAATAATATTTTTGAATAATACCGATTTTGTCGGGTTAATGCTTTCGTACTTGGTATTTCAGTAAAGAAAATATAATACATTATTTTTAGAAAAATCTAGTAATAATGAAAAAAAAAACTTAATTTATTGATTAAGTAGAAAAATAAATCGGATGACTACGAGTTTATTAGTTCGTTCTAACTTAATTCATTTTGGATAAAGGTGTACGATCGACCGACCAACAAAATATCAATCCGCACAACTGTTGTGACAGTAAGGGCATCTTTCTATTTTTATATACTTTTCCACAAATAGAAATATATTTTATATCTGCTCTGCTTTTGATCATGTGTTATTTTGAAGGTGCCTAATTGTGAAGGTGAATACCTGTTATATATCTGTGCGAAGATTTGATGCATGAGATGATTTATTACATATGGTGATGCTACATATGTGTTGAACTGTGTATTTGGGGAATTGTATGCTCATTCATTTCATGGTTACGTGGCTATCGGAGAGGAGTCACGAGGTGTACACCGGAGAGGTGGCACGGGGTGTGTGTCTGTGAGAGAACCACCTTATCCCGAAGTGGATCATTGAGTCTGATTGATGTGTCTGCGATACCTATCACCTTAGTGGTGCTAAATCCTGAAGCGAGACCAGGACCCTTTGCGAAGGGATTGATATTCCGGAATCATAAGCATTGACATATAGACATTGCATTAGGAATGAGTTTTAATTCTGCTATATGTATTATTGAATGTGTATATACATGTGCTAGAATGAGATCTCTAGCCATGTATAATGTATCCTCTGTTTATGCTTTTTGCTCCGCTCTTGTATATTTGTTATTTTCGGATTGATGACCCTTTCAGTGGATTGTGTGGGCTATACGTCAATAGATTATGACGCTTTCGGGACCCGGGGAGATGCCACCGTCGAAGACGACGGAATTTACCTTTCCTGATTCAGGGACTGACGCGTCCTGGGAATTCAACCCGACCCTGGGACAACTGTCATACATCGGGAACGTGATGGAGACCACTGCTGTCGTGGGACAGGATCCAAAGACCACCG
Source organism: Lathyrus tuberosus (assembly GCA_022829125.1). Taxonomy (NCBI): domain Eukaryota; kingdom Viridiplantae; phylum Streptophyta; class Magnoliopsida; order Fabales; family Fabaceae; genus Lathyrus; species Lathyrus tuberosus. The sequence continues at coordinate 6,622,741 of JALAZF010000349.1, forward strand.
TGTCACGCCGAGCGATAACTTTTCCGATTCCATCTTCGTTGATCATTTCCAGTTTCCTCTCAGGGGAGATTGATTGCCACGGATTACCGATCCACCCTTACGCCCCACCTGGACCCTCGTACGCCCCAGTTGAGGGAGGATGACCGACTTTATATATGTTTTTATGTCCTGTAACATAACCACGATCTGTATCTCGTTTAACGCTTCGTTGTATATATGTACAGTATGTTTATGTTTTAAAAATGGTGCAACTTTGTATAAAAACGAATTGTAGTGTTTTAAAAAAAAAACCCTCTCTTTTCATACAAATAAAACCATTATTCATTTTATTCGAGGAATAACACCTTTTGAAAATACACTCGCGCTGTTAAAAATCGGGGTGTAACAAGAGCCTTCTCTGGCGGTGCATTACTTATTACAACTATGGAAGGTGAAGAGTTCACTCGTCCTGTGAATGCCGATGCAGTCAAGAAATACTTCGCCTAAAAAATAAAAGAACGGCTCGCTAAGTTGAAAACTCGAAAGGGCGACTTAGGCAAAAAGGAGCGTCTCGGTGGGCTGAAAACCCGAAAGGGCGGTCCAGGCAAAAATTAGAGACAAAAACATAAATAATCATCCTGGTAGATTGAAAACCCGAGAGGGAAATCTAGGCAAAAGTTATGGATTATGGCAAGTAACTGCATCTGGCCAGTCTTGATCATTTGAAAGCAACATTGTCTATCAAGGATTCTGCTTCAATCATCCTCAACTGAAGTTTTGGGCACAGTGGAATTCAAAGTTGTTAGGGAGAATAGTGGTCATTGTATTTCAATGTAACCCTTTCCATGTATTTACCATTTTTCAAACTTTGTAATAATCCATGGAATTACGCCATTTGCGGACTTCCATTCTATTAATAAAATTTGGGCTAGTGTCCCATTGTTTGCAATTCTTATTGTGTTTATGTTCGCAGAATTTCATTTATTTTTTATGATGATTTTTGAAACAAAATGTGAATAATTGATTTAAATTTTTGAAAATTATTAAAACATTTTCCTTTGAGTTATGAATGTGAAAAGGAACATCAATGGTTATTCCAAGGATGGTAAGATCGATGTTTTCCTCAGCAGGGTTCGTTCCCGCTCCTTTGGCAGAATTTATTGATAGTGCCCCAGTAGAGTTTGTCGATATTTCCCCAGTAAAGTTTGTTGATATTTCCTTAGCAGAACTTGTTCCTATGAATGTGATCAGTTGTTGACAAGGTGATATGTTTGTTATGGTGTGTTGAATTTATAAGGTCCAATGTTGTTTGGTTTCTCCCCCAGCTAGGTCTTGATCTGAATCCTCTCCAGCTGATTATGTTATGGTCAGGCAGTTGAGTAGTTTTGAGGTCCACTTATCCTTAATGGTGGTCCCCACGCAGAGATTCATTTTTGCTGTTCCCAACCGAAATCATATGAGGAATCTTCACTCAGAGTTTTACCCTCTAGACGTGTTGTTGTTGCTTTGGATGTCCCCAAACAGAGAGTGATGTTATTTTCTTCTAAGAAGCATTGACGTGGTGATCACTTGTCGTGTTTCATTTTGTCTTGTGGATGTTTTTCTCTCCAGACTGTTCTACCCAGGGACTTATCCTTGATGATTCTCCAACGGAGGCAGTTCATTATCATTTCCAAACATAGAAGCAGTGAGGTTAATTTCTCATTTCCCCCTGGCAAGTCCAAGATGTACTTCTCTCCGGATTGTTTTTCAAATATTTATCATCCCAGTGAAGATTGCGCACCACTATTGCGGCTATTCCCCAATGAAGTCACTGATGATATCTCTTTTAGTCACCTGTTGGGTTTTCTCTCATTTATGATGAGTATTGATCTAAAATCCCCCCACAGCTTGACCTTTTGCTGTTTTCCTAGCAAGTCCAGGATGCTTTGCTCAGAATTGGTTAATCCTCTGAGACTGTTCTCGTATCTCCAGCAAATCTGCCTTGTTTTCCCAGTGGATTTCGCGTAGGTGTTTATATGTCTACAATCCCCAGTGGATGCATTATTTTTCTGCAGCAGATCTCTTCATCCTTTTGAAATAGAAGTTTCTGTGAATTTTTATTATCCCCAGGGAAAATCAGAAATTTTTGGGTTGTTATGATTCCCCGACAGCTTTCCTGCCATTTTAGAAGCAGAGTTTATGTTGTTATCCTCTTTGTGGATCATCTATGTTAGAAGATTGATATTTGGGTTTTTCCCCAAGGAGTATCTTCTTTTCTCCATCAAGATTTGAGCCTTGTAGTAGGATATATTTTCCTTTGATGGCTTTTGTTTATCTCTTGCAGGATTTCTTCAGTTGAATCCCTAGCAGAGCTGCTGATGATATCTCTATTTTGTTGAGATTAGCTGAGTATTCAGTGGTGTTATGTTGTTTGTTCCACCCTCTGTTTATCCTTTATGTCTGTTTTGTCAGCATATTCATACTCATAAGCATTGCATGCGCATTCGTTTTGTTGTGCATAGCATGTGGTTGTTGAATTTTGCATTTTGCATTTGTGTTTGGTGCTTCTTTGCTCTCAGGTGGTGTTATCCCCGTAGAGCGTGTGTGTCCTCTCTCCATTTAGAGTGTCGACCCGTAAGCAGAAAAATGCCCATCTTTGTTAATTCCCCACTGAGTTTATTTCTCGTGGAAGATTTTGATTCAGTTTCCTCTCCAGTTTATTATCTGGATGAAATTAGTCCCCAGTTGAGATATTTCCTCCTCGGGATGAGTATTGTTTGACCGTTTCTCTCTGGCTTGTTCCTAGATTGAACTTGGGTCCCTTGCAATATTTGTTTGGATCTCTAGGCTGGGAAACCTAGATTGAGAGTGCATTTATTTTGCACCTTTGAAGATTCTGCGACCTTCAGCTGAAATCTGTGTATGATTCCCCCTTTGGAAGGTTCAATACTGTTTCGTAGCAGTCCTTTATTTGAAAAGCCTGAGGCGATGCAGTTAATACCTTTTGTGACTCCGATGAATGGTAAGTCTCTTCGGTTTGATGGGACAATTCGTTGTTGAGATTTTGTGACTCCGATGACTGGTAAGTCTCTTCGGTTTGACGAGACAGTTCGTTGTTGAGATTTGTTACTCCAATGAATGGTAAGTCTCTTCGGTATGACGGGACAGTTCGTTGTTGAGATTTGTTACTCCGATGAATGGTAAGTCTCTTCGGTTTGACGGGACAGTTTGTTGTTAAGATTTGTTACTCCGATGAATGGTAAGTCTCTTCGGTTCGACGGGACAGTTCGTTGTTGAGATTTGTTACTCCGATGAATGGTAAGTCTCTTCGGTTTGACGGGAAAATTCGTTGTTGAGATTTGGTACTCCGATGAATGGTAAGTCTCTTCGGTTTGATGGGACAGTTCGTTGTTGAGATTTTGTGACTCCGATGAATGGTAAGTCTCTTCGGTTTGACGGGACAGTTCGTTGTTGAGATTTTGTTACTCCGATGAATGGTAAGTCTCTTCGATTTGACGGGACAGTTCGTTGTTGAGATTTTTGTGACTCCGATGAATGGTAAGTCTCTTCGGTTTGATGGACAGTTTGTTGTTGAGATTTTGTTACTCCGATGAATGGTAAGTCTCTTCGGTTTGATGGGACAGTTGATTGTTGAGATTTGTTACTCCGATGAATGGTAAGTCTCTTCGGTTTGACGGGATAGTTCGTTGTTGAGATTTGTTACTCCGATGAATGGTAAGTCTCTTCGGTTCGACGGGACAGTTCGTTGTTGAGATTTGTTACTTCGATGAATGGTAAGTCTCTTCGATTTGATGGGATAGTTCATTGTTGAGATTTGTTACTCCGATGAATGGTAAGTCTCTTCGGTTTGATGGGACAGTTCGTTGTTAAGATTTTGTGACTCCGATGAATGGTAAGTCTCTTCGGTTCGACGAGACCGTTCGTTGTTGAGGTTTTCTACTCTGATGGATGATTAGTCTCTTTGGTATGCTAGAGACAGTTCATTGTTGAGGTATTGTTTTTCCCAGTGGAGCCTTGCTGTGCTAAGTCTTCCCTGTTGAGTTTTATCCTTGTTGTGATGTGGTTTATTTCCACATACACTTATCCCCAGTTTGCCTCCTCCCTTTGTTGGGATGTGTTTTCCCTTGCGGAGTCTTTTCTCTTTTCTTTTGCTCTCCGATTTTTGTTTACCTCCTGTGACATTTTCTCCCCACAGTGGTCTTGTGTTTGTATATCATTGGCATGATCATATCATTTTGTGGTCTCTTAGGGCCAAAATTTGGGTTGTTGTTATATTTAAGTCTCTTCTATCTCGTCGAGACAAAGATGCCCATCTTTGTATCTCCGGATAGAATAAACTTAAATAGGGGCAGCTGTAATACCCTAATTTTTACCCCTAAGATCCCATATGTCATTTGTATTTTTGCATACCACAAACAAGATCACATATTGGTTCCCTCTTTGATAGGTTTGTGCCTTGCAGGGATCTTTAAGTTTGTGTGCGTTTAATTTGTTTAATTTATTTATATTTTACTAACCATTAATTAAAAGCAAAAAAATATTTTGTTTTCTTTCACTAACATTTTCAGGGGAAGAACAGGTTAAAAATACCAAAAAAATCAGTCCCACAGCTCGAATGAATTTTATCTGAGAAAAGTCAAAGTTGATCTTCAATTAATTAAAAAAATTACTTGATGAAGAGTTTCCAAGATTTAATTGATTATCATTCAAGGGACTCCAAGGTTCATGTGTTTATTTCCATGCCTTCTTTGACAAACAAGAGAATCGAGCCGGAACCACAACAGTGCAACAAAATGCTCATTTTTCACAAATTTTGCACTGAGTAACCGGTTAGCAGATATACTGTAACCGGTTACCATCGTGAAAGAAAAATGGTGGCAAATTCAAATTCAGCAATTGGCACCAATCTCAGCCCTTGATCGCATTTGGAATATTCTAGGCCACTTCATTTTAATTCCCTACATCACTTTGATCATTTCCCACCATGTACCATCACTAATCACCACTCTTTTGTGATTTCTCTCCAAATTTGAATTCTAATCCTAATTTTGATCATCCAAGCCTAATTCCAAACCACCAAATATCCAAGCCTAAACTCTATAAATAGAGCCTTCATTTCATTCATTCTACAAGCTTTTGATAGCCAACAAACCCCTTGCAATTTCTCTCCCCAAACCACAAATTCACCAAAGCTCTTCTTTCTTCTTTGGAAAGTTAGTAAGAATTCACATTGATTCTTGCTTAACTTTGAGCTAAACCTTCATCATTTCTTATTTTTGTTCATCAATCACAGTAGATCAAGGTTTTGGAGTGTAGATCTTGAAGCAATTTGAAGTAATTTTCAGATTTGAAGTGGTAATTCATCTTTTACCATTGTTGAAGCTTCATCTTCATCTTCCATAATGTAGATCTTTGGAGATCCTTGTTGCTTGATCCTTTGGATCTTGTGATTGTGCTTAATTGCTGGTTTTGGCTGTTATTTTACTTTAAATTTCGTGCAATTTCAGTTCCATGATCATAAGATGTTTGTAAAAAGTTTTGGAAATGGATCATGCTGAATTTTGCATATTTTTCTGCATTCTGGTGCTGTGTAACCGGTTAGCAGTTATGCTGTAACCGGTTACACTGTGTAAATTTTGAAAGAACTGTGCTTATTTGAACTAAGTAACCGGTTAGCAGTTATGCTGTAACTGTTACACTATGTAAATTTTGAAAAAACTGTGCTTATTTGAACTAAGTAACCGGTTAGCAGATATGCTGTAACCGGTTACTTCGAAACATAATGCATTTTTTGGCTTGTTTTTGGGACTGTTTTGGTTCCTTTTCCATTTTCTTCCCTTTCCTTTGTTCTTAGCTTTAGATCACACATTTGTGTGGTTTAATTTGGCTTTCTCTTCATCTATTTCTCTTTTCTTTTGATCGATGAAAGTCTAAAAGATCTTGGAATTCCGTTGTTGAATTTCGATCAAGACTAGATCGTTACCACTTTTCTTTTCGCGCGGTATTGCTTTCGGATGACGATCTATATATCATTCATCTAGCATACATTAGCACAAAAAGCTATTGGCCGGCCTCATTGTAGGATAATTACTCCGTAAATTACTCGGCGATTGCTTAACATAGCGCAATATTTGTCTCGTATCGAAAAACTATCAAGAATGGTTGATTATTTGTCTTATGGTTCAAAACTCATGAAACTTGTTGTTAGGAGGCTTTGGTCTTATCAATCCTCTAATGAGTCTCATCAACCTTGACCTAAGTGCAATTATTCAATTGTTATTGATCACTAACACTAACAACTAATCACTAACTTACTAACAATATTTTGTATTAATTTTGTTTATGTTTCCTTCTCGCTCCCTATCTCTTTTATTTTTTTATGCTTCATTTCATATCATGTTTATACTTCCACAATTTTTCCTTTGTCCGTTGGACACATGTTTATGCTTCCGCAATTTTTCCTTTGTCCGTTGGACACATGTTTATGCTTATGCTTTTTTTTTCACTTTGTCCATTTGGACTCAAAACATTAATAAAGGCTTAAACCATAAAAAGCTTAATTCTCCTCATCTTGGACTATTGGCTACTATCCTATGCTTTGGAGTGATCTCTTTATGGACCTCTTTTGAAGTAATATTGGACTTATGGACCTAGAATTAGGACTTCTCATCCCTTTGCTTGGAGTATTGATTGAAGACTTGCCTTTATTGGCCAATTTGCTTAAGGATGGAATTCTTTTAATATTTCTTTGAAGTGGCTCCATTTTGGTGAGATCCTTATTTTCCCTAGCTTTTATTTTATGCACTAGGATAGTCACTTCTTCTCCTCCCCATTCTTAAATTTTCAAAATCCTCTCTCTTTTTCAAAACCTTCTTGTTTTCAACTTAAAACCGCTTTCATAATAAAACCTTGACTTTTGTCAAGTGACTTTTAAAATTTTCTTTTCTTTAATAAATGTCAATCTATCTTAACCATACTTTGACCATTTCATGAAAACATAAAAAATATGAAACTCACTCAAATCTTTGGTGCTTTTATGCACCTTTTTTTTTCTTTTAAACTCTTTTTCATAAGTTTAGACATGATTCATTTCTTTAAGCGAAATTATTCGCTTAGAAATGACGACTTGTCTTTACACTTAAAAATCAATCAAAACCAATAATTTTTCGTTCTTTGTACCACGAACTACGGGGTTTTGATCATACATTGCACATCGTGGGTACGTAGGCATGAGGCGATAAGTCTCTCCAAACACAAAAATCTTAAAAAATAATTCTCCTCTCATCTCCTCAATCTCTTTAAAAGCAATCCATTTTCAAACCAAAAAGCGGTAGATATTTCAAAGGGCTCCTATAGAGTACTATAGACGTTTTAGGTGCTAACACCTTCCCATTGCGTAACCAACCCCCTTACCCGTTCTCTGTCTGTTCTTGTTTTTTAGAACTCTTTAGGTTTTGTTCGCTCTTTTTTCCTTTCCTTTTTGGATAAAAATAAAAGTGCGGTGGCGACTCTTGCTTATTTTTGAGTTAAGTTAATCAATAGCTTACACTCACAAATTTCTCCGCTACACTTACCAAGTAAGGTCGACATGTCTAAGGTCTTTAGGTCATGAGATTCTTTGATAGCCGTAACTTTTGGCTGTCATTTCCTGCACATAGACCTCAAAATCTTCTTAGCACAATCTTGATTAGAAGTGGTCTTACCCAAATTCTTAAATTTATTGATTATATGGGAAAATCTCATCTGCATGGAGGCCACAATTTCACCGGGTTCCATGCGAAAGAGTTCTAATTCCTCTGTTAGAGTATTGATTTTAGATTGCTTAACGTCTTCAGTTCCCTCATAGAGAACTCGAAGAGTGTTTCACATTGCCTGAGTCGTCTTACAATGTGATATAGAAAAATATACATTCATGCTCAATGATGAGATGAGTATATTACTCGCCTTCAAATCATAAGACACCTTTTTGGTTTTGGCCTGATTACAATCCTTAGGTGGTTTTACATCTAATACCCCATCAACGACATTTTAAGGAACAAAAGGTTCGCCTTCGATGGCTAACCAATATTGTACATCCGCGGACATAAGGTGTACGTACATGCAATCCTTCCAATAGGCATAGTTTTCACCAGTGATAATCGAGGCTCTATTATATGCTCCATTCGGATCAATTTGCGCCATATTCAACAACTTTTGAGGCTATTAATCCTTATCAAAAGAACCACCTCTTGATGCCAATTGTTAGTTTGAATATGGAGTAATTTGTCTAGAAGAGGATTGAATAAACAATTCAAATCCCTTCTTTTCGATTTAAAAATTCAGATTACGCAAGCGGAAACAAATATGGTGAAAACTTGTTTTTAAAAAGTTTTATGATATTGGAAGAGGATTTATGTTATGCATACACCAAAGGTTTGTAATGAGATAAAATACAATGAATTGACTAATGGTTAAAGTTTCAACGAGAAGTCTAAAGACTTTAACTATTCTTCAATTTGAAAGGCAATTCTAATTTCAATTATCACACAATAATCAATTAACAAGATCCTTTATAAGAATAATTCTAATCAAACCTAAACTTTTGCAAATCAAGACTATGAACGCAATGAATCTTAACAACTACCCCAAGCATGCAATTTTAAACGAGTGAGTGAGAGAAAGAGAGAGAGAGAGAGAGAGAGAGAGAGAGAGAGAGAGAGAGAGAGAGAGAGAGAAAAGGAGAGAGTGCACTGGGATATATACTAATTTGGTGCTATCGTCCTCCCAAGCACCTACATCTAGTCTTCGATGGTGAACCATCGAAGATTTCTTTCTTCCATTAAAATGATATTGGGTTCGATTCGTGTTACAACAATTCAGATAAGCAAAAGATAAACTATAACAATCCAATCTATCTTCCTCCTTGCTTTTTGTTAGAACTTGTTTGTGTTAGTTCTTGGATTGGCTGGAATTTTGGTAAAATAAAGTATGTTCAATGTTGATGTCAAGGTGGTGATGTTGCAACATTGAGTCTTAACACTGGGCTGTGTTAAGTATTTAAATTGCTGAAGTTGGATGTCTGATGTCACATGGCGATGTTGTGACATTAGATCTGCAAAATTAATAACATCAGGTTGTGATGTTGTTAGGGTTTGCGTGTTAGCTGGAATTGTGGAGAGCAAGTTGTCTCATTGGATGCGAATATCTTGGGATAGATATTTTTTGCTGCATAGGAGATCTGGTGCAGATTTGTAGGAGATTTAAAAGGTTGAAGATTTAAAAAGATTTTAGGAGAAAATCTGTTTTAAATATTCAGTTTTAAATAACAAATCTGGCGAGATTTTGGAGCAGGTCCAAGACCAATTCAAGGAGCTATATAAAGCGCACCAGTACTAGAGAAAAGTAACGAAGAAAGGGAGCCAAAGACTGAGAGTCGTTTTGTGTCTTCGTGCATGTTTTTGTAAACCATTCGAGAGTGAATTGGTATTGTGATTTTGAGTTGTTCTTGATCAAAGCTGTGAAGCAGAATCAAGTAGTGATATTCAAAGTGTGTGATCTTTGAAGTGTTTTAGGGATTGAGTAGTGGTCTCATATCTAAGTGGTTTCTTAGGTAGAAAGTCACTAGTAGGAATTAAGTTTAGGAGATTGTCAACTGGGTTGTTGAGTCTGTAAATTAATTCTACAAGTAGTGAATTTCATCCCTGGCTTGGTAGCCCCTATACATAGGTAGTTAGACCGAACTGGGTGAACAATTTGGTGTATTTTTCTGCTGTTTAATTTGTCCATTGTGCAGAGTGTGTTGTTGTGACATCGCACCTTAACATCACATGTATGATACCAGAATTTCAATTGGTATCAGAGCAGGCATCCGGTCTGTCTCTGGGTGAGATCTAGGGAAGTTACTTTCTGGTGTAAAGATGGACAAAGAAGTTGGAGGATTCGTCAACAGACCCCCTATTTTGGATGGATCCAATTATGAATATTGGAATCCAAGGATGACTACCTTCTTAAAATCCTTGGACAGCAGGGCATGGAAGGCTATTATTAAAGAATGGAAAGTACATGTTGTGTGTGAAAAAGATAATGCTGGCAAAGATAAAGAAGGCACCTCAAAGCCGAAGTCTGAAGAAGAATGGACCAAGGAAGAAGATGAGCTTGCCCTTGGAAATTCCAAAGCTCTAAATGCAATCTTCAATGGAGTGGATAAGAATATTTTTAGGTTAATCAATACCTGTGAGGTTGCTAAGGAAGCGTGGGATATTTTGAATGCCACTCATGAAGGTACATCTAGAGTCAAAATGTCAAGACTTCAGATTTTAACATCAAAGTTTGAAAGCCTGAAGATGAAGGAAGATGAGACTATTCATGACTTCCACATGAATGTTCTGGAGCTGCCTAATGCATCCAGTGCTCTTGGTGAAAAAATGTCAGATGAAAAGCTTGTAAGGAAGATCCTTGGTCCCTTCCTAAGAAGTATAAGATGAAGGTTACTGCCATTGAAGAATCACAAGACATCATCAAGATGAGAGTTGATGAGCTCATTAGATCTCTTCAAACTTTTGAGCTTGGGTTGAATGAGGAAGAACCAGAAAAGAAGCCAAAGAGTATAGCCTTGGTGTCAAATAATCAAGAAGAAAAAGGAAAGAGTTCAGAATCCCAGGAGGATCTATCTCAGGCCATAGTTATGTTGGGAAGACAGTTCAACAAAGTGTTCAAAAGGATGAACAATAACTCCAGGCCTAATGTCAAGAACATATCTTCTAACACCAGCAAGTCAAAAGAGAAGGATGAAGAGAAAACTGCCCAAGATAAAGGAGTTCAGTGCTTTAAGTGTGAAGGGTATGGACATGTCAAGAAAGAGTGTCCCACCTTCTTGAAAAAGCAGAAGAAGGGCATGACAGTTTCCTGGTCTGACTTTGAAAGTGAAAGTGAAGGTGAGTCAGCAAAGTATGTTAGAGCTCTAACAGGAACAATTGTTTCTGATGATGATTCTAGTGATGGAGAAATAACGTATGAGGAGTTGGCATCAACTTATCAAGAGCTGTGTTTAAAAAGTGCTGAGATTTGTCAAGAAAACAAGTGCCACAAGCAACAGATTGCTCAGCTGTAAAATGAAAAAGCTGATCTAGAGAATGAAGTTGTACTAGTTAAAGCTCACCTTGATCAGATGACCAAGTCTGTTAGGATGCTGAGCTGTAGGACAAACACACTTGATAAGATCCTTCAGACAGAAAAGGTGGCTGGTGATAAGTCTGGTATAGGATATGTGGCAAGCACTTCAGGAGCAAAGGAGGAGGTGTCCCAACCAATGACTCAAACAAAGAGACAGGATTCTACTCCTAAGAAGGTTGTTCAGCCTCAGAATGTTGAGAAAAAGGAGGGTCCCCATTAGAGGAAGATGCAGCCTCAAGGAGCTAGTCAGTATATGCCTCCCCAATATCACACGAGCATGCAAGCTACAAGGTTGAAACAGAACATGTCTCATCAGATGTCTCAACATCAGGGAGATTGGTATGGATATGAATACAACAAGGTTGTGCCCCATTACCATGGAAGAAGGAAGCCTCATCACCATAGGAGACAGCCTAGAAGACAGCATCCTCAATTCAGGAGACAGTCTACCTATGGTAAAAGACATCAGCACCATAGAAGACAGACCAACTCTGGAAGGAGGAGACAATACTATGGGTGGAAGCCACAGAAATATCACAATGGTAGAAGATATAACCAATTCAGAGATGATAGAGTGAGATTCTTCTATTGTGGAAGGTTCGGACATATGCAATACTATTGTTTCAAGCTCCATGGTTATCCATATTCTGTACCTCAAACCAGACTGAAGGAGGTCAGACCTAAAGTTGCTAAACAATGGATTCCTAAGGAGAAGGTGAAATGTCTTTTAGCCCACACCTCAGATAGACAGGTTGATAAGGATACGTGGTACTTTGATAGTGGATGTTCAAAGCATATGACTGGATTCAGAACTCTGATAGTTGAAGTCAGTCATTGTCCCTCTCATGAGGTTATGTTTGGCAATGGTGAAAAAGGTGTAGCTGCAGGAGTTGGAAAAGTGAAAGGTGATGGTAGACCTGAACTGGACAATGTTCTGTTTGTCAATGGTTTAAATGCTAATTTGATCAGCATAAGCCAACTGTGTGATGAAGGATACAAAGTTAACTACACTAAAGATGAGTGTGTGGTTTCTGATGAGCATAATCAGGTTGTTATGAAAGGTATAAGATCCAAGGATAATTTCTATCAATGGATACCAAAAGAGGTCAGCGTATATGGTAATGTTATGATTGATGTTGTAACATCAGATGGTAACATCAAGCATGAAAGAATACTGAAAGGGAAATCAGAATTAATGAATTCTGACATAAATTCTTTTAAACGTTTAAAAGAAAAGCGTGTATGGAGGGAGAAAGTAATTGATACTCAAAATCAAGCTCCTTGCCTCAGACCCCCTTTCCTGGTGTTGCAACATCACGCTTCTTCAAAGCCCTGTTCTCGCAACGGATCATCTTCGCCTTCAAGAATCAACCCTTGCTAAACGAATTCATGGCTTCTCCGTCCAAGAAATCTGCGTGTCAAAGTTCTACAAAAGGAATGGCTAGGGTTTCCTCAGAAGAGGGATTTGCGGAAGAAGCTTTAAATGTAGAACCCATCTCTATGATGCTTCCAGTCTCAGGAAATACTAGACCTGAGAAATTTCAACCTGTAAGAGCTTCAAAAGGTAGTACCTCAAATCAATCCACTCGCAAGAAGTTTGACGATAGTGAGAGTAGAGCATTTGTGACGAGTGTGCTATTTGGAGACAAACCTAGAACTGTTGAGGAAAGGGTAGATGTTGATAAGTGCATGGGGCAGATCGTTGACAAAATTCTTGAGAAAGGACTTCCGATTAAGGGTATATCTAGACCCCTGAGACAAATGGATGCTGATCAGGGTACAAGAGAAAATAGTGACATGCAATCTACAAATCTTCACAGATTAGCTGTCTTCGTAATCGAAGGTGCTGAGAAGGAAGTTGAAGTAGATACTGAAGCAGATGATATTCATGGTGAAGGGGATGTTGAAGGGGATGTCAGAACATCGCCTAGTAGGGATGCTGAGAATACTCCTGGAGGAGAAAAGAGTACTGATGCGAGTAATGTTGATGACTTATCTGATGATGAAGTCATTGGAAGAGCAGTGCCTGGTCTGGCTAAGAGACTAAGGACAAGGAGAGAAAAGCAGGGTGAATCGTCTCCATAGAAGTCTTCTGATGATAAGAAGAAAAAGACTGTTGTTAGGCCAACAAAAGCTTGGAGTAAGGTCGAGGTAAATCCAAGAAAGAGGAAGATTGTGGAACAATCTGAGTCTGAGCATGATGATGAGGATGATGTTCAGAACATAACTCATGTCAGAAAATCTATTGCAAAAAGGATTGCAGACAAAGTCCCAGATGTGCCTGTGGATAACATCTCCTTCCACCGTGCAAGCAATGCCTATATGTGGAAGTTCATTTGCCAAAGGAGAATTGCTCTTGAGAGAGAGATTGGCAAAGAAGCCATAAAGATTAAAGAAGTGATGGAAGGAATTAAAGCTGCTGGGTTAATGAAAACTGTGTGTGGATTTTCAAGGTGCTATGATGGCCTGGTAAAGGAATTCATAGTAAATCTTCCTGTAAATATCTCTGACAAGAGCAATCCAGATTGTATGAAGGTCTTTGTCAGAGGAAAATGTGTTAAGTTCTCACCTAAGATTGTCAACAGCTACTTAGTAAGAGAGGATGCCGAGTATACAGAACTGGAGGATACAGATAATGAAGTGTGCAAGGAAATTACTGCTGGACAGGTTAGAGTATGGCCATTAAAAGAAAATCTACCAACTAGCAAATTAAGTGTGAAATATGTTCTTCTTCATAGAATAGGTGCGGTTAATAGGATTCCTACTAACCATAAGACATCTGTTTCTGCTGGACTGCGAAAATTAGTTTATGCCATTGGAACAAAGAAACTGATTGATTATGGCTCTTACATCTATAATCAAACTATCAAGCACGCTGCAACTAGAGCTGTGAAATTGCCTATTGCATTTCCATCCCTCATTTGTGGGATAATTCTGTCTCAGCATCCTGGGATTCTTAACCCTGATGATAGTGTGAGTAGAAGGAAGCCTGGATTGTCGTTTCATCAGAAGCTGTTTAAAGGAAGACATGTTGCTGATAATGTCAAAGCATCTGCCTCAACATCTACTAATCATACTCATGTCAAGACTGATATGATTTCTGAACTGGAGGAAGCCTGTAAAGAACATGATGAAGTCATTAGAGTAAACATTGAAAGGAAGGACAAGTTTAAAAAATTACTTATGAAGATGAAGGAGAAAGAAAGTGAGAAAGTAGTTGCTGATAAGACAGATGAGTCTGACAATGACAGTCCAAAAGAAGATGAAGAAAATGATGATCTCAGCTCTGATGATCAAAGTTGTTAATGCTCCTCTTAATTAGTAGTTTTAGTTTTATTTTCTGCTTTTGCACTGAATGTGCTTGGTTATGTAATTTGAATATTGTGCTGTTATATGCACCTGGTTATGTTTTTTTTCTTTCATTGATTTGTTTTGCCTGGTTGCTAACTGTGAGGCTAACAATGAGAGCTAGGGTGTACTAACTGTAGTTATTAGGGCTTCTAATTGAAGCTTGTCTAATTATGGCTAAAAAGGGGGAGATGTAGCCAAACAGAGAAAGCCAAAGGTAAATGATTGTCTAAAGCTGTCAAATGTCAAGGGAGTTGAAGAGCTGTCAAAGGAATATGCAAAAATTAAGGGGGAGTAGTGAGTAATTACTGAACTGAGTGATCAGCTGGTAACTGAGTGATCAGCTGGCTTTGTTGGTTCTTGATTGAGGGGGAGCAATTGTTGCTGTTGCTGTTGAAATATGTGCAGCAGAGTTTATGATGCTGCTGCTGGATGCTGAAGTGAATTAAAGTTGCTGCTAATAATGAAATATGTGCAGCTGTTTGAAGAATGTAGCTAAAGTTGCTGCTAATAATGAAATATGTGCAGCTGTTTGAAGAATGTAGCTGTTTTGTTTGTTGCTGCAGCAGAGTTTTGTGAAGTGAGTTGAAAATGCTGCTTGGAGTTTAAAAATTTATTGAAGTTTTTTTCCGCTGCTGAAGTCTCTGAAGGTGCAGAGATTGTTTTAGCCAAAATTACCCAAAGGGGGAGATTGTTAGTTCTTGGATTGGCTGGAATTTTGGTAAAACAAAGTATGTTCAATGTTGATGTCAAGGTGGTGATGTTGCAACATTGAGTCTTAACACTGGGCTGTGTTAAGTATTTAAATTGCTGAAGTTGGATGTCTGATGTCACATGGAAATGTTGTGACATTAGATCTGCAGAATTAATAACATCAGGTTGTGATGTTGTTAGGGTTTGCGTGTTAACTGGAATTGTGGATAGCAAGCTGTCTCATTGGATGCGAATATCTTGGGATAGATATTTTCTGCTGCAAAGGAGATCTGGTGCAGATTTGTAGGAGATTTAAAAGGTTGAAGATTTAAAAAGATTTTAGGAGAAAATCTATTTTAAATATTCAGTTTTAAATAAAAAATCTGGCGAGATTTTGGAGCAGGTCCAAGACCAATTCAAGGAGCTATATAAAGTGCACCAGTACTAGAGAAAAGTAACGAAGAAAGGGAGCCAAAGACTGAGAGTCGTTTTGTGTCTTCGTGCATGTTTTTGTAAACCATTTGAGAGTGAATTGGTATTGTGATTTTGAGTTGTTCTTGATCAAAGCTGTGAAGCAGAATCAAGTAGTGATATTCAAAGTGTGTGATCTTTGAAGTGTTTTAGGGATTGAGTAGTGGTCTCATATCTAAGTGGTTTCTTAGGTAGAAAGTCACTAGTAGGAATTAAGTTTAGGAGATTGTCAACTGGGTTGTTGAGTCTGTAAATTAATTCTACAAGTAGTGAATTTCATCCCTGGCTTGGTAGCCCCCAGACGTAGGTAGTTAGACCGAACTGGGTGAACAATTTGGTGTGTTTTTCTGCTGTTTAATTTGTCCATTGTGCAGAGTGTGTTGTTGTGACATCGCACCTTAACATCACACGTCTGATACCAGAATTTCAGTTTGTAACTAGCTACCACCAATAAACTTCGATCTTTACCTAAGATATTGATCTTCAACTTCTGATCGATTAAAATCTTGATGAATTTCCTAATCTTCACTCAATCTTGAAATTCCAAGCCTTAAATCCTTCTCTTCAACAAGTTGACAGATCTACAAAAAAACTCCACTACTCTGGAGAAAAGCTCCTTCTTCTTTTTCCTTCAAGAAATTTCAACCCTCTGAAGTTTCCAAGATCAAAATACCTCTTTGCAAAAATCTGCACACTTCAATGAACAATTAGATCTCTAATGTTTCCCTACAATTAATCATCACACACACACACACACACACACACACACACACACACACACACACACAAGAAAATGGTTTCCATGAGTATCATTAAGATGAATATTTGAGAGAGAGAAAGAAGTTGTGTTTGCAAAGCTTTTTCTAACTGGAAAGTTTGACCTCTCTTGAAATGAGGAAATGAAACCCATATTTATAGGTGAAAGAGATAATGCATAATAAATGAGTAAAAAAAATAAATGAATCAATTCAGTATTTCCATGACTCAATTCACTTAGGGCAGTTGACCTGAGTCGAGTCTAAAATGAATCAATTCAGATTAGCATCCTGAATCAAGTCACGAACCTGACTGAATCAATTCAATTTGGAATTTCAGACTTGTGACTCGATTCAAATTTTCTCTTGAGTAGATTCACGCAAACATAACAAAAATCAAGTTTAGAGGCACTTTCATGAATCGATTCATGATATCCTTGACTCGAGTCAGAAAGCAAAAAAAACTTTGACTCATATCAGGAAAGCTTTTGAATCAATTCAAACAGCTATGACATTTAGTCAACTTAACATAATGCATGGACAAACTTCTTTAGCATGTGTTTGATGATTAATAAGCAAGGAAACTCAAAATAAACGATAAACGTAAAACAAAGCATCAAAATAATGAAAAACTAATGTGCTGATAAATGGCAATTTAGTAAGAAGAGCATTTGCTGCTAAGTCTGCAAACCCATATCTTGCACTCAACGTAAATCTGAGTCTGGTTCATCCTGTTGTTGGGCTACAATCTGTCTTGGACTCACTGGTGGCTCCTCAATGTCCACCTGAATCTTGTCCTGACTGGAACTTTCTACATTGGTATTTGGAACAATTGTCACATCTGAGCGTTTCAACATCAATTACTCGTCAAATATAACATCTCTGTTGACAACCACCTTCCTTTTAAATGGATCCCATAACTTGTACCTCTTCACACCTTTATCATAGCCAATAAAGATAAATTGTTTTGACTTAGGGTCAAGTTTAAACCGATCCTCACTAGAAACATGCACATATGTTGTACACCAAAAAATCCTCAAATTACGTAGATCAATGGGGTTACCTGTCCACACCTCCTCTGCAACTTTTCCATCCAATGAAGCCCGTGATGATCTGTTAACTAGATAACATACCATATTGAGTGTTGCTTCCCAGAAACCTTTTGAAAGACCAGCATTCAACCGTATGCACCTTGCCTTCTCCGTCAGAGACTTGTTCATCCTCTCTGTAAAATAATTCTATTATGGTGTCTTCCTCAAAAAAATGTGCCTCTGGATTCAATTCTCCTCACATAAATGCATGAACTTCTTGTCTGTGTATTTGGTTCCATTATTAGACTGCAAATTCTTTATTTTTCTCCTTGTCTGGTTCTCAACCTCCGCCTTCCATTGTTTGAACTTGGAAAAGACCTCATATTTATATTTCACGAAATAAACCCAGACCTTACGAGAAAAATCATCATCATAGAATGTTACAAAGTACTTGGAACCTCCAACGGATATCTCTTTTGTAGGTCCACAGACATCAGAATGGACATAGTCTAACCATTGGTCTTGTGTTTCCTGGTCTTGAAACAAACTCTACACTGTTTTCAAAAACACAATACTTGCACAATCCAATTGTGCAACTGCGAACACCCTTCAACAAATTCCTCTTATGTAGTTCCATCATCCCATGTTCGCTGAGATTACCCAAGCACATGTGCCACACTTTGGTTGCATCATTATCAGTTTTAACAGATGCTACATCATCCATAATTGTGCCCCCTAACAACTTATAAATGTTGCCTATAGTCCTCTTTGTCGTCATCACTGTCATTGCACCCTTTCTAACCCTCATGATGTCTCTATCTCCACCTGACCGGATTGAATAACCATTTTCTTGAAGAGTACCCATAAATATCACATTCTTCCTCAATTATGGAACATAACGCACCTCACTCAACGTGTGTACGCCACCATCATCCAAAGAAATTATAACTTCCCCTTTCTAATGATGGTACAAGTTTTATATCACCTAAATACACAAAACCAAAATCACTTGATTTAAAAGAGTTGAACCATTCCCGGTGCGGCGTCATATGGTAGGAGCACCTAGAATCAAGAATCCATACATCAGTGCACTTTGCATATGAAACGCAAAGCAAATCCTCTTCACTACAAGAGCCATTAGATTGAACTACATTTGTTGAACTACATTTTCTTGACTTGTTTGAGCATTTCCTCTTCCAATGGCCAATTTTCTTGAAACCATAACATTCTACTATTTTTTTATCCTTGGACTTGAACCTATTTTTCTTTCCAGAACTCACTGTCTTTCCCTTGCCTCTGCCACAGTCTAGACCTTCCTTTACAAACAAACCTTCACATGAGCTTCCTCCAACTTCCTCTACACTTTGGCAACATTGTGCTTGTTGAAAAAGAGCAGAAGAAATAGAATCCAGTGTGATTATTTCCTTCCCGTATGTGAGAGTGGTCACCAAGTGATCATAAGTGTTTGGTTAAGAGCACAATAAAATAATGGTTTTATCCTTATCATCAACCTTCACACCAAGTTGTGTCAAATCAGCGAGGATGTTGTTGAAAGCGTTGACATGAGCCTGCAAATCACCTCCTTCCTGCATCTTCATGCTATAGAGACGCTTCTTCGCGAACGATTTGTTCATGAGCGTCTTCGACATGTACTGATTTTAAAATTTTTTCCAGACATCCTTCAGAGTTGTGAGGTCCAGGATATGATTCATCACGTCATCAGAAACGCAAAATTTTATCAAACTCGAGGCTTTCCCTTTGATCTCATTCCAGTCAATGGTTGTGATGTCTGTCGGTTTCTCATCACGAAGCGCCTTCTGTAAACCTTATTGAGCCAACAAATCCTTAACCCTCCTTTGCTATAAACTGAAATTTCTCGTTCCGTCGATCCGAGCCACTTTGAATTTCACACCTCCCGAATTAAGCGTCATCTGATACCAATTGTTAGAACAGAAAATCGAATATAGATCAGAGTAAAGAAAAATACACAAAAGCATTGTTCACGCAGTTCGGCCAAATTGCCTATATCTGCGACTATAGAGTAGCTATAGTTCATTTTATTTATGTCTTGTGAATTGCATATAGATTACAGTTTTATCAGCCATATATATAATATGAGGTTTTAGTTTATCTAAAATCCTAATCCGTAGTTTCCCTCAAAAAAACAATTATCTCTACCCATAATTAAGTCAACAATATGAGATATTCTCTCAACAACTTATAGTTATCTTAACAACTCATAATTATCTAAACAATATGAGTTATACTCTTAACAATCCATAATTATCTCAACAATCCATAATTATCTCAACAATATGAACCATATTCAACAAAGAAACTATGTAACACCGACACCTCTGAAACAAAAAAACGTGTTTGTGTCTGCATCTGACACATGTACCGACATTAGTCATTACGTTTAATTTATTTACTTTATTTTTAATTTTAATCGGTATCGTCATATCAATGTCGGAGTTGTGTTCGGGGTATCTGTGCTTCATAGCAAAAAAGCATCATCTCATTGTATGTGATGTGATGCTTCTTCATTCTATGATGTGTTATTGGTGTCCTCATTTTTTTATATAAAGGTAATAATCTCTCACTCACCAACTTAGAAATTGCTTTCATATAACATTGTCCATGATTAAAGATATAAGTATACTTGAAAGAGTTGTTTTCTTCAATCTTGGCTTCATTACAAGAATCGTCAAACTCTGGATTGACATGTATACTTTTTCTATCTCATAGTTTTGGTGATATTTGTGTGTTTTTTGAAGAAACAAAAGGGTAACAGAAACGATGATATACCAAAAGGAAAGGAGAAGACAGAGGATTTAATTTCAAAGAGTTATGGAAGTGGAGTGTTGGAAGGTGAAAGGCACAAATTGTTCTTCTTTGAAGGTTGTTCTTATGGTTTTGACCTTGAAGATTTGTTGAAGGGTTTAGCTGAAGTACTTGGAAAAGGAAGCCATGGAACAACATAGGTTGCATTCAAGGAAGGAATAACAGTTGTGGTTAAAAGGTTGAGGGAAGTTGTGATTGGAAAAGAGTTTGAGCAACAGAAGGAGTTCTGATGTAGGACTAACTCCCCTGATGAACACTCAATCAACCATGTCAAGATCGCACACCAGATGTAACCGAATCAAGGATTATCACCACACAGAAGAGCGATGTTTACAACTCTGGTGTACTCCTTGAAATGCTTACAAGGAAGACTCCATTGTGATATTCTAGTCATGATCATCATGAGATGGTTGATCTTCCAATGTGGGTTAAGTCGGTGGTTCGCGTGGAATGGACGGCTGAAGTTTTCGATTAGGAGATGATGAGAGGAGAGTATGTTGAAGAGGAGATCCTGCAAATGCTTCAGATTGCACTTGCTTCTGCGTCTAACGTGGTAGATAATAGGCCAAGAAAGGATGAAACAAAAAGAACATTAACTAATGTAGAAAAAGCACTAACTGTATAATAGTTAAGGACAAGGTGCCAAAGCCAAACCTCGCAATTCTAGACAAATTGAACATGATACTACAAATAGGATATGTAATCTATTTAAGCAAGACATTGCATTTTGCTCAAAACATTGATGGTACTAATTGATACAAACCCATAACCAGAATCTAATGAGGATATGGCTCGGTAATTGAAGCCTCATTTACTGATTCTCGAGCGGATTTAGATGTGGATAGACTTGAATTCTCTTTCCATAGCCTCATTTCGGGAAGGCTTCTAGTTCTACTGTCCATAAAAAAAGCAGGTTCTGAAGGTATAGAGAGAGTGAGAGAACAGGCACTTAGCATGAGTACAATGTTAGCCATGGTTGGTCTTTTAGCTACATTGTCTTGGACACATAGTAAACCAATATGAATGCATCTCATTATTTCATTTCTTGAACTGTTGAGTAGTGATGGATCTATAATATTTGTAGCTGTTCCTTCCCTCCAACTTTTCCATGCCTGCAATGCAAGTATTTATATTTTACTTCAATAATAAATGAGTGCAATTTTATCTACTTTTAGTCAGAACTTCAAAGAAATGATAATGAGAAAAGAAAACTTACAAAACTCAATAGGGCCTCTGTATCATCTCCGTGACGAGCGCCGCTATTCTTTTGACCACTTATAATCTCAAGAACCAGTACACCAAAACTAAAGACATCTGATTTCACTGAAAACTCTCCATGCATTACATACTCAGGGGCCATATATCCACTACAAGCAGAATACAAACAAGCCTAATTAGTCAAAACAAAATTATGATTGTTTTCATGGTTATAAAGTTTTCACTATTTTAGTGGATGACAAAAAATAGTAAAAAGAAAATTCTTACGTGATTTAAACATACAAAGCTTAAACATAATATAGTACTTACTAGGTTCCAACAACTCTACTTGTATTTGCTTGTGTTTGATCCACAAGAATTAGTCTTGCCATGCCAAAATCAGATATCTTAGCATTCATGTTTTCGTCTAAGAGAATGTTACTTGCTTTGAGATCGCGGTGTATAATGCGTAGTCGAGAATCCTCATGAAGATAAAGAAAGCCTCGGGCAATACCTTAAATGATTTTGTAGCGCTTTTTCCAATCTAACTGTGTTTTCTTTGTTGGATCTACATATACAAAAAAAATCACATGCATTTTAGCTTTTATCTTAAAATAAAGTTGAATAATAGAGCAACAATCTAACTATACCAAATATGAAGTAGTCAAGACTTTTGTTCGGAATGAATTCATAGACAAGTAGTCTTTCTCTCCCTTCAATACTACAACCGAGTAGTCTAACTAAATTTCGGTGTTCAAGTTTGGCCATTAAAAGGACTTCATTTTTAAATTCTAGATCTCCTTGGCTGGAATTCATGGACAGCCTTTTGACTGCAATCGCTTGTCCATTAGAGAGCCTACCCTGAAAAAGTAATAACTATGTAAGTATTTTTTTTCTTCTGAATGCGATTTTTATCGGCTTGCAACTATGTTGTCTTACCTGATAGACAGCTCCAAATCCTCCTTCTCCGAGTTTATTAGAATCACTGAAGTCATTTGTGGCAACTCTTATAGTGTCAAAGTTGAATTGTAATGACTCAACCGTTGGAATTTCATCATGATCTTCTGAAAGAACTGAGATATAGCCATAGTTTGTAGAAATAGTTATGATGCATATATAGGTGAAACAGATATAATGTTTCATAATAACAAGTGATTATAATTCCAAGTTTGGAGGCCTTAGACTTACTTTTATTAGCTTCCCTTGTTTTCTTCAACCGTAGTCGTAAATAGATGCAGATGAAACAGATCAACAAAACAAAAATAACTGTTGGAATTGCTATGATGATGGCAGTTCTTAATGTGTGAGACTTTCCTACACAAATCAGAAAATCCTTGTTAAAATTCATAAACAACGAAGAAGCTTAAAAAGATAATGGTTGTTCCACAAATAAACTCTAAAGCATATGTAATCTACTAATGTTCTGGGCTAGCTGGGGAAGCTATGTCATTGATTCAAAGTTACTCTACCAAGGTAATGAAGTAACACTCTAACAATGTTTTAAAAATCAGACGGATCATCGAATCGATGAGGCATTAGTTAACTGTTCATGGGTCGAACTATTGGGTTATTGATCGAATCGCATGAATAAACCGGATTAAAGCGGATAACTCGGTTGAATAAACTGGTATCTATAAAAAAAAGACTATATAATTATTAAACCGGTAGAAACAAAAGACTATAACTCTAAAAAAAATCAATACACTTTCAAAATTTCAAAATATCATAATTTCACAAGTTCAATTTTTAAATTTAAATTTTAACCATAATCATCACACACAACAAAATAATAGAAAATACAAATCTAAATAAATTTTGAAGAAAGTTTAATGTGAAAAAATAACAAAATAAATTTTGAATAAGTTTTATAAATTTTATTTCAAATGTTTAATAAATTTAATTTCAAATGAGAAAAATGAGTTGAACAAAGTCTAAATAAATGTTTAATAAATTTAATTTTAGAAAAGAAAAATGATTTCAAATAAGTATTTTATAAATTTTATTTATATTATAATTTTATTTTGTTTTTTAAAATTATCAAAAATGGTGTCGTGTTGTCTTAAGAAAAAAATAAACATTTAACCAATCAATTTTTCAAAATCGCTGATTCCCCAATTTGGTTCTCTAGTTTTCTATCAAATCAAATCGGTGAACTCTTTAGTTCACGGTTCGATCGGTTAGATCGGTCGATTCAATGTCATTTTTCAAACAGCAAGTGTAACACTGCTCTAGAGTTCCCACACTTGATCCACTCAATGGATTGCTGTCTAACGCTAGAAGTCATTAGACGACCTCCCGCACTCCACCCTGAAAAGAAAGGTATGTCCATAACCTCCCCTCATATATATGTCTAACATTAGAAGTCATCAGACGGCCTCCCGCACTCCAAACAGAAAATAAAAAGGTATGTCTATAACCTCCCCTCATATATAAGACATCCCACGTGAAACCCGAGGTAACCATTAAAGCATAACTGACATTTATTCTTAATATTTTATTAATTTAAAATTTTAAGTGTTAATTTTACAGGTCTATCCAGACTCCATAGTACCAGAAGTCTGTCCCGCCACATCAAGACTCTACTCCACCATTTCACTTTTAACATTTAGCATTTATGTTTCCCTTTAAGCACAAGCTGCCCGTGATTAGGGGTGGTAAAACGGGTCGTGGTCCGCCGGGCCGGCCCGCGCACCCGCCAAAAAATGGCGGGTTGGGTTGGGATTTTGGGCCCACCGCCCACCAAAGCCCGCCCAGCTAAAACCCGCCGCCCGCCAAGGCCCGCCCCGCCAAAACCCGCCGTTCACCAAAGTCCGCCGCACTTATTCGTTCAGCTTGTCCCATTTTAAATCCGTAATTTTTTAGGTAATTCTAGTAATTCCAATTCTTGATGATTTTATTTTATATATTTATTTGAGAATATATGCAATATTTTTTGAAGTAAAGTTTGTTAAAAAGATGCTTTATAAAAATTATTCTAAAAAATAAGTGAAAAATCTAATTGAAATGTAAAAACAAGCCTATTAATCTATTAAAAAATAAATAAATAAATAAAGTAGGCGGGTAAGTCCGCCGCCCGCCAACCCGCTACCTTGGCGGAGCGAGTTAGACTTTCATGCCCATTTTCACTTGCCCGCCCCGCCTTTTTTTGGCAGGCTTAAGGCGGGGCGGGCGGCCAGTTTTGGCACCCCTACCCGTGATCAATCATTGTGTTTATCTTTTTTAATTTAGGCCTTGATTTGCTATTCTAATAGTTTCATTTTCTCTACTCGCTCGTGCATCTGAGAAAAGAAAAATGGTAAAAATTAACAGATCACATACATACATACCTTGAGAGGAAGTGTGATTAGTGGATGGTATACGCGGTGGTGAAGACGGTGGTAGCACAGGAATTTCATAGAACCGATAGCTTTCATATCTAAGATTACAACTTGCTCTAATAACTCTTCCACCAACCTTGTTTTCACAACAAGATGGAAGACTAGCTATAGCTTGATCCAAACATTGATTACAATCCAAATAACTTACATCAGGTGTACACTGCATAAGACTATATATATCCTGAAAATTTGGACCTGTTGTATTTGCAGTAGCATATTTTTTCATAGAATCACCAGATGCAGCTTTATTTTTCAAATCATACAACACTTTTCCCAAAACTTTATTATATTCATCTGCATCCGTTGCATTAAATGGATTCCACAAATATAATTCAGGTCTTGTTTCCATTAGTCCAAATATCGATCGATTTGAGTAACGTAACATGCATTTGTCAATCCAACCAATTGCTTCTTTTTGGTTTGGACAGTTTTGTTTCAGAAGGACTCTTGAATTGTTGAGACAGTTGCGGCAATCACTCGGATTAACATCACCTCTACATAAGCCTATTGCATATACTTTGTTGTTGTCTTCGCCGTAAGTGAAATTGTAGAAACCGTAGGTGATTTCTGTGTTGGAAGTGAGAGATGATAAGAGTGTGTTGAGATTGTGTTCATATGTGCTGTTTGATGTATAGTTGCCTTTGTCTTCATCACATGATGGAGTAAAATCTGGTTGAGCTATGGTTTCATAACATAGGAATGTGGTTATGATAAAGAGGAAACTACAACAAATTATAAATTTCATTGTGGTTGATTATGCTCTTGGAATGTGAACTACTTGTCACTTTATAACCAAATTTTATTTGAAAAAATGTTTAAAAGATTTAGAAATTATATTTTCGCATTAAAATTTTAATTCTAGTATTAAATACGATGTCGTTTTGATTTAGTTTTGTGAAAAGTTGTAAAAGATAAATGTGGTATTTTTAATTGAATTTTAGTCTCAACAGAGATAGTTTCATGTTTCGACAAAGTTGTGTATGTCATAGTCGGAGTTTGTTCAAGTATACAGGAGTCAAAGATGTGTGTTGTAGACGATCCATAAAACCCGGTCAAACTCATCCAAAAAAATCTAAAAATTTGGGTTGGGTCGGATAATTGAGTGGATATGAGTTTAAAACTAAAAAACCCATTAAAAAAATCGGGTTTCGGATAAAACCAGACTCAATCCAAAAAACTCACTGACCCACTAATCAAACATTTGTTACTACAATTTTAATAATTTTGATAAATATTAACTTAGTTGTTGCAACTTTAATTTCTTAACATTTACTATTTTAGTGAACCATGACTTTAACTAATTTTGAATGTTTTACTCTTTAGTTATTTTGATACTAATACAATTTTATATCATGAAACTTTAGTTTGTTGCTAGTATTTTATGATAATTTTTATTTGTTGATGATATCATTTATAATTTTATGATGTTAAAAGATAGTAAAAATAAGTTATCAAATTTATTTTAGAAAGATAAAAATATTGAGTAATTTTTATGAAAAAAAAATATGATGAATCATCATTTAGTCATTTAATATTAATAAAATAGAAAAATTATTTGGGCAACCACTATCCAACTCAATCCAACCCAAAAATTAGTGGGTTTATCCAAACCAACTCATTGGTATAACGGGTGATTATTCTACCTCACCTAAACCACAGTGTTCTCATAGATCAGATATTGTATTTGGTCAAACCTAACCCAAACTGACTCATGTACACCTTTAATTGGAGTAATGATTAGTGACTATTAGTGATATAATCATAATTATAAATCTAAATTAAGAGTCATAAAATTTATTTTAGTTATTTATTTTAAATTTTAGTAAAAAGTTATTTTAAAATTGAGTAAAATATCAATCCAATTTATTTTTGTCGATCATATTATGTATTGATTTTGAAATTCAAAAATAAAAAACCGAACATCACTCCAAACTACCTCTTTTATTTTATTATGTCAAAATTAATATAAATTAATATATTTTAAGTTAAAAAATTAAAATATAATTATAATTATAAAAAAATAAATAAAGATTAGTTTAATCGGTAAATAGTTGGATTATATTTTATTAGAAAATAAAATGCACTAACAAGAAAATAATTTCAATAATATATTTTCGAAGAAATTAAACATATACGGATGGATGTAAAAAGCTTTAGCTCAATCTATTTATGTATAAAAAATCTAGTTTGAAGTATGATAGGTTTATGGGTATTTGCGATGCGATTTGAATTTGTTTTGAAGTAAAACTTCATTCTATTCAAAAATAAATTTATTTGAAATTTAGTTCGATTTTGGATGATTGATTAAAAATATCTGATATGATCCAATCCAATTTTATACCGTTTAATATGGATCAGTTTTTGAATATCCTAATTACAAATAATTTTTTTTATAATGATTATAAAAATACTAATAAATAATATATTTAATATAATATATTACATATAAAATATAAAAATTAACAATGGTTAAAACAAATAAAATAATAAAAATAAATATATTAAACTAAACTGATAAATAGTATTAAAAATATATGTATCATCAAATAATAATATTAATAATAAATAAATAAATATTAAAATATATACAAACAGTTTGAAGTGCTGTAGCCTTAGATGGAAAAAGAAACAAACTCATGGAGTCTCATCATCGAGGCATCCAAGATACAGTCCAGGGAGAGGGCATCTGTCTTCATAAGACTCAACTGGTCCAATATGAAATGGATCTCATGATGTGGAATGGGTTATGGTCATATAGTGTGGAATGGGTTATGGTCATATAGTCAGTGGGAACAGATTTCTGTCAAATTCTAATTTTCTTGGTCACCTTGCTTGTTGGTCGTATGTTATGGAAAGTTATTGTGGGGCGGGGGATTGGTGTTGTATTTGTAATCGTTTTGGTGTTTTCTATTCACTCTAATCTTGTCAAGCTTGTAATGCATGTGATACAGACTTTGTACTGGTGTTATCTTGGCTCTGTTTGCATTCCTTATGCAGACTGAGTATATTAATTCATTTTGCTTTTTCAAAAAAAAAATTGAAAAATCAATTCAAAATCTAATTTCAACGGAATAATTTTTATAAAATAGTATTCAAACACATCAAATAATATTTATTTTTTACAATTTTTCAATATTATGGATTGATTTGTGATTCTTATTTAGATCGGTTAAACACTTCTAATTATCTTGTAAGTGTGTATAGGAACAATTAAATTAAACTAAACAAATGAAATCTATTGCGTCAATGCATAGTTAAAAAATCAACATAAAATCACAAAGAAAAGTCAAGTTTTGGAGGATGTCGTATTTTAAACGGCATGACATATTGCATCTCCTTAGTCGTTATTGCCGTAACTTATGGTTGCTCAGAGTTGATGGAGACAGGAGTAGATTAATTCCAAAACAAAACAAACACACAAAAAATGGGGCTATTTTCTATGGTACTAGTGAACCAAGTACCAATCTATCAAAGATTTAGAAATTTTTAAATTAACTTCTTTTCTCATCTTTAAATCTTTTAAATAAGTCTCCCAAATTGACAAAAATATACTCTCTGAATTTTAGAATCAAAAACATGTTTTTAATATATTTGGATTCTATAACTCAAAACCTCCTTTTTTTTTAATAAATCTTTCACTTTTTCTTTCATTTCGACAAATTTATTTCTTCATGCTGCTTAATTTCCAAAATTCAAACTTAATTAATTTTTTTTCTTCTAATAATGCACGAGAACAATATCTTAATGTCCTACGCAAGAGAAAACAAAGATTTTGTTAAAATCAAGAGTGTGCACGTAAGAGACATGCCGATAGAGTTGGACCGACTAAGGCACAACCTCTATCTCTGAGATTAAAGAGCTTGAGGTGAATGTGTCTGAGGTGGATGTGGCTAATGTGTAGGAGCACAAGGTGTTGACGGTCGAGCCAGAACTGTATCCAAAAAGTATGTATGATACATTTATATTGTGTTATTATGAGAGAGAGAGAGAGAGAGAGAGAGAGAGAGAGAGAGAGAGAGAGAGAGAGAGAGAGAGAGAGAGAGAGAGAGAGAGAGAGAGAGAGAGAGAGAGAGAGATTTTAGGTGTCATGATATTTTTTAGAACTTTTTAAAGATCGATTCATTCGGTTCAACCTAATTTAATATTCTTGTGATAATCAATGTCAAGGACAAAGTAAAACTTTAAGAAGGAGACAGTTTCTTGATCAAAATGAGAAACCATTCAATTCCTGAAGAGAGAAAACATAGTTGGTTATAACGGTTATTCAATTTCTCCTTCAGCATTAAATGATTACAGGTGAAAAATAACAACCAAACTCTCTCCAAACAAATGAGAGGGCATCATATTTATAGACTACTAGCATATGTATGTTATGTGTGATAATAACACTCATACATGACATACATAGCTACTACATAACAAAATGCATAAACTATCTTTGGCTACTGCATGCTTGAATGTGTTTTGACTACAACATGCACATGCGACCCCGTCGAATCCTGCAGTTACCCATGTTGAGACTGGAGTTCGATCCAATACTACAAATCTCCACCTTAGAACAAACTCCAAAACATAAAGGGAACAAACTAGCTATCATTATACAGTTTTATCAACTGCATACAATGGAAGAACTTATTGCTTGGTAATGACTTGGTGATCATATCAACAACATTATGATAAGTCAAAACCTTTATCACTTTGACTTCTCCTCTTTCAATTTTCTCCCTAACGAAATGCAGCCTAACATCAATGTGCTTGATTCTCTCATGATAGAATGAATTCTTTGGAAGATGTATGGTGTTTTGACTATCACA
Source organism: Lathyrus tuberosus (assembly GCA_022829125.1). NCBI lineage: Eukaryota > Viridiplantae > Streptophyta > Magnoliopsida > Fabales > Fabaceae > Lathyrus > Lathyrus tuberosus. The sequence continues at coordinate 6,652,404 of JALAZF010000349.1, forward strand.
TTTAACATTGATTTCTTGACTTTGAAATTTCAGTTACTTAGCAAACCCTTCAAGCCACAATGCTTCTTTAACAGCTTCAGTGAAGGCTATATATCCTGTTTCAGTGGTTGATAAGGCTACAACCTTCTGAAGTGTGGCTTTCCAACTGATTGATGTACCAAACATGGTGAACACATATCCAAAAAGAGATTTTATGGTATCCATACATCTTGCATAGTCAGAGTCAAAAAATCCATCAACTTCAACTTTATTATCATCACCTTTGGCTCCACTATGAATCAGGACCCTGCTAAGAGATCCTTTTACGCATCTTAGGATCCATTTCAAAGCTTGTCGACGAGCCTTTCTAGAGATGTCCATGTACCTGCTTACAAGGCTTACTGCATATGTTATGTCTGACGTGGTATAAATCATAACATACATCAAAGAACCTACTATGTTAGCATATGTTATTATATTCATATAGGCTCTTTCGGTTTCAATACTAAGACTTTGAGTTATACTCGGTTTGAATAGCTGAGTTATTGGCATTATAACAGGTTTTGAGTTCGACATATCAAACTTGTCAAGAATCTTCCTTAGATATGATTCTTAAGATAAATATAATTTTGACTACTTTCTATCTCTCTTGATGTCAATACCTAAAATTCTGGTTGCAGCTCCAAGGTCTTTCATTTCAAATTCCTGGTTAATTTCAGCCTTCACCCTCATTACTTATTCGAAGAGGTTGCTTGCTATGAGGATGTCATCCACATATATCAGAAAGATGATAGGTGAATTTTCAGGTGAGAACCTAAAATAAACACAATGATCGAAGTTGCTTCTTGTGAAACCTATGTATTCCATGAACTTGTCGAATCTTTTATTTCATTACCTATATTGTTTCAGGCTATATAGTGACATGTTCAGCATGAACACATAATCATCCTTGCCTTTTTCTTCATACACTTCAGGTTATTTTATCAAAATTGTTTATATGTTAATGACTTGTTGATATCAGATAGTTGTAAAAAGGAGATCGAAGACTATAAAGGTGATATGAGCAAGGAGTTCGAAATGTCTAATCTACGCAACAATTCATATTTCCTTGGTATAGAATTCTACAAGAGTAGTAGAGGTCTGTTGGTGCATCAAAGAAGATATACAAGTGAAATACTCAAAAGATTTGAAATGGAATACTACAATGCAACTTTGACACCTACTGAACCAAGAATGCAACTGTCGAAGGACTTAGATGAAGATGTTGTAGATCCAACATAGTATAGAAGACTCGTTGGATCATTTAGATACCTTTGTCACACAAGGCCTGATCTAGCATACATTGTAGGTGTGGTAAGCAGATTCATGCAGAGGCCAAAGGTATCAGACCTATCAGCCACAAAGTGGATAATAAGGTATCTCAAAGGTACTCTCGACTATGACATTTTGTTTCCTACAACAGATGAAGGAAAAGAATGCAAATTAGTAGGATACACTAGCTCGAGTTGATGCAGTGATGTTGAGGATAGAAAATCCAAAGTTGGGTATGTGTTTATGCTAGGGATACACCTTTTTCATGGAGTTCAAGAAATGAACCAATGACATCATTGTCATAATGTGAGGATGAATACATAGCAACCTCTCTATGTGGATTTCAAGCAACGTGGATGGTGAACCTGATTGAGGAGATTTCAGGAGAAGACCATGAAGCAATGATCATGAAAATCGACAATATGCCTACTATCAATCTGGCAAAGAACTCAATAGCACATGGAAGAAGCAAACACATTGATATGAGGTTCCATTATCTTTGAGAGCAACTAGCTAATGAAAAGATGAAGTTGGAACACTGCAGAACTGAGAATCAAATACAAAGGTTGTGCAGGTCAAATTGTTCAAGTGATTTAGAACAATGATGAATGTAGATAGCTTAGACAAATGAATTAGGTGGTGTGTTAAATATGTAATTCTTTATGTCAAGCATAAATATGTGTTCGACAGATTCAAAATAGAGTGCGTTCGACAGAGTCGAACATAGTATGTGTTAACTATATTCGACAAAAATTCAAATACAGTTAATTGAAGTATGTTGTTGTTGTCGAAGGAGTTAACCTCAGCAGAATTAAAACTTAACATTTATTAGTTAGTTAGAGATTACTTGGTGTGCAAGTAATCTCATTTATAAATAGGTATGTACCCTATCATTGTAAGGGTACGTAACTAGAGAAAGTTAGGATAAATGTAGAGAGAAACTCTGCAGAATTTGATCCATGTTCTTTCTTTTCTCTCAAAACCTTAATTTCTCTTTTCTTCTCCAATTCACTTTCACGGATTTCTTTTCTTCTCAAATTATTGTGCGGCGAAATCATCTTACAACCAATGTGTGGTTGAATCACTCGAGTGAAGAGAGAAAAATGATTAATTAGAAAAATTGATTCTTATTCATCAAAATTGATCCAAATTATCTCCAAGATTAGGATTAATTTCTAACACTTATTAATACTTAGAGACAATTTTATTAAAAGTTTAATTCAACCCAATTGTTTTGGAATTTTTTTCCTAACATATATAGGCCATATTTTTTATAAAGTTTATTATTTTCTTTAAACATACTACTAACCATTTTATTAAAAATAATTTTCACCATAATTAAATTATTTATTAAAATTGCAGTACGATTAAATGTGGTAAACTAAATAATTTTTTATACATTTTTTACTATGAAAAAAGAATTTAATTAATTAATGTGTTCTATGCTTAGATGCAAATAGGAATGGAGGTATTAATCATGCATGCTTAGAGCACAAGTTAAAAAAACTTATTTATAGTAAATTTGTATTGGAAAAAATAATTTAAAAATTAATTGTATATATTTATTAAAGTTTATGCACAATTTTTAAAACAATATTATTTAATTTAGTTTTTAACTAGAATTTCTAAAACACACGTTAACATTACGCTTTATATATTAATATATTTCCTTTACTTTTACTTTTTTTTCCTTCTTACTTATTACCCTTCACATCCTGCTTGTGTTTACCAAAAGCGCGCCTACCCTAACATTCATATTCAAAAATATTTTTATTTATTAATTAAATATTATATTATTTATTTTATGGTAATATTTTTCTCTCATCTCAATACTCCTTAAAATGAAATAATGATTTATGTCATATATTTTGTAAGTCATATCGGTCAATAAATGTTATCAATATGGATGTTTGCGGATCGCTTTAGTTCAATTTCAAAAGAATTTGATGTTTAAATTGATTAAAAATATATAAATTAGTTTAATAAAATCCAAAATGAACCAAACAGACAAATACCGAATTGTTTTGAAATGGATTGATCGGATACATTAGAAATAAATATGCAAAAATATTTTTAATTTTTTTTAATTTACATCAACTATTTTTTTATAATAAAATAAATTTTTTTTTATTTTTTTATTTTTTCATATATGTAATGAAAGTCAAAAATGACGTTTTATTTTTCTTCCTTCTTAAAGCTAAATATCTTATATAAATTTCTATGAAAATGACATAAATTAAATGAATTAATATGATTTGTTTGGATAGACAAACTTGCATGTAGAATTTTGAAAATCTATTACTTGAACCAATTAAAATTGAGTTTCATTGATTTAGTTTGATTTTTGGACAAACTCAAAAAATTTCTGATCCAAACACTATAGTTTTGTTTGAATTTCGGTTTGATTCGAATATATACAAACCAATGAACACCCGTAATTATCAACTCCCCGTAATACATATTTTAAGAACATGTCATTTTTTTTATATTCATACAACATGACAAAGCAGGTGTTAATAAAATAACTATTTTACATTAACAATGATTTAGTTAATATAATAATTCTATCAATATTTAAATGCATATAAAAATGAGTTATTGAAAATTATTGTATTGATATCACACGTTAATGTGTTTTAATCAATAATAAAAGTTATTATTATTATATTTTTTTATAGTAATTATATATAAATAAGAAATGAATAATAGTAAATAAAATTTAAAAGACCTTCGCTAAATATAATTTTATTATTTTATATTATTGTTTGGTTGTCATTTTACATTGAAACAAAAATGTTACATACCAATAGTTAAAAATTACATTTAATTTGAGGGTGTTTCTTAATGTACCACCCAAGTTTTTTAGGCACCATGTAAAATTATTTTTTTGCCCCCAAATTTCGGATGTGCACATCCGGACGCACCGGATCCTTAAGAATTAAAACCTTTTTCCGGATGTGCATATCCAGAATTTCTCCGGATCTGTATATCCGGTAGATATTCTGAAATATTTAAAGCTGCGTGATCACTCCACCCTTCCCATAATCAACCTGCTTCTTCCCACTCACTCTCACAAGTCAAAAAACCCTACTTCATCAATCTCATTTCCCACTCAAAAAGTTCAAATTTTTGGTGCAACAAATCAAAGGGAGCAAGAAAAGACTGAATTTCAGGTAAACATTCAACTTCATCCACTACATTGCTCACATTATCAATCTACATTTTTGGAAAAACAAGTTACGCTACTTCCGGATGTGCACATCCGGAACTAATTTAGCATGAACTTTTCCGGATGTGCACATCCGGAAAAATGCCTGAAGCTAATTAATTTAAGTTTTCAGCATTTTTGAATAAATCTTATTTATACATATTAATTGTTCTATTCTTGTTTATAAATAGAGATGGTGCATCCCGATAACATGACAAAAGAATTAGTTGCGCCGATTTCCTCGAAAGATGAAGGTATGCTCGTAAAGTCGGTTGATGTCGGCGGTGACTTTAACAACAAGCAAGACTTTGATGATCGTGAAAGCATGATCGCATACATTCGTAGGACGGCTATTGAGCTCGGCTTCGGTGTAAATATCGGGAGATCGGATAATGGGTCGGATAGAAGAAAAGCTTTTGTAATTTTGGGGTGCGAAAGAAGCGGCAAATATCAAGCACCTCTACGGAAGTTAAAGAAAGACGAGACCGGTACTAGAAGATGTGAGTGCCCTTTTAAGATTGGTGGTTACATGTTAGTTTCCAAGAAATGGAGATTTACCGTTCGTTGTGGTATACATAACCACGAAATGTGCTCAAAGCTAGAAGGTCATCCAAGTGTATGCCGGCTCAAGGCGAAAGAGATGACATGTATAGTCGACATGACCTTGAACCTTGTCCCACCGAAGAATATACTTGCGACGTTGAAACGGAAAGAACCCGAAAATGTTGCAAACATAAAGCAAGTGTATAACATGCGGTATCGAATGAACAAGGCAATTAGGGGAAATAGGAATGAGATGCAACAACTATTGAAAGTGTTGGAGGACAACGATTACGTGTCTCGGTACAGATGTCGCGATGATGGAATTACGGTACGAGATATTTTTTGGACTCATCCGGATTCCATCAAGTTATTCAACACGTTCTCGACAGTGCTCATTCTCGATAGCACCTACAAGACAAACAAGTATCGTCTTCCATTGTTTGAGATGGTTGGCGTTACGTCTACGGATAAGACATATGCCGTCGGCTTTGCCTTTTTGGAGTGTGAGAAAGAGGACAATTTCACGTGGGTGTTGGAGACGTGTCGGTCACTTTTGAAGAAACATGTTCAAATGCCAAAAGCAGTTGTTACGGACCGCGACAACGCCTTGATGAATACGGTTGCAAAAGTCTTTCCGTCTTCCAATGCACTACTTTGTCGATTTCACATAACAAAGAATGTGCGAAGTCGGGTTAAGACCGCGGTGGGTGCGAAGCAAGTGGATTCGGAAGACGGAAAAGTGGTCAAGTCGGGTGTCATTGTAGAGAAAATTATGGATGCATGGACTCATATTCTAAATTCTTCCACAACGGAATTATATGCCGATTCGGTCATTAAATTCCGGAAAGTGTGTGAACGGTACCCCGCTTTGTTGAAATATGTTGAATCCACCATTCTTGATCAAGTGAAAGAAAAGATTGTTTGTGCGTGGACCGATAACGTACGACATCTTGTAAACACTACCACCAATAGAGTTGAGTCGGCACATGCCACTTTGAAGAATTGGTTGGGAAATAGCAAGGGGGATTTATGTCGGGATTGGGACTCCGTGCATCTAATGATCAAAAACCAACACAATGAGATACAAACCACTTTCGGTCGGAGCATCACAGTTTTGGAACATCGGTTTAATGGTAACTTCCTCTACTCTCAATTGATCGGCAACATGTCTCGGGCGGGGTTGTGCTATATTTTTCACGAGGCCAACCGAGCCGAAACGGTAGGTTCCGATAGTGCAAAGTGTGGTTGCACTATTGTGAAAACCTACGGTCTTCCTTGTGCTTGTGCCATTGCTAAAAAGTTGAAACTAGGTGACCCAATACAAATTGACGAAGTTTGCCCTCATTGGATGAGACTTAGTTTTGATGATGATGCTTGTAAGGAATGAGATAAACCCGATATCTATATTTTGGCCGAATTGGAAGCGATTCAAATGAGATTTTCGAAGGCCGACGACAATATAAAGCTACACATCAAAGAAGATTTGAGGAAGATTGCCTTCCCCGAAACAACCGCAATGATACCTCCGTCTCAACCGGTTAAGACAAAGGGTGCTCCGAAGAAGTTGAAGCCTACACCAAATGACAACTCAACAACTCGGTATCCTTCGTATTATGAGCACGTTGACCAAATCTTTCCGGACTCTCCGACTCCTAAATCTCTACAAAGTGTCGTGAAAGGAGCTCGCATTTCCAAACCGGCTCCGACACCGATTCCACGAGTTCCGACTCCGACTCCAACTACACGTATGATTTCCTTTATTGACGAGATGCCGGTTTTTATGCATAAGCATATCGACGGTATAATCGATGTTGTAGGGGATGGTAATTGCGGTTACCGAGCCGTGTCGGCTCTACTCGGTAAAGGAGAGGAATGTCATGCACTTGTACGTCATCAACTTATCCTAGAGTTGGAGACGCATAAAGAAGCATACATGCGTCTCTATGAAAATCAAGAAAATTACAACAAGGTTCACGAGTCACTTGTTCCGTGGTTGAGTGGTCCGACACCGGTATCGAAATGGATGAGCTTCCCCGAGATGGGTCATCTTATAGCATGCGCCTACGATATGGTGTGTATCGACTTGACGAGATACGGATTTTCGGAAACCTTTTTTCCACTACACACCGCACCTCCGTCGAATCCAAATGATCGCATCATGTGTATCGGATGGCTTGCGAAATCAAGACATTTCGTACAAGTTATCTTGAAACCCGGATGTCCGATACCACCTAAATCACCGCAATGGGCGACGCATGCAACCGCAATTACCGAGTCGTGGCCAGATAGTTTTGTCGAAAGGACGGTTGAATTCGAAAGATTGCAAGCAATTGAAAAGGCATCAAATGCGGAAATATCGAAAGTTCTAGCTTCGATAGATTTAGACGGAGAATTTTGTTTTAACTCTTTTGTATAATCATACGACACAATGTACATTATTGAAGTGAAATATATTGTACTTTTATCCATATGTCTTTTTAATACACTTACGAATTTTATTGCACTGAAGCCTACACCAAGTGACTGCATAAGCTGTCAATTCTGTTTTAAAATTGTATCAGTAAAACATTCTGATTTGCAGATCCGGACAATTTCCGGATATGCATATCCAGAAATAGTATTTGCAGGGTTTGTCCGGATCTGCACATCCGGAACTAACTTGGGCAGAAATAACTTTACCCTAACTTTTCTTTAAATTAGGGGTTTCATTTGATATCTTTCACAAAACCTCAAAATGTCTCAATTGTATCAAATCAAAATCCGTTGGTATGCCGCAAGTGTCTCCTTCACCGACGGCAAAACACGCGGTCAAAAGTTTACGATAATGAGGGACATCCCCCTCGACCAAATCATTGACGACATCGAACATCTCCTACCTTACGGAGACAAGCGGAAGGTTGCGAAGCTTCAGTATCGTTCACCTTCGGTTGACAACGAAGGGAATGTCGCTTACATCCTTGTTGAGCTCAAGAATCAAGACGATGTTAGAGCGATGTGGCAAACTTATTTGGGTTACGAGGAACAATTCCCATTCGAGTTCGAGGCGACCGTCACAATCCGAAGAACGGTCGATGACATCTTAGAGATGTGCAAGCGTCCACCGGGCTATTGATCTTGTAATATTTAAATTTCTGTCGATACCATGCCGATTTTCTCAATGTAATCCCGATTTTATTTTATGAATGTGAGAAACATTTGTGGTTCTGGTGTTCTGCTTCAGTGTTTTTCCCGGATTTGCAAATACGAACTGTTACCGGATGTGCACATCCGGAATCAAGGGGCAAAAACGGAAATTCAGTTGGTGCCTAAGAAACAAGGGTGGTGTCAAAAGAATTTCCCTAATTTGATAACTATCCTCAAACACATGATTTATGTTGGGGGAGTTTACTAGGGAGCATTGATACATAGTGTAGGACTAGGCACCTTAGTGAGAGACACACCACTTGTCCACCTAAAACCTTAATGTGATAGGTGAGTAAGTTCTCCCACTTATAAATGTTCAAGTCATCACATTCTTATCCAATGTGGGACTATTTCCTCACTTACTCACACTTGCTTATATTATTCCAACACTCCCCCTCAAGTGTGAGTCCACAATGTTCCCCATTTTTATAGTTGTACCGCCGTTAACACCTTTTTCAAGGCACCTCTTATTAGATATTTCGATACACCTCTTCTCGGGCGTCGATTTCAACGGAACACCACTTCCTTGGCATTTCGATACAAGTAAGCCGATCCATTTCTCGAACCACGCTCATGATCCCATTTGTTGGGGGGAGTTTACTAGGGAGCATTGATACATAGTGTAGGACTAGGCACCTTAGTGAGAGACACACCACTTGTCCACCTAAAACCTTAAGGTGCCTAGTCCTACACTATGTATCAATGCTTATATTATTCCAACAATTTATACAATAATCTACCATATATGAACTTTTAAGCCTCTGGAAAAAACCAAATTGTCTCAACTCCTACATCTTCCACCTCACCAAAATAAGGGTATTTTGTGTTCAAAAAAATACATTTTCCAGCTAATGATGTCATATACTTCTATTTCAATTACATGGTTGCTGTTTTTTTGGCTTTGAGCATTAGGTTGGAATGAGTTGATGATGTCACTTGGTCCAAATTTAATTTATTTTCCTATTTTCTCTTCTTTCAATGTATACTTTATTTCAAGTTTCAAAACACAACAACAATAATTCACTTTCTCTCTCTCTCTCTCTCTCGTCATTTTTCCTTCTCTTTCTCTCTCTCTCTCTCTCTCTCTCTCTCTCTCTCTCTCTCTCTCTCTCTCTCTCTCTCTCTCTCTTCTCTCTATCTCTGTCAACTGTGGATCGAAGGCCCTTCTTCTTCCTCTTCGTCAAGCTTCTCCCTCTTCTTCTTCCTCTTCCTCAACCTTGATTCTGTAATAACATCATCACCATCCTATTCTCCCTCTTTTGGTATATTCGTATCACACCGAAACAAGAATGGTGTGTGAATCGGTTTACCTGTGATCTTAGGGTTTCATCTATTTTCTGATTTCTTCTGATTTAGTGTTTGTTGTTTCAGGTTTGGCTGTGTTGGCTCACGCTGAAGGATGAAGATGCGCGGAAAACTGAATCGGATCGAAGTTTCTGTGGCTTCGACGGAGTTGGAAAAGGGTAGACAAAGAAGGATATTGTTTAGGTATGGTTTTTTCCCTTTCAGTTTATATAGATGAAATTGATAAACCTTAATCCCTAATTTTTTTTGTTGATTTTAATGACAGCGATAAAGTTGTTGAGGTCAGAGATGAGTTACATAGAATGTTGAATGAGGTACTATATCTTCAGTTGATTTATTTTGGTTTTATAAAGCGAAGAACAACCATATATGAGTTCAAGCGATAAATTTGTTTACAGATTGTTGTTTTGATTTAAAGAGAACAAAAAGACGGAGATCTGCTTTTAGGTTGTGGATTCGATTTAAAGCGAAAAAGATGGAGATCTTCTTTTAGGTTTGTGGATTCGATTCAGCTGTTAGTGGTGGAGGACTCGTGTTTGTTGATGTCAGTTTTTCTTTAGATCTAGAAATTTGATGAAATGGTTTTGTTTCATCGTTTGTGTTTTAATGTTTGTTTATTTCAATGATTTTGAGGTTTTTCTATTGTATCGAAATTCTGTACACAGTTTAGTTATTATTGAATATAATAATATGGGTGCCATTTATTCAAGATCATAGAAACCTATTGTAGATGGTGTAGCTGTAGATAATGTACCTGGTGAAAGTTCGAGACATCCTGCGAATGGTCATGCTAATAATGACAATGAAGGTGGAAATGGAATGGCGTATCATTATGTAAGACATTTATTGATTTACACATGAAAAGGAGAATGGAAAGCTAGAAAAAGATCTGAAGCATCTTTAATAGTTTACAGGATCATAATTACATGTGCACTTTTGTTTCTAATGCCACTATTTGAGAGCATACATCAGGTTTGCTTCAAGTTTTTATAGGTCATTTATGTCATTTTTAAAAGTGTTTTTTACCGATGTTATTGGAGTCAGACTAAATATTTTTAAATTGGAGTTGTGTTTGCTCCTATTATATTATACAATTGACATCTGATGGGATTTAATCCATTAAAGTATATTGAAATGTTAAGCAAATGTTCAAATTGATCATTGAAAAATAGCTACTAAGTTGATCCATTTTAGAGATTAATTCAATTCTTCATTGTTTAATGTAATCACTGATTTAAGGACTAATGTTATTCCTATTATTGAAGATGCTAGACATCCAGCCAAGTACAGAATGTTAGTTGGCATGGTAGATGTCATATTTTCTGATCAGGTGTGGTTTACATTGTGGCTAATTTACTTTTAGCTGATGGAACAAGATAACTTTTTGTTGTGTTTACATTAGAGCTAATTTATTTGTTGTAATTATCATATGCTACACTATCATAACATTTTGCTATTTTGTTAATTTTGATTTTCAGAAACTTAAGACTCGTGTGATTAAAAGGGATGTTATTTCTGAGTGGAATGAATATCTTACTATTTCTGTTATAGATCCTAATCACATAGTTTCATTGGTAAGTAAGTTAATTGAAGCGCCGTGTTGACTACTCTTTCTGTTATGTTGTCAAATAGCGGAGCACAGTAAGTACTCTAGCTTAGCGAAATTTGAACAAATTGTTACTTTCATTGATTGATTATTCTTTCTAAATTGTGCAGACTGTTAACGATCATGACATTTTTAGCAAGGATGACAAAATGGGAGATGCGGAGTTTCACGTCTCGGCCTATATAGAAGCTCTGAGGATGAACGTTGTAACTCCCCGGTTTTTGTTAGATTTATTTAATCGAGTCAATTTAATTATTTTTGGTCTTTATATTATTTTATTCTTGGTTATTATGTTTTATCGCGTTTTGGGAACGTTTGCGAGAAAATTTGAGTGTAGGGGTATTTTGGTCTTTTTAGCTTGGTTAGATATTGTTTTTCATTAAAATAGAAACATAGAAAGAAAAAGAGAGAAAAAGAAGAGAAGAGAAAAGGAGAGTGAGAAGAAGAAAAAGAGGAAAACTTGGAGTGTAAGAAACCGATTCAACCAACACTTCGAAGCGCGATTAATCGGGTAAGGGTGCGAAACTCGGTTATGCTATGCTTGTGTATGATTATGTATGTGTGTGTTGGAATGTTTGTTGGTTTTTCCTAGCTTTTCAATTCTAGGTCGAATGAGAGAAAACGATAGAAATCGATGTTTTCGCGGTTGAAATGCGGTATAAATGTTGTAGAATACTTGTTGTTATGTTTGGGATATGTTCTGGTTGTTATGTTACGGTTTGGAAGTGTTTTGGTGGAGGAAATATTGTGTTGGAGTGAACAACAGCGCTGCTGGGATTTTTGAGTTTGCAGGTTCGCACTGCGAATAGGGCAGCGAAGGGAAAGCGAAGGTTCGCGGGAGGTTCACATTGCGAACTTTCTGCTGTTTTTTCTCTGCCACGGTTCGCAGGGAATTCGCATTGCAAAGGGGAAAGCGAAGGTTCGCTGGGTGGTCACATTACGAACTTTATGCTGTTTTTTCTCTGCCATGGTTCGCTGGGGTTCGCATTGCGAATAGGAAAGCGAACAGGGCAGATTTTTCCATTTTGTTCTTGTCATAACTTTTGGGTCGTAAGTCGGATTGAGGCGCGGTTGGATGCGTTGGAAAGCTATTGAAATGTTCTTTCTTATAAAATGGTTTTGAGACTAGTGGCTGATTTAATGGTGTCGAGAATTGGAATAGTGTCGTTTTGTCGATTGTTACCGTCGTAATTGTGTGTGATTGATGTGTTATCATGTGGTATGCTTTTAATATATATCGTATAGCTTGTGTGCTGTTGTATGATGTGAATGCATGTGATGAAATGTTATGATGATGTTTTGTGGCCTAAGGGTAAATAAATGCATTGTGTTATGTTTGATTGTATATGCATGATTATGGATGTTGAAATGGTTCACATGGTTGTATATGTGTATGCATTTGATTGTCATGAGTCATTGTATGCCAAGCATCATGATATGCATTCTTGTGATGTCGTGTGCCCTAGTGGGTGTGAGCGACGAAATGATTCTCGAGGGAATCTGCTATAACGGTCGTGAGCCTTATATAAAGAGGACCGAAAGCGACGTTATAGATGATCGTGAGCCTTATACAAAGAGGACCGAAAGTGATTGGATCGTGAGCCTTATATATATGAGATTTCAGTTGCATATTTTCCGCTTTTATTCTGTATCTGAATTGTGGGTGTTAGGAACTGAGTTCCTCTGTTTATGTTGCTACCTAAGTGTTGCATATCTTTATGAGCAGGTTTTTATATTTCATCATCGTGATGTGACGCTCCGTCTATGCCTTGAATGTTTAAATTCTACTCTGATTAATTGTTACCGCTTTAATTACTCTGGTTATAGATTGGGGGTGTTACATTAAGTGGTATCAGAGCCAGTTTGTGTCAGTCCATGCCAGTCCGTGTTGGTCGTTTTGACCAAGTTGTTTGTTGTGCGTCAGTTGTGTTCTGGTGAGCTGATTGTTTAACCATAGTTACTGTTATTGGATATGAACAGAATATGGCTGGAAGGAATGACGCTGCTCTTGCTGCTACTATGCAAGCTATGTCTCAGGCTGTGAGGGGTGCACCTAATGCTGGTGGGAATGATGATTTCAGGAAGAACAAACCGCCTATCTTCAAAGGAAGATATGATCCTGATGGTGCTCAGATTTGGCTTAAGGAGATTGAAAGAATCTTTCGAGTGATGGACTGTGTTGAGGAACATAAGGTGAGTTTGGGTACTGACATGTTGCAGGAGGAAGCTGATGATTTGTGGGTTAGTGCGCGTCATGTGTGGGAAGCTACAGGTGAAGAGGTCACTTGGGCTTTATTTAGCCGTGAGTTTTTGAGGAAGTATTTTCCTGAAGATGTTAGAGGAAAGAAAGAGATAGAGTTCTTGGAGTTGAAACAGTGTTACATGTCTGTTATTGATTACACTGCTAAGTTTGTGGAGCTTGTTCAGTTTTATCCACATTATGTTGAAGCAACTGCGGAGTTTTCCAAATGTGTGAAGTTTAAGAACGGGTTACGTCCCGAGATCAAGCAGGCAATTGGTTATCAAAGAATTAGGAGGTTTTCAGATTTGGTGGATTGTTGTAGAATTTATGAGGAGGATAGCAAAGCTCGTTCTACTCATTATAAGAGTGTGAACGAAAGGAAAGGAAAGCAACCGTTTCGTGGCGGTCCTTATGTGTCACCAGCTGACAAGGGAAAGCAAAGGGCTCATTCTGATAAAAGGCCAAGTGGGGAAGGTACGCATAATCCTCTGAGATGTTATAGGTGTGGTGACTTAGGACATCGTCAGTTTGAATGTAGAAAGGATATAAGGAAGTGTTCCAATTGTGGAGGTATAGGACATGTAACAGCTGAGTGCAAGAGGAATGTGGTGAAGTGTTTCAACTGTGTGGAACCTGGTCATATTAGTACGAAGTGTCCGAAACCAAAGCAAGCTCAAGCTGGAGGGAAAGTATTTGCATTGGCAGGAACTCAGACTTCTAGTGCAGATCGTCTGATCAGAGGTACTTGTTTTATTAATAGTACGCCTTTAGTTGCTATTATTGATACCGGAGCGACTCATTCGTTTATTTCGTTTGAGTGTGCGCAGCGTTTGAATCTTTTGTTGTCATCGATGGATGGAGAGATGGTTATCGATACTCCAGCAATGGGGTCGGTAACTACTTCTTTGCTTTGTTTAAGTTGTCCTTTGACCATTTATGGTAAAGATTTTGAGTTGGATTTGGTGTGTTTGCCGTTGGAGGGTTTAGACGTGGTTTTGGGAATGAATTGGTTGCAGTTCAATCGAGTTCATATCGATTGTTATCATAAGTTGGTAAGATTTCCTTCTTTTGAAGAAGACGAGGAATCGAGTTTCTTATCTACCAAAGAGTTGAAGAAACTTTTGGCGGATGAAGCTCAGTTGTTCAGGTTGTTTGCGTCGTTGACTATGGATAGTCAAGTTGCAATTGATGTGTTTCCACTCGTGTGTGATTTTCCAGAGGTGTTTCCGGAGGATATTTCTGATGTGCCACCAGAGAGAGAGGTGGAGTTTTCTATAGATCTAGTTCCTGGTACTAGACCTGTGTCTATGGCACCTTATTGTATGTCGGCATCTGAGTTGGTTGAGTTGAAGAAGCAGTTGAATAAATTGTTAGAAAAGAGGTTTGTGAGGCCGAGTGTATCGCCTTGGGGTGCTCCAGTTTTATTGGTGAAAAAGAAAGATAGAAGTATGCGATTGTGTATTGATTATCGCCAGCTGAATAAGGTGACGATTAAGAACAAGTATCCTCTTTCGAGAATTGATGATTTGATGGACCAGTTGGTAGGTGCGTGTGTGTTTAGTAAAATTGATTTGAGGTCAGGTTATCATCAGATTAGAGTGAAAGAGGAAGATATTCAGAAGACGGCTTTTAGGACATGATACAGACATTACGAATATTCCGTGATGCCGTTCGGGGTTTCTAATGCGCCGGGAGTGTTTATGGAGTATATGAATCGCATTTTCCATGAGCATTTGGATCAATTTGTTGTTGTGTTTATCGATGACATCTTGATTTATTCTAAGTCTCGGGAGGAACATGCGGAGCATTTGCGTATTGTATTGCAAATTTTGAAGGAAAATAGACTTTATGCCAAGTTGTCCAAGTGTGAGTTCTGGTTGTCAGAAGTGAGTTTTCTTGGGCATGTGATTTCAGGTAATGGTATTGTTGTGAATCCATCCAAAGTAGATGCAGTTCTACAATGGGAGGCTCCTAGATCTGTTATTGAAATTAGAAGCTTTTTGGGTTTAGTTGGATATTATCGAAGATTCATTGAAGGATTTTCCAAGTTAGCACTTCCTTTGACCCAGCTGACTTGTAAAGGTAAAGCGTTTATTTGGGATATTCAGTGTGAGGAAAGTTTTAGTGAGCTGAAGAGAAGATTGACTACAACTCCGATTTTGATCTTATCAAATCCTAGTGAATCGTTTGTGGTGTATTGCGATGCGTCTTTGATTGGGTTAGGTGGAGTGTTGATGCAAGAAGGTAAGGTTGTGGCTTATGCTTCGAGGAAATTAAGGGATCATGAGAAAAATTACCCTACTCATGATTTGGAATTAGCGGCGGTGGTATTTGTGTTGAAAATTTGGAGGCATTATCTCTATGGTGCAAGATTCGAAGTCTTTAGTGATCATAAGAGTTTGAAATACTTGTTTGATCAGAAAGAGCTGAATATGAGGCAACGGAGATGGTTGGAATTTTTGAAGGACTACGATTTTAGCTTGAATTACCATCATGGTAAAGCTAATGTGGTAGCCGATGCGTTAAGCCGGAAATCTTTGCATATGTCCGCTTTGATGGTTAAAGAGTGGGAACTTTTGGAAGCATTTAGGGATTTGAGTTTGGTGTGCGAATTGACATCTGTTGGCGTGAGGCTTGGTATGTTAAGGGTCACTAATGAGTTTTTGTTGACCGTTAGCGAGAAATAGAGGCTGGATGTGAAATTTGTTGATTTGATGACAGTTGGAGATAAAGGTGTGAATGGTGACTTTAAAGTGGATGGTAAGGGTGTTTTGAGATTCCGTGGTAGAATCTTTATTCCTGATGATTCGGAATTGAAAAAGATGATTTTAGAGGAAGGACACCGGAGTAGTTTGAGTATACATCCAGGAGCTAATAAAATGTACCAAGATTTGAAGAAGATCTTTTGGTGGTCCGGATTGAAGAGGGATGTGGCTCAGTTTGTTTATGCGTGTTTGACGTGTCAGAAGTCAAAGGTAGAACATCAGAAGCCTAGTGGATTATTGCAACCGTTGGATATTCCCGAGTGGAAATGGGACAGCATTTCTATGGATTTTGTGACAGGGTTGCCAAATACTCAGAGGGGACATAATGCCATTTGGGTGGTTGTGGATAGGCTGACTAAATCGGCGTATTTCACTCCGATTGACATCAGTTTTTCTTTGGAGAGGTTGGTTGAGATTTATATCTGTGTGATTGTGAAGCTACATGGTGTTTCGTTGTGTATTGTATCAGATCGAGATCCGAGGTTTACTTCCAGATTTTGGGAAAGTTTGCAAAAGGCGTTAGGTTCCAAGTTGAGATTGAGTTCTGCTTATCATCCTCAGACGGATGGTCAGACCGAGAGAACTATTCAGTCGTTGGAATATTTGTTGCGGGCTTGTGTTCTTGAGCAAGGTGGTGCTTGGGATAATTATCTTTCGTTGGTTGAATTCACGTATAACAACAGTTTCCATTCGAGTATTGGAATGGCACCTTTTGAAGCGTTGTATGGTAGAAGATGTCGAACATCGTTGTGTTGGCATGAATCTGGTGAGAGTTCGGTGGTTAGACCGGAGTTAATTCAACAAACTACGGAAAAGGTGAAACTTATTTGTGAGAGGATGAAGGCTTCTCAGAGTAGGCAGAAGAGCTATCACGATCAAAGGAGGAAAGATCTTGAGTTTTAAGAAGGTGATCATGTATTTTTGAGAGTTACACCGGTAACGGGTGTTGGACGTGCATTGATGTCGAAGAAGCTTACTTCTCGGTTTATTGGTCCTTATCAGATATCCGCGAGAGTGGGTGTTGTGGCTTATCGGGTGGCGTTGCCACCAAATCTTTCGAATTTGCATGATGTGTTCCATGTTTCACAGCTTCGGGAGTATGTTCCGGATCCGTCGCATGTGATTCCAATGGATGAGGTTGAGGTAAGGGAGAACCTTACGGTGGAGGCATTACCGGTGAGGGTTTTGGATTGCGAGTTGAAGCGGTTAAGAGGCAAGGATATTGCGCTTGTGAAAGTAGCGTGGGGAGGCGCTGCTGAGGGCAATTTAACTTGGGAGTTGGAGAGTCGAATGTGGGAATCGTATCCGGAGTTGTTCGTCTCAGGTAATATTTTCGAGGACGAAAATTTCTAAGTGGGGGAGAGTTGTAACGCCCCGATTTTTGTTAGATTTATTTAATCGAGTCTATTTAATTATTTATGGTCTTTATATTATTTTATTCTTGGTTATTATGTTTTATCGCGTTTTGGGAACGTTTGCGAGAAAATTTGAGTGTAGGGGTATTTTGGTCTTTTTGGCTTGGTTAGATATTGTTTTTCATTAAAATAGAAACATAGAAAGAAAACGAGAGAAAAAGAAGAGAAGAGAAAAGGAGAGTGAGAAGAAGAAAAAGAGGAAAACTTAGAGTGTAAGAAACCGATTCAACCGACACTTCGAAGCGCGTTTAATCGGGTAAGGGTGTGAAACTCGGTTATGCTATGCTTGTGTATGATTATGTATGTGTGTGTTGGAATGTTTGTTGGTTTTTCCTAGCTTTTCAATTCTAGGTTGAATGAGAGAAAACGATAGAAATCAATGTTTTCGCGGTTGAAATGTAGTATAAATGTTGTAGAATACTTGTTGTTATGTTTAGGATATGTTCTGGTTGTTATGTTATGGTTTGGAAGTGTTTTGGTGGAGGAAATATTGTGTTGGAGTGAACAACAGCGCTGCTGGGATTTCTGAGTTCGCAGGTTCGCACTGCGAATAGGGCAGCGAAGGGAAAGCGAAGGTTCGTGGGAGGTTCGCATTGCGAACTTTCTGCTATTTTTTCTCTGCCACGGTTCGCAGGGAATTCGCATTGCGAAGGGGAAAGCGAAGGTTCGCTGGGTGTTCGCATTGCGAACTTTATGCTGTTTTTTCTCTGCCATGGTTCGCTGGGGTTCGCATTGCGAATAGGAAAGCGAACATGGCAGATTTTTCCATTTTGTTCTTGTCATAACTTTTGGGTCGTAAGTCGGATTGAGGCGCGGTTGGATGCGTTGGAAAGCTATTGAAATGTTCTTTCTTATAAAATGGTTTTGAGACTAGTGGCCGATTTAATGGTGTCGGGAATTGGAATAGTGTCGTTTTGTCGACTGTTACCGTCGTAATTGTGTGCGATTGATGTGTTATCATGTGGTATGCTTTTAATATATATCGTATAGCTTGTGTGCTGTTGTGATGATGTTTTGTGGCCTAAGGGAAAATAAATGCATTGTGTTATGTTTGATTGTATATGCATGATTATGGATGTTGAAATGGTTCACATGGTTATATATGTGTATGCATTTGATTGTCATGAGTCATTGTATGCCAAGCATCATGATATGCATTCTTGTGATATCGTGTGCCCTAGTGGGTGTGAGCGACGAAACGATTCCCGAGGGAATCTGCTATAACGGTCGTGAGCCTTATACAAAGAGGACCGAAAGCGACGTTATAGACGATCGTGAGCCTTATACAAAGAGGACCGAAAGCGATCGGATCGTGAGCCTTATACAAAGAGGACCGAAAGCTATCCATAAACGTCGTGAGCCTTATACCAAGAGGACCGAAAGCGGCGGGGAACATCGTTTGCCCGACGGGGAGTTACGCTAAGTAACAAGCGATGATTACAATAATTCCTGAGTGAATTAATGATGAGAATGACGGATGGAACGGTACCGCATTGCATTTGCATAGAGTCGTTATGTCGGTCTCTTTGCATTTTCATAAGTCATGAATGGATTGATTATGTGGGAGAATTGTGAATGGAATTGATGAGTTGATATATACATATGTTGGTGATAAATGTATTGAGCATGATTGATATGCCTTTGTGATGGATGTATGAGATATGAATTATGTTGTTTGTATTTGAATTATGGTGTAAGTTATGGTGAGAATTTTTTACATTGTGTATCTTGTGTTATTACATAATTGTATGCAACTATATTATAATTGTGTTTCTCACCCTTTTGCTGTTTTGAATGCTCTATGAGGCATTGCAGATTAGATGCTGGAGGTCATTTTGTGAAGCTTATGTCTTCATTCTTTTGTCGGTCGACTCTGATATGTAGCACCGGGTAGTCGGGGAGATCGTTATGTGACTTTATATATATATATATATATCTTTTTGAATTTTACATGTATGACTCTGTGTATGACAGACAAACTTCTATGTTTATATATATGAGATTTCAGTTGCAGATTTTCCGCTTTTATTCTGTATCTGAATTGTGGGTGCTAGGAACTGAGTTCCTCTGTTTATGTTGCTACCTAATTGTTGCATATCTTTATGAGCAGGTTATTATATTTCATCATCGTGATGTGACGCTCCGTCTATGCCTTGAATGTTTTAATTCTACTATGATTAATTGTTACCGCTTTAATTACTCGGGTTATAGATTGGGGGTGTTACAAACGTAATAGTGACATGTTCGAGGACATAATTTATCAGAAGAAGACTCTTCCAAATTCAATGAACAATTGTTCTGACAAGAGTTCACATTCATCTACTGCAACTCCTTTGAAAGACCTGAGAGTTCTGCTTTGAACATGAATGAAACATAATGGGAAGATTACACTGACCATGCATCTTTCTTTGGTGTAACCTCAATCCTTAATGAGTGTCATGCTGTTAACACCAATGCAAACTCATGGGATAAATTGACACATGCTCAGAACTTTAATGGTTAGTACCTTTTAATGTAGTATGGTGAAGACTAATAGTTGAACTTGAAAAGAATTTTTAAATTTGCAGACACTTCCACGCACACCTTTGACACCATGTAAAATTTCATAAATATTTTATAAATTAATTGCTTTATTATATTCTTCATTGTTTCATTTACAAAATACATTCCTAAAATCAGTACTAGATTTCCCCTTTAATTTCTGTTTTTAGTTGTAACTTCTGTTAGAAATTTCTGCAAGCAACAATGTGAAAATATGAGCCTGTTGACCAAGTTTGTACCCCAAAGAGTGAAGATCAAGGTATGTCTATGTTGAACATCACATGGCCAGATTTGTAGATAGCTTCCGATTGGCATGAACTATGGGCATGAGAAGAAAATGACTGAGGCTGGTGACAACTTAACAAATTATAAGCATGTGGCTGGTGAGACTTATTCTTCAAGACCACGAGGTTGCTTTATGCACATGGCATAACATGCTTTATGTCTGAAATATTTTATCTTCATTGAGAAAATAAACAATATATTAAACTAGAGTAAGAACATTTCATAGAATGTGCTACAAGTATTGATTTATATATATATATATATATATATATATATATATATATATATATATATATATATATATATATATATATATATATATATATAGTTTCAATATATTAAACAATAATTCATGCATTCTCATGTTGTAAATAAAACCTCAAATCCAGTATGGAATCAAACATTTGACTTTGTTGTGGAGGATGGTTTACATGTATATTAAAGTTGTTTGTTGTAAAATACTATGTACACTCTATACCAAATTGAGTGTTTTGTTTTTGTTTTTTCAGTAAAAAATGGGGAAAGTGATCATGACACTAACGATTATTATATATATAAAACAAGTTATATATATATATATATATATATATATATATATATAGGGAACATATCATATGAGAATGACATTTTTATGTGAGAACATGAGAATGAATCTGAACCATTAGATTTTAAAATAAATGGTGAAGAGTATGTGTCAGTTTTTTTTCTCTCTCCTCCATTATTTATTTTAATAATGGAGGAGAGAGAAAAACAAAAATCACACATAATCTCCACCATTTATTTTAAAATCTAATGATTCAAATTCATTCTTATGTTCTTACATAAAAATGACATTCTCATAGGATATGAACTCTATATATATATATATATATATACTAAATCATAAGTTATAGATTTTTAAAACTTTAATAAATTTTGTTTTTTACCATATCATAAGTTATCTAAGACAGTGAAACTCGATATGTCTTATACATGCTCAAATCAATATATGTGCACAAATGAATATATGCTCAAATCTCTCAAGCCTCTTTGTTTAGAAACATTATGTAAAAAACAATGTGACTAGGTTATTGTTTGTGGTCAATCTCATAGTAAAAATTTGTTTTGGCTTCAACCAACTTTAAAATTTATTCTATTTAAGATTTTAATAAATTATATATAAATGAATGATTTAAAAAATATTTATTACATATTTAAATACATTTAAAAGTAATATTTTATATAATTAATGCAAAGAAAAAATAATATTTAAAAAAAGGTGAGTTGTTATTAATGTTACTAATTAAAATTTATATAATTAAAACAATAATGACATAATTAAATATGAGAAAAATTAAAAAATATTTTTTAATTTAAATTTATGATTTAATAAGAATGAAAATAATAAAGTATTAAAATAATTTTAGCATTTAGTTTTTTGAACAAAATTTCAAATCTAAATTATAATAAATTATAATAAATTTTATTTATTTTAATTGTTTTATTGACTCTTTTTTATTATGGTGTTTACAAAATTACTGTAATACCCCATAATTTTGTGAACATTTTGGATAATATTATTATGATCAACTGGGTTCCGGTGTACTCTGAACAATTATTGGATAAAGTAATTAGAGTAAACTGACGAACTCGGAATTGATTAGATTAATATTATTTAACTTGGAGTTTTATTAATTGGTGCAATTGAGATAATTTGGATAATTAGTAGTATTACCAATTAATGTTTCCTATGTCTATTTTCTTTTCCTTTTCCTTATTTGAAAAAGATAGTAACTTGGAGAAAGAATAGGAAGAGAAGGAAAAAGGAAGGAAAAGGAAGGGAAAAGGAGAGGAAATTCTCAAGAGCTCAAGAGATTGATTCATCAACCCATCTCCAATATTTTCATCTCAGCTTCATCATCCTCATCTTGTATTCCAGGTGGGTTCTAGATAGACACTTTAGAGTATAGTTTTATTGAGTTTTAGAGTTAGTTTGATATTGTTAGAAAATGAGAAATTTTACACTAAAATCATGTTTTAATGTTCTGTATGATTGATACATGTTAGATATGTGTTGTTGTGTATCCAATTGGTATTTCTCTGGTGTTTATAAGTGAATTGGAAGGGAAAATGGATCATTTTCGCAGAACCAATTATGCAGGAAAATTCTGGGTTTCACACTGCCCATACGCGTATCACCCAAGGCAATACGCGTATTGGTTAAGGCAATACGCGTATGGCAAATGAAGAAATATGGGCAATACGCGTATGGGGTTCCATTTTCTCGGCCATCTGCTCATTTGCATAATGGTATGCGTAGGGTTTTGGGCAATACGCATATGAAGTGAGGCAATACGCGTATTAGGGTTTTAAAAAGGAATTTTTGTGAAAAATCAGTCTCTGCCCATACGCGTATCACTTTGGGCGATACGCATATGGATGAGCGAGTGAGCAAGGCAATACGTGTATGGCTTAGGGCAATACGCGTACGGCCAGGAGGGTGCAGAATTGTGTTTTTTCGCGATACCATTTCTTGTTATTTCCATAACTTTTGACTCGTTTATCCTATATGAGTATTCTTGGTGTCGTTATGAAGCTATGAATATCCTCTAGCTAATGGTAGTGAGAAATATCTGTTTATTGCCAGATTAAATAAATCGGAGGGAACCGTGAATTGGTGTAATGTGTGGTATGTTGAATTATGTGTTTCAATTATGCAATTGATGGTTATGTGCCTATACTCTTATTTTTAAACATGTTTGAATATGTATGCATGTTAAAATACGAAATAGGTAGAGTGAGGACTTACCGTAAACAATGTCAGAAAGTGTGAAATGACATAGTAACAACGCTCGCGCATGAAAGGCCGAGGCGTGTGTCTAGTAATCATAACCAGTGTATCTTATGGTGTAGTTTCATGAGACTCGAGCACCTCCTCTGAAACGTATGCACAATTACTTGGCAGGTTTGATTCCCGCGTGTAGTACGAATGAAACCTATATGGTAAATAGACTTGTGATGGTTAACAGGCCATGAGAAGTGACGGTTCGCGGCTAACAGGCCGATGATCCCAAATCCATTTCGTATGCCAAGTAACTTCAAGGATCAATGACTCGGGTCGTCTTCTTGACGTAGAAGCGGACGGGAAAAAGGGATGCCTTGGTATGGTTATTGATTAGTGAGATTCTAGAGTTAATAGGCTCAGGAGGTACTTTGGTACTAGTGTGAGTTAACAGGCTCACGAGTGTGGATACATATTTAGTGTGTGTACTATAGTCACTTCCCTTCCCTTTGACTTGAGTTAGGTTTATTAGAACCTTGTAAAGCCGAGAGGACTTTAAGATAGGGAACTCACTGAGATTTGATGTATCTCACCCCACTGTTGTTGTTTACATCACAGGTACTGCAGGTTCCGCGAAGGGTAAGGATAAGGCTGTGTGATTATCCTTACTTGTCTAATGGCTTTGCTTCTGTTGTGGAGTTTTTGAGATCATTATTTGATCTAGTTCTTAGTATTTGTCTTTGGAACATCTTGTAGATATACTATGCCGTAGTTTTTGTGTATTAGGCTTTTTGGGCATGTATATGTATAATGTGTTTACTAGGAACTTATTGTATATTTCAGTACCAAAAGTG
Organism: Lathyrus tuberosus; assembly: GCA_022829125.1. Classification (NCBI taxonomy): domain Eukaryota; kingdom Viridiplantae; phylum Streptophyta; class Magnoliopsida; order Fabales; family Fabaceae; genus Lathyrus; species Lathyrus tuberosus. The sequence continues at coordinate 6,676,402 of JALAZF010000349.1, forward strand.
GAATTCATGTATAATATATGCTTTGATGTATGTATATATATATATATGGGCGTTACAGTTGGTATCAGAGCAGGCCGTATCCTCGACCTAGCCATGAAATAGAATAAGTTTTCTTTCCGTTTCTTATGCGGCGTGTCGCCATTGGTCTTGCGTGTTATATTTATGGTATTGAGTCTGATCAACTTAATCCTATCTGTATGAAATTCAGGAACATGGCTGACAGGTGCAGAAACAACTGTGGTAGACCGAGAACCACTCCAGCAAGGACTAATCTGCCAGGTGACAAGGGTAATGCCCCTTTATACCAATTTATGCAACAGATGCAGCAACAGCAGAATCAGTTTGTGCAACAAATGGTACAGCAAATGGCTGGTGGCGTGCATCCTCCAGTGGTGGTTCCTGAAGCTGCAGGGGGAACCTTTAGGGATTTCATTCGTATGAATCCTCCGGAATTTCAGGGAGGGTTAGATTCAGTAAAGGCTCATGAATGGATGTCAGGTATGGAACAGATTTTCCTAATAGTTCAGTGCAGTGAGGAAAACAAGGTGGTCTTCGCTTCTCACTTGTTGAAGGGTCCTGCCATGAGGTGGTGGGAGAGCGCTTCAGCCTTAATGACAATTCAAGAGGTACCAAAGGTATGGAAGCAGTTTAAGATAACTTTTATGGAGAAATTTTTTCCAAGTTCCTTGAGGTCTCAGAAGGAATTCGAGTTTCAACAATTGAGACAAGGCAACTTGACTGTGGCTTCTTATGCGAAAAAGTTCGAGGTTATGGCTGCTTATTCTAGACAAGCCATGTATGCTCCTGATGAGAGGTGGAAGATTGATTAGTTTTTGTTTGGTTTAAGGGCTGAAATTTCATATAGCGTATCTCAGAGAGAATTCACTGGCTATGCCGAATTGTTAAGACAGTGTTATGTGGCGGAGCATAGTTTAAAGAAAGTACAAATGGAAGGAGATTTGAGTAGGATGAATCAAAGTGATCGAGGGAGACCGAATCAACAAGTTAGACCAAGGCAACAATCATTCAAAGGGAAGCAAGTTCAGAGTTCTAGGACTAGTGTGCCTCCGGTATGCCGTACTTGTGGAAAGAATCATTATGGTAGGTGCAGTTTGGAGGGAATAAGGTGTTATCAGTATAATAAGGTGGGCCATATATCGAGGGATTGTCCTCAGGGTAGGAATCAGACACAAGGGAGGAGTACCGGCCGAGTGTATACCTTGGATGCGAGGAAAGCAAAGAATGACAACTCCTTGATTGCGGGTACGTGTTTCGTAAATGGACATCCTTGTTTTGTTTTATTTGATTGTGGGGCAACACATTCTTTTGTGTCAACGCGATGTGTGAAGCGACTTGGGTTGCAAGCTGTTCCTTTGTTTCCTCCTATGGTGGTTACTACCGCCATGGATGAGATGGTAGAGACACCGTTGATGTGTGAAAATTGTGTTTTGTCTGTGAATGATAGAGTTTTCCAGATTGACCTTATCTGTTTACCGCTTAAGAAAGTGGATGTTGTTCTGGGAATAGATTGGCTTTCCGCTAATTCGGTGTTTATTGGGTGTGAGGAAAAGCTGATCATTATTCCATCCGATGAGGCTACTCCGAAGGGTGTGTTGACTATTATTTTAGAAGGTATGGTTGGAATGATTAATTTCTTGTTTGAGGAGGAAAAGTTTGTTCTTTTGATTCTTACTAAGGAGGAGAGTAGTAACATCCAAGTTTTGAGTATTCCGGTAGTTTGTGACTTTCCTGAAGTTTTCCATGAGGATATCACTTCTCTTCCTCCGGAGCGGGAAGTGGAATTCTCTATTGACCTGATACCGGGAACGGCTCCAATATCCGTTTCTCCGTATCGGATGGCACCACTTGAATTAAGAGAATTAAAGGATCAATTGGAAGAGTTGTTGACTAAGCATTTCATTTGACCCAGTGTTTCGCCATGGGGAGCTCCAGTGTTATTGGTAAAGAAAAAGGATGGTGGAATGCGATTGTGTATTGATTAGTGTCAGTTGAATAAGGTCACCATCAAGAATAAATACCCATTACCAAGGATAGACGACCTGTTAGATTAATTGAAAGGAGCCTGTGTGTTCTTGAAGATTGATTTACGGTCGGGTTATAATCAGATTCGTGTGAAGAGTTCAGATGTACCAAAGACCGCGTTTAGAACCCGTTATGGTCATTATGAATTTTTGGTGATGCCTTTCGGTGTGACGAATGCTCCGGTAGTTTTCATGGATTATATGAATCGGATATTCCAACCTTACTTGGACCAATTTGTGGTGATTTTCATTGATGACATTCTTATTTATTCTCGTGATCCTCAAGAGCACGGAGAACACCTAAGAATTGTTTTATCCATCTCACAAGAGAAGCAAATTTTTGCTAAGTTAAGTAAGTGTGAGTTTTGGATGTCTGAGGTTAATTTTCTCGGTCATGTCATATCCCAGGGAGGTGTAGCGGTCGATCCATCAAAAGTCGAAGCAGTGATTAATTGGGAGAGACCGAAGAATGCTTCTGAAGTTAGAAGTTTCTTGGGATTGACAGGGTACTACAAAAGGTTTATCAAGGGTTTTTCGCAACTGGCTTTACCATTGACTAGACTTACTCGGAAGGATTATTCGTATGAGTGGGGTTCGGCTTGTGAAAGAAGTTTTAGGTCTTTGAAGGAGAGATTGACGACCGCTCATGTTTTGGTTATTCCTGATTCTAGCAAGTCGTATGAGGTATATTGTGATGCATCGAAGAAGGGATTAGGCGGTGTGTTAATGCAGGAGGGACATGTAGTGGCTTATGCTTCACGACAGTTGAAAGTCCATGAAGAGAATTACCCAACTCATGATTTGGAATTGGTGGCAGTTGTATTTACTTTGAAAGTGTGGCGTCACTATTTGTATGGTGTACGTTTTTAGATGTTTAGCGACCACAAGAGCTTAAAGTAATTATTTGATCAGAAAGAGTTGAACATGCGTCAGAGGAGATGGATGGAATATTTGAAGGATTATGACTTGGAGTTAAAATACCATCTGGGTAAAGCAAATAAGGTGGCGGATGCATTGAGTAAGAAGGTGTCGCATAATGCCGAGTTGATGACGTTAGAGTATACCTTAATGGAAAAGTTTAGAGATCTAAATCTTCAATTTAACTGGACTCCAAATTGTGTAATTATGGGGAATTTGAACGTCTCTTCTACTCTTAGGGAAGAAATCCAGCAAGAGCAAGGGTTAGACGAGAAGTTACAAGAAGTGTTATTGCAATCGGGTTTTGGGCGAGCTACCGACGAAACTATTTTGTTTAACCAAAGGATTTGTGTTCCAGATAACACGGAGTTAAAATGAAGGATTTTGGAAGAAGCGCATAAGGGTGCTTTTACTATACATCCGGGGTTTTCAAAGATGTATCAAGATTTAAAGAGGGACTATTGGTGGCCCGGGATGAAAAAGGATATTGCGGTGTATGTGTCGGAATGTGCGGTGTGCCAACAAGTGAAGATTGAGCACCAAAGGCCGGGTGGCTTGTTACAACCTTTAGAAATTTCGATGTGGAAATGGGATAGTATTTTGATGGACTTCGCAGTGGGATTACCCCGTGCGCAAGGTGGTTATGATTCGATTTGGGTAATTGTGGACCGGTTAACGAAATCCGCGCATTTCTTAGCTGTCAAGACTACCTACAAGGCGAGTCATCTCACAAGGTTGTTCATTTCAGAAATAGTGAGATTGCATGGTATTCCTACTAGTATCGTTTCGGATAGAGATCCAAAGTTTACTTCCAGATTTTGGAGAGCTTTTCAACAAGCCATGGGAACGAGGTTATGTTTGAGTACGTCGAATCATCCGCAAACGGACGGTCAGACGGAACGGACAATACAAACTATGGAAGACATGTTGAGAGCTTGTGTAATTGAAAGTGGAGGAAATTGGATAGAACTTTTGCCGTTGATCGAATTCTCTTATAATAACAGTTATCATGCAAGTATTGGTATGGCACCTTATGAGGCGTTATATGGTAGGAAGTGTAGAACGCCATTGTGTTGGGCGGAAGTTGGCGATGATAGAATTTTGGGACCTGAGATTATTCACGAGACCACGGAAAAGATTGGAATGATTCGTGGAAAAGTTAAACAAGCCCAAGATCGTCAGAAAAGCTATGCGGACAACCGTCGGAGACCGTTGGAGTTTGATGAGGGGGATCATGTATTTTTGAAGGTTACTCCGAGATTGAGATTGAAAGGACCATTTAAATCGCGGAAGTTAAGTCCAAGATACATGGGACCGTATTAAGTCTTAGAAAGAATTGGAGAAGTAGCTTACAGATTAGCCTTACCGCCTTCTCTGTCAGAGATGCACGACGTTTTTCATGTGTCTCAGCTTCGGAAATTTGTCCCAGATCCTCTTCAGCCCCTTTTACCAGATACAATTGAGATAGAAGCTGATTTGACGTTTGAGCCTCAACCGAGTCGTATCACAGGAAGGGAAACTAAAGTGTTAAGAAATAAAGAGATTCCTCTTGTTAAGGTCCAGTGGGATGAGACGCATCCGGGCGATGCAACTTGGGAATTGGAATCGGAAATGCGGGAGGTCTACCCTCATCTGTTCAAGTAATCTCTTAAATTCGAGGGCGAATTTCTATTTAAGGGGGGGGGGAGGATGTAATACCCCATAATTTTGTGAACATTTTGGATAATATTATTATGATCAACTGGGTTCCGGTGTACTCTGAGCAATTATTGGATAAAGTAATTAGAGTAAACTGATGAACTCAGAATTGATTAGATTAATATTATTTAACTTGGAGTTTTATTAATTGGTGCAATTGAGATAATTTGGATAATTAGTAGTATTACCAATTAATGTTTCCTATGTCTATTTTCTTTTCCTTTTCCTTATTTGAAAAAGATAGTAACTTGGAGAAAGAATAGGAAGAGAAGGAAAAAGGAAGGAAAAAGGAAGGGAAAAGGAGAGGAAATTCTCAAGAGCTCAAGAGATTGATTCATCAATCCATCTCCAATATTTTCATCTCAGCTTCATCATCCTCATCTTGTATTCCAGGTGGGTTCTAGATAGACACTTTAGAGTATAGTTTTATTAAGTTTTAGAGTTAGTTTGATATTGTTAGAAAATGAGAAATTTTACACTAAAATCATGTTTTAATGTTCTGTATGATTGATACATATTAGATATGTGTTGTTGTGTATCCAATTGGTATTTCTCTGGTGTTTAGAAGTGAATTGGAAGGGAAAATGGTTCATTTTCGCAGAACCAATTATGCAGGAAAATTCTGGGTTTCACGGTGCCTATACGCGTATCACCCAAGGCAATACGCGTATTGGTTAAGGCAATATGCGTATGGCAAATGAAGAAATGTGGGCAATACGCGTATGGGGTTCCATTTTCTCGGCCATCTGCTCATTTGCGTAATGGTACGCGTAGGGTTTTGGGCAATACGCGTATGAAGTGAGGCAATACACGTATTGGGGTTTTAAAAAGGAATTTTTGGGAAAAATCAGTCTCTGCCCATACGCGTATCACTTTGGGCGATACGCGTATGGATGGGCGAGTGAGCAAGGCAATACGCGTATGGCTTAGGGCAATACGCGTACGGCCAGAAGGGTGCAGAATTGTGTTTTTTCGCTATACCATTTCTTGTTATTTCCATAACTTTTGACTCGTTTATCCTATATGAGTATTCTAGGTGTCGTTATGAAGCTATGAATATCCTCTAGCTAATGGTAGTGAGAAATATCTGTTTATTGGCCGATTAAATAAATCGGAGGGAACCGTGAATTGGTGTAATGTGTGGTATGTTGAATTATGTGTTTCAATTATGCGATTGATGATTATGTGCCTATACTCTTATTGTTAAACATGTTTGAATATGTATGCATGTTAAAATACGAAATAGGTAGAGTGAGGACTTACCGTAAACAATGTCGAAAAGTGTGAAATGACATAGTAACAACGCTCGCGCATGAAAGGCTGAGGCGTGTGTCTAGTAATTATAACCAGTGTATCTTACGGTGTAGTTTCATGAGACTCGAGCACCTACTCTGAAACGTATGCACAATTACTTGGCAGGTTTGATTCCCGCGTGTAGTACGAATGGAACCTATATGGTAAAGAGACTTGTGATGGTTAACAGGCCATGAGAAGTGACGGTTCACGGTTAACAGGTCGATGATCCCGAATCCATTTCGTATGCCAAGTAACTTCAAGGATCCATGACTCGGGTCGTCTTCTAGACGTAGAAGCGGACAGGAAAAGGGGATGCCTTGGTATGGTTATTGATTAGTGAGATTCTTGAGTTAACAGGCTCAGGACGTACTTTGGTACTAGTGTGAGTTAACAGGCTCACGAGTGTGGATACATATTTAGTGTGTGTACTCATAGTCACTTCCCTTCCCTTTGACTTGAGTTAGGTTTATTAGAACCTTGTAAAGCCGAGAGGACTTTAAGATAGGGAACTCACTGAGATTTGATGTATCTCACCCCACTGTTGTTGTTTACATCACAGGTACTGCAGGTTCCGCGAAGGGTAAGGATAAGGCTGTGTGATTATCCTTACTTGTCTGATGGCTTTGCTTACGTTGTGGAGTTTTTGAGATCATTATTTGATCTAGTTCTTAGTATTTGTCTTTGGAACATCTTGTAGATATACTATGTCGTAGTTTTTGTGTATTAGGCTTTTTGGGCATGTATATGTATAATGTGTTTACTAGGAACTTATTGTATCTTTCAGTACCAAAAGTGGAATTCATGTATAATATATGCTTTGATGTATGTATATATATATGGGCGTTACAATTACAATTAAAGTTTGAATATTCAAATAAGATTCATATTTCTACATAATATTTCAAATAATTTTCTTTTCATTTTATTATATTTTAGAAACAAATTTATGTAACACACCAGTATCCGTGCGAATGCACGAGTAACACACCAGTACCGTGTGAGCGCACGGGTAACCAGGTCAAAATCTGTGTGAACGCACGGGTAACACACATGTATCGTGTGAACTCACGAGTAATCAGGCCAAAATCTATGTGAACGCACGGGTAACACACCAGTACCGTGTGAACACGGGTAACCAGACCAAAATCTCTGTGAAGGCACTTGTTATTACATTTTTTGTATAATTAAAGAAAATAAAATTAAATATATTTAAAATATTGTATGAATTCAAACACGAGAAAAATGTGTTGTTTTTTAATTATTTATGTATCTAATATTTTTATTTAGAAATTATTTTTAATTTAAAATACACTAATTTTTAAGATAATATATGAATAATTGAAATATATATTATTGATGTCTTTCTTTTAAAAATTTGAACATTGATACAATTTTGTTTTTATTTTATAAATATGTCTTTCATTTAAATATTTATCTTTGATTAACTTATATATTTATCTTTGACTACCTTTTTATTTTATTTTTCCTTTTTTACAATTAAATTTAAATATTTTATTTTATTTTATTTGAATTCCAAAACCAAACTGGTGACAATTCTACAATCCACACATCAGTACCCGTGCGGACGCACGGGTATCCTACTAGTTAGTATGAAAAAGTGACAATGATGACAAAATATTATAGAAAAGTTTCTTTATTTTGTTTAGTTGATTATAGAAATTCTATTAAAAATGATTGATAATATTAAAAATTAGAAGGAAATGTATAATAATATTACACCTAAAAAAATCAATTTTCTTTTAATTAGAACTTTAAAAAATTAATTCAAAAAATTATAAAACTAAAATTTCATTTTACAATAAGTCTCAATTATTACAGTTTCAGTAAAATTTATGAAACCATTTTACAATATAAGAAAACAAGAAGATGAATTTACAAAGTATATTATTGCAGTTAGCAACACAATTTTACATTTATATTCTCTCTCTAAATGAGTATCTCATTGTATTTCTCATGTCAATCTTTCTTTTCTTTATGTTGTTCAATTTCTCTCTGTCCCTTCATTCTCATTATTATTTCTTCTTTTTAACACAATTAATTAAAATCAAGAGATAATTAAGAATAATAAAAAGATTCAAAAAGAAAAAGGAAGACAGTTTTGCCAAGATTTAGACAATTTTGTCAAGATAGTTTTCTCTTCTTTCTTTCTCAAATATTAGAATGAGATCCACTATTGTTTTATAGAAAAAACTATTAAAATATTAATTTTTTTTAAAAGAACATCAAATGTTCTCATTTAAAAGAGAAAACAACAATTTATTGTTCCAAACAAACTTTTTTTATGATTCAGTAAATTCAATACTTTACTTTAATGGTAGAAGAAAATTTCCTGAACAAAAAACAAAATACCCGTTGCACGTAGGGAACAAAATAGAAAAGTTTAAAGATACAAATCAGATTACGAAAAAGAGTGGAACCAAAAACTTGAAGGAAAATATACCTTGATAAAATATAAAAAATTCTTGTTAACAATGAAGGTTAAAACAAATTGGCCAGGTATATATGAAAACAGGTCAGCCAGGTATTGTTGAGTTTGTAATTTCTTGTGTCAAAGCAGATGTAGCTCGACAGAAACAAGGATGTGTCGAAATTAGCCCAGTGTAGTGTGTGTCGAGTTGTGTTAGATGTCGAAGTGTCGAAGAAGGTTGCTTAACACATGATTTCGACTTAGACAAAAATAGAAATTTTGGGCTTTTGTATATTCTGGGCTTTACCTTAGGGAGCAAGCTAGCTGAATTATAAATAGGGAGTAATCCTATTATGAATTGTAACACACAACAAAAAGTGCAGTTGAACAGTTGAATAATATTTTCTCAGTTTGAGAGCAGAGAGTTACTCTGCAGAAATCATCTTCTTCTCCAATTTTTGTTAAACCCTAATCTTCTTTCTTCTTCATTAACAATTGTTGCGCAGAATCATTCTTGCAATCAAGGTGTGATTGATTTACTCAAGTGAAGAGTGAAGAACAAGAGATTTCGATCGGTTGATTGAATTTTATTCATCAAGATTGATTCAGAATTCTCAAAGTTTTGGGTTGATTCCAACATCTGGTATCTAGAGCTCTAGTTGTGATTCGTGGACGAGATGGCGATGAATCATCTGAAAGGGAATTTTATCGTGACTCTCCTAATTCTGAAGGGTCAGAATTATGATAATTGGTGCAAGAAGATGAAGGTGGTTTTCTATTATCAAGATCTTTGGGATCTTGTGAAGGAATGAGTAACACCGCTTGCAGAAAACGCGACGGATCAAGAAAATGTTGCATATAAAGAATTGAAGAAGAAAGACTATAAAGATCTCTTTATAATTCATCAATGTGTTGATCCAGACAATTTTGAAAAGGTCAGTGATTTAGAATCACTAAAAGAAGCATGGGAAATCTTGAAGAAATCGTTTGGAGGCGCAGAGAAGGTGAAAGATATGAGGTTACAAACTCACAAAATGACGTATGAATTGCTTCAGATGGAAGAAAATGAAAGCATAAGTGATTTCTTCACTAGGGTTACTAAATTTTTTGAATCAAATCAAGGTATGTGGAGAAGTGTTAACATCAAGATTAGTTGTTGCAAAGATTTTGAGGTTATTGGCTCCAAAGTTAGACCACGTGGTAGTAGCCATAAAAGAGTCGAAAGATTTGTCAACATTGACAAAGGAAGAGCTTCAAGGGACGCTTGAGTCTCATGAATAAAGAATGGATGAAAGAGCTGCAGGCAATTCGAAGAGTGATATGGCTTTGCAAGCGCAATCAGTAAAAAAAAAGGCAAAGGAAGTTAGAATGACAACAAAGGCAGAGGAGGTAACAACAATTTGACTGGTCAAAATCAGCAAGAAGGAAACTGGTCAAATCAGAGAAAACCCTGGAACCAAGGAAACCAAAGAGGTGGTGTTGCATGTAGAGGAAGAGGTGGTGGTCAAAAACCTGACAAAAGTCACATTCAGTGTTACAATTGTCAGAAGTATGGTCATTATTCTAGTGATTGTCCTGGAAAGAATAAGAACTAAGAAATTGATGCAAACCTGGCGAAACATGAAGAAGAAAAGATGTTGTTGATGGTCACAACAAGAGATGAAGAAAGATTACAGGACCAATGGTACTTGGACTTAGGATGCTCATTACATATGACCGGTAGGAAGGATTTGTTTGTAAACATAAAACCCTCAATGAAGAACATGGTGAAATTTGCAAATGACAATACTCTAGCAACTGAAGGTATTGGCGATGTTCTGATTATGAGGAAAGATGGCAAGAGGTCAATAATTTCTAATGTATTGTACATAACAGGCATGAAGAGTAATTTTCTCAGCATAGGGCAGCTGGTCGAAAAGAACTACAAGGTGTTGATCAAAGACAAGATGATGAGAGTTCTCAAATCAGGTGGTAGGCTGATCTTGAAGGCTTCAATGCCTCAGAATAGAACCTTCAAGATTGAAATTAATGTGATGGAGCATAAGTGCCTTGCAATTGCACCTAGTAGAGATGAATGGATATGGCATTATAGACTTGGCCATCTCAATTTCAAAGACATCAGAGATTTGAAGAAGAAATATGGTTTCAGGATTACCAGAAATCGACATTCTAAGTGAAGTGTGTGAAGAATGTGTTCAGGAAAACAACAAAGAATAGCTTTAGCAAGGATGCAGGAAGCAAGTCGAAGGTAATTTTTGAAGTTATATACTCTGATGTATATGGTCCTATCTAAGTGGATTCGATTGGAGGTAACTGATACTTTGTCACTTTCATAGATGATTTCAGTCGAAAATTGTGGACTTACCTGATTAAGAAGAGAAGTGAAGTGATCGAGGTATTTTCCAAATTTAAATCTATGGTCGAAAGACAAAGTGGTCAAAAGCTAAAGATTCTGAGGAATGATGGTGGTGGAGAGTATGGGTCGAAAGATTTCGATGCATTATGTGAGAAAGAAGGGATTGTGCATGAGGTGGTGCCATCCTACATTCCACAGTAGAATGGAACTGCGGAAAGGAAGAATAGAACCATCATGAATATGGTGAGAAGTATATTGAAAGGCAAGCATCTACCCAAAGAATTATGGAGAGAAGCTGTGTTGACTGCAACATACATCTTGAACAGATGTCCGACGAAAAAGCTAGAAGGAATTACGCCAAAAGAATGTTGGTCCGGTGTCAAGCCTAGCTTAAGTCATTTGAAGGTGTTTGGATTTATAGCACATAGACATGTGCCAGATCAGTTGAGAAGAAAATTTGATGACAAGTGATCGTGACTTTATGAGTCTATCAGATTATCTAACTGTAAGTATACATCGTATCACGTAGTTTTAAAAGATATCGAACCCACAGAGACCAATAATCAATCTATTGCTATCTATTGATATTATGTAAAGCTAAAGCTAATGAATTGTTGGTTTGGACGGAAATAAAAGCTAAAGATGAAATAAAGTTTAAGAAATGTATCAGAAAAGAGAGACCGAAATATGGATCCCATTGTACCTCAGGGACTCTGTAACTCATTGGCGTTGGTTTGACGTTAAATTACTTTCAGTAGAAAATACCAGTTCAAAAACCTTTATCTCGCACTCTCGCGCTATTGATTAAAGTTATACCCCCAGACCATGATATTTTTCTCTCGCTTGCCCATAAGTATTTTTTGAAAAGTAAATAAGTCCTAATTAATACCTAAAGCGCTCTCGTTGTATTTAGGATTAATGACCAATTTTCACTATCCAGTTCAAGCCTCACACTCTCGCGCTATCGGCTCGAACCTTTGTTGTTTTCACCCTCGTACAAAACATTTTGAATTAAAATTGAAACCTAAAGCCAGAAGATTAATTTAAGAAAAAGTGTAACACCAACTTATTACCGAGTCCCGTCGGAACACCGGTCCTCACATACCAGACTCAAAACGGTTTAGCCGGACACGGTTTTGAACATAAATAAATAATTCATGCTAATTTCAATAACATAAACATAGCTATTGAACTAAAATGAAGATAAGTAAAAATATAAAGCAATAATATAAAAACTTGAAGAACTAGAATTAAATTGCAGGAATACTTCAAGTACAACAGACGTAATGGAAATTATAATGCCGGCATGATTATGATCCAAGCTTACAAGAATCAAAACTGGAAAACAATAGTGTGGCGGCCCTTAAATGCGAGAGATTACCACTTTTGAATGTAATTTATGCTTAAACTAAAAACTAAACTTATGCGTAAGAACTTGGATGTCAAAATTCCAATAAAACTACTCTTATATAGGCCTAGGTTACGGAAAACTTCCTTGAGGCCGTGTAGAAAATGTTGAGAAAAAGTAGGAAGGGGTGGAGAAGACTGAGCAATTTTGTTTCCACATTTTTATGAACTGCTGGTTCATGGAGAACGCCATGAGGTCCATAGCGAACGTCATGGTCTTAAGTTGTGGATGACGTGGCTTGGGTGCATGGTGAATGCCATGAGGTGGTGCGAACGCCATACACCACAAACTTGTAAATTATGGACTTTTCTTCATTTCCTTGCTCTTTTCCTGGTTTTCTTGCACGAACACTTCTTATTTGACAAATACCTAAAACACAAACACAATCCGGCATAATACTACGAAAACGTGGTAAAATGAAACTAAATAACATGCGAGTCGAGTCAAAATATATGATACATTTTCATGTTATCAAACTCCCCAACACTTATACCATTGCTTGTCCTCAAGCAATCAACCAACACAGTGGAAATAAATAAGCACGGTTTAAAACAAAATCACAACGAGACTCTAATCATACGTGGATGCTAGGCTAGTGTTAGATCGATAGATACTAAATATCAACACCAAGGATACTGTAATGATACAAATCCGCTTTTTACAGTAAAAAACTCCCTCCATATGCTAACCAATCTGAATCATGTCATTATAACTCATCCTAGATCTCTCGTTCCTTTTTCACCCCATTCATTCAAGCGCAATCACATTAAGTCTGTTATCCTTACACACTCATGGTAAGTAAACCTGTTAGTGACTATGATCTCATTATTACTTGATTTTTTTTCTCTTTTTATTTTCTCAACAAATAGGCTTAAGTATCAACTAAACTTAAAGATTTTTCACCTTTAGGCTAAGTGATCGGGTGAGGATCACCTAACTTAGAAGGAACACATCTTATCATTCATTTTTCTCTTAAAATTTTCTTTTTAAGCCTGAGATCATACACTTATTTGCATCGGCTTCTTGCTTAGTGGGTGCTTAGGATGGTGTTGACTGCTATTATAAACTACTTAGGGGTTACTTTAGAATTGAGCTTAAGGCCTCGACATAATGGGTACTCAAATTGATTTTGCATACTTAGGGATTTTAGAGGGTCGGAACGGTATCAATTTTATCGAAACTTTCTCATATCTTTCTAACACAACCTAAAGTGAAAAAAACCTATATACTTTCAGAGTGTCGTGCTATGAATCAAAAAGAAAATTTTTTGTTGGGGGTCAAAATTTAGGGAAATTCAATTAACAACTGAAAACCATGCATAATGACTCAACAACACATGCAATGACTCAACTAAATACTGAAAGCAAATGAAATTCTAGAAACATAAACTAAACCAGGAAATAGTAAATCTAACTAGAAAGCAAATAAAAGTAAAGCGATAAAATTCCTCCTTCACATTTGAACCAAACATTATCCCCAATGTTTCGATACAAGGTGGAAAAGGAGTAAAGAAACCTGTCTGGGGAGCTCAGCAACGGCCGCGGCCTCGCCCTCGTCCATATTCATCTCTACAATGCTGAGGTTGTGACACGCCCATGTGCTGCATGTACTCTAGAAAATCCATCATCCCTACACGCAATCCTAACATCTTCTTGATCAGGTCCGCCATGTTATGCTATGTGCGTCCCGCGTAGTCGTGTTGCTGCTCCTGTATCTGCTGGATAGTAGCAATCATGTCGGCCTATTGCCTCTTCATATCTCAAAGCAGCTGGTCGCGCTCGGCTACTACATCATTCCGATGTTTCAGCTTGCTGAGGACATCGTCAATTGCGGTCCTAATCATGGCGTAGTTGTAGCACCCATACATAACACACATACAACAAAGCATATATATTATACATGAATCCAGGTATTTGGTACTGAAATACCATAAGTTCCTAGTTAACACATTATATACATTAAATGCCCTAAATACAAAGTTCTAAAGTCTACGACATAACATATACAAGATGTCCCAAAATGCACTAAGAACTAGATCAATATAATGATCTCAAAAATAAAACGCCATAGCGGAAGCCATGCCATCTCAAAAGCTAGGATCCGTAAGGAAAAGTCAAACCACTTTGTCCTTACCCTTCGCCAAACCTGTAGTACCTGTGATGTAAACAACAACGTGGGGTGAGATACATCAAATCTCAGTGAGTTCGCTATCTTATAGTCCTCTCTGCTCTACAAGGTTCTAATAATTCCTAACTCAAGTCAAAAGGAAGGGGGATGACTCTGAGTACACACACACACTATATGGAAACATGTTCGTGAGTTCGGCTAACTCACAATACCACTAATCGATAACCTTACCAAGGCAACCCCTTTTCCCGTCCACTTCTACGTCTAGAAGTCGACTCGAGTCATGGATCCTTGTAGTTACTTGGCATACGAATGGATTCGGAATTAAGGGACACATTATCACCTTAATTCTTCACTTCTCATGGCCTCTCATGCCATCACAAGTCTCTACCCATAGGTTCCATCGTACTATAACATTGGGAATCAAACCTGCCAAGTAGTAATGCCTGCACTCAGGGGAGCTCGAGACTCATGAATGCCTCTCAAGGGCGATGGTTACGATTACATGATCATACACACAAATGTGATTGTATTCGACAATCACCCGGCCATATTAGCCTTAAGACCTCTTTTGTCTTTTTAATTAAAACACAATTAAACATGATCCATACTAGTGTAATTATTTCCATACCATTCGGTAATAGACGCACGCCTCGGCCTCTCTTGCACGAGCGTCGTCGCCATGTTATTAAACCATTCCTAGCCGTACTAGGTTCAATATTGTTCTATGGAAATCATCCTCACTCTACCTATTTCATTTCACTTTAGCATGCTGATTCACTCACAATTATGATAAACAACAGTAGGGTAAGCACAGCATAACACATTGGCACAATAGAATCACTTATGATAATTCAAAATAAATGTACAACTCTTGGTTTTTTCCTCCGATTATTTAATCGGGCACTAAAACCAATAATTTCCCCTTCCACGAGATAGAGTATTCTCAAAGCTCTCCATCGGTACCAAGAACGCCCCGATCGGAGTCACGGTTAAAAAGTTATGCAGGAAACAAAATGGGAAAATCTGCCATGTTCGCTAGGCGAACTTCCCAGCGAGCATTCGCTCCAGCCTTCGCTAGGCGAAGCTCCTGGAAAATGAACAAACAGAGCAAAAACAGACCTAAAGTTTGCTTCGCGAACTCCCTAGCGAACATTCGCCTCGCCCTTCGCTTCGCGAACACCCTGGCAAAGCAAGGCAGAACCAAACAGCACTGAAAAGGCACAAAGTTCGCTAGGCGAACGTCGTTGGCGAACCTAGCGAACCCTCAAAAGTTTGTTCGCTGGGACTCGCCCCAGGTTCGCTAGGCGAAGCCTGGAAAACCCAACTTCCCAACAACGCTGTTCTTCATCCAAATCCATGGTTTTTCCATCCAAAACACATCCAACCCTTAACAAAACAATCAAAACACAGTATAATCATAACAACAATCATTTATATTGCATTTCATCCGTTAGATTCATGATTTTAGCACAATTATTCATTTTCTCACAATTCCAACCTAACTCTAAAACTCATGAATTTCTACCACTAAGGTATCTATCTAGAACCCACCTTGAATAGATGATGATGATGAAGATTGGAAGATGATTTGATGAAGAATGGATGATGTTCTTGATCTTTCTCTCTTCTAGGTTTTTCTTCCCTTTTTCCTTCCTTTCTCCTTCTTTCTCTCCAACTTCTTTCTATCTTTTTCTTTCTTTTGCTCTTATATGGAAAAGGAGTGGAAAAGAAATGATATAGTAAGACATCATCAATTGTAATACTACTAATTGCCCAAAAAGTCTCTAAAGTTCACAATACTTAAATATCTCAGAGTCAGATAATATTAATTATATTTGCTCTGAGCTCAACCGTTACTCTAATTATCTTTGCGGATAATTTCTCAGAGTACACTGGAACTCAGTAGATCACAACTAATATTATCCAGAGTAATTAAAATACGGGGTATTACACCCACGAATTTAAAACAATTACCTGAAAAGATGAGGATAGACCTCCCGCATCTCCAATTCCAATTCCCAAGTTGCATCTCCTGGATGCGTCTCATCCCACTGGACCTTAACAAGAGGAATCTCTTTATTCCTTAACACCCTAGTTTCACTTCCTGTGATACGACTCGGTTGAGGCTCAAACGTTAAATCTGCTTCTATCTCAATTGTATCTAGTAAAATTGGCTGAAGAGGATCTGGGACAAATTTTCGAAGCTGAGACACATGAAAAACGTCGTCCATCTCCGACAGAGAAGGCGGTAAGGCCAATCTGTAAGCTACTTCACCAATTCTTTCCAAAATCTGATACGGTCCCACGTATCTCGGACTTAACTTCCGCGACCGAAACGGTCCTTTCAACCGCAATCTCGGAGTAACTTTCAAAAATAGGTGATCGCCATCTTCAAATTCTAAAGGTCTTCTACGGTTATCCGCATAACTCTTCTGACGATCTTGTGCTTGTTTGACCTTATCACAGATCATCCTAACCTTCTCCGTAGTTTCGTGAATAATCTCGGGTCCCAACATTCTATCTTCACCAACTTCTACCCAACACAACGGTGTCCTACACTTCCTTCCATACAATGCCTCATAAGGTGCCATACCAATACTTGCATGATAACTGTTATTATAAGAGAACTCAATCAACGACAAAAGTTCTATCCAATTTCCTCCACTTTGAAGTACACAAGCTCTCAACATATCTTCCATTGTTTGTATTGTCCGTTCCGTCTGACCATCCGTTTGCGGATGATTCGACGTACTCAAACACAACTTCGTTCCCATAGCTTGTTGAAAAGCTCTCCAAAATCTCGAAGTAAACTTTGGATCTCTATCCAAAACGATATTAGTGGGAATACCATGCAATCTCACTATCTCCGAAATGAACAACCTTGCGAGATGACTCGCCTTGTAGGTAGTCTTCACAGCTAAGAAATGTGCGGATTTCGTTAACCGATCCACGATTACCCAAATCGAATCATAACCACCCTGAGTACGGGGTAGTCCAACGGCGAAGGCCATAGAAATACTATTCCATTTCCATACCGGAATTTCTAAAGGTTGCAACAAGCCACCCGGTCTTTGGTGTTCAATCTTTACTTGTTGGCACACCGCACATTCCGACACATACACCGCAATATCCTTTTTCATCTCGGACCACCAATAGTCCCTCTTTAAATCTTGATACATCTTTGAAGACCCCGGATGTATAGTAAAAGTACCCTTATGCGCTTCTTCCAAAATCCTCCTTTTTAACTCTGTGTTATCCGAAACACAAATCCTTTGGTTAAACAAAATAATTCCATCGGTAGCTCGCACAAAACCCGGTTGTACTAACACTTCTTGTAACTGCTCATCTAACCCTTGCTCTTGTTGGATTTCTTCCCTAAGAGTAGAATTGATATTCAAATTTCCCATAATCACACCATTAGGAGTCCAAACAAATTGAAGATTTAGATCTCGGAATTTTTCCAATAAGGTATGTTCTAGCATCATCAACTCGGCATTATGCAACACCTTCCTACTCAATGCATCCGCCACCTTATTCGCTTTACCCGGATGGTATTTTAGCTCCAAGTCATAATCCTTCAAATACTCTTTCCACCTCCTTTGACGCATGTTCAATTCCTTCTGATCAAAGAGGTACTTTAAGCTCTTGTGGTCGCTAAACATCTCAAAACATACACCATACAAATAGTGACGCCACACCTTCAAGGTAAATACAACTGCCGCCAATTCTAAATCATGCGTTGGATAATTCTCTTCATGGACTTTCAACTGTCGAGAAGCATAAGCCACCACATGTCCCTCTTGCATTAACACACCTCCTAATCCCATCTTCGATGCATCACAAAATACCTCATATGACTTGTTAGGATCAGGAATAACCAAAACAGGAGTGGTCGTCAATCTCTCCTTCAAGCTCATAAAACTTTTCTCACAAGCCGAATCCCATTCATACGAGTAATCCTTCCGAGTCAGTCTCGTCATCGGTAAAGCCAGTTGAGAAAAGCCTTTAATAAACCTTCTATAATAACCTGCTAATCCCAAGAAGCTTCTAACTTCAGACACATTCTTCGGTCTCTCCCAATTAATCACTGCTTCAACTTTTGATGGATCAACCGCTACACCTCCCTGAGATATGACATGTCCAAGAAAATTAACCTCTGACATCCAAAACTCACACTTACTTAGCTTGGCAAAAAGTTGTCTCTCTTGTAAGATAGATAAAACGATTCTTAGGTGTTCTCCGTGCTCTTGAGGATCACGAGAATAGATAAGAATGCCATCAATGAAAATCACCACAAATTGGTCCAGATAAGGTTGAAATATCCGATTTATATAATCCATGAAAACTACCGGAGCATTCGTCACACTTAAAGGCATCACCAAAAATTCATAATGACCATAACGGGTTCTAAACGCAGTCTTTGGTACATCTGAACTCTTCACACGAATCTGATGATAACCCGACCGTAAATCAATCTTCGAGAACACACAGGCTCCTTTCAATTGATCTAACAGATCGTCTATCCTTGGTAATGGGTATTTATTCTTGATGGTGTCCTTATTCAATTGACGGTAATCGATACACAACCGCATTCCACCATCCTTTTTCTTTACCAAGAACACTGGAGCTCCCCAGGGCGAAACACTTGGTCGAACAAAATGCTTAGCCATTAATTCTTCCAATTGACCCTTTAATTCTCTTAATTCAAGTGGTGCCATCCGATACAGAGAAACGGATATTGGAGCCGTTCCCGGTATCAGGTCAATAGAGAATTCCACTTCCCTCTCCTTAGGAAGAGAAGTGATATCCTCTGGGAAAACTTCAGGAAACTCACAAACTACTGGAATACTCAAAACTTGAAGGTTGCTACTCTATTCTTAGTAAGAACCAAAAGAACGGACTTCTCCTTTTCAAACAAGAAATTAATCATTCCAACCGTACCTTCCAAAATAGTAGTTAACACATCCTTCGGAGTGGCCTCGGTAGATGGAATAATGATTAGTTTTTCTTCACACCCGATAAATACTGAATTAGCTGAAAGCCAATCCATTCCCAGAACAACATCCACTTTCTTAAGCGGTAAGAAAATCAAATCAATCTGGAAAACTCTTCCATCCACAGATAAAACACAGTTTTCACACATTAAAGGTGTTTCAACCATCTCATCCATGGCGGTAGTGACCACCATGGGTGGAGACAACGGAACCGCTTGCAACCCAAGCCGTTTTACACATTGCATCGATACAAAAGAGTGTGTAGCTCCACAATCAAATAAAACAAAGCAAGGATTTCCATTCACAAAACACGTACCAGCAATCAAGGAATTGTCACCCTTTGTCTTCCTTGCATCCAAGGTATACACTCGCCCGGTATTCTTCTCTTGCATTTGATTCCTATTTAAGGACAATCCCTCACCAAATGACCCCTTCTATGACACCGATGACACTCCACTCCTTCGAAATGACATCTACCACCATGCCTCTTTCCACAAAAAATGGCACACATGAGGTGCACCAATCCTGGAATTCTGAACCTGTTTTCCTTTAAAAGTTTGTTGCCTTGGTCTAAATTGTTGATTCGATCTCCCACGATCACTTTGATTCACCCTACCTAACTCTCCTTCTGCTTGCACCTTCTTTAAGCTATGCTCCGCCACATAACACTATCGTAACAATTCAGCATAGTTAGTGAATTCCCTCTACGACACACTATGCGAAATTTCGGCCCTCAAACCAAAAAGAAACTGATCTATCTTCCACCTCTCATCCGGAGCATACATAGCCTGCCTAGAATAAGCAGCCATAACCTCGAACTTTTCTGCATAAGAAGCCACGGTCAAGTTGCCTTGTCTCAACTGTTGAAACTCGAATTCCTTCTGAGACCTTAAGGAACTTGGAAAATACTTCTCCATAAAATTTATCTTAAACTGCTCCCATACTTTCGGTACCTCTTGAATTGTCATTAAGGCCGAAGCACTCTCCCACCACCTCATGGCAGGACCCTTCAACAAGTGAGAAGCGAAAACAACCTTATTTTCCTCACTGCACTGAACTATCAAGAAAATCCGCTCCATACCGGATATCCATTCATGAGCCTTTACTGGATCTAACCCTCCCTGAAACTCCGGAGGATTCATATGAATAAAATCCCTAAAGGTTCCCCCTGCAGCTTCGGGAACAACCACTGGAGGATGCACGCCACCAGCCATTTGCTGTACCATTTATTACACAAACTGATTCTGTTGTTGCTGCATCTGCTGCATAAATTGATACAAAGGGGCATTCCCTTCGTCCCCTGGCGGATTTGTCCCTGCTGGAGTAGTTCTCGGTCTACCATGGTTGTTTCTGCGCCCGTCGGCCATGTTCCTAAATGTCATACAGATAGGATTAATTTGATCAGGCTCAATACCATAAATATAACACGTAAGACCAATGGCGACACAACACATATGAAACGGAAAGAAATACTTATACTATTTCATGGATAGGTCGAGGATACGACCTGCTCTGATACCAACTATAGCACCCATACATAACACACATACAACAAAGCATATATATTATACATGAATCAGGTATTTGGTACTGAAATACCATAAGTTCCTAGTTAACACATTATATACGTTAAATGCCCTAAATACAAAGTTCTAAAGTCTACGGCATAACATATACAAGATGTCCCAAAATGCACTAAGAACTAGATCAATATAATGATCTCAAAAATAAAACACCATAGTGGAAGCCATGCCATCTAAAAAGCTACGATCCGTAAGGAAAAGTCAAACCACTTTGTCCTTACCCTTCGCCGAACCTGTAGTACCTGTGATGTAAACAACAACGTGGGGTGAGATACATCAAATCTCAGTGAGTTCGCTATCTTATAGTCCTCTCAGCTCTACAAGGTTCTAATAATTCCTAACTCAAGTCAAAAGGAAGGGGGATGACTTTGAGTACACACACACTATATGGAAACATGTTCGTGAGTTCCGCTAACTCACAATACCACTAATCGATAACCTTACCGAGGTATACCCTTTTCCCGTCCGCTTCTACGTCTAGAAGTCGACCCGAGTCATTGATCCTTGTAGTTACTTGGCATACGAATGGATTCGGAATTAAGGGACGCATTATCACCTTAATTCGTCACTTCTCATGGCCTCTCATGCCATCACAAGTCTCTACCCGTAGGTTCCATCGTACTATAACATTGGGAATCAAACCTACCAAGTAGTAATGCCTGCACTCAGAGGAGCTCGAGACTCATGAATACCTCTCAAGGGCGATGGTTACGATTACATGATCATACACACAAATGTGATTGTATTCGACAATCACCCGACCATATTAGCCTTAAGACCTCTCTTGTCTTATAAATTAAAACACAATTAAACATGATCCATACTAGTGTAATTATTTCCATACCATTCGGTAATAGACGCACGCCTCGGCCTCTCTTGCACGAGCCTCGTTGCCATGTTATTCAACCATTCCTAGCCTTACTAGGTTCAATTTTGTTCTATGACAATCATCCTTACTCTACCTATTTCATTTCACTTTAGCATGCAGATTCACTCACAATTATGATAAACAACAGTAGGGTAAGCACAACATAACACATTGGCACAATAGAATCACATATGATAATTCAACATAATGGTACCACTCTTGGTTTTTTCCTCAGATTATTTAACCGGACACTAAAACCAATAATTTCCACTTCCACGAGATAGAGTATTCTCAAAGCTCTCCATCGGTACCAAGAACGCCCCAATCGGAGTCACGGTTAAAAAGTTATGCAGGAAACAAAATGAGAAAATCTGCCATGTTCGCTAGGCGAACTTCCCAGCGAGCATTCTCTCCAGCCTTCGCTAGGCGAAGCTCCCGGCGAATGAACAAACAGAGCAAAAACAGACCTAAAGTTCGCTTCGCGAACTCTCTGGCAAATATTCGCCTCGCCCTTTGCTTCGCGAACACCCTGGCGAAGCAAGGCAGAACCAAACAGTACTGAAAAGGCACAAAGTTCGCTAGGCATACGTCATTGGCGAACCTTCGCTAACCTTCGCTACCGGGTTCGCTAGGCGAACCCTCAAAAGGTTGTTCGCTGGGACTCGCCCCAGGTTCGCTAGGCGAAGCCCGGAAAACCCAACTTCCCAACAGCGCTGTTCTTCATCCAAATCCATGGTTTTTCCATCCAAAACACATCCAACCCTTAACAAAACAATCAAACACAGTATAATCATAACAACAATCATTTATATTGCATCTCATCCGTTAGATTCATTATTTTAGCACAATTATTCATTTTCTCAAAATTCCAACCTAACTCTAAAACTCATGAATTTCTACCACTAAGGTATCTATCTAGAACCCACCTTGAATAGATGATGATGATGAAGATTGGAAGATGATTTGATGAAGAATGGATGATGTTCTTGATCTTTCTCTCTTCTAGGTTTTTCTTCCCTTTTTCCTTCCTTTCTCCTTCTTTCTCTCCAACTTCTTTCTATCTTTTTCTTTCTTTTGCTCTTATGTGGAAAAGGAGTGGAAAAGAAATGATATAGTAAGACATCATCAATTGTAATACTACTAATTGCCCAAAAAGTCTCTAAAGTTCATAATACTTAAATATCTCAGAGTCAGATAATATTAATTAGATTTGCTCTGAGCTCAACCGTTACTCTAATTATCTTTGCGGATAATTTCTCAGAGTACACTGGAACTCAGTAGATCACAACTAATATTATCCAGAGTAATTAAAATACGGGGTATTACAGTAGTCATACTCCTCTCGAGACTGATGTCTAGAGGATGTACTTGCAAACGTATCAGAAAAACCAGGTGCAATGTGTAGTGTGTAACAGGGTCAATCGCATGGGTGGGAGCTTCTCGCTCCATATGGTCAAACTTATCGTCAGTCGAACCACCCTTGTTATCCTGCATGGGAATGTCAGTGGGGGCAGGATGACCAGGCTCTGGGGCGGTTAAATCATAAATCCAATTGTTTCGGCGTTGCACATTAGTGCGCGTGGAACAAGGTAAAGTTATACTCTAAATAGCATGGTTATTAATCATCAAACAATACCTACCGTCTTTCCTAGCCTTAACCAGGCGCATGTATCGGCAGGTCTCCAAATTAAGGAGGGGTGTATCAAGGGGTTCAAGGGTCGCTAGCTCATTGTTTAGGCCCAAAGCACGAGCTATAGATGTGATCAGCCCTCCGATGCAAATGGGGTTGGAGCCTCTAGTGTTAACAGACTGTATTTGTGAAAGCATAAATGGAGTCGGGTTGACTCGTGTGTGTTTGTGTGTGTGTGTGTGTGTGTGAGTTTTTTAGAGTGCACTATGCAAAAAGAAAAGCTCATTGGAATTTACTTTTCCATTATTCACCCGGCCAAATAAAGTTTTTTCCAAAATATGGTGCAATTAACGAATGGTCAGGTTGTGAATCGAAGTAGATTTAAGGCCTTCCCAATCGGTGGTGGCCTCACCAGTTAATTGTTCCCAAAAATGGAATGCTTCTATTTTCCGATCTCCCTCCAAGGGCCCCTCACATCTAAACTACGTAAGTAGAATTGTCGGCATACCTCGTCAAATTTACCGCACATCAGAATAGCTTGTCATGTATCGTTCTTTGTGTCTTGCCATCTTCACCTTCTCTAAAGGTAATGCCCATGTAATCTACCGCTGACCTTGTTGCTCTTACTGCTCTTGGAGGCATGGTGGAGAGTTTTGGAAATGGGTTTTGGAAAGAAATGTGAGAAATGGAAAGGATGGAAGATAATTTTAGTTGTGAATGAATGTTTATAAGTAGAATAATGATAATGGAGTGGAAGTTTGAAAGTTAGGGGGTAGTGGAAATGAGGGAAGTTAAGAGAGTAATTGCATGTAGTGGATTTTGAAGGAAGAAGTGGAAAAAATCGTGTGAGAACGGTTAAAAACATGCGTCTGCCATTGATATGTTAATGGCGAATGCCATAGACTTTAAAGTGCGATTTTTTCAAATATTATGCCCATGGCGAACGCCACAAGCCTTGTGGCGAACGCCACAGGCTTTGGGCATGTGATTTTTAGATTTTGAAGGTGGACTTAGCAAGGCCAATTAAATTGTAAATTTAAAACAAAAAGTAGAAATAGAAATAAAGGTAAATAGAAAGAACAATAAAGTAAATTAAGAATAAAAATGAATAACTAAAAAACTAAAAATTGCATTACGAAAGATAAAAAATGGTGGGATGCCTCCTACGCAGCGCTATGTTTTACGTCGATAGCACGACAAAAATTTAAAAATTAACTGCTAAAATAAAAGGAAACAGGGAAATCCTAAATTAGTAAGCGGGAAATCCTAAACTTAGAAAAACAGGAAAAATACTTTCTTTCCCCCACACTTAAACGGAGCAGTGTCCTCACTGTTCAAATGTAGGGTAGGAATGAGTTAAGATTCAAGAAGACATCAGCCACTTCGTCGTAGATTAGGCTCGAAGATTCTTCTGATGAAGAATACCTCTTGATAGATGTAATCAAACTTCTCGTTTGCCACGTCCATAAAACAGTAAAAATCTCGGAGAATGGTGGTAATATCATCCATAAGGGTAGCAACTTCAGTTCGAAGGGTGTCTAGTGCATCAATATGGTCTATTGGAGGTGTGGTGCAGGAAGTAGAGGCAAGTGAAGGAGCATCAAGGAGTGGATTAAAGTGGTACTTATAAGCTGGAGGGGTCTCAGGTGGTGTAGGTGACTCGTTTTGACCTTCTAAGTCATACAACAAATTATCTCGATTGTTCACACTAATTCTCTCATGATTAGGCACGGTAAAATGGTGTACCAGTTAGTTGTCAATTAGTATTTTGAACAAATTCACCCCTAGGTTCCGTAGAAAAAGGTGGTTGAAACAAAAGACTATATTCATTGGTCGGATACCTCCCAGAGGGGTTAGGTGTGACAGTGGTGTTTGTGAAGACATGTTTTTGAAGGTTTTGATGAAGAAAAAATTCTACATGCAAGATTGGATTAACAAAAAGAAATAGATCAAAGACATGCAAAGTAAACACAAAGTTCAATTTTATCTAAGTCTTGAAGATTTTCAAGGATTGATCAAGAGGTATATGGCATTCAATTCTTGCTAATGAATATACAAGTGTTCAAAAGTCATACATGCATGTCATAAGTGTTTAAGGTGCTTAGAATCATTTTGACATAGGTTTCATGTTGGAAAAATAAGGATTTTTCAATTCTGCCAAGCTGTTAATCGGTTAACCTCCTGTGGTTAATCGATTAACCAGTCAATTTTTTTTAAAAATTTTGTACATAGCAGGGTGTTAACCGATTAACCCCATATGGTTAATCGATTAACACTGAAGCAATACCAGAATATTTGGCATTTTTTTTCGTCTCTTTGGTTTGAAATTTTTTGTCTTGAACCATGGCATCCCCTCATGAATTATACAGATTTGTAGAGGTGCATTTGGGCTATATAGACATCATTGCATCAAATTTTTACTCTCACCTTCTTGCAAATTTCAAACATTATTTCATCTCTTTAAACTTTCAAAATTTTCATAGTGTTCAAACCAGATTTTTCAAGAGTGAAACTTGTGCATTAAACCTTCATAAGAAATCATTCTAGTCTCATTTCATATATCAAGAACACTTGTATACCATTTTGAGAATTGTTTTTTACAAGGAGAAGATCAATCTTTTGATTGATAATTATTAAAAAATCCATTTCAAATACTTACAAAAATTCAGATTATACATTGTTTGTCACATCTTATTTTTCCAGGATTGTTGGAAATAAGATTGTGAAGTTTATTCCTTGTTGTCCTAGTTGTGGAAATAAGAGGTCCATTTTGAGAGGATTGTTCTCATTTTAAACTTAGTGAAAAAAATCCAAGAGGTTGTTCTTGGTGTGATTTGTTAGTGTCTGTATAGAAAGGCTAGGAAGACTCTTGTATAAGTCTTAACAATATTAAAAATCTCTTTCATGTTGAAAGGGGACTGGAGTACTCAATGTAACACCCCTTCTATACCCCGTACAAAAATCGGAATAAACTAATCTTATAAATAAAACATCAGAGCAAAGAATAATTTTTCATGATATAGCCAGAGATGCCACACCAACGTGAACTAAAACAACCTGCTCATATAGATATATAACAACCTGATAGTCATATAAACATAGGAACTCAGTTCCAAAATATCATCGTTCAGTTACAGAATTAAAGCGGAACATCCATAACTGATGTCATCACAAAAGATAAGTATGTCATATACATGTTCATACAAGGCCACTATATACAAGCCAAAAGAAACATCTACACTCGAACCCCGACTACCCGTGTTACATATCAGAGCCGACGGAACGACAAAAAGACGAAGACACTAATCTTCGCAAAAGACCTCCAGCATCTAATCTGCAATGCCAGTACAGCATTAAACCACAGCAGAAGGGTGAGAAACAGGATTATAATATAATTGCATATCATTATAAAACACTTAGCAAAATATGCACAATTATTCTCACCACACAAATACGATACTTGTAAACAACACAAGACATATTAAACCCATTTCACACATCAATCACATAAGCATATACATTAACACAATGCATAACAAATCCTTCTCAAAATTCAACACATAAACATTCATGTAATGAATTATGCAAATGCACAGAGACCGACACAACGACTCTATGCATGCGGTACCATTAGTCCCCTAGGAACTCTTGGAATCATCGCTCGTTACTTAGGATAACTCCCCGTCGGGCATACGATGTTCCCCGTCGCTACCACTTATCAACAAGCATACGACGTTATGGATCGTTTTTAGTCCTTTATAATAGGCACACGATCAATACAACAATTGCTTACACCCATAAGGGATCTACAATTCAACATGCATTGTTTACACCCACAAAGGGATCTACAATGTCTACATGCATTGTTTACACCCACAAAGGGATCTACAATGTCTACATGCATTGTTTACACCCACGAAGGGATCTACAATGTCTACAACCGGATGCATGTCATATAATGACCCATGGCAATCAAGGCTCATACATTAAATCATGCATTTCAAGTACATATAATACAATGCACATAATTTCCAAACGGCCACAAACCTTCACCACAACATCATATACCCATCAAACATCCCTCACACAAGTCATACGTTACATATCATATCCTATCGCACAATATAGAAAATAACTAAAAAATTCCATTTTACGGTTTCTCGGAAAAGTCGGCCAAAAATAATATTTTCTATCATCATCAAAAAGTAATCATCGACAGCTTCGATTCGGTATAAAGAACTCTTAAATACGATAAACGGTTAACAAGATATGAATATTTCAAAATAACGCAAAAACATAAACCGGACGCCCGACACTACGAAACGGTTCGTAAAAACTGTACCGATTGGACCAAGTTCAGACCCCAAAACTATTTTTCCTAGAAATAACATCTCGTTAGCTTTCCAACGCTTCGAACGGGGGTTAAAACCGACTTACGGTTCAAGAGATATGAATTTCCGAAGTTTTTCGACAATTACACAAAACCAAAAAAATCAGCAATGCAGCCCTGCGGGTTCTACTGGTGCAGCTGCTATTTTTCTGCGTTTTTGTCCGAAAACCCGACCGATTCACATAATTCCTTCGAAACAAACACATGGTAATATCACATAAATACATACGGACATATTAGAATCAAATAAACCCGATTACTCGTCTTTTATTTTTCACGAAAACCTCACACTTTCAAAAGCCAAAAACGTAAAAACTTCAATCATCAACCGATTTCGACGAAACGAGTTCCTATAATGTCGGCCTCACCTCACACGACTAAACTACACAATTTGTTTCGAATTTCATCCGTAAAAACTCCCGATTTTATCGATTATGTCAAAAACTAACCTAAACTCAATATTTTCCTACACAATCCAAACAATTCAAAAACAAACGGATATAATCGTACACAATGATATAATAACCGAGTTTCGCACCCTTACCCGATAACAATCCGATTCCTAAAGCTTACTTGGTGATTTTTCCCCTTTGTCTTCACTTTCTCTTCACTTCTCTATTTCTCTCTTTTTCTTCTCTTTTGGGAAACTCTTACTAACTTTTCTATTTTTATAAGAAATCAAAATATCTAACCCCAAAAAGACCAAAATACCCCTCAGCTCAAATATCTCCCTAACGCTCTCAAAATGCGACAAAACATAACCGTACCGATGAAATATATTTCGGGAAATAAAAGTTGAAAAGAAATTATAATTTATTGCAAATATTTTTCTTATCAGAGAAATTAACTAATTAACTCAATTAGCAGGTAAAATACAATAAATTCACACATTTCACAAAATTCACATAAATGAAATAAATAAATACAATTAAACAAATTGGGGCGTTACACTCTCGGGCTGTGAGGGGAACCAGGATATATCCTTGTGTCATTTACTTTCCTCATTTACATTTTTATCACATAGTAATCATTAGGAAAGTAAAACATAAAACCGACAAAAATACGGAAAATTTTCTAAGTACCTAATTCCCCCCCCCCCCCCCCCTCTTAGGTGCAATCCTAACTTACATTTGGCATTAGAGCGGGTTATAGGTAACCTGTTCCTACAGATCCAGTATGGCTTCCACAAGCGCAAATCCGATTTTCAAGGATGGTGGTAGTAGCAACAAACCCCCTCTATTTTCTGGCGAGTATTTTGACTTTTGGAAAATCCGTATGAGAGCACACTTAGAAGCACAAGGAGATGGAATATGGGAAATTATTGAAAATGGTCCACATCAACCAGTTGGTGTTTTAAATGGTGTTGGCACTCCAAAGATCAAAATTTCTTGAGATGAAGATGATAAAAAGAAAGTTCTCAATGAAAAGAAAGCAATCAACATTCTTCAAAGTGCATTAAGCATGGATGAGTTTTTTTCGTGTCTCTCAATGTAAATTGGCAAAGGAAATTTAGGATACTTTGGAGGAAACTCATGAAGGAACTGCTGAAGTGAAAAGTTCAAGATTAAATACATTTAGTCAAGAATATGAAATATTCTGAATGCAGCCCGGAGAATCCATCGTTGCTTTGCAGAAAAGATTCGTACATTTAACAAATCACTTGATTGCACTTTGTAACGCCCCAATTTTGTCAATTTTATTTAATCGAGTCTATTTGATTATTTTATTATTATATTATTTTATTCTTGACTTTTATTGGAGAATATATTATTTTTCATCGTGATTATGTTTTATCGCGTTTTGAGAGCGTTTGCGAGATATTTGAGTGTAGGGGTATTTTGGTACTTTTGTGGGGTTAGATATTTGTGTTATTAAAATAGAAAGTTAGAGGTGAGAAAGAGAGAAAAACAGAATTTTGAGAAGAAAAAGAGAGAAGAAGAAAAGGGAAGAGAAAGAAGAAAAGAGAGGAAAACTTGTGAAGGAAGAAATCAATCTCCCGACTTTCTAGAACACGATTAAATCGGGTAAGGGTGCGAAACTCGGTTATTATATCATTGTGTATGATTATATATGTTTTGTGTGAATGTTTTGGTTGGTTTTCCAAATGTTTCCGTTTATGCCGTATTGGACGAAATCGTTAGAAACCGATGTTTTTACGGTCGAAAAGTCGTATAAATACATGTGTTGGTTGGTTATAGGTATGTGAGCTGCTGTTTAAAGTTTCCCGAAGTTTGGATATGTTTTGGTTAGTTTTCGCTAGGTTCCGTTGTTTTGTCCGTTTAGGTCAAATTGTAGGGAACCGATGTTTTCACGGTTAGAATTCGAAACAAATTACGTAGTTGTATCGAGTAAGGTTAGGACGTCGTATAGCGTGCTTTTTATTCGATTTGAAGATGTTTGAAAATTCTGGTTTTTGAACGGTTGAAATTTAATCGAAAAATCGAACGTCGTAGAAATTTCGTTTATGTGTTCTAAATTGTTCGTATGTAATTGGTGGTTGAGCGTATATGTTTGTTTCGGTGAAAATGTTCGATTTAGTCGAGTTTTCGGGCAAAAGGAAAAATGGCAGCAAAGGTGTATTTTGAGAAATTCTGGTTTTTGAGAAAAACAGGGCTATGCATCGATACATAACAGCTATGTATCGATACGAAATGGTTTATGTATCGATACATAACCCCTATGAATCGATGCATACTGTGAAAATTGGGAAAAACAGCATTTTTACTACAGCATGTGTCGACACATGCGAGCTATGTATCGATACATAAGGTCTTTTTGTATCGATACATAAAGCCTATGTATCGATACATACTGTGCTGAACCATAAAATTCTGGTTTGTCGGGAAACTTCGGAAATTCATATCTCTTGAACCGTAAGTCGATTTTAACCCTCGTTCGAAGCGTTGGAAAGCTAACGAGATGCTCTTTCTAGGAAAAATAGTTTTGGGGTCTGAACTTGGTCCAATCGGTACAGTTTTTACGAACCGTTTCGTTGTGTCAGGCGTCCGGTTTATGTTTTCGCGTTATTTTGAAATATTCATATCTTGTTAACCGTTTATCGTATTTAAGAGTTCTTTATACCGAATCGAAGCTGTCGATGAGTACTTTTTGATGATGATAGAAAATATTATTTTTGGCCGACTTTTCCGAGAAATCGTAAAATGGAATTTTGAGTTAGTTTTCAATATTGTAAGACATGTTATGATATGTTATGAGATGGCTTGTGTGATGAATCTTTGATCGGAATTTGATGTTGTGGAATGGTATATTGGTGTTTGTGGCCATTTTGGGCAATTGTGTGCATTACTTTATATGTACTTGAAATGCATGATTTAATGTATGAGCTTTGATTGCCATGGGTCATTATATGACATGCATCATGTAAAGACATTGTAAGATCCCTTTGTGGGTGTAAACAATTCATAAAGACATTGTAAGATCCCTTTGTGGGTGTAAACAATGCATAAAGACATTGTAAGATCCCTTCGTGGGTGTAAACAATGCATGTTGAATTGTAGATCCCTTATGGGTGTAAGCAATTGTTGTATTGATCGTGTGCCTATTATAAAGGACTAAAAACGATCCATAACGTCGTATGCTTGGTGATAAGTGGTAGCGACGGGGAACATCGTATGCCCGACGGGGAGTTACCCTAAGTAACGAGCGATGATTCCAAGAGTTCCTGGGGGACTAATGGTACCGCATGCATAGAGTCGTTGTGTCGGTCTCTGTGCATTTGCATAAATCATGAATTAATTGGCATGGAAATGTGATTGTGATTGATGAGATGAAATGTGTGCAATTGTATTGAATGGTATATGTTTGATTGGAATATGTGATTATGTGTGGAAAATCATGATTTGATTGATTATGTGTGGAAATTGTGCATTGATTTGTTATGTGTTGAGATCTATGATTGGATTGGTAATTTGATGTGCATATATGATAAATGCATTGGTTGTGAATAATATGTTTTATGCATAGACATATGCTATGTGATGTGCGATGTGTTTCTAAATGCTATGACTTGGTATGCCTTATGTGCAATTACGTGATTATGTTGGATAATTGATACAGGTTATGTATTTGTGGCATGCTATATGTATTGGTGTGTGATAAATGTGGTGAGAGTAATTGTGCATATTTTGCTAAGTGTTTTATAATGATATGCAATTATATTATAATCCTGTTTCTCACCCTTCTGCTGGAATATGCTTTTTATGGCATAGTGCAGATTGTCAGCTTTAGAGGCTTGGAGGCTTTTGTGGATATTAGTCCTCCGTTCCGTTGTAGGTCTTGGTGTCTGCTCTGATACATAGCACGGGAGTTGGGGAACGCTTATGTTATATGTATATAATTGTCGAATATATTTTGTATTTATATTTTAATGTTCTAAAACCATTTATTTGTAAAACAAGTCAGCTATGGATCCTTCCGCTTTATTCCATAATTGACCTTCATTTTTAATGGAAAAAGTTTCCCCTTGAGGGTATTCTATTATGTGCTATGTATCAAAATTTATGAGTAGGGATTGTGTTTTCTTACTTTAAAATGTGGCATCCTTGTTTCTGTCGGAAAAATAAATTTTTAGTTACTCTGATTTTATTATTTATTCGCGATGGGAATTAGGGTGTTACACACTTGGTAAAACATTTTCTAATGATGAATTGAACCTTAAAGTACTAAGATCCTTGACTAGATAATGGCAACCAAAAGTGGCGGCAATATCGGAAAAGAAAAGTCTTTCTACCATGACATCCGCATCATTATTTGGAAAACTCCAAGAACATGAACTTGAACTTGGAAGACTTGAAAAACATGAGAATCAAGAGAAGAAATCCAAATGCATCGCTTTGAAAGTAGATTCAAAAAAAGATCAAGATGATGATGCACTAGAGGAAGATGAAAACTTCATGCTTCTTGTAAAAAGACTTGGTAAGTTCCTTGGTAAAAATGACAAATCCTTTAACTATGCAAAAAGAAAGAAACACTTCAAGAAAAAGAAGGCTTCCACTTTGACACAAGATATCACATGTTATGAATGTGGTAAGCAAGGTCACATAAAGCCAGATTGTCCAAAACTCTCCAAGAAAGGTGGATTCAAAGGCAAAAAGGAGACAAAGAATAAAAAGGCATATATTGCATGGGACGACAATGACATAAGTTCATCATCCGACTTGGAAAGCGACGAAAGTACAAATTTAGCTTTAATGGCCTCACACAATTCCAATGATGAAGATGATGAGGTTAGTAATGTATTTTCTCTTTATGATAATGATACACAAGGTGCCATAAATGAACTCTTAAATGAATGCAAAGTATTGTACAAAACAATATCTTCACAAAAGAAACAAATTACATCTTTAGAAGAAAAAGTGGAGACTATGGAAAAAGATGCAAAAGATGAGAAACAAAAGATTATTAGTGAAGAAAAACAAAACTTTGTATGTAAAAATTGTGAATCACTTTCTTTCCAAATTGTTCAATTAAAAAGAGTTCTTGAAAGATATGAAAAAGGACAAATTGGGTTGGAAGGTGTCCTTAGTCAACAAAGATATTCAAATGATAAAAGTGGGCTTGGTTATTCAAAATTTTCCAAACCAAGTTCTAGTAAAACTATCTTTGCAAAGGCTAGTGACCAATCTTCCAAAGAGAAAGTAAACAAACCAAAAATTGTGCATCCTTATCCTAAAAGGAAAAGGTTTGTGAAAAAGAAATCATATGTTCCTAGATATAAGAGCAATTTTGTTCCTACTTGTTTTTATTGTGGTATTGTTGGCTATACACCTAATGTTTGCTATGTTAGAAACTTTAGTGTTACAAGTGGGCATTATGTGTGGGTAAAGAAAGTTACTAATTATGAAGGACCCAAGCCAATTTGGGTACCTAGCAAAACTTAATTTGTTTTGTAGATATGCTTGAAGACCACTTCTAATTTATGGTATCTAGATAGTGGTTGTTCGAAGCATATGATGGGAGATATTGACAAATTTTCAAGTCCAATGCTTAAGGCCAAGTATGGAGATAACAACAAAGGAAAGATTCTTGGCGTAGGCAAAGTTGGAGCACCACCTTTCACATCCATTGAAGATGTACTTTATGTTGAAGGACTAAAGCACAATCTTCTAAGTATAAGCCAACTTTGTGACAAAGGCTTCAAGATCAAGTTCACCAAGGATGAATGCTTGATAGAAGATGAAGTCACATATGAGGTAAAACTCAAAGGTAAAAGAATCAATAATATATTCATGATTTCCCTTGATGATTTGTCTTTGAAGGTAAAATGTCTCATGGCAAACAATAATGATTCATGGCTTTGGCATAAAAGATTTGCTCACATTCATATGGAATATTTAAATAAGTTAGTCAAGCATGATCTTGTTATTAGATTGCCTAAGATAAAGTTTGTCAAAGATAGATTATGTGATGCTTGTCAAAAGGGAAAATAAACCAAATCAACTTTCAAATCCAAGAATGTGGTGTCCACTTCAAGGCCACTACAATTGTTGCATATGGACTTATTTGGTCCATCAAGAACAAGAAGCTTTGGAGGTAATGTATATGCTTTAGTTATTGTTGACGATTTCTCTAGATATACTTGGACATTATTTTTAGTGCAGAAAAGTGATGCATTAAAGGCATTCAAGAAATATGTGAAGCAAATCCAAAATGAGAAGTCACTAACTATTGCCTCCATAAGAAGCGATCATGGTGGAGAATTCCAAAATGCTCATTCCGAAGAATTTTGTGAAGAACAAGGAATCTCTCACAACTTCTCGACACCAAGGACTCCTCAACAAAGCAGTGTGTTAGAGAGAAAGAATTAGTCACTTGTGGAACTTGCAAGGACAATGCTTAGTGACTCAAATCTTCCAAAGTATTTTTGGCTGGATGCGGTAAGCACGACATGCTTTGTAAGTAATAGAGTAAACATTAGACCTATCTTAAAAAAGACTCCTTATCAACTCTCCAAAGGAAGGAAACAAAACATTGCTTATTTTCATATTTTTGGATGCAAATGCTTTGTCTTAAACAATGACAAAGAAAATCTTGGCAAGTTCCATGAAAAATCGGATGAAGGTATTTTTCTAGGTTATTCTCTTTCAAGTAAGGCATATAGATTTATAATAAACGAACTTTAACAATTGAAGAATCTATGCACGTAAAGTTTGATGAATCTAACCCCTCCAAGGAGGATATTGTTTTGTGTGATAATGATGCTGATTTTATAGAAGTTCCTCAAGAAGATACTTCCAAAGTCAACAATGAGACTCAAACGGAACATCAAGTAGAACTGTTTCAGCAAGAGTCAAATAACAATGATCTACCTAAGGAATGGAGAACTCATAGAGATCATCAAATTGATAAAGTCATTGGTGATATTAGTCAAGGCGTTGCAACTAGAATCTCAAAGATGCATGCTTGAATATGGCGTTTGTCTCACAAATTGAACCTTCCAAAGTTGATGAAGCCTTAGGAGACGACCAATGGATAATTGTTATGCAAGAAGAGTTAAACCAATTCGAAAGGAATCAAGTCTGGGAACTTGTTCCTATGCCAAGTGGTAAACACATCATAGGTACCAAATGGGTGTTTAAGAACAAGCTTGATGAGAATGGAATAATTATTCGAAACAAAGCAAGATTGGTGGCTCAAGGATACAATCAAGAGGAAGGCATTGATTTTGAAGAAACATTTGCTCCGGTTGCAAGGTTAGAAGCTATCCGTTTATTACTTACTTATGCATATTCATTGAATTTTCGGTTATATCAAATGGATGTCAAGAGCGCATTCTTGAACGGCTACATCAATGAAGTCTATGTCAAACAACCCTCTGGCTTTGAAGACTTCAAGAATATTTCTCATGTCTTTAAGTTGAGAAAAGCTCTTTATGGCTTAAAGCAAGCACCTAAAGCATGGTATGACCGACTTAGCATCTTTCTTTGTGAAAGAGGATTTGAAAAAGGTAAAGTAGATACGACCTTATTCATTAAGAGAATTAAGGACAACACTTTATTGGTTCAAGTCTACGTTGACGATATCATATTCGGATCAACAAACAAAGAACTTCGTGAAGAATTCTCATTGATGATGCAAGGAGAATTCAAGATGTCTATGATGGGTAAGATGAACTATTTCCTTGGATTACAAATTAAGCAATTAAAGGATGGCATCTTCATTAACTAATCCAAGTATTATAAAGAGTAGTTAAAAAGATTCGACATGGATTGTTGCAAAGCTATGTCTACTCCAATGGGATCCGGAACCTACGTTGATCAACACGAATCAGGTGTTTCAGTTGACGTTACAAAGTATTTAGGTATGATTGGTTCTTTATTATATTTGATGGCAAGTCATCCTGACATAATGTTTAATGTGTGTTTATGTGCCCGTTTTCAAGCGAATCCGAAGAAGTCACATCTCACCGTTGTTAAAAGAATCATGAAGTATCTCAAAGGAAAAACTAATGTTGGCTTATGGTATCCCAAAGGTAGTGTTTACAATTTAGTAGGTTATTCTGACTCAGATTATGCAAGTTGCAAAACTGATCACAAGAGCATAAGTGGTACATGTCATATACTAGGGAATGCGTTAGTATCATGGTTTTGCAAGAAACAAGCTTGTGTCTCCCTTAGCACGGGCGAAGCAAAATATATTGCAGCAGGAAGTTGTTGTGCCCAAATTCTATGACTCAAGCAACAACTACGTGACTATGGACTCAATCTTGGATGTGTTCCTTTACGATGTGATAATACAAGTGTGATCAACATAACAAAGAATCCGGTTATGCATTGAAGAACAAAGCACATCGACATACGACATCATTTCCTTCGTGATCATGTACTTCAAAGGGATGTCCAAGTCACCTTTGTGGATACACACAACCAACTAGCAGACATCTTCATGAAACCGCTTGCTAAAGAATAATTTTTCAAGATTCGGAGGGAACTTGGAATAATAAATGAAGGTGATGTATACTTCTTCAATATTTATTCATTAAGAACTATAATGAAGCCAAGGTACACATAATTTCCAACTTTCTAAATTTTTGTAATTTTTGCTAAAATGTGTGTTTTGTACCAAAATTGTAAATCTTCATTTTACATGCTTATAAAATATTTTTTATGATTTGTTTAGGTGATCACTAGTTGCATAATAATATGTTAGAGCATGTCTAAGTGAAATAATTTGAAAATTTCTGCATGTTAAGCGCTGCAAAGTCACTGTTTTTTGATCCGTTAACAGGTTAACCATATGAGGATAACCGATTAATGCCTATGTTTCATGCGTTTTTCACTTGTTTTTCACGCTGTAATCGATTAACCATATGCAGTTAACCGATTACCACAGACACAAAATTAAGTTTGTGTTTCTTAAAAATTCAGAATTGTCTTGTTTTTCTTTTTATTTTCTCTATGTTTTGTCTCAAGCATTTAAGTGCTTATTTTGAGAAAGCACTTTCACTTTCACACTTCTTCTTGGAACTCTTCAACTTTGACTCTCTTTAATACTCTTCTTCCACATTCATCCTCCCAAAATCATTAACTCCATTCAACCAAATTAAAAATCCATTCCTCTAAAACCTCTTTATAACCCATTTTTACCTCAAATCTTCCATCACCATATCTTATTCTTCCCAAATCCGAAAATAACCTCAAACCCTAACTTTCAAAGCTTCAAGCTTCATGAATGGCACCAACTAGAAAGGGAAAGGGAAAGCTTCCAATGGGTGAAGGTAGTTCTGAACCATATGATGTAGAAGCGCAACAACCTTCAACTAAGGCAAGAAGATTGGATTTTAATGTCAAAAGCCGTTCACTTATGCCGGTAAAGTATGTGAACCTCAAAACCTTTCCTGAGCATAGTTTTACCTTCCATGCTTTATTAGAATTTCAAGGTGTTACTAAGTTTGTGTTTGAGTTTGGCTTGTGTTATTTTGACCTAGCTAAGTTATTTTTCACTAATCTGTAAATTGGTTTGGATACTTTTGAGAAACACATGTTGTATACAAAAGTTAAAAATGTTGAGATTTGTGAGGAGATGACAGGATTTGGAACACTCTTAGATCTTCCTTATGAAGGTTTTTTCATTCATCAAGGTGTTACTCATGAAGATAGTCCATGGGCAGGTTATAAGAAAAAGGAATTTTATTTTTCAATTTGTCGGGGTGTAACACCTCAAAATTTGCCCTCTTATTTTAGCATTAACTGGCTTATGTTTCATTTCATTCTTTGCATTATCATCTTTGCATATCATTGGGTCTTAGCATGGGATCAGGATAATTGAGCCATAAAGGAGCCTTGATCCTCAAGATATCTTAAGAGATCCATCACATCATCATGAGATCAAGCTTGACAAGAAATTTCAAGGGAATCACACTCTCCTAACATGATTGTTCAAATTAGGGTTTTGGATTTCTTGAGTTTAACCCCCAATGGGCAAGATCTTTGAGCTTTTATCATCACCAAATGGCATATCTTATCATTGTTTGAGAGGATACACCTCATACTCAGAAGAATTTAGATTTGGAGGATGAGTTGATTCCTCCTAGACTGAAGGCATCAAAACTAGGGTTTGCCATGAAATCAGTTTATTTCTGATTTTTTGGGCAAGACTTAATTCTATGGTATTCCTCATGTCCCTAAGTGTTTAGGATTGAAGAATTATCCATCAATTTGGTTTAGAAGGATTTTAATTGATCAATTGATTGAGAATTAATCAGATTGGGGAAAAGTCAAATGTGCAGAGGAAAAAGTCAACTCCTAACTTTTTGAGGGAAAATTCTTATTCCTTAAGTCAATTATGTCCATTGGTGAAAATTTGATCAAGAAAGTCCAAAGGTATCATCAAAAATCAAGAAATATGAAGAACTTCCAAAAATAGAAACTTAGGGTTTCTAAATAAGGCAAGTTTGTCAAGTTGAAGGGTCATCTTTAAGGCATTCTTTCTCTATGATATAAGCTCCAAACTGAAAGTTTCAAGAGGCCTATTGAAAGTTCATCTCCTAAGCTTCACAACCACACCAAAAACATCTCCATTGGATCAAAATCAAGAGAGATATGATGGATTAAAGTGGAGGGTTCACAAGGCATTTTGACTGGTCAGGCAAGGCAAATACGCGTGTAGCTCGGAGTAATTTCAACAAACACTTTGTGTGCATGCAGTGTCCATGTTCATGGTCAATTATCTTCATGATGGAGACTCCAAATGAAAAAAAATGTTCAACATGAGTTTTGTTCCCCTCAATTTCCTCTACAACATTGGTGTTGGAAGTTTTTTCATCTGATCAACTCATTGAGAGTTATAGTGGATCAAAGTCAGGGTCACCACACTTGAACTCCACATGAATATGGTTGGGCACGAGCCAAATAAATGACTTACCAAACTTAGTTATGTACAAGCATTTTCATGAGAAATTTTGAGCATGTTAGAGGCTCCCATTGCAATTGTTATTAACATCAATCTTGCTCTTCTTCATCCCCTCTTTCCAAAGAGCTAAAAAGCGTGTCATTTCATCCATTAGTTAGGAAAATATAGCTTGTCAAACACACCACCATGAATATGTGCATAACCCTTAATGTTTCATTCCAATCCAAGACAAAACCTGTTGCATGCGCATGCTACTTCATTACAGCCATGTGCATGACATCAAATCTTGCCATTTAAAGCCAAGCAACATCTTATATACATACATGTTCATGCCATACCCTTGCCACATTTGCACAAACCATAAGAAGAAGAAACTTAGTGGACAAGTTTCAGCTGCAAGCTCAGTGATACATCATCACCCTTCATCATGAATTCACCATAAGCTCACATGCTCTCTCCCCACTTGAACAAAGCTGAACCCGTGACATTTCTTAACCTCACTTCACTCTCATGTTCAATTCATTTTTAACTTCACTCACTTAACCTTGGTTCTAACTGTCAACCATGACAGTTAGAGCTTAACCACACATATATAAAGAAATCTCTAACATAATTTGCAACCAACTCTTCATTCTTCACACTTCACCAATTTTCATTCTCTTTCTCTTTGATTTTTCTCTCTCACGAAGCTTCATCTTCATCAATCTCTCTGCATTTTTTTACCTTCAACATTCATCAATCATCATCAGTGGATCAGTGAGAAGGAGTGTTGATTGTTGCATTCTCTTACTTAGCTTCAAGTTCAGTCATCTTCCATTGAAGTTCAAGTGATTCAAAGCTCTCTAAAGCCTTTATTTGGCCAGGCATAGTGCAAGTGCATAAGGAGTCTCTTCTCTGGTTTTCTCTTGTGGTGAAAATTTGCTTTAAAGTTCAGGTTTCATTCAAAACTTCCTTTCCATTTTAAGCTGAATTAAACTTGTTTTGCTTGTTTTGGAGTCCTCAAGGGACAAGGTGACCTCTGGCTAGTTGATAGGCACCTTAAGTGCTTAGTTGAAAATTCTAGGGCAAACTTATGGCCTTCGATTTGCATTGTGTGTGAACTGTTTGTGAATTCTAAGCCTGGATCTGTGATCTACGTGGAGAGAGGAAGAGAATGATGTGCGTTTTGTGCATTTCTGGTGAGATGTGAGGCTGAGCATGGTGGTTGCTCGCCGGAGAAGACGACCGGAGTCTTCTCCGGCCACCAGAAAATCCAACTGTGCATGAACCCTAGCCATTTGCCAGGTTAATTCCTGGCCGTTGATTGTTCTTGATCCTACACACATGAGCGTGCCATCACATTAATGAGAGACACTCTCTCTCACGTGCTCTTTCTTTTCTGACTTTGTTGACTCTTTGGTTCCACGTGTGTGCTTCATTCTAGCTTATCATGTGCATTGATCATTAGCCACTTGATTGCACTACTTCTATGATCATCATGTTTGACTTGGATCCAAGGGCTCTGAATGAGTCAATTTGTTGATTGAATTCCACCACATGCGCTGCAGGCCAGTCAATGCTTTGGGCTGAGTGTTTTTGTTATACGCACCCCCTCCCTTTGAGCCCAATGCCTCTTTGAACTGAATTATTGCTTTCGTTGCACCCCCTGGCTATTGTCCTTTGTTTTTTTTAGTTCTTTTTCATATGTGTTGGCATTTTATTTTTTAAAAATACTTTTGCATATCATAAAATCATGAAATAATTTCTACATCATCTTAAACATTTATCTAATTTTTATTCATTTTATTTCCTGATTTTACCCTATTTTACTATTTTTTTCCCATAATTTCTTTTTTTCCTTTTTGTATGATCATGCATTCATATACATACATTGTTTTTGATTTCTTTGACATAGTTCCAAAATGAATTTGCTTCCAAGACTTGAATCATGGTTGTATGACATCTTAAGGCACATCATTAATTTTTTGTAAATTTTTTAGGGCATTGTTGCATAGTGGTTGAACATCATCTTTGAACATCATGCTTGTGTGGCTTGAATGAACTTGTGGAGTACATTTAAACATGTTTCTTAATGATTTTTGTACCATACTTTTGGGAAATGTTTACACACAATTTTAAATTCATTTGACTTGCATATGTGAATTTTCTCATCCTCCTAACTTGATTTTGTGAATTGTTTGAGTGCATCTACATATGTATGTTGTTATTGGATCTTGTGCTAGGGTTTCGATGTGCATGGTATGCAACCCTCTTTGATACTTGTTGAGACCTCTTGATACATGTTGTGTGAACATTATAGGTCATCTTTATTGTATTATAGGTCATTTCTTATTCATTTTGGATTGACTTGTATGCACTTGTTTAAACTTGAAATGTTTTGTGAACTTGTGCTTATCTTCTTACATGTCTTTGATGACTTGTCTTCACTAATGTTTGTGTGATCTTGTACATCCATGAAAACATGATTCATCTTCTGTTTGTGATCATTCTGCCTCATATAACATGACTTGTAATTGCATCTTTGCATGTTTCTTAAGTCCATAAACATTTGGCACTTGTTTGAACCTAACTTGTTTCTTCTCTTCTTAACTTGTCAACATGAGTTGTGTATGAACTTTGTATGTCATTCTTGCATTCTTAATTGCATGCCATACATCATATGCTACTGATTTGTATCCATTAGACATGTATGATTCTCTTTCATTTTCATCTTTGACTTGCATTACAAGTATGCATCATAGTTGAACTTCAATTGTTGTTTGCTCACTTCTTCTTACTTCATTTCTTTAAATGCTTGCATCCATGACTTGTACGATCATTCAATGGCATTCATATGCATTCATAAATGTCATTTAATTCTGACCTTGACTTATGTTCATGCATTAATGCATGTTTACCATTCATAAGCATTCATTTTTCATATGTGATACACATCTTGCATTTGTGTGATCTTTTGGTGCATGTTTCAACCTAGTTTGACGTTGTTTGTTACCTTAACCTTAGTAGGGCACCTTGACCTATACCTACTGACCTTGGATGGTTATTAACCCTTAGGATTCATTCTTCTTAGTTCAAACTTTGTTTACCTCTTAAGTTGTCTTCTGAGGGCAACTAGCATTGTTTGGTTTACTTCTTTCCACTTATATTTAATGCTTGTGGTTATTTTGTGCTAACCTTTTATGTAGGGGCAGAGGTAAGACACATGAGTATGCGGATGCTTATCCATGCTCATTTCTCCTTTCATCTCTCATCTATCTTACTTCTCTTTCTCTCTTGTGTGTGGATTACATGATATAATGCTTGATTGTGTAGAACTTTCTCACGTCCCTTTGGGATCCTAGCTCATCCTTAATTTTTTATTAAGGTGAGGTAGGATAAGCATTAGATAGTGCTATCCCTCTCTCTTCTTTAGACTTAGGTTATTCTTAAACCTCCCCTTAGGGCCATCCTTCGCATGATAATATTAGGATAGAATTCCCCTTAGCGTTTTCTTTTTGACTTGAGTCCTCTCTTCTCATCTCTTAACACTTCTAAAACACTTAATAAAATTAACGTGTATTGTGCATGAGCCTTGCATGTGGGAAGTAAGGAATGAGGGGTTTCCTCTCATTTTTCTTGAGTGTTTGGTGGACGTTCCATCTTGGAACGATTTGCTAGGCATTCGTTCCTATGTCATAGACTTCGGTGCAATGCAGGTTACAAGTTAACTTCAATCCACTTCTGTCTAAAACAAATAAACAAATTCAAGTCTTTTTCATCCTTCGGGATTGTTAAGTTTCAAACCATTTTTTAGGAAAGAGCACGTTATTTTCCGTTTTGTCGCAAACAGGCATCGACCCTAACTGCCGGACGCGAACTTAACGTCGCTCATAAAAAACACTAAGACCTTGTTAGGTCGAACTGTGAATGCTCTGATTTCCTCTCTCTGGTTAGATTGAGGATACGTAGGCACAAGATGGCGATGTCTTGGCGAGCAACCTTCCCCCTTAGTTTGTGTCCGTCCGAACTACGTTGACTCTGACTTTCCCATTGCACGAGGGAATACGTAGGCATAGGACGCCGATGTCTTATCGAGTCACTTCCTTTTCTTTTCTTCTTCGTTTCTTCGTTCTTTTCCGTTCCCGTTCCTTCTCCTTTCCAGTAGCAGTGGAGCTCCGGATGACGACACCCTTTGATCGAGACAACAAGCGTGGATCCCACCGAGTACGATGGACGCGTGGGGGTGCTAATACCTTCCCCTCGTGTAACCGACTCCCTTACTCGTTTCTCTTGGTCGCAAGACCATGCTTTTCCTTTCCCTCAGGTTTACGCAGTGTTTCCTTTCCCTCTCTTGGGATAAATACACATTGCTGGCGATTCTATTTCTGCGCCACTTTTGCGTTTGTACTTGGATGAAAATCCCGGGAGCGACAGCTGGCGACTCTGCTGGGGAAAGGTTGACCTCTTGCTGGTCCGTTCCCTATGCGAGTCAGTCCTAGTGCTTGTCTGTTTATTTTCATTGGGTGTTTACTATTGTGCTTTATTTTGTTGTATATTACTGTTACTGTATTACTGTATTTTTACTGCATTTTATTGCATTTCATTGTTATCATGAGCTGGACTGTGCTGTGTTGTACTGGTTTCTCTGTTTGGCAG
The DNA here is from genome assembly GCA_022829125.1 of Lathyrus tuberosus. Lineage (NCBI taxonomy): Eukaryota > Viridiplantae > Streptophyta > Magnoliopsida > Fabales > Fabaceae > Lathyrus > Lathyrus tuberosus. Next base: position 6,720,148 of record JALAZF010000349.1, read on the forward strand.
GTTGGGATTCTTTGAGAGATAAGCCCAATACACAGGCTTGAGTATACACCTAGGACTAGAGTGGAAAGTAGTGGGACCTATGCGTCGTCTTGGTACGTTTGGTGTTCATGAAATTCACATCTAGACGAGACTATCTTGGGAGATATTCTGACGTGTGTGTCTTGCGCATTTCAGGGTGTTGATCTAGAGAGTTGTCGACTCTGGCAACCATTTTCCCGAGGGCTCAGTTGAGGCACTCCTCCCAAGAGGTAGTAATGGCAGACCAGAAATGGCAAACCCATTATACTTCTTGACCCGAGGACCCAAACCTGGGAACTTACATAGGATGACCTTTTTGAGGGGAATCAGTTGAGGCCTCCTCGATTGATGATGATGCCAAACCAGAAATAGTGAACGTATCATCATTTCTCGACCTGAGAGTCTGTGATATTGAGGATCCTTGCCTTTCTAGTACCCACATGTGACAGGGGCTGGGTGTTTACAGGTTTGCAGGTAACCGTAACTTTCATCCTACCTGATATTCTGGTTTTCTTATTAGTGTGAACTTATCAGCCTGGTATTCTGGTTATTCTAGTATTCTGGTTATTCAGATATTCTGGTATTCTGGTATTCTCTTCAGAGCAGACCTTTGAACTTATCCATTCAGCAACACAACAATACAAAGCTTTGTGGGAGCTTTGATCCCATGTCTGTTGCATTCATATTATTGCATTTGCATTGCATCTTGCATCATTTTGCATATCTTTATCCAGGCCAGAACAGTGAGCTCACCCATCCTTTGTCCTCGACCCGTAGTTGGTTTCCCGACTTTCGTATTGGACTTGAATCAGTATCTTGGCAGAATCATGAGCTCAGGGGAACAAAATCAGTTTGTGACTAGGACCGATGTTGAGTTGATGAAAGGTCAGTTGAATCAACTTATGGAAGCTATGGCCGCCATGACAAGGGGAGAGGCCAATATTTAGAGGACCGGGAATGTCATTCCACCTCTGGTGAATAAGGTTGCTCAAGCTCAGCCCGTGCGGATCCCTGTTGAGGATCCTGTTATACAAGAGTGTCTTATTGTCCGAGGCGGACATTCGTCTTCTCTTAATGCTGCTGACTATCAAAGTTTTGCCTTTTCTGTGCCTGATTTCCAAGGGGTGGTTCCAAAGATGAAACCTAAGGGCCCACGATCTGTTGAGTTTGCTGAAAGATACCGTGTGTTGGATGAGAAGCTCAAAGCCCTAGAGAGGCGTGATACTCTTAATCTGAATGCTTCGAGCATGTGTTTGGTACCTGGCATTGTGTTGCCTCCCAAAGTTCAAAATGCCGAAGTTTAAAAAGTACAAAGGGGATAGTTGTCTAAAGCAACATTTCGTGATGTTTTGCAGAAAATAACCTCATTGTCGTACAGTCAGATACTTACAGATCTGATCAAGGAATTGAACCCAGTGCCTTTTCCATACCCACCAGGTTTTGATGTCAACGCCCGTTATGATTACCATGTCGGGGCACAGGGGCATTCAACTGAAGACTGTAAGGTGCTCAAGAGGAAGGTTCGGACACTTCTTGACTCAAATATGTTCTCATTCATGCCGCAGGGTATTCAGGTAAACAATTCTCCTTCATCCAATCATGTGGGTTCATCAGTCCATGTTATGGAAGAAGTCACCGAGATCAGTTGTGCATGTGATTATCAGATTGACCTCAACGAGCAATTCTGAAGGTGGCTAGCCCAGTAGCAAATCAAGCTTGGAAAGCCCAGTTCCTCGAAGCTGGCAATCATTATATCATGTCACTTGTTTGCATTTGTAGTTTCTTTTCTGTTAAAGTGCAAACTCATTTGTAAAACTCGTCTGTTTTTAATTGATAATGATAATGAAATGAATATGCATGTTGATTTAATCCATTCGTGTTCACTCATACTTTTTTTATCGATATCATATGCTTAGTTAAGCAAGATCCGACGAAAGATGATGAAATAGAAAGACGCAAAGCTTCCGATGTTATGCTTTTAAACAAAACCCTGTTGATGATGTACAGGCATTGTTTCTACTCCCCAAACACCAGAGCCATAAGGAAGATAATCCCTTGTCAACCCCGTTGAGCCTAGTAGTAGGAGTTTCTTTCTGAAAACGAAAAACCCTCAATCTTAACCTGGGCCAGGGTAGGTGTCAGCTAATTTGACCGTGCGTTCAAATTTCAAAAGGAGTGTCCCATTCGAGGATCAAATCACAATGGTTATCCCTCACCAAACGAAGAGTGGGGCAATCACAACCCCTTCAAACAAGTCAAACAAGCCAGTGTCACACGATTCATTCAAAAAAAAAAAGAAAAAAGAATCAAAAGAAAAAAGAAGAAAGCCCGCTAAGTCAAAACTTGAAAACAAGTGACTTAGGCAAAAATTAGGGCATCCCGCTGGACTTCAAAATCAAAAGATTAAAAAAGAATCAGTCCAGGCAAAAATTAGGGAACAAAAAGCAAAAGAATAAGAAAGCGAAAAGCTAAAAGGATTACAAAGAAAAATCCTCGATAAGAACAAGTCGTGTGAATACAGACACAAAGACAAAAGGGGTGACTGTCACTCCGAAAATGTGTGGGTTCCTTAACCATCCTCTTCCCGTTTATTAACCTTTTTGAAAGGTGAGCGCCTGTGTCGAATTAGCTGAACATAGGACTGGAGAACATCAAGGAGAATGGGTGGGTTAAAACAAAACTTTGAGCCTTAAATCTTTTCTTTCTCAAACCGTGAACCAGGCCACGTTACAACCTTTAAAAGACCTAATTGAAGCAGGGTTGTTTCGAAAGCATACTTTGATTAAAATCACGTCAGTTCTGACTCCTAAAAGGTTTTTCTTACCATTCATGTTGGTATCGATGTGACATTCTGATAAGTGATTCGTTCACTACATGTCATGACATCTTTCTAGTGAACAGACTTGGATTTCAAAACTGTCATATCATTGCATTAAAATTATCTTTTCAAAACAAATTGTTTCACTTGCGAGTAAGTACTTGACTCAGGAAAGTTTCAACAATGGGAAGATTGATCAAGATAAGATGCAAATGCCAGAAGACTTCGTTGAGCAGGGGCAAGTCATCAAATGATCACGCCAAATGGACAATTTATTCCAAGATTTAGCTAATCTGGAGCAGCCACGTCGAGGAATCTCTCTAAAGTGTAGCCAAACAGGGGAAATCAGATCGAGATTAGGCAAATCTCTCGAAGATCAGTCAGTCAAGGGCAAAATCACTTCAAGGCTCGTATCGAGGCAGGCCACCTCAAGAGCACGAGAAGTTATCCTCCTCTAAAAGACGGTTAATTAAAATCACCTCTCCAAGATTCAGGATACTGGGGCAGAGTATGGTAAATCACTACGGATCATCTCGAGGCAAATTCCTTCATAAACTATGCAATCTGGGGCAGTTACGTCAAGATCTATAAATCTCTCCGAGAGTTTGAATACCCTGGGGCATTTTGAATGCCGAGTTTTCTCTAAAATCCTCTTGAGATGATTCCTCCAGGTAGACCATGCGGTCTGAGACAAATGGGGAGTTCGCTTATGATAATTAGCGTGCAGTTGATTTGCAGAAGCGTGAAGTGAGAAAGTAGTTCCCAGCATGGGGTTTCTCTTCCTCGGCAAGGAGCCAGAGGGTATCATTCCCCAGTGAGGTATTAGAATTGCTAGTCGTCCCCGGCAGAAATGGCCAAGATGGTATTGTCATCGGCAAAGTGTTCTCCCTAGCGAGAGTCCCAAGGTTTGGTTTCCCCAACTGGAGTTGGATTTGTCCTTTCTCTAGCAAGAGATCAAGTCCCCAGACAGGGTAAAGATGGTTTGTTCTTGCTCTTCAAGCAGGTGAGCATCCCCAGCAAGAGGCTCGTTTGACCTCCTGTCCCCAGTAAAGTCTTTCTCTCTAATATAGAAGAGCTAGCATCCACAACATAGCATTGAGAACCTCTCTCTCCCCTGCAAGAGTGTACAGATCTGTTTCCCCTAGTAAGATTGGTTTATTACTCCCTAGTGAATGTTCAGAAGTCAACCACATCAGACAGGATAATGTTGCATCTCCAGCAGGAGACTTGTTTGATGTCTCTCCTTGGCAGAGACCTGTATTCCCCACAGTTTCGTGGTGCCTACTTTCTTCATCAAGTCAGGAAGTACGCTCTCGCCAGCAAGGGTATGCTACCACCCATAGCAGGTTAAAGTCGTTTCCCCAGTAGCAGGTCAAGTTCCATGATATTCCCCGACAGGTTTGGTATTATTGACTGCTCACCCCAAGAAGAGTTTGGTGTTCATCCTCTCAACGGTTTAATTAATAGTGGTTAACATCCCCTACAGATTCCAAGTCCAATGGTTATTGGCGCCTTTCCCGCATTGAATCGTTGGGTTCCATCATCATCAGTTGTCATTCTTAATCCTCAACGGGGTGGAAGTTCTCTTCGGGTTTCATCTTCATCCGAGGTTTGGATCAGGAAGGCCGTTTAATCTGTCTTCCTCAGCACGGTTTGTGACCCTGAGGACAATCCAGTTTGCCATCCCAGTGGAGTTGCCTTCATATCCTCAGCAATTATTTTGCTGAGGACCCCTCTTGCATCTTGCATGTAGTAATCATTGCATCCTCAAAACGCGTAGCATTTCCATTTCGCATGGAGCATTACGCCATTGAAAAATTCAAACATTTGCATTCGAAGCATAAGCCAGGTTTGACATTATCTTTACCAGACATTTCTCAGCAAAGAGTGGCATATTTCAGGAGATTTAACCTTCCGTTATCCCTAGTGAAATTGCAGATGAACTCGCCCAACATGCTTGTACTCCCCTGCTGAGTTGTTTGTTTAAACTTCTCTTTTCCCTAGCGGAGTCATCTTCCCTTCAGGTCGTAAATCCGTGAAGTTTACTTCCTGTATGTCATGGTTTATCCCAACTTTTGGTTGGTATCCTATGTCGAATTTGCCTTTGGTCAGCGTTCTCGCTTATCCTAACTTTTGGTTAGTATCTTATATCCCAACTCTTGGTTGGTATCCCTTATTGAGTTCGCCTTTGGTCGGCGTTCTCGCTTATCCTAACTTTTGGTTAGTATCTTCTATCCCAACTCTTAGTTGGTATCCTCTATTGAGTTCGCCTTTGGTCGGCGTTCTCGCTTATACTAACTTTTGGTTAGTATCTTCTATCCCAACTCTTGGTTGGTATCCTCTGTTGAGTTCGCCTTTGGTCGGCGTTCTCGCTTATCCTAACTTTTGGTTAGTATCTTCCATCCCAACTCTTGGATGGTATCCTCTTTTGAGTTCGCCTTTGGTCGGCGTTCTCACCCCATCCTAACTTTTGGTTAGTATCTTATATCCCAACTCTTGGTTCATATCCCTTATTGAGTTCGCCTTTGGTCGGCGTTCTCACTTATCCTAACTTTTGGTTAGTATCTGCTATCCCAACTCTTGGTAGGTATCCTCCGTGAGTTCGCCTTTGGTCGGTGTTCTCACCCCATCCTAACTTTTGGTTAGTATCTTCTATCCCAACTATTGGTTGGTATCCTCTGTTGAGTTCGCCTTTGGTAGGCGTTCTCGCTTATCCTAACTTTTGGTTAGTATCTTTCATCCCAAATCTTGGATGGTATCCTCTGTTGAGTTCACCTTTGGTCAGCGTTCTCGCTTATCCTAACTTTTGGTTAGTATCTTATATCCCAACTCTTGGCGGGTATCCCTTATTGAGTTCGCCTTTGGTCGGCGTTCTCGCTTATCCTAACTTTTGGTTAGTATCTTCTATCCCAACTCTTGGTTGGTATCCTCTGTTGAGTTCGCCTTTGGTCGGCGTTCTCGCTTATCCTAACTTTTGTTTAGCATCTTCTATCCCAACTCTGGGTTGGTATCCTCTGTTGAGTTCGCCTTTGGTCGGCGTTCTCGCTTATCCTAACTTTTGGTTAGTATCTTATATCCCAACTTTTGGTTGGTATTCTCTTTGTTATCCCAACTTTTGATTGGTATTCTCTTTGTTATCCTAACTTTTGGATGGTATTCTCTTTGTTATCCCAACTTTTGGTTGGTATCTTTTATCCCAAATTTTGGTTGGTATCCGCTTTGTTATCCCAACTTTTGGTTGGTATCCTCTTTGTTATCCCAAGCTTTGGTTGGTATTCTCTTCGTTATCCCAACTTTTGGTTAGTATTCTCTTTGTTATCCCAACTTTTGGTTGGTATTTTCTTTGTTATCCCAACTTTTGGTTGGTATTCTCTTTGTTATCCCAACTTTTGGTTGGTATTCTCTTTATTATCCCAACTTTTGGTTGGTATCTTTTATCCCAACTTTTTGTTGGTATTCTCTTTGTTATCCTAACTTTTGGTTGGTATTCTCTTTGTTATCCCAACTTTTGGTTAGTATTCTCTTTGTTATCCCAACTTTTGGTTGGTATCCTCTTTGCTATCCCAACTTTTGGTTGGTATTCTCTTTGTTATCCCAACTTTTGGTTGGTATCCTCTTTGTTATCCCAAGTTTTGGTTGGTATTCTCTTCGTTATCCCAACTTTTGGTTGGTATTCTCTTTGTTATCCCAACTTTTGGTTGGTATTTTCTTTGTTATCCCAACTTTTGGTTGGTATTCTCTTTGTTATCCCAACTTTTGGTTGGTATTCTCTTTATTATCCCAACTTTTGGTTTGTATCTTTTATCCCAACTTTTTGTTGGTATTCTCTTTGTTATCCTAACTTTTGGTTGGTATTCTCTTTGTTATCCCAACTTTTGGTTAGTATTCTCTTTGTTATCCCAACTTTTGGTTGGTATCCTCTTTGTTATCCCAACTTTTGGTTGGTATTCTCTTTGTTATCCCAACTTTTGGTTGGTATCCTCTTTGTTATCCCAACTTTTGGTTGGTATTCTCTTTGTTATCCCAACTTTTGGTTGGTATCCTCTTTGTTATCCCAACTTTTGGTTGGTATTCTCTTTGTTATCCCAACTTTTGGTTGGTGTCTTTTATCCCAACTTTTGGTTGGTTTCCTCTTTGTTATCCCAACATTTGGTTGGTATTCTCTTTGTTATCCCAATTTTGGTTGGTATTATCTTTTATCCCAACTTTTGGTTGGTATCCTCTTTAGTATCCCAACTTTTGGTTGGTATCCTCTTTGTTATCCCAACATTTGGTTGGTATTCTCTTTGTTATCCTAACTTTTTGTTGGTATATTTTATCCAAACTTTTGGTTGGTATTCTCTTTGTTATCCCAACTTTTGGTTGGTATTCCCTTTGTTATCCCAACTTTGGTTGGTATTGTCTTTGTTATCCCAACTTTTGGTTGGTATCTTTTATCCCAACTTTTGGTTGGTATCCTCTTTGTTATCCCAACTTTTGGTTGGTATCCTCTTTGTTATCCCAACTTTGGGTTGGTATTCTCTTCGTTATCCCAACTTTTGGTTGGTATTCTCTTTGTTATCCCAACTTTTGGTTGGTATCCTCTTTGTTATCCCAACGTTTGGTTGGTATCCTCTTAGTTATCCCAACTTTTGGTTGGTATTCTCTTTGTTATCCCAACTTTTGGTTGGTATCCTCTTTGTTATCCCAACTTTTGGTTGGTATTCTCTTTGTTATCCCAACTTTTGGTTGGTGTCTTTTATCCCAACTTTTGGTTGGTTTCCTCTTTGTTATCCCAACATTTGGTTGGTATTCTCTTTGTTATCCCAATTTTGGTTGGTATTATCTTTTATCCCAACTTTTGGTTGGTATCCTCTTTAGTATCCCAACTTTTGGTTGGTATCCTCTTTGTTATCCCAACATTTGGTTGGTATTCTCTTTGTTATCCTAACTTTTTGTTGGTATATTTTATCCAAACTTTTGGTTGGTATTCTCTTTGTTATCCCAACTTTTGGTTGGTATTCCCTTTGTTATCCCAACTTTGGTTGGTATTGTGTTTGTTATCCCAACTTTTGGTTGGTATCTTTTATCCTAACTTTTGGTTGGTATCCTCTTTGTTATCCCAACTTTTGGTGGGTATCCTCTTTGTTATCCCAACTTTGGGTTGGTATTCTCTTCGTTATCCCAACTTTTGGTTGGTATTCTCTTTGTTATCCCAACTTTTGGTTGGTATCCTCTTTGTTATCCCAACGTTTGGTTGGTATCCTCTTAGTTATCCCAACTTTTGGTTGGTATTCTCTTTGTTATCCCAACTTTTGGTTGGTATTCTCTTTATTATCCCAACTTTTGGTTGGTATCTTTTATCCCAACTTTTTGTTGGTATTCTCTTTGTTATCCTAACTTTTGGTTGGTATTCTCTTTGTTATCCCAACTTTTGGTTAGTATTCTCTTTGTTATCCCAACTTTTGGTTGGTATCCTCTTTGTTATCCCAACTTTTGGTTGGTATTCTCTTTGTTATCCCAACTTTTGGTTGGTATCCTCTTTGCTATCCCAACTTTTGGTTGGTATTCTCTTTGTTATCCCAACTTTTGGTTGGTATCCTCTTTGTTATCCCAAGTTTTGGTTGGTATTCTCTTCGTTATCCCAACTTTTGGTTGGTATTCTCTTTGTTATCCCAACTTTTGGTTGGTATTTTCTTTGTTATCCCAACTTTTGGTTGGTATTCTCTTTGTTATCCCAACTTTTGGTTGGTATTCTCTTTATTATCCCAACTTTTGGTTTGTATCTTTTATCCCAACTTTTTGTTGGTATTCTCTTTGTTATCCTAACTTTTGGTTGGTATTCTCTTTGTTATCCCAACTTTTGGTTAGTATTCCCTTTGTTATCCCAACTTTTGGTTGGTATCCTCTTTGTTATCCCAACTTTTGGTTGGTATTCTCTTTGTTATCCCAACTTTTGGTTGGTATCCTCTTTGTTATCCCAACTTTTGGTTGGTATTCTCTTTGTTATCCCAACTTTTGGTTGGTATCCTCTTTGTTATCCCAACTTTTGGTTGGTATTCTCTTTGTTATCCCAACTTTTGGTTGGTGTCTTTTATCCCAACTTTTGGTTGGTTTCCTCTTTGTTATCCCAACATTTGGTTGGTATTCTCTTTGTTATCCCAATTTTGGTTGGTATTATCTTTTATCCCAACTTTTGGTTGGTATCCTCTTTAGTATCCCAACTTTTGGTTGGTATCCTCTTTGTTATCCCAACATTTGGTTGGTATTCTCTTTGTTATCCTAACTTTTTGTTGGTATATTTTATCCAAACTTTTGGTTGGTATTCTCTTTGTTATCCCAACTTTTGGTTGGTATTCCCTTTGTTATCCCAACTTTGGTTGGTATTGTGTTTGTTATCCCAACTTTTGGTTGGTATCTTTTATCCTAACTTTTGGTTGGTATCCTCTTTGTTATCCCAACTTTTGGTGGGTATCCTCTTTGTTATCCCAACTTTGGGTTGGTATTCTCTTCGTTATCCCAACTTTTGGTTGGTATTCTCTTTGTTATCCCAACTTTTGGTTGGTATCCTCTTTGTTATCCCAACGTTTGGTTGGTATCCTCTTAGTTATCCCAACTTTTGGTTGGTATTCTCTTTGTTATCCCAACTTTTGGTTGGTATTCTCTTTATTATCCCAACTTTTGGTTGGTATCTTTTATCCCAACTTTTTGTTGGTATTCTCTTTGTTATCCTAACTTTTGGTTGGTATTCTCTTTGTTATCCCAACTTTTGGTTAGTATTCTCTTTGTTATCCCAACTTTTGGTTGGTATCCTCTTTGTTATCCCAACTTTTGGTTGGTATTCTCTTTGTTATCCCAACTTTTGGTTGGTATCCTCTTTGCTATCCCAACTTTTGGTTGGTATTCTCTTTGTTATCCCAACTTTTGGTTGGTATCCTCTTTGTTATCCCAAGTTTTGGTTGGTATTCTCTTCGTTATCCCAACTTTTGGTTGGTATTCTCTTTGTTATCCCAACTTTTGGTTGGTATTTTCTTTGTTATCCCAACTTTTGGTTGGTATTCTCTTTGTTATCCCAACTTTTGGTTGGTATTCTCTTTATTATCCCAACTTTTGGTTTGTATCTTTTATCCCAACTTTTTGTTGGTATTCTCTTTGTTATCCTAACTTTTGGTTGGTATTCTCTTTGTTATCCCAACTTTTGGTTAGTATTCCCTTTGTTATCCCAACTTTTGGTTGGTATCCTCTTTGTTATCCCAACTTTTGGTTGGTATTCTCTTTGTTATCCCAACTTTTGGTTGGTATCCTCTTTGTTATCCCAACTTTTGGTTGGTATTCTCTTTGTTATCCCAACTTTTGGTTGGTATCCTCTTTGTTATCCCAACTTTTGGTTGGTATTCTCTTTGTTATCCCAACTTTTGGTTGGTGTCTTTTATCCCAACTTTTGGTTGGTTTCCTCTTTGTTATCCCAACATTTGGTTGGTATTCTCTTTGTTATCCCAATTTTGGTTGGTATTATCTTTTATCCCAACTTTTGGTTGGTATCCTCTTTAGTATCCCAACTTTTGGTTGGTATCCTCTTTGTTATCCCAACATTTGGTTGGTATTCTCTTTGTTATCCTAACTTTTTGTTGGTATCTTTTATCCAAACTTTTGGTTGGTATTCTCTTTGTTATCCCAACTTTTGGTTGGTATTCTCTTTGTTATCCCAACTTTTGGTTTGTATTGTCTTTGTTATCCCAACTTTTGGTTGGTATCTTTTATCCCAACTTTTGGTTTGTATCCTCTTTGTTATCTCAACTTTTGGTGGGTATCCTCTTTGTTATCCCAACTTTAGGTTGGTATTCTCTTTGTTATCCCAACTTTTGGTTGGTATTCTCTTTGTTATCCCAACTTTTTTATGTATTCTCTTTGTTATCCCAACTTTTGGTTGGTATCTTTTATCCCAACTTTTCGTTGGTATTCTCTTTATTATCCCAACTTTTGGTTGGTATCCTCTTTGTTATCCCAACTTTTGGTTGGTATTCTCTTTGTTATCCCAACTTTTGGTTGGTATCTTTTATCCCAACTTTTGGTTGGTATCCTCTTTTTTATCCCAACTTTTGGTTGGTATCCTCTTTGTTATCCCAACTTTTGGTTGGTATTCTCTTTGTTATCCCAACTTTTGGTTGGTATCCTCTTTGTTATCCCAACTTTTGGTTCGTATTCTCTTTGTTATCCCAACTTTTAGTTGATATCCTCTTTGTTATCCCAACTTTTGGTTGGTATCCTCTTTGTTATCCCAACTTTGGGTTGGTATTCTCTTTGTTATCCCAACTTTTGGTTGATATCTTTTATCCTAACTTTTGGTTGGGATACTCTTTGTTATCCCAACTTTTTGTTGGTATTCTCTTTGTTATCCAAATTTTGGTTGGTATTATCTTTTATCCCAACTTTTGGTTGGTATCCTCTTGTTATCCCAACTTTTGGTTGGTACTCTTTTTGTTATCCCAACTTTTGGTTGGTATCTTTTATCCCAACTTTTGGTTGGTATTTTCTTTGTTATCCCAACTTTTGGTTAGTATTCTCTTTGTTATCCAAACTTTTGGTTGGTATTCTCTTTGTTATCCAAACTTTTGGTTGGTATTCTCGTTGTTATCCCAACTTTTGGTTGGTATCTTTTACCCCAACTTTTGGTTGGTATCCTCTTTGTTATCCCAACTTTTGGTTGGTATTCTCCTTGTTATCCCAACTTTTGGTTGGTATTTTCTTTGTTATCCCAAATTTCGGTTGGTATTCTCTTTGTTATCCCAACTTTTGGTTGGTATTCTCTTTGTTATCCCAACTTTTGGTTGGTATCTTTTAACCCAACTTTGGTTGGTATCCTCTTTGTTATCCCAACTTTTGGTTGGTATCCTCTTTGTGATCCCAACTTTTGGTTGGTGTTCTCTTTGTTATCCCAACTTTTGGTTGGTATTCTCTTTGTTATCCCAACTTTTGTATGTATTCTCTTTGTTATCCCAACTTTTGGTTGGTATCTTTTATCCCAACTTTTGATTGGTATTCTCTTTGTTATCCTAACTTTTGGTTGGTATCCTCTTTGTTATCCCAACTTTTGGTTGGTATTCTCTTTGTTATCCCAACTTTTGGTTAGTATCTTTTATCCCAACTTTTAGTTGGTATCCTCTTTGTTATCCCAACTTTTTGTTGGTATCCTCTTTGTTATCCCAACTTTTTATTGGTATCCTCTTTGTTATCCCAACTTTTGGTTGGTATCCTCTTTGTTATCCCAACTTTTGGTGGGTATCCTCTTTGTTATCCCAACTTTTGGTTGGTATCCTCTTTGTTATCCCAACTTTTGGTTGGTATTCTCTTTGTTATCCCAACTTTTGGTTGGTATCTTTTATCCCATCTTTTGGTTGGTATCCTCTTTGTTATCCCAACTTTTGATTGGTATTCTCTTTGTTATCCTAACTTTTGGTTGGTATTCTCTTTGTTATCCCAACTTTTGGTTGGTATCTTTTATCCCATGTTTTGGTTGGTATCCGCTTTGTTATCCCAACTTTTGGTTGGTATCCTCTTTGTTATCCCAAGTTTTGGTTGCTATTCTCTTCGTTATCCCAACTTTTGGTTGGTATTCTCTTTGTTATCCCAACTTTTGGTTGCTATTCTCTTCGTTATCCCAACTTTTGGTTGGTATCCTCTTTCTTATCCCAACTTTTGGTTGGTATTCTCTTTGTTATCCCAACTTTTGGTTGGTATCCTCTTTGTTATCCCAACTTTTGGTTGGTATTCTCTTTGTTATCCCAACTTTTGGTTGGTATCCTCTTTGTTATCCCAACTTTTGGTTGGTATTCTCTTTGTTATCCCAACTTTTGGTTGGTGTCTTTTATCCCAACTTTTGGTTAGTTTCCTCTTTGTTATCCCAACATTTGGTTGGTATTCTCTTTGTTATCCCAATTTTGGTTGGTATAATCTTTTATCCCAACTTTTGGTTGGTATCCTCTTTAGTATCCCAACTTTTGGTTGGTATCCTCTTTGGTATCCCAACTTTTGGTTAGTATTCTCTTTGTTATCCCAAATTTTTGTTCGTATCTTTTATCCAAACTTTTGGTTGGAATTCTCTTTGTTATCCCAACTTTTGGTTGGTATTCTCTTTGTTATCCCAAATTTTGGTTGGTATCTTTTATCCCAACTTTTGGTTGGTATCCTCTTTGTTATCCCAACTTTTGGTGGGTATCCTCTTTGTTATCCCAAATTTTGGTTGGTATTCTCTTTGTTATCCCAACTTTTGGTTGGTATTCTCTTTGTTATCCCAACTTTTATATGTATTCTCTTTGTTATCCCAACTTTTGGTTGGTATCTTTTATCCCACCTTTTGGTTGGTATTCTCTTTATTATCCCAACTTTTGGTTGGTATCCTCTTTGTTATCCCAACTTTTGGTTGGTATCCTCTTTGTTATCCTAACTTTTGGTTGGTATTCTCTTTGTTATCCCAACTTTTGGTTGGTGTCCTCTTTTTTATCCCAACTTTTTGTTGGTATCCCATCTTTTGGTTGGTATTCTCTTTGTTATCCCAACTTTTGGTTGGTATCCTCTTTGTTATCCCAACTTTTGGTTCGTATTCTCTTTGTTATCCCAAATTTTGGTTTGTATCCTCTTTGTTATCCCAACTTTTGGTTGGTATTCTCTTTGTTATCGTAACTTTTGGTTGATATCTTTTATCCCAACTTTTGGTTGGTATACTCTTTGTTATCCCAACTTTTTGTTGGTATTCTCTTTGTTATCCAAATTTTGGTTGGTATTATCTTTTATCCCAACTTTTGGTTGGTATCTTCTTTGTTATCCCAACTTTTGGTTGGAATCCTCTTTGTTATCCCTACTTTTGCTTGGTACTCTTTTTGTTATCCCAACTTTTGGTTGGTATCTTTTATCCCAACTTTTGGTTGGTATTTTCTTTGTTATCCCAACTTTTGGTTAGTATTCTCTTTGTTATCCAAACTTTTGGTTGGTATTCTCTTTCTTATCCAAACTTTTGGTTGGTATTCTCTTTGTTATCCCAACTTTTGGTTGGTATCTTTTATCCCAACTTTTGGTTGGTATCCTCTTTGTTATCCCAACTTTTGGTTGGTATTCTCCTTGTTATCCCAACTTTTGGTTGGTATTCTCTTTGTTATCCCAAATTTCGGTTGGTATTCTCTTTGTTATCCCAACTTTTGGTTGGTATCCTCTTGCTATCCCAACTTTTGGTTGGTACTCTTTTTGTTATCCCAACTTTTGGTTGGTATCTTTTATCCCAACTTTTGGTTGGTATTTTCTTTGTTATCCCAACTTTTGGTTAGTATTCTCTTTGTTATCCAAACTTTTGGTTGGTATTCTCTTTGTTATCCAAACTTTTGGTTGGTATTCTCGTTGTTATCCCAACTTTTGGTTGGTATTCTCTTTGTTATCCCAACTTTTGGTTGGTATCCTCTTTGTTATCCCTACTTTTGGTTGGTATTCTCTTTGTTATCCCAACTTTTGGTTGGTGTCTTTTATCCCAACTTTTGGTTGGTTTCCTCTTTGTTATCCCAACATTTGGTTGGTATTCTCTTTGTTATCCCAATTTTGGTTGGTATAATCTTTTATCCCAACTTTTGGTTGGTATCCTCTTTAGTATCCCAACTTTTGGTTGGTATCCTCTTTGGTATCCCAACTTTTGGTTGGTATTCTCTTTGTTATCCCAAATTTTTGTTCGTATCTTTTATCCAAACTTTTGGTTGGAATTCTCTTTGTTATCCCAACTTTTGGTTGGTATTCTCTTTGTTATCCCAAATTTTGGTTGGTATCTTTTATCCCAACTTTTGGTTGGTATCCTCTTTGTTATCCCAACTTTTGGTGGGTATCCTCTTTGTTATCCCAAATTTTGGTTGGTATTCTCTTTGTTATCCCAACTTTTGGTTGGTATTCTCTTTGTTATCCCAACTTTTATATGTATTCTCTTTGTTATCCCAACTTTTGGTTGGTATCTTTTATCCCACCTTTTGGTTGGTATTCTTTTTATTATCCCAACTTTTGGTTGGTATCCTCTTTGTTATCCCAACTTTTGGTTGGTATCCTCTTTGTTATCCTAACTTTTGGTTGGTATTCTCTTTGTTATCCCAACTTTTGGTTGGTATCCTCTTTTTTATCCCAACTTTTTGTTGGTATCCTCTTTGGTATCCCATCTTTTGGTTGGTATTCTCTTTGTTATCCCAACTTTTGGTTGGTATCCTCTTTGTTATCCCAACTTTTGGTTCGTATTCTCTTTGTTATCCCAAATTTTGGTTTGTATCCTCTTTGTTATCCCAACTTTTGGTTGGTATTCTCTTTGTTATCGTAACTTTTGGTTGATATCTTTTATCCCAACTTTTGGTTGGTATACTCTTTGTTATCCCAACTTTTTGTTGGTATTCTCTTTGTTATCCAAATTTTGGTTGGTATTATCTTTTATCCCAACTTTTGGTTGGTATCTTCTTTGTTATCCCAACTTTTGGTTGGAATCCTCTTTGTTATCCCAACTTTTGCTTGGTACTCTTTTTGTTATCCCAACTTTTGGTTGGTATCTTTTATCCCAACTTTTGGTTGGTATTTTCTTTGTTATCCCAACTTTTGGTTAGTATTCTCTTTGTTATCCAAACTTTTGGTTGGTATTCTCTTTGTTATCCAAACTTTTGGTTGGTATTCTCTTTGTTATCCCAACTTTTGGTTGGTATCTTTTATCCCAACTTTTGGTTGGTATCCTCTTTGTTATCCCAACTTTTGGTTGGTATTCTCCTTGTTATCCCAACTTTTGGTTGGTATTCTCTTTGTTATCCCAAATTTCGGTTGGTATTCTCTTTGTTATCCCAACTTTTGGTTGGTATCCTCTTGTTATCCCAACTTTTGGTTGGTACTCTTTTTGTTATCCCAACTTTTGGTTGGTATCTTTTATCCCAACTTTTGGTTGGTATTTTCTTTGTTATCCCAACTTTTGGTTAGTATTCTCTTTGTTATCCAAACTTTTGGTTGGTATTCTCTTTGTTATCCAAACTTTTGGTTGGTATTCTCGTTGTTATCCCAACTTTTGGTTGGTATCTTTTACCCCAACTTTTGGTTGGTATCCTCTTTGTTATCCCAACTTTTGGTTGGTATTCTCCTTGTTATCCCAACTTTTGGTTGGTATTTTCTTTGTTATCCCAAATTTCGGTTGGTATTCTCTTTGTTATCCCAACTTTTGGTTGGTATTCTCTTTGTTTTCCAACTTTTGGTTGGTATCTTTTAACCCAACTTTGGTTGGTATCCTCTTTGTTATCCCAACTTTTGGTTGGTATCCTCTTTGTGATCCCAACTTTTGGTTGGTGTTCTCTTTGTTATCCCAACTTTTGGTTGGTATTCTCTTTGTTATCCCAACTTTTGTATGTATTATCTTTGTTATCCCAACTTTTGGTTGGTATCTTTTATCCCAACTTTTGGTTGGTATTCTCTTTGTTATCCTAACTTTTGGTTGGTATCCTCTTTGTTATCCCAACTTTTGGTTGGTATTCTCTTTGTTATCCCAACTTTTGGTTAGTATCTTTTATCCCAACTTTTAGTTGGTATCCTCTTTGTTATCCCAACTTTTTGTTGGTATCCTCTTTGTTATCCCAACTTTTTATTGGTATCCTCTTTGTTATCCCAACTTTTGGTTGGTATCCTCTTTGTTATCCCAACTTTTGGTGGGTATCCTCTTTGTTATCCCAACTTTTGGTTGGTATCCTCTTTGTTATCCCAACTTTTGGTTGGTATTCTCTTTGTTATCCCAACTTTTGGTTGGTATCTTTTATCCCATCTTTTGGTTGGTATCCTCTTTGTTATCCCAACTTTTGATTGGTATTCTCTTTTTTATCCTAACTTTTGGTTGGTATTCTCTTTGTTATCCCAACTTTTGGTTGGTATCTTTTATCCCAAGTTTTGGTTGGTATCCGCTTTGTTATCCCAACTTTTGGTTGGTATCCTCTTTGTTATCCCAAGTTTTGGTTGCTATTCTCTTCGTTATCCCAACTTTTGGTTGGTATTCTCTTTGTTATCCCAACTTTTGGTTGCTATTCTCTTCGTTATCCCAACTTTTGGTTGGTATCCTCTTTCTTATCCCAACTTTTGGTTGGTATTCTCTTTGTTATCCCAATTTTTGGTTGGTATCCTCTTTGTTATCCCAACTTTTGGTTGGTATTCTCTTTGTTATCCCAACTTTTGGTTGGTATCCTCTTAGTTATCCCAACTTTTGGTTGGTATTCTCTTTGTTATCCCAACTTTTGGTTGGTGTCTTTTATCCCAACTTTTGGTTGGTTTCCTCTTTGTTATCCCAACATTTGGTTCGTATTCTCTTTGTTATCCCAATTTTGGTTGGTATAATCTTTTATCCCAACTTTTGGTTGGTATCCTCTTTAGTATCCCAACTTTTGGTTGGTATCCTCTTTGGTATCCCAACTTTTGGTTGGTATTCTCTTTGTTATCCCAAATTTTTGTTCGTATCTTTTATCCAAACTTTTGGTTGGAATTCTCTTTGTTATCCCAACTTTTGGTTGGTATTCTCTTTGTTATCCCAAATTTTGGTTGGTATCTTTTATCCCAACTTTTGGTTGGTATCCTCTTTGTTATCCCAACTTTTGGTGGGTATCCTCTTTGTTATCCCAAATTTTGGTTGGTATTCTCTTTGTTATCCCAACTTTTGGTTGGTATTCTCTTTGTTATCCCAACTTTTATATGTATTCTCTTTGTTATCCCAACTTTTGGTTGGTATCTTTTATCCCACCTTTTGGTTGGTATTCTCTTTATTATCCCAACTTTTGGTTGGTATCCTCTTTGTTATCCCAACTTTTGGTTGGTATCCTCTTTGTTATCCCAACTTTTGGTTCGTATTCTCTTTGTTATCCCAAATTTTGGTTTGTATCCTCTTTGTTATCCCAACTTTTGGTTGGTATTCTCTTTGTTATCGTAACTTTTGGTTGATATCTTTTATCCCAACTTTTGGTTGGTATACTCTTTGTTATCCCAACTTTTTGTTGGTATTCTCTTTGTTATCCAAATTTTGGTTGGTATTATCTTTTATCCCAACTTTTGGTTGGTATCTTCTTTGTTATCCCAACTTTTGGTTGGAATCCTCTTTGTTATCCCAACTTTTGCTTGGTACTCTTTTTGTTATCCCAACTTTTGGTTGGTATCTTTTATCCCAACTTTTGGTTGGTATTTTCTTTGTTATCCCAACTTTTGGTTAGTATTCTCTTTGTTATCCAAACTTTTGGTTGGTATTCTCTTTGTTATCCAAACTTTTGGTTGGTATTCTCTTTGTTATCCCAACTTTTGGTTGGTATCTTTTATCCCAACTTTTGGTTGGTATCCTCTTTGTTATCCCAACTTTTGGTTGGTATTCTCCTTGTTATCCCAACTTTTGGTTGGTATTCTCTTTGTTATCCCAAATTTCGGTTGGTATTCTCTTTGTTATCCCAACTTTTGGTTGGTATTCTCTTTGTTATCCCAACTTTTGGTTGGTATCTTTTAACCCAACTTTTGGTTGGTATCCTCTTTGTTATCCCAACTTTTGGTTGGTATTCTATTTGTTATCCCAACTTTTGGTTGGTATTCTCATTGTTATCCCAACTTTTGTATGTATTCTCTTTGTTATCCCAACTTTTGGTTGGTATCTTTTATCCCAACTTTTGGTTGGTATTCTCTTTGTTATCCCAACTTTTGGTTGGTATCCGCTTTGTTATCCCAACTTTTGGTTGGTATTCTCTTTGTTATCCCAACTTTTGGTTAGTATCTTTTATCCCAACTTTTAGTTGGTATCCTCTTTGTTATCCCAAATTTTTGTTGGTATCCTCTTTGTTATCCCAACTTTTGGTTGGTATTCTCTTTGTTATCCCAACTTTTGGTTGGTATCCTCTTTGTTATCCCAACTTTTGGTTGGTATCCTCTTTGTTATCCCAACTTTTGGTTGGTATTCTCTTTGTTATCCCAAATTTTGGTTGTTATCTTTTATCCCAACTTTTGGTTGGTATCCTCTTTGTTATCCCAACTTTTGGCTGGTATTCTCTTTGTTATCCAAATTTTGGTTGGTATTATCTTTTATCCCAACTTTTGGTTGGTATCCCCTTTGGTATCCCAACTTTTGGTTGGTATCCTCTTTGTTATCCCAACTTTTGGTTGTACTCTTTTTGTTATCCCAACTTTTGGTTGGTATCTTTTATCCCAACTTTTGGTTCGTATCCTCTTTGTTATCCCAACTTTTAGTTGGTATTCTCTTTGTTATCCCAACTTTTGGTTGGTATTCTCTTTGTTATCCCACCTTTTGGTTGGTATCTTTTGTCCCAACTTTTGGTTGGTATCCTCTTTGTTATCCCAACATTTGGTTGGTATCCTCTTTGTTATCCCAACTTTTGGTTGGTATTCTCTTTGTTATCCAAACTTTTGGTTGGTATTCTCTTTGTTATCCCAACTTTTGTATGTATTCTCTTTGTTATCCCAACTTTTGGTTGGTATCTTTTATCCCAACTTTTGGTTGGTATTCTCTTTGTTATCCTAACTTTTGGTTGGTATCCTCTTTGTTCTCCCAACTTTTGTTTGGTATTCTCTTTGTTATCCCAACTTTTGGTTGGTATCTTTTATCCCAACTTTTGGTGGGTATCCTCTTTGTTATCCCAAATTTTGGTTGGTATTCTCTTTGTTATCCCAACTTTTGGTTGGTATTCTCTTTGTTATCCCAACTTTTATATGTATTCTCTTTGTTATCCCAACTTTTGGTTGGTATCTTTTATCCCACCTTTTGGTTGGTATTCTCTTTATTATCCCAACTTTTGGTTGGTATCCTCTTTGTTATCCCAACTTTTGGTTGGTATCCTCTTTGTTATCCCAACTTTTGGTTCGTATTCTCTTTGTTATCCCAAATTTTGGTTTGTATCCTCTTTGTTATCCCAACTTTTGGTTGGTATTCTCTTTGTTATCGTAACTTTTGGTTGATATCTTTTATCCCAACTTTTGGTTGGTATACTCTTTGTTATCCCAACTTTTTGTTGGTATTCTCTTTGTTATCCAAATTTTGGTTGGTATTATCTTTTATCCCAACTTTTGGTTGGTATCTTCTTTGTTATCCCAACTTTTGGTTGGAATCCTCTTTGTTATCCCAACTTTTGCTTGGTACTCTTTTTGTTATCCCAACTTTTGGTTGGTATCTTTTATCCCAACTTTTGGTTGGTATTTTCTTTGTTATCCCAACTTTTGGTTAGTATTCTCTTTGTTATCCAAACTTTTGGTTGGTATTCTCTTTGTTATCCAAACTTTTGGTTGGTATTCTCTTTGTTATCCCAACTTTTGGTTGGTATCTTTTATCCCAACTTTTGGTTGGTATCCTCTTTGTTATCCCAACTTTTGGTTGGTATTCTCCTTGTTATCCCAACTTTTGGTTGGTATTCTCTTTGTTATCCCAAATTTCGGTTGGTATTCTCTTTGTTATCCCAACTTTTGGTTGGTATTCTCTTTGTTATCCCAACTTTTGGTTGGTATCTTTTAACCCAACTTTTGGTTGGTATCCTCTTTGTTATCCCAACTTTTGGTTGGTATTCTATTTGTTATCCCAACTTTTGGTTGGTATTCTCATTGTTATCCCAACTTTTGTATGTATTCTCTTTGTTATCCCAACTTTTGGTTGGTATCTTTTATCCCAACTTTTGGTTGGTATTCTCTTTGTTATCCCAACTTTTGGTTGGTATCCGCTTTGTTATCCCAACTTTTGGTTGGTATTCTCTTTGTTATCCCAACTTTTGGTTAGTATCTTTTATCCCAACTTTTAGTTGGTATCCTCTTTGTTATCCCAAATTTTTGTTGGTATCCTCTTTGTTATCCCAACTTTTGGTTGGTATTCTCTTTGTTATCCCAACTTTTGGTTGGTATCCTCTTTGTTATCCCAACTTTTGGTTGGTATCCTCTTTGTTATCCCAACTTTTGGTTGGTATTCTCTTTGTTATCCCAAATTTTGGTTGTTATCTTTTATCCCAACTTTTGGTTGGTATCCTCTTTGTTATCCCAACTTTTGGCTGGTATTCTCTTTGTTATCCAAATTTTGGTTGGTATTATCTTTTATCCCAACTTTTGGTTGGTATCCCCTTTGGTATCCCAACTTTTGGTTGGTATCCTCTTTGTTATCCCAACTTTTGGTTGTACTCTTTTTGTTATCCCAACTTTTGGTTGGTATCTTTTATCCCAACTTTTGGTTCGTATCCTCTTTGTTATCCCAACTTTTAGTTGGTATTCTCTTTGTTATCCCAACTTTTGGTTGGTATTCTCTTTGTTATCCCACCTTTTGGTTGGTATCTTTTGTCCCAACTTTTGGTTGGTATCCTCTTTGTTATCCCAACATTTGGTTGGTATCCTCTTTGTTATCCCAACTTTTGGTTGGTATTCTCTTTGTTATCCAAACTTTTGGTTGGTATTCTCTTTGTTATCCCAACTTTTGTATGTATTCTCTTTGTTATCCCAACTTTTGGTTGGTATCTTTTATCCCAACTTTTGGTTGGTATTCTCTTTGTTATCCTAACTTTTGGTTGGTATCCTCTTTGTTCTCCCAACTTTTGTTTGGTATTCTCTTTGTTATCCCAACTTTTGGTTGGTATCTTTTATCCCAACTTTTGGTTGGTATCCTCTTTGTTATCCCAACTTTTGGTTGGTATCCTCTTTGTTATCCCAACTTTTGGTTGGTATTCACTTTGTTATCCCAACTTTTGGTTAGTATCCTCTTTGTTATCCCAACTTTTGGTTGGTATCCTCTTTGTTATCCCAACTTTTGGTTGGTATTCTCTTTGTTATCCCAACTTTTGGTTGGTATCTTTTATCCCAACTTTTGGTTGGTGTCCTCTTTGTTATCCCAACTTTTGGTTGGTATTCTCTTTGTTATCCAAATTTTGGTTGGTATTATCTTTTATCCCAACTTTTGGTTGGTATCCTCTTTGTTATCCCAACTTTTGGTTGATATCCTCTTTGTTATCCCAACTTTTGGTTGTACTCTTTTTGTTATCCCAACTTTTGGTTGGTATCTTTTATCCCAACTTTTGGTTGGTATCCTCTTTGTTATCCCAACTTTTAGTTGGTATTCTCTTTGTTATCCCAACTTTTGGTTGGTATTCTCTTTGTTATCCCAACTTTTGGTTAGTATCTTTTGTCCCAACTTTTGGTTGGTATCCTCTTTGTTATCCCAACTTTTGGTTGGTATCCTCTTTGTTATCCCAACTTTTGGTTGGTATTCTCTTTGTTATCCCAACTTTTGGTTGGTATTCTCTTTGTTATCCCAACTTTTGGCTGGTATCCTCTTTGTTATCCCAACTTTTGGTTGGTATTCTCTTTGTTATCCAAGTTTTGGTTGGTATTATCTTTTATCCCAACTTTTGGTAGGTATCCTCTTTGTTATCCCAACTTTTGGTTGGTATCCTCTTTGTTATCCCAACTTTTGGTTGGTACTATTTTTGTTATCCCAACTTTTGGTTGGTATCTTTTATCCCAACTTTTGGTTGGTATCCTCTTTGATATCCCAACTTTTAGTTGGTATTCTCTTTGTTATCCCAACTTTTGGTTGGTATTCTCTTTGTTATCCCAACTTTTGTTTGATATTCTCTTAGTTAACCAAACTTTTGGTTGGTATCTTTTATCCCAACTTTTGGTTGGTATTTTCTTTGTTATCCCAACTTTTGGTTGGTATTCTCTTTGTTATCCCAACTTTTGGTTGGTATTCTCTTTATTATCCCAACTTTTGGTTGGTATCTTTTATCCCAACTTTTTGTTGGTATTCTCTTTGTTATCCTAACTTTTGGTTGGTATTCTCTTTGTTATCCCAACTTTTGGTTAGTATTCTCTTTGTTATCCCAACTTTTGGTTGGTATCCTCTTTGTTATCCCAACTTTTGGTTGGTATTCTCTTTGTTATCCCAACTTTTGGTTGGTATCCTCTTTGTTATCCCAACTTTTGGTGGGTATCCTCTTTGTTATCCCAACTTTGGGTTGGTATTCTCTTTGTTATCCCAACTTTTGGTTGGTATTCTCTTTGTTATCCCAACTTTTTTATGTATTCTCTTTATTATCCCAACTTTTGGTTGGTATCTTTTATCCCAACTTTTGGTTGGTATTCTCTTTATTATCCCAACTTTTGGTTGGTATCCTCTTTGTTATCCCAACTTTTGGTTGGTATTCTCTTTGTTATCCCAACTTTTGGTTGGTATCTTTTATCCCAACTTTTGGTTGGTATCCTCTTTTTTATCCCAACTTTTGGTTGGTATCCTCTTTGTTATCCCAACTTTTGGTTGGTATTCTCTTTGTTATCCCAACTTTTGGTTGGTATCCTCTTTGTTATCCCAACTTTTGGTTCGTATTCTCTTTGTTATCCCAACTTTTAGTTGGTATCCTCTTTGTTATCCCAACTTTTGGTTGGTATCCTCTTTGTTATCCCAACTTTTGGTTGGTAATCTCTTTGTTATCCCTACTTTTGGTTGATATCTTTTATCCTAACTTTTGGTTGGGATACTCTTTGTTATCCCAACTTTTTGTTGGTATTCTCTTTGTTATCCAAATTTTGGTTGGTATTATCTTTTATCCCAACTTTTGGTTGGAATCCTCTTTGTTATCCCAACTTTTGGTTGGTACTCTTTTTGTTATCCCAACTTTTGGTCGGTATCTTTTATCCCAACTTTTGGTTGGTATATTCTTTGTTATCCCAACTTTTGGTTAGTATTCTCTTTGTTATCCAAACTTTTGGTTGGTATTCTCTTTGTTATCCAAACTTTTGGTTGGTATTCTCGTTGTTATCCCAACTTTTGGTTGGTATCTTTTATCCCAACTTTTGGTTGGTATCCTCTTTGTTATCCCAACTTTTGGTTGGTATTCTCCTTGTTATCCCAACTTTTGGTTGGTATTTTCTTTGTTATCCCAAATTTCGGTTGGTATTCTCTTTGTTATCCCAACTTTTGGTTGGTATTCTCTTTGTTATCCCAACTTTTGGTTGGTATCTTTTAACCCAACTTTGGTTGGTATCCTCTTTGTTATCCCAACTTTTGGTTGGTATCCTCTTTGTTATCCCAACTTTTGGTTGGTATTCTCTTTGTTATCCTAACTTTTGGTTGGTATCCTCTTTGTTATCCCAACCTTTGGTTGGTATTCTCTTTGTTATCCCAACTTTTGGTTAGTATCTTTTATCCCAACTTTTAGTTGGTATCCTCTTTGTTATCCCAACTTTTTGTTGGTATCCTCTTTGTTATCCCAACTTTTGGTTGGTATCCTCTTTGTTATCCCAACTTTTGGTTCGTATTCTCTTTGTTATCCCAACTTTTAGTTGGTATCCTCTTTGTTATCCCAACTTTTGGTTGGTATCCTCTTTGTTATCCCAACTTTTGGTTGGTAATCTCTTTGTTATCCCAACTTTTGGTTGATATCTTTTATCCTAACTTTTGGTTGGGATACTCTTTGTTATCCCAACTTTTTGTTGGTATTCTCTTTGTTATCCAAATTTTGGTTGGTATTATCTTTTATCCCAACTTTTGGTTGGAATCCTCTTTGTTATCCCAACTTTTGGTTGGTACTCTTTTTGTTATCCCAACTTTTGGTCGGTATCTTTTATCCCAACTTTTGGTTGGTATTTTCTTTGTTATCCCAACTTTTGGTTAGTATTCTCTTTGTTATCCAAACTTTTGGTTGGTATTCTCTTTGTTATCCAAACTTTTGGTTGGTATTCTCGTTGTTATCCCAACTTTTGGTTGGTATCTTTTATCCCAACTTTTGGTTGGTATCCTCTTTGTTATCCCAACTTTTGGTTGGTATTCTCCTTGTTATCCCAACTTTTGGTTGGTATTTTCTTTGTTATCCCAAATTTCGGTTGGTATTCTCTTTGTTATCCCAACTTTTGGTTGGTATTCTCTTTGTTATCCCAACTTTTGGTTGGTATCTTTTAACCCAACTTTGGTTGGTATCCTCTTTGTTATCCCAACTTTTGGTTGGTATCCTCTTTGTTATCCCAACTTTTGGTTGGTATTCTCTTTGTTATCCTAACTTTTGGTTGGTATCCTCTTTGTTATCCCAACTTTTGGTTGGTATTCTCTTTGTTATCCCAACTTTTGGTTAGTATCTTTTATCCCAACTTTTAGTTGGTATCCTCTTTGTTATCCCAACTTTTTGTTGGTATCCTCTTTGTTATCCCAACTTTTTGTTGGTATCCTCTTTGTTATCCCAACTTTTGGTTGGTATTCTCTTTGTTATCCAAATTTTGGTTGGTATTATCTTTTATCCCAACTTTTGGTAGGTATCCTCTTTGTTATCCCAACTTTTGGTTGGTATCCTCTTTGTTATCCCAACTTTTGGTTGGTACTATTTTTGTTATCCCAACTTTTGGTTGGTATCTTTTATCCCAACTTTTGGTTGGTATCCTCTTTGATATCCCAACTTTTAGTTGGTATTCTCTTTGTTATCCCAACTTTTGGTTGGTATTCTCTTTGTTATCCCAACTTTTGTTTGATATTCTCTTAGTTAACCAAACTTTTGGTTGGTATCTTTTATCCCAACTTTTGGTTGGTATTTTCTTTATTATCCCAACTTTTGGTTGGTATTCTCTTTGTTATCCCAACTTTTGGTTGGTATTCTCTTTATTATCCCAACTTTTGGTTGGTATCTTTTATCCCAACTTTTTGTTGGTATTCTCTTTGTTATCCTAACTTTTGGTTGGTATTCTCTTTGTTATCCCAACTTTTGGTTAGTATTCTCTTTGTTATCCCAACTTTTGGTTGGTATCCTCTTTGTTATCCCAACTTTTGGTTGGTATTCTCTTTGTTATCCCAACTTTTGGTTGGTATCCTCTTTGTTATCCCAACTTTTGGTTGGTATTGTCTTTGTTATCCCAACTTTTGGTTGGTATCCTCTTTGTTATCCCAACTTTTGGTTGGTATTCTCTTTGTTATCCCAACTTTTGGTTGGTGTCTTTTATCCCAACTTTTGGTTGGTTTCCTCTTTGTTATCCCAACATTTGGTTGGTATTCTCTTTGTTATCCCAATTTTGGTTGGTATTATCTTTTATCCCAACTTTTGGTTGGTATCCTCTTTAGTATCCCAACTTTTGGTTGGTATCCTCTTTGTTATCCCAACATTTGGTTGGTATTCTCTTTGTTATCCTAACTTTTTGTTGGTATCTTTTATCCAAACTTTTGGTTGGTATTTTCTTTGTTATCCCAACTTTTGGTTGGTATTCTCTTTGTTATCCCAACTTTTGGTTGGTATTGTCTTTGTTATCCCAACTTTTGGTTGGTATCTTTTATCCCAATTTTTGGTTTGTATCCTCTTTGTTATCCCAACTTTTGGTGGGTATCCTCTTTGTTATCCCAACTTTGGGTTGGTATTCTCTTTGTTATCCCAACTTTTGGTTGGTATTCTCTTTGTTATCCCAACTTTTTTATGTATTCTCTTTATTATCCCAACTTTTGGTTGGTATCTTTTATCCCAACTTTTGGTTGGTATTCTCTTTATTATCCCAACTTTTGGTTGGTATCCTCTTTGTTATCCCAACTTTTGGTTGGTATTCTCTTTGTTATCCCAACTTTTGGTTGGTATCTTTTATCCCAACTTTTGGTTGGTATCCTATTTTTTATCCCAACTTTTGGTTGGTATCCTCTTTGTTATCCCAACTTTTGGTTGGTATTCTCTTTGTTATCCTAACTTTTGGTTGGTATCCTCTTTGTTATCCCAACTTTTGGTTAGTATTCTCTTTGTTATCCCAACTTTTAGTTGGTATCCTCTTTGTTATCCCAACTTTTGGTTGGTATCCTCTTTGTTATCCCAACTTTTGGTTGGTAATCTCTTTGTTATCCCAACTTTTGGTTGATATCTTTTATCCTAACTTTTGGTTGGGATACTCTTTGTTATCCCAAATTTTTGTTGGTATTCTCTTTGTTATCCAAATTTTGGTTGGTATTATCTTTTATCCCAACTTTTGGTTGGAATCCTCTTTGTTATCCCAACTTTTGGTTGGTACTCTTTTTGTTATCCCAACTTTTGGTCGGTATCTTTTATCCCAACTTTTGGTTGGTATTTTCTTTGTTATCCCAACTTTTGGTTAGTATTCTCTTTGTTATCCAAACTTTTGGTTTGTATTCTCTTTGTTATCCAAACTTTTGGTTGGTATTCTCGTTGTTATCCCAACTTTTGGTTGGTATCTTTTATCCCAACTTTTGGTTGGTATCCTCTTTGTTATCCCAACTTTTGGTTGGTATTCTCCTTGTTATCCCAACTTTTGGTTGGTATTTTCTTTGTTATCCCAAATTTCGGTTGGTATTCTCTTTGTTATCCCAACTTTTGGTTGGTATTCTCTTTGTTATCCCAACTTTTGGTTGGTATCCTCTTTGTTATCCCAACTTTTGGTTGGTATTCTCTTTGTTATCCTAACTTTTGGTTGGTATCCTCTTTGTTATCCCAACTTTTGGTTGGTATTCTCTTTGTTATCCCAACTTTTGGTTAGTATCTTTTATCCCAACTTTTAGTTGGTATCCTCTTTGTTATCCCAACTTTTTGTTGGTATCCTCTTTGTTATCCCAACTTTTTGTTGGTATCCTCTTTGTTATCCCAACTTTTTGTTGGTTTCCTCTTTGTTATCCCAACTTTTGGTTGGTATCCTCTTTGTTATCCCAAATTTTGGTGGGTATCCTCTTTGTTATCCCAACTTTTGGTTGGTATCCTCTTTGTTATCCCAACTTTTGGTTGGTATTCTCTTTGTTATCCCAACTTTTGGTTGGTATCTTTTATTCCCATCTTTTGGTTGGTATCCTCTTTGTTATCCCAACTTTTGATTGGTATTCTCTTTGTTATCCTAACTTTTGGTTGGTATTCTCTTTGTTATCCCAACTTTTGGTTGGTATCTTTTATCCCAACTTTTGGTTGGTATCCGCTTTGTTATCCCAACTTTTGGTTGGTATCCACTTTGTTATCCCAACTTTTGGTTGCTATTCTCTTCGTTATCCCAACTTTTGGTTGGTATTCTCTTTGTTATCCCAACTTTTGGTTGGTATTTTCTTTGTTATCCCAACCTTTGGTTAGTATTCTCTTTGTTATCCCAACTTTTGGTTGGTATTCTCTTTATTATCCCAACTTTTGGTTGGTATCTTTTATCCCAACTTTTTGTTGGTATTCTCTTTGTTATCCTAACTTTTGGTTGGTATTCTCTTTGTTATCCCAACTTTTGGTTAGTATTCTCTTTGTTATCCTAACTTTTGGTTGGTATCCTCTTTCTTATCCCAACTTTTGGTTGGTATTCTCTTTGTTATCCCAACTTTTGGTTGGTATCCTCTTTGTTATCCCAACTTTTGGTTGGTATTCTCTTTGTTATCCCAACTTTTGGTTGGTATCCTCTTTGTTATCCCAACTTTTGGTTGGTATTCTCTTTGTTATCCCAACTTTTGGTTGGTGTCTTTTATCCCAACTTTTGGTTGGTTTCCTCTTTGTTATCCCAACATTTGGTTGGTATTCTCTTTGTTATCCCAATTTTGGTTGGTATTATCTTTTATCCCAACTTTTGGTTGGTATCCTCTTTAGTATCCCAACTTTTGGTTGGTATCCTCTTTGTTATCCCAACTTTTGGTTGGTATTCTCTTTGTTATCCCAAATTTTTGTTCGTATCTTTTATCCAAACTTTTGGTTGGTATTCTCTTTGTTATCCCAACTTTTGGTTGGTATTCTCTTTGTTATCCCAAATTTTGGGTGGTATCTTTTATCCCAACTTTTGGTTGGTATCCTCTTTGTTATCCCAACTTTTGGTGGGTATCCTCTTTGTTATCCCAACTTTGGGTTGGTATTCTCTTTGTTATCCCAACTTTTGGTTGGTATTCTCTTTGTTATCC
This sequence comes from Lathyrus tuberosus, assembly GCA_022829125.1. Lineage (NCBI taxonomy): Eukaryota > Viridiplantae > Streptophyta > Magnoliopsida > Fabales > Fabaceae > Lathyrus > Lathyrus tuberosus. Next base: position 6,748,824 of record JALAZF010000349.1, read on the forward strand.
CAACTTTTTTATGTATTCTCTTTATTATCCCAACTTTTGGTTGGTATCTTTTATCCCAACTTTTGGTTGGTATTCTCTTTATTATCCCAACTTTTGGTTGGTATCCTCTTTGTTATCCCAACTTTTGGTTGGTATTCTCTTTGTTATCCCAACTTTTGGTTGGTATCTTTTATCCCAACTTTTGGTTGGTATCCTATTTTTTATCCCAACTTTTGGTTGGTATCCTCTTTGTTATCCCAACTTTTGGTTGGTATTCTCTTTGTTATCCTAACTTTTGGTTGGTATCCTCTTTGTTATCCCAACTTTTGGTTAGTATTCTCTTTGTTATCCCAACTTTTAGTTGGTATCCTCTTTGTTATCCCAACTTTTGGTTGGTATCCTCTTTGTTATCCCAACTTTTGGTTGGTAATCTCTTTGTTATCCCAACTTTTGGTTGATATCTTTTATCCTAACTTTTGGTTGGGATACTCTTTGTTATCCCAAATTTTTGTTGGTATTCTCTTTGTTATCCAAATTTTGGTTGGTATTATCTTTTATCCCAACTTTTGGTTGGAATCCTCTTTGTTATCCCAACTTTTGGTTGGTACTCTTTTTGTTATCCCAACTTTTGGTCGGTATCTTTTATCCCAACTTTTGGTTGGTATTTTCTTTGTTATCCCAACTTTTGGTTAGTATTCTCTTTGTTATCCAAACTTTTGGTTTGTATTCTCTTTGTTATCCAAACTTTTGGTTGGTATTCTCGTTGTTATCCCAACTTTTGGTTGGTATCTTTTATCCCAACTTTTGGTTGGTATCCTCTTTGTTATCCCAACTTTTGGTTGGTATTCTCCTTGTTATCCCAACTTTTGGTTGGTATTTTCTTTGTTATCCCAAATTTCGGTTGGTATTCTCTTTGTTATCCCAACTTTTGGTTGGTATTCTCTTTGTTATCCCAACTTTTGGTTGGTATTCTCTTTGTTATCCTAACTTTTGGTTGGTATCCTCTTTGTTATCCCAACTTTTGGTTGGTATTCTCTTTGTTATCCCAACTTTTGGTTAGTATCTTTTATCCCAACTTTTAGTTGGTATCCTCTTTGTTATCCCAACTTTTTGTTGGTATCCTCTTTGTTATCCCAACTTTTTGTTGGTATCCTCTTTGTTATCCCAACTTTTTGTTGGTTTCCTCTTTGTTATCCCAACTTTTGGTTGGTATCCTCTTTGTTATCCCAAATTTTGGTGGGTATCCTCTTTGTTATCCCAACTTTTGGTTGGTATCCTCTTTGTTATCCCAACTTTTGGTTGGTATTCTCTTTGTTATCCCAACTTTTGGTTGGTATCTTTTATCCCATCTTTTGGTTGGTATCCTCTTTGTTATCCCAACTTTTGATTGGTATTCTCTTTGTTATCCTAACTTTTGGTTGGTATTCTCTTTGTTATCCCAACTTTTGGTTGGTATCTTTTATCCCAACTTTTGGTTGGTATCCGCTTTGTTATCCCAACTTTTGGTTGGTATCCACTTTGTTATCCCAACTTTTGGTTGCTATTCTCTTCGTTATCCCAACTTTTGGTTGGTATTATCTTTGTTATCCCAACTTTTGGTTGGTATTTTCTTTGTTATCCCAACCTTTGGTTAGTATTCTCTTTGTTATCCCAACTTTTGGTTGGTATTCTCTTTATTATCCCAACTTTTGGTTGGTATCTTTTATCCCAACTTTTTGTTGGTATTCTCTTTGTTATCCTAACTTTTGGTTGGTATTCTCTTTGTTATCCCAACTTTTGGTTAGTATTCTCTTTGTTATCCTAACTTTTGGTTGGTATCCTCTTTCTTATCCCAACTTTTGGTTGGTATTCTCTTTGTTATCCCAACTTTTGGTTGGTATCCTCTTTGTTATCCCAACTTTTGGTTGGTATTCTCTTTGTTATCCCAACTTTTGGTTGGTATCCTCTTTGTTATCCCAACTTTTGGTTGGTATTCTCTTTGTTATCCCAACTTTTGGTTGGTGTCTTTTATCCCAACTTTTGGTTGGTTTCCTCTTTGTTATCCCAACATTTGGTTGGTATTCTCTTTGTTATCCCAATTTTGGTTGGTATTATCTTTTATCCCAACTTTTGGTTGGTATCCTCTTTAGTATCCCAACTTTTGGTTGGTATCCTCTTTGTTATCCCAACTTTTGGTTGGTATTCTCTTTGTTATCCCAAATTTTTGTTCGTATCTTTTATCCAAACTTTTGGTTGGTATTCTCTTTGTTATCCCAACTTTTGGTTGGTATTCTCTTTGTTATCCCAAATTTTGGGTGGTATCTTTTATCCCAACTTTTGGTTGGTATCCTCTTTGTTATCCCAACTTTTGGTGGGTATCCTCTTTGTTATCCCAACTTTTGGTTGGTATTCTCTTTGTTATCCCAACTTTTGGTTGGTATTCTCTTTGTTATCCCAACTTTTATATGTATTCTCTTTGTTATCCCAACTTTTGGTTGGTATCTTTTATCCCAACTTTTGGTTGGTATTCTCTTTATTATCCCAACTTTTGGTTGGTATCCTCTTTGTTATCCCAACTTTTGGTTGGTATTCTCTTTGTTATCCCAACAATTGGTTGGTATCTTTTATCCCAACTTTTGGTTGGTATCCTCTTTTTTATCCCAACTTTTGGTTGGTATCCTCTTTGTTATCCCAACTTTTGGTTGGTATTCTCTTTGTTATCCCAACTTTTGGTTGGTATCCTCTTTGTTATCCCAACTTTTGGTTCGTATTCTCTTTGTTATCCCAACTTTTAGTTGGTATCCTCTTTGTTATCCCAACTTTTGGTTGGTATCCTCTTTATTATCCCAACTTTTGGTTGGTATTCTCTTTGTTATCCCAACTTTTGGTTGATATCTTTTATCCCAACTTTTGGTTGGTATACTCTTTGTTATCCCAACTTTTTGTTGGTATTCTCTTTGTTATCCAAATTTTGGTTGGTATTATCTTTTATCCCAACTTTTGGTTGGTATCCTCTTTGTTATCCCAACTTTTGGTTGGTATCCTCTTTGTTATCCCAACTTTTGCTTGGTACTCTTTTTGTTATCCCAACTTTTGGTTGGTATCTTTTATCCCAACTTTTGGTTGGTATTTTCTTTATTATCCCAACTTTTGGTTAGTATTCTCTTTGTTATCCAAACTTTTGGTTGGTATTCTCTTTGTTATCCAAACTTTTGGTTGGTATTCTCTTTGTTATCCCAACTTTTGGTTGGTATCTTTTATCCCAACTTTTGGTTGGTATCCTCTTTGTTATCCCAACTTTTGGTTGGTATTCTCCTTGTTATCCCAACTTTTGGTTGGTATTCTCTTTATTATCCCAAATTTCGGTTGGTATTCTCTTTGTTATCCCAACTTTTGGTTGGTATTCTCTTTGTTATCCCAACTTTTGGTTGGTATCTTTTAACCCAACTTTTGGTTGGTATCCTCTTTGTTATCCCAACTTTTGGTTGGTATTCTCTTTGTTATCCCAACTTTTGTTTGGTATTCTCATTGTTATCCCAACTTTTGTATGTATTCTCTTTGTTATCCCAACTTTTGGTTGGTATCTTTTATCCCAACTTTTGGTTGGTATTCTCTTTGTTATCCTAACTTTTGGTTGGTATCCGCTTTGTTATCCCAACTTTTGGTTGGTATTCTCTTTGTTATCCCAACTTTTGGTTTGTATCTTTTATCCCAACTTTTAGTTGGTATCCTCTTTGTTATCCCAAATTTTTGTTGGTATCCTCTTTGTTATCCCAACTTTTGGTTGGTATTCTCTTTGTTATCCCAACTTTTGGTTGGTATCCTCTTTGTTATCCCAATTTTTGGTTGGTATCCTCTTTGTTATCCCAACTTTTGGTTGGTATTCTCTTTGTTATCCCAACTTTTGGTTGTTATCTTTTATCCCAACTTTTGGTTGGTATTCTCTTTGTTATCCCAACTTTTGGCTGGTATTCTCTTTGTTATCCAAATTTTGGTTGGTATTATCTTTTATCCCAACTTTTGGTTGGTATCCTCTTTGGTATCCCAACTTTTGGTTGGTATCCTCTTTGTTATCCCAACTTTTGGTTGTACTCTTTTTGTTATCCCAACTTTTGGTTGGTATCTTTTATCCCAACTTTTGGTTCGTATCCTCTTTGTTATCCCAACTTTTAGTTGGTATTCTCTTTGTTATCCCAACTTTTGGTTGGTATTCTCTTTGCTATCCCAACTTTTGGTTGGTATCTTTTGTCCCAACTTTTGGTTGGTATCCTCTTTGTTATCCCAACTTTTGGTTGGTATCCTCTTTGTTATCCCAACTTTTGGTTGGTATTCTCTTTGTTATCCCAACTTTTGGTTGGTATTCTCTTTGTTATCCCAACTTTTGTATGTATTCTCTTTGTTATCCCAACTTTTGGTTGGTATCTTTTATCCCAACTTTTGGTTGGTATTCTCTTTGTTATCCTAACTTTTGGTTGGTATCCTCTTTGTTATCCCAACTTTTGTTTGGTATTCTCTTTGTTATCCCAACTTTTGGTTGGTATCTTTTATCCCAACTTTTGGTTGGTATCCTCTTTGTTATCCCAACTTTTGGTTGGTATCCTCTTTGTTATCCCAACTTTTGGTTGGTATTCACTTTGTTATCCCAACTTTTGGTTGGTATCCTCTTTGTTATCCCAACTTTTGGTTGGTATCCTCTTTGTTATCCCAACTTTTGGTTGGTATTCTCTTTGTTATCCCAACTTTTGGTTGGTATCTTTTATCCCAACTTTTGGTTGGTGTCCTCTTTGTTATCCCAACTTTTGGTTGGTATTCTCTTTGTTATCCAAATTTTGGTTGGTATTATCTTTTATCCCAACTTTTGGTTGGTATCCTCTTTGTTATCCCAACTTTTGGTTGATATCCTCTTTGTTATCCCAACTTTTGGTTGTACTCTTTTTGTTATCCCAACTTTTGGTTGGTATCTTTTATCCCAACTTTTGGTTGGTATCCTCTTTGTTATCCCAACTTTTAGTTGGTATTCTCTTTGTTATCCCAACTTTTGGTTGGTATTCTCTTTGTTATCCCAACATTTGGTTAGTATCTTTTGTCCCAACTTTTGGTTGGTATCCTCTTTGTTATCCCAACTTTTGGTTGGTATCCTCTTTGTTATCCCAACTTTTGGTTGGTATTCTCTTTGTTATCCCAACTTTTGGTTGGTATCTTTTATCCCAACTTTTGGCTGGTATCCTCTTTGTTATCCCAACTTTTGGTTGGTATTCTCTTTGTTATCCAAATTTTGGTTGGTATTATCTTTTATCCCAACTTTTGGTAGGTATCCTCTTTGTTATCCCAACTTTTGGTTGGTATCCTCTTTGTTATCCCAACTTTTGGTTGGTACTCTTTTTGTTATCCCAACTTTTGGTTGGTATCTTTTATCCCAACTTTAGGTTGGTATCCTCTTTGATATCCCAACTTTTAGTTGGTATTCTCTTTGTTATCCCAACTTTTGGTTGGTATTCTCTTTGTTATCCCAACTTTTGTTTGATATTCTCTTAGTTAACCAAACTTTTGGTTGGTATCTTTTATCCCAACTTTTGGTTGGTATCCTCTTTGTTATCCCATCTTTTGGTTGGTATCCTCTTTGTTATCCCAACTTTTGGTTGGTATTCTCCTTGTTATCCCAACTTTAGGTTGGTATTCTCTTTGTTATCCCAAATTTTGGTTGGTATTCTCTTTGTTATCCCAACTTTTGGTTGGTATTCTCTTTGTTATCCCAACTTTTGGTTGGTATCTTTTATCCCAAATTTTGGTTGGTATCCTCTTTGTTATCCCAACTTTTGGTTGGTATCCTATTTGTTATCCCGCCTTTGGGTTGGTATTCTCTTTGTTATCCTAACTTTTGGTTGGTATTCTCTTTGTTATCCCAACTTTTGGTTGGTATTCTCTTTGTTATCCCAACTTTTGGTTGGTATTCTCTTTGTTATCCCAACTTTTGTATGTATTCTCTTTGTTATCCCAACTTTTGGTTGGTATCTTTTATCCCAACTTTTGGTTCGTATCCTCTTTGTTATCCCAACTTTTAGTTGGTATTCTCTTTGTTATCCCAACTTTTGGTTGGTATTCTCTTTGTTATCCCAACTTTTGGTTGGTATCTTTTGTCCCAACTTTTGGTTGGTATCCTCTTTGTTATCCCAACTTTTGGTTGGTAACCTCTTTGTTATCCCAACTTTTGGTTGGTATTCTCTTTGTTATCCCAACTTTTGGTTGGTATTCTCTTTGTTATCCCAACTTTTGTATGTATTCTCTTTGTTATCCCAACTTTTGGTTGGTATCTTTTATCCCAACTTTTGGTTGGTATTCTCTTTGTTATCCTAACTTTTGGTTGGTATCCTCTTTGTTATCCCAACTTTTGTTTGGTATTCTCTTTGTTATCCCAACTTTTGGTTGGTATCTTTTATCCCAACTTTTGGTTGGTATCCTCTTTGTTATCCCAACTTTTGGTTGGTATCCTCTTTGTTATCGCAACTTTTGGTTGGTATTCACTTTGTTATCCCAACTTTTGGTTGGTATCCTCTTTGTTATCCCAACTTTTGGTTGGTATCCTCTTTGTTATCCCAACTTTTGGTTGGTATTCTCTTTGTTATCCCAACTTTTGGTTGGTATCTTTTATCCCAACTTTTGGTTGGTGTCCTCTTTGTTATCCCAACTTTTGGTTGGTATTCTCTTTGTTATCCAAATTTTGGTTGGTATTATCTTTTATCCCAACTTTTGGTTGGTATCCTCTTTGTTATCCCAACTTTTGGTTGATATCCTCTTTGTTATCCCAACTTTTGGTTGTACTCTTTTTGTTATCCCAACTTTTGGTTGGTATCTTTTATCCCAACTTTTGGTTGGTATCCTCTTTGTTATCCCAACTTTTAGTTGGTATTCTCTTTGTTATCCCAACTTTTGGTTGGTATTCTCTTTGTTATCCCAACTTTTGGTTAGTATCTTTTGTCCCAACTTTTGGTTGGTATCCTCTTTGTTATCCCAACTTTTGGTTGGTATCCTCTTTGTTATCCCAACTTTTGGTTGGTATTCTCTTTGTTATCCCAACTTTTGGTTGGTATCTTTTATCCCAACTTTTGGCTGGTATCCTCTTTGTTATCCCAACTTTTGGTTGGTATTCTCTTTGTTATCCAAATTTTGGTTGGTATTATCTTTTATCCCAACTTTTGGTAGGTATCCTCTTTGTTATCCCAACTTTTGGTTGGTATCCTCTTTGTTATCCCAACTTTTGGTTGGTACTCTTTTTGTTATCCCAACTTTTGGTTGGTATCTTTTATCCCAACTTTTGGTTTGTATCCTCTTTGATATCCCAACTTTTAGTTGGTATTCTCTTTGTTATCCCAACTTTTGGTTGGTATTCTCTTTGTTATCCCAACTTTTGTTTGATATTCTCTCAGTTAACCAAACTTTTGGTTGGTATCTTTTATCCCAACTTTTGGTTGGTATCCTCTTTGTTATCCCATCTTTTGGTTGGTATCCTCTTTGTTATCCCAACTTTTGGTTGGTATTCTCCTTGTTATCCCAACTTTTGGTTGGTATTCTCTTTGTTATCCCAAATTTTGGTTGGTATTCTCTTTGTTATCCCAACTTTTGGTTGGTATTCTCTTTGTTATCCCAACTTTTGGTTGGTATCTTTTATCCCAAATTTTGGTTGGTATCCTCTTTGTTATCCCAACTTTTGGTTGGTATCCTATTTGTTATCCCGCCTTTGGGTTGGTATTCTCTTTGTTATCCTAACTTTTGGTTGGTATTCTCTTTGTTATCCCAACTTTTGGTTGGTATTCTCTTTGTTATCCCAACTTTTGGTTGGTATTCTCTTTGTTATCCCAACTTTTGTATGTATTCTCTTTGTTATCCCAACTTTTGGTTGGTATCTTTTATCCCAACTTTTGGTTGGTATACACTTTGTTATCCTAACTTTTGGTTGGTATCCTCTTTGTTATCCCAACTTTTGGTTGGTATTCTCTTTGTTATCCCAACTTTTGGTTGGTATCTTTTATCCTAATTTTTGGTTGGTATCCTCTTTGTTATCCCAACTTTTGGTTGGTATCCTCTTTGTTATCCCAACTTTTGGTTGGTACTCTCTTTGTCATCCCAACTTTTGGTTGGTATCCTCTTTGTTATCCCAACTTTTGATTCGTATTCTCTTTGTTATCACAACTTTTGGTTGGTATCCTCTTGGTTATCCCAACTTTTGGTTGGTATCCTCTTTGTTATCCCAACTTTTGGTTGGTATCCTCTTTGTTATCCCAACTTTTGGTTGGTATTCTTTTTGTTATCCCAACTTTTGGTTGGTATCTTTTATCCCAACTTTTGGTTGGTATCCTCTTTGTTATCCCAATTTTTGGTTGGTATTCTCTTTGTTATCCAAATTTTGGTTGGTATTATCTTTTATCCCAACTTTTGGTTGGTATCCTCTTTGTTATCCCAACTTTTGGTCGGTATCCTCTTTGTTATCCCAACTTTTGGTTGGAACTCTTTTTGTTGTCCCAACTTTTGGTTGGTAGCTTTTATCCCAACTTTTGGTTGGTGTCCTCTTTGTTATCCCAACTTTTAGTTGGTATTCTATTTGTTATCCCAACTTTTGGTTGGGATTCTCTTTGTTATCCCAACTTTTGGTTGGTATTCTCTTTGTTATCCAAACTTTTGGTTGGTATCTTTTATCCCAACTTTTGGTTGGTATCCTCTTTGTTATCCCAACTTTTGGTTGGTATTCTCTTTGTTATCCCAACTTTTGGTTGGTATTCTCTTTGTTATCCAAACTTTTGGTTGGTATTCTCTTTGTTATCCCAACTTTTGGTTGGTATCTTTTATCCCAACTTTTGGTTGGTATCCTCTTTGTTATCCCAACTTTTGGTTGGTATTCTCCTTGTTATCCCAACTTTTGGTTGGTATTCCCTTTGTTATCCCAAATTTTGGTAGGTATTCTCTTTGTTATCCCAACTTTTGGTTGGTATTCTCTTTGTTATCCCAACTTTTGGTTGGTATCTTTTAACCCAACTTTTGGTTGGTATCCTCTTTGTTATCCCAACTTTTGGTTGGTATCCTCTTTGTTATCCCAACTTTTGGTTGGTATTCTCTTTGTTATCCCAACTTTTGGTTGGTATTCTCTTTGTTATCCCAACTTTTGTATGTATTCTCTTTGTTATCCCAACTTTTGGTAGGTATCTTTTATCCCAAATTTTGGTTGGTATTCTCTTTGTTATCCTAACTTTTGGTTGGTATCCTGTTTGTTATCCCAACTTTTGGTTGGTATTCTCTTTGTTATCCCAACTTTTGGTTGGTATTCTCTTTGTTATCCCAACTTTAGGTTGGTATCCTATTTGTTATCCCAACTTTTGGTTGGTATCCTCTTTGTTATCCCAACTTTTGGTTGGTATCCTCTTTGTTATCCCAACTTTTGGTTGGTATTCTCTTTGTTATCCAAATTTTGGTTGGTATTATCTTTTATCCCAACTGTTGGTTGGTATCCTCTTTGTTATACCAACTTTTGGTTGGTATCCTCTTTGTTATCCCAACTTTTGGTTGGTATTCTCTTTGTTATCCTAACGTTTGGTTGGTATTCTCTTTGTTATCCCAACTTTTGGTTGGTACTCTCTTTGTCATCCCAACTTTTGGTTGGTATCCTCTTTGTTATCCCAACTTTTGATTCGTATTCTCTTTGTTATCACAACTTTTGGTTGGTATCCTCTTGGTTATCCCAACTTTTGGTTGGTATCCTCTTTGTTATCCCAACTTTTGGTTGGTATCCTCTTTGTTATCCCAACTTTTGGTTGGTATTCTTTTTGTTATCCCAACTTTTAGTTGGTATCTTTTATCCCAACTTTTGGTTGGTATCCTCTTTGTTATCCCAATTTTTGGTTGGTATTCTCTTCGTTATCCAAATTTTGGTTGGTATTATCTTTTATCCAAACTTTTGGTTGGTATCCTCTTTGTTATCCCAACTTTTGGTCGGTATCCTCTTTGTTATCCCAACTTTTGGTTGGTACTCTTTTTGTTGTCCCAACTTTTGGTTGGTAGCTTTTATCCCAACTTTTGGTTGGTGTCCTCTTTGTTATCCCAACTTTTAGTTGGTATTCTATTTGTTATCCCAACTTTTGGTTGGGATTCTCTTTGTTATCCCAACTTTTGGTTGGTATTCTCTTTGTTATCCAAACTTTTGGTTGGTATCTTTTATCCCAACTTTTGGTTGGTATCCTCTTTGTTATCCCAACTTTTGGTTGGTATTCTCTTTGTTATCCCAACTTTTGGTTGGTATTCTCTTTGTTATCCAAACTTTTGGTTGGTATTCTCTTTGTTATCCCAACTTTTGGTTGGTATCTTTTATCCCAACTTTTGGTTGGTATCCTCTTTGTTATCCCAACTTTTGGTTGGTATTCTCCTTGTTATCCCAACTTTTGGTTGGTATTCCCTTTGTTATCCCAAATTTTGGTAGGTATTCTCTTTGTTATCCCAACTTTTGGTTGGTATTCTCTTTGTTATCCCAACTTTTGGTTGGTATCTTTTATCCCAACTTTTGGTTGGTATCCTCTTTGTTATCCCAACTTTTGGTTGGTATCCTCTTTGTTATCCCAACTTTTGGATGGTATTCTCTTTGTTATCCCAACTTTTGGTTGGTATTCTCTTTGTTATCCCAACTTTTGTATGTATTCTCTTTGTTATCCCAACTTTTGGTAGGTATCTTTTATCCCTACTTTTGGTTGGTATTCTCTTTGTTATCCTAACTTTTGGTTGGTATCCTCTTTGTTATCCCAACTTTTGGTTGGTATTCTCTTTGTTATCCCAACTTTTGGTTGGTATCTTTTATCCCAACTTTTGGTTGGTATCCTCTTTGTTATCCCAACTTTTGGTTGGTATCCTCTTTGTTATCCCAACTTTTGGTTGGTATTCTCTTTGTTATCCCAACTTTAGGTTGGTATCCTATTTGTTATCCCAACTTTTGGTTGGTATCCTCTTTGTTATCCCAACTTTTGGTTGGTATCCTCTTTGTTATCCCAAATTTTGGTTGGTATTCTCCTTGTTATCCCAACTTTTGGTTGGTATTCCCTTTGTTATCCCAAATTTTGGTAGGTATTCTCTTTGTTATCCCAACTTTTGGTTGGTATTCTCTTTGTTATACCAACTTTTGGTTGGTATCTTTTAACCCAACTTTTGGTTGGTATCCTCTTTGTTATCCCAACTTTTGGTTGGTATCCTCTTTGTTATCCCAACTTTTGGTTGGTATTCTCTTTGTTATCCCAACTTTTGGTTGGTATTCTCTTTGTTATCCCAACTTTTGTATGTATTCTCTTTGTTATCCCAAGTTTTGGTAGGTATCTTTTATCCCAACTTTTGGTTGGTATTCTCTTTGTTATCCTAACTTTTGGTTGGTATCCTCTTTGTTACCCCAACTTTTGGTTGGTATTCTCTTTGTTATCCCAACTTTTGGTTGGTATCTTTTATCCCAACTTTTGGTTGGTATCCTCTTTGTTATCCCAACTTTTGGTTGGTATCCTCTTTGTTATCCCAACTTTTGGTTGGTATTCTCTTTGTTATCCCAACTTTAGGTTGGTATCCTATTTGTTATCCCAACTTTTGGTTGGTATCCTCTTTGTTATCCCAACTTTTGGTTGGTATCCTCTTTGTTATCCCAACTTTTGGTTAGTATTCTCTTTGTTATCCCAACTTTTGGTTGGTATCTTTTATCCCAACTTTTGGTTGGTATCCTCTTTGTTATCCCAACTTTTGGTTGGTATCCTCTTTGTTATCCCAACTTTTGGTTGGTATTCTCTTTGTTATCCAAATTTTGGTTGGTATTATCTTTTATCCCAACTTTTGGTTGGTATCCTCTTTGTTATCCCAACTTTTGGTTGGTATTCTCTTTGTTATCCCAACTTTTGGTTGGTATTCTCTTTGTTATCCAAACTTTTGGTTGGTATTCTCTTTGTTATCCCAACTTTTGTTTGGTATCTTTTATCCCAACTTTTGGTTGGTATCCTCTTTGTTATCCCAACTTTGGTTGGTATTCTCCTTGTTATCCCAACTTTTGGTTGGTATTCCCTTTGTTATCCCAAATTTTGGTAGGTATTCTCTTTGTTATCCCAACTTTTGGTTGGTATTCTCTTTGTTATCCCAACTTTTGGTTGGTATCTTTTAACCCAACTTTTGGTTGGTATCCTCTTTGTTATCCCAACTTTTGGTTGGTATCCTCTTTGTTATCCCAACTTTTGGTTGGTATTCTCTTTGTTATCCCAACTTTTGGTTGGTATTCTCTTTGTTATCCCAACTTTTGTATGTATTCTCTTTGTTATCCCAACTTTTGGTAGATATCTTTTATCCCAACTTTTGGTTGGTATTCTCTTTGTTATCCTAACTTTTGGTTGGTATCCTCTTTGTTATCCCAACTTTTGGTTGGTATTCTCTTTGTTATCCCAACTTTTGGTTGGTATCTTTTAACCCAACTTTTGGTTGGTATCCTCTTTGTTATCCCAACTTTTGGTTGGTATCCTCTTTGTTATCCCAACTTTTGGTTGGTATTCTCTTTGTTATCCCAACTTTAGGTTGGTATCCTATTTGTTATCCTAACTTTTGGTTGGTATCCTCTTTGTTATCCCAACTTTTGGTTGGGATCGTCTTTGTTATCCCAACTTTTGGTTGGTATTCTCCTTGTTATCCCAACTTTTGGTTGGTATTCCCTTTGTTATCCCAAATTTTGGTAGGTATTCTCTTTGTTATCCCAACTTTTGGTTGGTATTCTCTTTGTTATCCCAACTTTTGGTTGGTATCTTTTAACCCAACTTTTGGTTGGTATCCTCTTTGTTATCCCAACTTTTGGTTGGTATCCTCTTTGTTATCCCAACTTTTGGTTGGTATTCTCTTTGTTATCCCAACTTTTGGTTGGTATTCTCTTTGTTATCCCAACTTTTGTATGAATTCTCTTTGTTATCCCAACTTTTGGTAGGTATCTTTTATCCCAACTTTTGGTTGGTATTTTCTTTGTTATCCTAACTTTTGGTTGGTATCCTCTTTGTTATCCCAACTTTTGGTTGGTATTCTCTTTGTTATCCCAACTTTAGGTTGGTATCCTATTTGTTATCCCAACTTTTGGTTGGTATCCTCTTTGTTATCCCAACTTTTGGTTGGTATCCTCTTTGTTATCCCAACTTTTGGTTAGTATTCTCTTTGTTATCCCAACTTTTGGTTGGTATCTTTTATCCCAACTTTTGGTTGGTATCCTCTTTGTTATCCCAACTTTTGGTTGGTATCCTCTTTGTTATCCCAACTTTTGGTTGGTATTCTCTTTGTTATCCAAATTTTGGTTGGTATTATCTTTTATCCCAACTTTTGGTTGGTATCCTCTTTGTTATCCCAACTTTTGTTTGGTATTCTCTTTGTTATCCCAACTTTTGGTTGGTATTCTCTTTGTTATCCAAACTTTTGGTTGGTATTCTCTTTGTTATCCCAACTTTTGGTTGGTATCTTTTATCCCAACTTTTGGTTGGTATCCTCTTTGTTATCCCAACTTTGGTTGGTATTCTCCTTGTTATCCCAACTTTTGGTTGGTATTCCCTTTGTTATCCCAAATTTTGGTAGGTATTCTCTTTGTTATCCCAACTTTTGGTTGGTATTCTCTTTGTTATCCCAACTTTTGGTTGGTATCTTTTAACCCAACTTTTGGTTGGTATCCTCTTTGTTATCCCAACTTTTGGTTGGTATTCTCTTTGTTATCCCAACTTTTGGTTGGTATTCTCTTTGTTATCCCAACTTTTGTATGTATTCTCTTTGTTATCCCAACTTTTGGTAGATATCTTTTATCCCAACTTTTGGTTGGTATTCTCTTTGTTATCCTAACTTTTGGTTGGTATCCTCTTTGTTATCCCAACTTTTGGTTGGTATTCTCTTTGTTATCCCAACTTTTGGTTGGTATCTTTTAACCCAACTTTTGGTTGGTATCCTCTTTGTTATCCCAACTTTTGGTTGGTATCCTCTTTGTTATCCCAACTTTTGGTTGGTATTCTCTTTGTTATCCCAACTTTAGGTTGGTATCCTATTTGTTATCCTAACTTTTGGTTGGTATCCTCTTTGTTATCCCAACTTTTGGTTGGGATCGTCTTTGTTATCCCAACTTTTGGTTGGTATTCTCCTTGTTATCCCAACTTTTGGTTGGTATTCCCTTTGTTATCCCAAATTTTGGTAGGTATTCTCTTTGTTATCCCAACTTTTGGTTGGTATTCTCTTTGTTATCCCAACTTTTGGTTGGTATCTTTTAACCCAACTTTTGGTTGGTATCCTCTTTGTTATCCCAACTTTTGGTTGGTATCCTCTTTGTTATCCCAACTTTTGGTTGGTATTCTCTTTGTTATCCCAACTTTTGGTTGGTATTCTCTTTGTTATCCCAACTTTTGTATGAATTCTCTTTGTTATCCCAACTTTTGGTAGGTATCTTTTATCCCAACTTTTGGTTGGTATTTTCTTTGTTATCCTAACTTTTGGTTGGTATCCTCTTTGTTATCCCAACTTTTGGTTGGTATTCTCTTTGTTATCCCAACTTTTGGTTGGTATCTTTTATCCTAACTTTTGGTTGGTATCCTCTTTGTTATCCCAACTTTTGGTTGGTATCCTCTTTGTTATCCCAACTTTTGGTTGGTATTCTCTTTGTTATCCCAACTTTAGGTTGGTATCCTATTTGTTATCCCAACTTTTGGTTGGTATCCTCTTTGTTATCCCAACTTTTGGTTGGTATCCTCTTTGTTATCCCAACTTTTGGTTGGTATTCTCTTTGTTATCCCAACTTTTGGTTGGTATCTTTTATCCCAACTTTTGGTTGGTATCCTCTTTGTTATCCCAACTTTTGGTTGGTATCCTCTTTGTTATCCCAACTTTTGGTTGGTATTCTCTTTGTTATCCAAATTTTGGTTGGTATTATCTTTTATCCCAACTTTTGGTTGGTATCCTCTTTGTTATCCCAACTTTTGGTTGGTATCCTCTTTGTTATCCCAACTTTTGGTTGTACTCTTTTTGTTATCCCAACTTTTGGTTGGTATCTTTTATCCCAAATTTTGGTTGGTATCATCTTTGTTATCCCAACTTTTAGTTGGTATTCTCTTTGTTATCCCAACTTTTGGGTGGTATTCTCTTTGTTATCCCAACTTTTGGTTGGTATCTTTTGTCCCAACTTTTGGTTGGTATCCTCTTTGTTATCCCAACTTTTGGTTGGTATCCTCTTTGTTATCCCAACTTTTGGTTGGTATTCTCTTTGTTATCCCAACTTTTGGTTGGTATTCTATTTGTTATCCCAACTTTTGTATGTATTCTCTTTGTTATCCCAACTTTTGGTTGGTATCTTTTATCCCAAATTTTGGTTGGTATTCTCTTTGTTATCCTAACTTTTGGTTGGTATCCTCTTTGTTATCCCAACTTTTGTTTGGTATTCTCTTTGTTATCCCAACTTTTGGTTGGTATCTTTTATCCCACCTTTTGGTTGGTATCCTCTTTGTTATCCCAAATTTTGGTTGGTATCCTCTTTGTTATCCCAACTTTTGGTTGGTATTCTCTTTGTTATCCCAACTTTTGGTTGGTATCCTCTTTGTTATCCCAACTTTTGGTTGGTATCCTCTTTGTTATCCCAACTTTTGGTTGGTATTCTCTTTGTTATCCCAACTTTTGGTTGGTATTCTCTTTGTTATCCCAACTTTTGTATGTATTCTCTTTGTTATCCCAACTTTTGGTTGGTATCTTTTATCCCAACTTTTGGTTGGTATTCTCTTTGTTATCCTAACTTTTGGTTGGTATCCTCTTTGTTATCCCAACTTTTGGTTGGTATCTTTTATCCCAACTTTTGGTTGGTATCCTCCTTGTTATCCCAACTTTTGGTTGGTATTCTCTTTGTTATCCAAATTTTGGTTGGAATTATCTTTTATCCCAACTTTTGGTTGGTATCCTCTTTGTTATCCCAACTTTTGGTCGGTATCCTCTTTGTTATCCCAACTTTTGGTTGTACTCTTTTTGTTATCCCAACTTTTGGTTGGTATCTTTTATCCCAAATTTTGGTTGGTATCATCTTTGTTATCCCAACTTTTAGTTGGTATTCTCTTTGTTATCCCAACTTTTGGGTGGTATTCTCTTTGTTATCCCAACTTTTGGTTGGTATCTTTTGTCCCAACTTTTGGTTGGTATCCTCTTTGTTATCCCAACTTTTGGTTGGTATCCTCTTTGTTATCCCAACTTTTGGTTGGTATTCTCTTTGTTATCCCAACTTTTGGTTGGTATTCTATTTGTTATCCCAACTTTTGTATGTATTCTCTTTGTTATCCCAACTTTTGGTTGGTATCTTTTATCCCAAATTTTGGTTGGTATTCTCTTTGTTATCCTAACTTTTGGTTGGTATCCTCTTTGTTATCCCAACTTTTGTTTGGTATTCTCTTTGTTATCCCAACTTTTGGTTGGTATCATTTATCCCACCTTTTGGTTGGTATCCTCTTTGTTATCCCAAATTTTGGTTGGTATCCTCTTTGTTATCCCAACTTTTGGTTGGTATTCTCTTTGTTATCCCAACTTTTGGTTGGTATCCTCTTTGTTATCCCAACTTTTGGTTGGTATCCTCTTTGTTATCCCAACTTTTGGTTGGTATTCTCTTTGTTATCCCAACTTTTGGTTGGTATTCTCTTTGTTATCCCAACTTTTGTATGTATTCTCTTTGTTATCCCAACTTTTGGTTGGTATCTTTTATCCCAACTTTTGGTTGGTATTCTCTTTGTTATCCTAACTTTTGGTTGGTATCCTCTTTGTTATCCCAACTTTTGGTTGGTATCTTTTATCGCAACTTTTGGTTGGTATCCTCCTTGTTATCCCAACTTTTGGTTGGTATTCTCTTTGTTATCCAAATTTTGGTTGGTATTATCTTTTATCCCAACTTTTGGTTGGTCTCCTCTTTGTTATCCCAACTTTTGGTCGGTATCCTCTTTGTTATCCCAACTTTTGGTTGGTACTCTTTTTGTCATCCCAACTTTTGGTTGGTATCTTTTATCCCAACTTTTGGTTGGTATCCTCTTGGTTATCCCAACTTTTAGTTGGTATTCTATATGTTATCCCAACTTTTGGTTGGGATTCTCTTTGTTATCCCAACTTTTGGTTGGTATTCTCTTTGTTATCCAAACTTTTGGTTGGTATGTTTTATCCCAACTTTTGGTTGGTATCCTCTTTGTTATCCCAACTTTTGGTTGGTATTCTCTTTGTTATCCAAATTTTGGTTGGTATTATCTTTTATCCCAACTTTTGGTCGGTATCCTCTTTGTTATCCCAACTTTTGGTTGGTATCCTCTTTGTTATCCCAAATTTGGGTTGGTATTCTCTTTGTTATCCCAACTTTTGGTTGGTATTCTCTTTGTTATCCCAACTTTTGGTTGTACTCTTTTTGTTATTCCAACTTTTGGTTGGTATCTTTTATCCCAACTTTTGGTTGGTATCCTCTTTGTTATCCCAACTTTTAGTTGGTATTCTCTTTGTTATCCCAACTTTTGGTTGGTATTATCTTTGTTATCCCAACTTTTGGTTGGTATGTTTTGTCCCAACTTTTGGTTGGTATCCTCTTTGTTATCCCAACTTTTGGTTATATCCCAACTTTTGGTTGGTATTCTCTTTGTTATCCCAACTTTTGTATGTATTCTCTTTGTTATCCCAACTTTTGGTTGGTATCTTTTATCCCAACTTTTGGTTGGTATTCTCTTTGTTATCCTAACTTTTGGTTGGTATCCTCTTTGTTATCCCAACTTTTGTTTGGTATTCTCTTTGTTATCCCAACTTTTGGTTGGTATCTTTTATCCCAGCTTTTGGTTGGTATCCTCTTTGTTATCCCAAATTTTGGTTGGTATCCTCTTTGTTATCCCAACTTTTGGTTGGTATCCTCTTTGTTATCCCAACTTTTGGTTGGTATCCTCTTTGTTATCCCAACTTTTGGTTGGTATTCTCTTTGTTATCCCAACTTTTGGTTGGTATTCTCTTTGTTATCCCAACTTTTGTATGTATTCTCTTTGTTATCGCAACTTTTGGTTGGTATCTTTTATCCCAACTTTTGGTTGGTATTCTCTTTGTTATCCTAACTTTTGGTTGGTATCCTCTTTGTTATCCCAACTTTTGGTTGGTATCTTTTATCCCAACTTTTGGTTGGTATCCTCTTTGTTATCCTAACTTTTGGTTGGTATTCTCTTTGTTATCCAAATTTTGGTTGGTATTATCTTTTATCCCAACTTTTGGTTGGTCTTCTCTTTGTTATCCTAACTTTTGGTCGGTATCCTCTTTGTTATCCCAACTTTTGGTTGGTACTCTTTTTGTTATCCCAACTTTTGGTTGGTATCTTTTATCCCAACTTTTGGTTGGTATCCTCTTGGTTATCCCAACTTTTAGTTGGTATTCTATTTGTTATCCCAACTTTTGGTTGGGATTCTCTTTGTTATCCCAACTTTTGGTTGGTATTCTCTTTGTTATCCAAACTTTTGGTTGGTATGTTTTATCCCAACTTTTGGTTGGTATCCTCTTTGTTATCCCAACTTTTGGTTGGTATCCTCTTTGTTATCCCAACTTTTGGTTGGTATTCTCCTTGTTATCCCAACTTTTGGTTGGTATTCCCTTTGTTATCCCAAATTTTGGTTGGTATTCTCTTTGTTATCCCAACTTTTGGTTGGTATTCTCTTTGTTATCCCATCTTTTGGTTGGTATCTTTTATCCCAACTTTTGGTCGGTATCCTCTTTGTTATCCCAACTTTTGGTTGGTATCCTCTTTGTTATCCCAACTTTGGGTTGGTATTCTCTTTGTTATCCCAACTTTTGGTTGGTATTCTCTTTGTTATCCCAACTTTTGGTTGTACTCTTTTTGTTATTCCAACTTTTGGTTGGTATCTTTTATCCCAACTTTTGGTTGGTATCCTCTTTGTTATCCCAACTTTTAGTTGGTATTCTCTTTGTTATCCCAACTTTTGGTTGGTATTATCTTTGTTATCCCAACTTTTGGTTGGTATCTTTTGTCCCAACTTTTGGTTGGTATCCTCTTTGTTATCCCAACTTTTGGTTGGTATCCTCTTTGTTATCCCAACTTTTGGTTGGTATTCTCTTTGTTATTCCAACTTTTGGTTGGTATCTTTTATCCCAACTTTTGGTTGGTATCCTCTTTGTTATCCCAACTTTTGGTTGGTATTCTCTTTGTTATCCAAATTTTGGTTGGTATTATCTTTTATCCCAACTTTTTGTTGGTCTCCTCTTTGTTATCCCAACTTTTGGTCGGTATCCTCTTTGTAATCCCAACTTTTGGTTGGTACTCTTTTTGTTATCCCAACTTTTGGTTGGTATCTTTTATCCCAACTTTTGGTTGGTATCCTCTTGGTTATCCCAACTTTTAGTTGGTATTCTATTTGTTATCCCAACTTTTGGTTGGGATTCTGTTTGTTATCCCAACTTTTGGTTGGTATCCTCTTTGTTATCCCAACATTTGGTTGGTATTCTCTTTGTTATCCAAATTTTGGTTGGTATTATCTTTTATCCCAACTTTTGGTTGGTATCCTCTTTGTTATACCAACTTTTGGTTGGTATCCTCTTTGTTATCCTAACTTTTGGTTGTACTCTTTTTGTTATCCCAACTTTTGGTTGGTATCTTTTATCCCAACTTTTGGTTGGTATCCTCTTTGTTATCCCAACTTTTGGTTGGTATCTTTTATCCCAACTTTTGGTCGGTATCCTCTTTGTTATCCCAACTTTTGGTTGGTATCCTCTTTGTTATCCCAACTTTGGGTTGGTATTCTCTTTGTTATCCCAACTTTTGGTTGGTATTCTCTTTGTTATCCCAACTTTTGGTTGTACTCTTTTTGTTATTCCAACTTTTGGTTGGTATCTTTTATCCCAACTTTTGGTTGGTATCCTCTTTGTTATCCCAACTTTTAGTTGGTATTCTCTTTGTTATCCCAACTTTTGGTTGGTATTATCTTTGTTATCCCAACTTTTGGTTGGTATCTTTTGTCCCAACTTTTGGTTGGTATCCTCTTTGTTATCCCAACTTTTGGTTGGTATCCTCTTTGTTATCCCAACTTTTGGTTGGTATTCTCTTTGTTATTCCAACTTTTGGTTGGTATCTTTTATCCCAACTTTTGGTTGGTATCCTCTTTGTTATCCCAACTTTTGGTTGGTATTCTCTTTGTTATCCAAATTTTGGTTGGTATTATCTTTTATCCCAACTTTTTGTTGGTCTCCTCTTTGTTATCCCAACTTTTGGTCGGTATCCTCTTTGTAATCCCAACTTTTGGTTGGTACTCTTTTTGTTATCCCAACTTTTGGTTGGTATCTTTTATCCCAACTTTTGGTTGGTATCCTCTTGGTTATCCCAACTTTTAGTTGGTATTCTATTTGTTATCCCAACTTTTGGTTGGGATTCTGTTTGTTTTCCCAACTTTTGGTTGGTATCCTCTTTGTTATCCCAACATTTGGTTGGTATTCTCTTTGTTATCCAAATTTTGGTTGGTATTATCTTTTATCCCAACTTTTGGTTGGTATCCTCTTTGTTATACCAACTTTTGGTTGGTATCCTCTTTGTTATCCCAACTTTTGGTTGTACTCTTTTTGTTATCCCAACTTTTGGTTGGTATCTTTTATCCCAACTTTTGGTTGGTATCCTCTTTGTTATCCCAACTTTTAGTTGGTATTCTCTTTGTTATCCCAACTTTTGGTTGGTATTCTCTTTGTTATCCCAACTTTTGGTTGGTATCTTTTGTCCCAACTTTTGGTTGGTATCCTCTTTGTTATCCCAAATTTTGGTTGGTATCCTCTTTGTTATCCCAACTTTTGGTTGGTATTCTCTTTGTTATCCCAACTTTTGGTTGGTATTCTCTTTGTTATCCCAACTTTTGTATGTATTCTCTTTGTTATCCCAACTTTTGGTTGGTATCTTTTATCCCAACTTTTGGTTGGTATTCTCTTTGTTATCCTAACTTTTGGTTGGTATCCTCTTTGTTATCCCAACTTTTGTTTGGTATTCTCTTTGTTATCCCAACTTTTGGTTGGTATCTTTTATCCCACCTTTTGTTTGGTATCCTCTTTGTTATCCCAAATTTTGGTTGGTATCCTCTTTGTTATCCCATCTTTTGGTTGGTATTCTCTTTGTTATCCCAACTTTTGGTTGGTATCCTCTTTGTTATCCCAACTTTTGGTTGGTATCCTCTTTTTTATCCCAACTTTTGGTTGGTATTCTCTTTGTTATCCCAACTTTTGGTTGGTATTCTCTTTGGTATCCCAACTTTTGTATGTATTCTCTTTGTTATCTCAACTTTTGGTTGGTATCTTTTATCCCAACTTTTGGTTGGTATTCTCTTTGTTATCCTAACTTTTGGTTGGTATCCTCTTTGTTATCCCAACTTTTGGTTGGTATCTTTTATCCCAACTTTTGGTTGGTATCCTCTTTGTTATCCCAACTTTTGGTTGGTATTCTCTTTGTTATCCAAATATTGGTTGGTATTATCTTTTATCCCAACTTTTAGTTTGTCTCCTCTTTGTTATCCTAACTTTTGGTCGGTATCCTCTTTGTTATCCCAACTTTTGGTTGGTACTCTTTTTGTTATCCCAACTTTTGGTTGGTATCTTTTATCCCAACTTTTGGTTGGTATCCTCTTGGTTATCCCAACTTTTAGTTGGTATTCTATTTGTTATCCCAACTTTTGGTTGGGATTCTCTTTGTTATCACAACTTTTGGTTGGTATTCTCTTTGTTATCCCAACTTTTGGTTGGTATCTTTTATCCCAACTTTTGGTCGGTATCCTCTTTGTTATCCCAACTTTTGGTTGGTATCCTCTTTGTTATCCCAACTTTGGGTTGGTATTCTCTTTGTTATCCCAACTTTTGGTTGGTATTCTCTTTGTTATCCCAACTTTTGGTTGTACTCTTTTTGTTATTCCAACTTTTGGTTGGTATCTTTTATCCCAACTTTTGGTTGGTATCCTCTTTGTTATCCCAACTTTTAGTTGGTATTCTCTTTGTTATCCCAACTTTTGGTTGGTATTATCTTTGTTATCCCAACTTTTGGTTGGTATCTTTTGTCCCAACTTTTGGTTGGTATCCTCTTTGTTATCCCAACTTTTGGTTGGTATCCTCTTTGTTATCCCAACTTTTGGTTGGTATTCTCTTTGTTATTCCAACTTTTGGTTGGTATCTTTTATCCCAACTTTTGGTTGGTATCCTCTTTGTTATCCCAACTTTTGGTTGGTATTCTCTTTGTTATCCAAATTTTGGTTGGTATTATCTTTTATCCCAACTTTTTGTTGGTCTCCTCTTTGTTATCCCAACTTTTGGTCGGTATCCTCTTTGTAATCCCAACTTTTGGTTGGTACTCTTTTTGTTATCCCAACTTTTGGTTGGTATCTTTTATCCCAACTTTTGGTTGGTATCCTCTTGGTTATCCCAACTTTTAGTTGGTATTCTATTTGTTATCCCAACTTTTGGTTGGGATTCTGTTTGTTATCCCAACTTTTGGTTGGTATCCTCTTTGTTATCCCAACATTTGGTTGGTATTCTCTTTGTTATCCAAATTTTGGTTGGTATTATCTTTTATCCCAACTGTTGGTTGGTATCCTCTTTGTTATACCAACTTTTGGTTGGTATCCTCTTTGTTATCCCAACTTTTGGTTGTACTCTTTTTGTTATCCCAACTTTTGGTTGGTATCTTTTATCCAAACTTTTGGTTGGTATCCTCTTTGTTATCCCAACTTTTAGTTGGTATTCTCTTTGTTATCCCAACTTTTGGTTGGTATTCTCTTTGTTATCCCAACTTTTGGTTGGTATCTTTTGTCCCAACTTTTGGTTGGTATCCTCTTTGTTATCCCAAATTTTGGTTGGTATCCTCTTTGTTATCCCAACTTTTGGTTGGTATTCTCTTTGTTATCCCAACTTTTGGTTGGTATTCTCTTTGTTATCCCAACTTTTGTATGTATTCTCTTTGTTATCCCAACTTTTGGTTGGTATCTTTTATCCCAACTTTTGGTTGGTATTCTCTTTGTTATCCTAACTTTTGGTTGGTATCCTCTTTGTTATCCCAACTTTTGTTTGGTATTCTCTTTGTTATCCCAACTTTTGGTTGGTATCTTTTATCCCACCTTTTGTTTGGTATCCTCTTTGTTATCCCAAATTTTGGTTGGTATCCTCTTTGTTATCCCATCTTTTGGTTGGTATTCTCTTTGTTATCCCAACTTTTGGTTGGTATCCTCTTTGTTATCCCAACTTTTGGTTGGTATCCTCTTTGTTATCCCAACTTTTGGTTGGTATTCTCTTTGTTATCCCAACTTTTGGTTGGTATTCTCTTTGGTATCCCAACTTTTGTATGTATTCTCTTTGTTATCTCAACTTTTGGTTGGTATCTTTTATCCCAACTTTTGGTTGGTATTCTCTTTGTTATCCTAACTTTTGGTTGGTATCCTCTTTGTTATCCCAACTTTTGGTTGGTATCTTTTATCCCAACTTTTGGTTGGTATCCTCTTTGTTATCCCAACTTTTGGTTGGTATTCTCTTTGTTATCCAAATATTGGTTGGTATTATCTTTTATCCCAACTTTTAGTTTGTCTCCTCTTTGTTATACTAACTTTTGGTCGGTATCCTCTTTGTTATCCCAACTTTTGGTTGGTACTCTTTTTGTTATCCCAACTTTTGGTTGGTATCTTTTATCCCAACTTTTGGTTGGTATCCTCTTGGTTATCCCAACTTTTAGTTGGTATTCTATTTGTTATCCCAACTTTTGGTTGGGATTCTCTTTGTTATCACAACTTTTGGTTGGTATTCTCTTTGTTATCCAAACTTTTGGTTGGTATGTTTTATCCCAACTTTTGGTTGGTATCCTCTTTGTTATCCCAACTTTTGGTTGGTATCCTCTTTGTTATCCCAACTTTTGGTTGGTATTCTCCTTGTTATCCCAACTTTTGGTTGGTATTCCCTTTGTTATCCCAAATTTTGGTTGGTATTCTCTTTGTTATCCCAACTTTTGGTTGGTATTCTCTTTGTTATCCCAACTTTTGGTTGGTATCTTTTATCCCAACTTTTGGTCGGTATCCTCTTTGTTATCCCAACTTTTGGTTGGTATCCTCTTTGTTATCCCAACTTTGGGTTGGTATTCTCTTTGTTATCCCAACTTTTGGTTGGTATTCTCTTTGTTATCCCAACTTTTGGTTGTACTCTTTTTGTTATTCCAACTTTTGGTTGGTATCTTTTATCCCAACTTTTGGTTGGTATCCTCTTTGTTATCCCAACTTTTAGTTAGTATTCTCTTTGTTATCCCAACTTTTGGTTGGTATTCTCTTTGTTATCCCAACTTTTGGTTGGTATCTTTTGTCCCAACTTTTGGTTGGTATCCTCTTTGTTATCCCAAATTTTGGTTGGTATCCTCTTTGTTATCCCAACTTTTGGTTGGTATTCTCTTTGTTATCCCAACTTTTGGTTGGTATTCTCTTTGTTATCCCAACTTTTGTATGTATTCTCTTTGTTATCCCAACTTTTGGTTGGTATCTTTTATCCCTACTTTTGGTTGGTATCCTCTTTGTTATCCCAACTTTTGGTTGGTATTCTCTTTGTTATCCAAATATTGGTTGGTATTATCTTTTATCCCGACTTTTGGTTTGTCTCCTCTTTATTATCCTAACTTTTGGTCGGTATCCTCTTTGTTATCCCAACTTTTGGTTGGTACTCTTTTTGTTATCCCAACTTTTGGTTGGTATCTTTTATCCCAACTTTTGGTTGGTATCCTCTTGGTTATCCCAACTTTTAGTTGGTATTCTATTTGTTATCCCAACTTTTGGTTGGGATTCTCTTTGTTATCACAACTTTTGGTTGGTATTCTCTTTGTTATCCAAACTTTTGGTTGGTATGTTTTATCCCAACTTTTGGTTGGTATCCTCTTTGTTATCCCAACTTTTGGTTGGTATCCTCTTTGTTATCCCAACTTTTGGTTGGTATTCTCCTTGTTATCCCAACTTTTGGTTGGTATTCCCTTTGTTATCCCAAATTTTGGTTGGTATTCTCTTTGTTATCCCAACTTTTGGTTGGTATTCTCTTTCTTATCCCAACTTTTGGTTGGTATCTTTTATCCCAACTTTTGGTCGGTATCCTCTTTGTTATCCCAACTTTTGGTTGGTATCCTCTTTGTTATCCCAACTTTGGGTTGGTATTCTCTTTGTTATCCCAACTTTTGGTTGGTATTCTCTTTGTTATCCCAACTTTTGGTTGTACTCTTTTTGTTATTCCAACTTTTGGTTGGTATCTTTTATCCCAACTTTTGGTTGGTATCCTCTTTGTTATCCCAACTTTTAGTTGGTATTCTCTTTGTTATCCCAACTTTTGGTTGGTATTATCTTTGTTATCCCAACTTTTGGTTGGTATCTTTTGTCCCAACTTTTGGTTGGTACCCTCTTTATTATCCCAACTTTTGGTTGGTATCCTCTTTGTTATCCCAACTTTTGGTTGGTATTCTCTTTGTTATCCCAACTTTTGGTTGGTATTCTCTTTGTTATCCCAACTTTTGTATGTATTCTCTTTGTTATCCCAACTTTTGGTTGGTATCTTTTATCCCTACTTTTGGTTGGTATCCTCTTTGTTATCCCAACTTTTGGTTGGTATTCTCTTTGTTATCCAAATATTGGTTGGTATTATCTTTTATCCCGACTTTTGGTTTGTCTCCTCTTTGTTATCCTAACTTTTGGTCGGTATCCTCTTTGTTATCCCAACTTTTGGTTGGTACTCTTTTTGTTATCCCAACTTTTGGTTGGTATCTTTTATCCCAACTTTTGGTTGGTATCCTCTTGGTTATCCCAACTTTTAGTTGGTATTCTATTTGTTATCCCAACTTTTGGTTGGGATTCTCTTTGTTATCACAACTTTTGGTTGGTATTCTCTTTGTTATCCAAACTTTTGGTTGGTATGTTTTATCCCAACTTTTGGTTGGTATCCTCTTTGTTATCCCAACTTTTGGTTGGTATCCTCTTTGTTATCCCAACTTTTGGTTGGTATTCTCCTTGTTATCCCAACTTTTGGTTGGTATTCCCTTTGTTATCCCAAATTTTGGTTGGTATTCTCTTTGTTATCCCAACTTTTGGTTGGTATTCTCTTTCTTATCCCAACTTTTGGTTGGTATCTTTTATCCCAACTTTTGGTCGGTATCCTCTTTGTTATCCCAACTTTTGGTTGGTATCCTCTTTGTTATCCCAACTTTGGGTTGGTATTCTCTTTGTTATCCCAACTTTTGGTTGGTATTCTCTTTGTTATCCCAACTTTTGGTTGTACTCTTTTTGTTATTCCAACTTTTGGTTGGTATCTTTTATCCCAACTTTTGGTTGGTATCCTCTTTGTTATCCCAACTTTTAGTTGGTATTCTCTTTGTTATCCCAACTTTTGGTTGGTATTATCTTTGTTATCCCAACTTTTGGTTGGTATCTTTTGTCCCAACTTTTGGTTGGTATCCTCTTTATTATCCCAACTTTTGGTTGGTATCTTCTTTGTTATCCCAACTTTTGGTTGGTATTCTCTTTGTTATTCCAACTTTCGGTTGGTATCTTTTATCCCAACTTTTGGTTGGTATCCTCTTTGTTATCCCAACATTTGGTTGGTATTCTCTTTTTTATCCAAATTTTGGTTGGTATTATCTTTTATCCCAACTTTTGGTTGGTATCCTCTTTGATATCCCAACTTATTGTTGGTATTCTCTTTGTTATCCCAACTTTTGGTTGGTATTCTCTTTGTTATCCCAACTTTTGGTTGGTATTCTCTTAGTTATCCAAACTTTTGGTTGGTATCTTTTATCCCAACTTTTGGTTGGTATCTTCTTTGTTATCCCAACTTTTGGTTGGTATCCTCTTTGTTATCCCAACTTTTGGTTGGTATTCTCCTTGTTATCCCAACTTTTAGTTGGTATTCTCTTTGTTATCCCAAATTTTGGTTGGTATTCTCTTTGTTATCCCAACTTTTGGTTGGTTTTCTCTTTGTTATCCCAAGTTTTGGTTGGTATCTTTTATCCCAACTTTTGGTTGGTATCCACTTTGTTATCCCAACTTTGGGTTGGTATTCTCTTTGTTATCCCAACTTTTGGTTGGTATTCTCTTTGTTATCCCAACTTTTGGTTGGTATTCTCTTTGTTATTCCAACTTTTGGTTGGTATTCTCTTTGTTATCCCAACTTATCTATGTATTCTCTTTGTTATCCCAACTTTTGGTTGGTATCTTTTATCCCATTTTTTGGTTGGTATTCTCTTTGTTATCCCAACTTTTGGTTGGTATCCTCTTTGTTATCCCAACTTTTGGTTGGTATTCTCTTTGTTATCCCAAATTTTGGTTGGTATTCTGTTTGTTATCCCAACTTTTGGTTGGTATTCTCTTTGTTATCCCAACTTTTGGTTGGTATCCTCTTTGTTATCCCAAATTTTGGTTGGTATTCTCTTTGTTTTCCCAAATTTTGGTTGGTATCTTTTATCAAAATTTTTGATTGGTATCCTCTTTGTTATCCCAAATTTTGGTTGGTATCCTCTTTGTTATCCCAACTTTTGGTTGGTATTCTCTTTGTTATCCCAACTTTTGGTTGGTATTCTCTTTGTTATCCCAACTTTTGTATGTATTCTCTTTGTTATCCCAACCTTTGGTTGGTATCTTTTATCCCAACTTTTGGTTGGTATCCTCTTTGTTATCCCAACTTTTGGTTGGTATTCTCTTTGTTATCCAAATATTGATTGGTATTATCTTTTATCCCGACTTTTGGTTTGTCTCCTCTTTGTTATCCCAACTTTTGGTTGGTATCCTCTTTGTTATCCCAACTTTTGGTTGGTATTCTCCTTGTTATCCCAACTTTTGGTTGGTATTCCCTTTGTTATCCCAAATTTTGGTTGGTATTCTCTTTGTTATCCCAACTTTTGGTTGGTATTCTCTTTGTTATCCCAACTTTTGGTTGGTATCTTTTATCCCAACTTTTGGTCGGTATCCTCTTTGTTATCCCAACTTTTGGTTGGTATCCTCTTTGTTATCCCAACTTTGGGTTGGTATTCTCTTTGTTATCCCAACTTTTGGTTGGTATTCTCTTTGTTATCCCAACTTTTGGTTGTACTCTTTTTGTTATTCCAACTTTTGGTTGGTATCTTTTATCCCAACTTTTGGTTGGTATCCTCTTTGTTATCCCAAATTTTAGTTAGTATTCTCTTTGTTATCCCAACTTTTGGTTGGTATTCTCTTTGTTATCCCAACTTTTGGTTGGTATCTTTTGTCCCAACTTTTGGTTGGTATCCTCTTTGTTATCCCAAATTTTGGTTGGTATCCTCTTTGTTATCCCAACTTTTGGTTGGTATTCTCTTTGTTATCCCAACTTTTGGTTGGTATTCTCTTTGTTATCCCAAATTTTGGTTGGTATTCTCTTTGTTATCCCAACTTTTGGTTGGTTTTCTCTTTGTTATCCCAAGTTTTGGTTGGTATCTTTTATCCCAACTTTTGGTTGGTATCCACTTTGTTATCCCAACTTTGGGTTGGTATTCTCTTTGTTATCCCAACTTTTGGTTGGTATTCTCTTTGTTATCCCAACTTTTGGTTGGTATTCTCTTTGTTATTCCAACTTTTGGTTGGTATTCTCTTTGTTATCCCAACTTATCTATGTATTCTCTTTGTTATCCCAACTTTTGGTTGGTATCTTTTATCCCATCTTTTGGTTGGTATTCTCTTTGTTATCCCAACTTTTTGTTGGTATCCTCTTTGTTATCCCAACTTTTGGTTGGTATTCTCTTTGTTATCCCAAATTTTGGTTGGTATTCTGTTTGTTATCCCAACTTTTGGTTGGTATTCTCTTTGTTATCCCAACTTTTGGTTGGTATCCTCTTTGTTATCCCAAAATTTGGTTGGTATTCTCTTTGTTTTCCCAAATTTTGGTTGGTATCTTTTATCAAAATTTTTGGTTGGTATCCTCTTTGTTATCCCAAATTTTGGTTGGTATCCTCTTTGTTATCCCAACTTTTGGTTGGTATTCTCTTTGTTATCCCAACTTTTGGTTGGTATTCTCTTTGTTATCCCAACTTTTGTATGTATTCTCTTTGTTATCCCAACTTTTGGTTGGTATCTTTTATCCCAACTTTTGGTTGGTATCCTCTTTGTTATCCCAACTTTTGGTTGGTATTCTCTTTGTTATCCAAATATTGGTTGGTATTATCTTTTATCCCGACTTTTGGTTTGTCTCCTCTTTGTTATCCCAACTTTTGGTTGGTATCCTCTTTGTTATCCCAACTTTTGGTTGGTATTCTCCTTGTTATCCCAACTTTTGGTTGGTATTCCCTTTGTTATCCCAAATTTTGGTTGGTATTCTCTTTGTTATCCCAACTTTTGGTTGGTATTCTCTTTGTTATCCCAACTTTTGGTTGGTATCTTTTATCCCAACTTTTGGTCGGTATCCTCTTTGTTATCCCAACTTTTGGTTGGTATCCTCTTTGTTATCCCAACTTTGGGTTGGTATTCTCTTTGTTATCCCAACTTTTGGTTGGTATTCTCTTTGTTATCCCAACTTTTGGTTGTACTCTTTTTGTTATTCCAACTTTTGGTTGGTATCTTTTATCCCAACTTTTGGTTGGTATCCTCTTTGTTATCCCAACTTTTAGTTAGTATTCTCTTTGTTATCCCAACTTTTGGTTGGTATTCTCTTTGTTATCCCAACTTTTGGTTGGTATCTTTTGTCCCAACTTTTGGTTGGTATCCTCTTTGTTATCCCAAATTTTGGTTGGTATCCTCTTTGTTATCCCAACTTTTGGTTGGTATTCTCTTTGTTATCCCAACTTTTGGTTGGTATTCTCTTTGTTATCCCAACTTTTGTATGTATTCTCTTTGTTATCCCAACTTTTGGTTGGTATCTTTTATCCCTACTTTTGGTTGGTATCCTCTTTGTTATCCCAACTTTTGGTTGGTATTCTCTTTGTTATCCAAATATTGGTTGGTATTATCTTTTATCCCGACTTTTGGTTTGTCTCCTCTTTGTTATCCTAACTTTTGGTCGGTATCCTCTTTGTTATCCCAACTTTTGGTTGGTACTCTTTTTGTTATCCCAACTTTTGGATGGTATCTTTTATCCCAACTTTTGGTTGGTATCCTCTTGGTTATCCCAACTTTTAGTTGGTATTCTATTTGTTATCCCAACTTTTGGTTGGGATTCTCTTTGTTATCACAACTTTTTGTTGGTATTCTCTTTGTTATCCAAACTTTTGGTTGGTATGTTTTATCCCAACTTTTGGTTGGTATCCTCTTTGTTATCCCAACTTTTGGTTGGTATCCTCTTTGTTATCCCAACTTTTGGTTGGTATTCTCCTTGTTATCCCAACTTTTGGTTGGTATTCCCTTTGTTATCCCAAATTTTGGTTGGTATTCTCTTTGTTATCCCAACTTTTGGTTGGTATTCTCTTTCTTATCCCAACTTTTGGTTGGTATCTTTTATCCCATCTTTTGGTCGGTATCCTCTTTGTTATCCCAACTTTTGGTTGGTATCCTCTTTGTTATCCCAACTTTGGGTTGGTATTCTCTTTGTTATCCCAACTTTTGGTTGGTATTCTCTTTGTTATCCCAACTTTTGGTTGTACTCTTTTTGTTATTCCAACTTTTGGTTGGTATCTTTTATCCCAACTTTTGGTTGGTATCCTCTTTGTTATCCCAACTTTTAGTTGGTATTCTCTTTGTTATCCCAACTTTTGGTTGGTATTATCTTTGTTATCCCAACTTTTGGTTGGTATCTTTTGTCCCAACTTTTGGTTGGTATCCTCTTTATTATCCCAACTTTTGGTTGGTATCCTCTTTGTTATCCCAACTTTTGGTTGGTATTCTCTTTGTTATTCCAACTTTCGGTTGGTATCTTTTATCCCAACTTTTGGTTGGTATCCTCTTTGTTATCCCAACATTTGGTTGGTATTCTCTTTTTTATCCAAATTTTGGTTGGTATTATCTTTTATCCCAACTTTTGGTTGGTATCCTCTTTGATATCCCAACTTATTGTTGGTATTCTCTTTGTTATCCCAACTTTTGGTTGGTATTCTCTTTGTTATCCCAACTTTTGGTTGGTATTCTCTTAGTTATCCAAACTTTTGGTTGGTATCTTTTATCCCAACTTTTGGTTGGTATCTTCTTTGTTATCCCAACTTTTGGTTGGTATCCTCTTTGTTATCCCAACTTTTGGTTGGTATTCTCCTTGTTATCCCAACTTTTGGTTGGTATTCTCTTTGTTATCCCAAATTTTGGTTGGTATTCTCTTTGTTATCCCAACTTTTGGTTGGTTTTCTCTTTGTTATCCCAAGTTTTGGTTGGTATCTTTTATCCCAACTTTTGGTTGGTATCCACTTTGTTATCCCAACTTTGGGTTGGTATTCTCTTTGTTATCCCAACTTTTGGTTGGTATTCTCTTTGTTATCCCAACTTTTGGTTGGTATTCTCTTTGTTATTCCAACTTTTGGTTGGTATTCTCTTTGTTATCCCAACTTATCTATGTATTCTCTTTGTTATCCCAACTTTTGGTTGGTATCTTTTATCCCATCTTTTGGTTGGTATTCTCTTTGTTATCCCAACTTTTGGTTGGTATCCTCTTTGTTATCCCAACTTTTGGTTGGTATTCTCTTTGTTATCCCAAATTTTGGTTGGTATTCTGTTTGTTATCCCAACTTTTGGTTGGTATTCTCTTTGTTATCCCAACTTTTGGTTGGTATCCTCTTTGTTATCCCAACTTTTGGTTGGTATTCTCTTTGTTATCCCAAATTTTGGTTGGTATCTTTTATCCCAATTTTTGGTTGGTATCCTCGTTGTTATCCCAACTTTTGGTTGGTATCCTCTTTGTTATCCCAACTTTTGGTTGGTATTCTCTTTGTCATCCCAACTTTTGGCTGGTATCCTCTTTGTAATCCCAACTTTTGATTCGTATTCTCTTTGTTATCACAACTTTTGGTTGGTATCCTCTTTGTAATCCCAACTTTTGGTTGGTATCCTCTTTGTTATCCCAACTTTTGGTTGGTATTCTCTTTGTTATCCCAACTTTTGGTTGGTATTCTCTTTGTTATCCCATCTTTTGGTTGGTATCTTTTATCCCAACTTTTGGTTGGTATCCTCTTTGTTATCCCAACTTTTGGTTGGTATCCTCTTTGTTATCCCAACTTTTGGCTGGTATTCCCTTTGTTATCCCAACTTTTGGTTGGTATTCTCTTTGTTATCCCATCTTTTGGTCGGTATTCTCATTGTTATACCAACTTTTTGTTGGTATTCTCTTTGTTATCCCAACTTTTGGTTGGTATTCTCTTTGTTATTCCAACTTTTGTTTGGTATTGTCTTTGTTATCCCAACTTTTGGTTGGTATATTTTACCCCAACTTTTGGTTGGTATCCTCTTTGTTATCCCAACTTTTGGTTCGTATTCTCTTTGTTATCCCAACTTTTGGTTGGTATTCTCTTTGTTATCCCAACTATTGGTTGGTATTCTCTTTGTATCCCAACTTTTGATTGGTATCCTCTTTGTTATCCCAACTTTTGGTTGGTATCCTCTTAGTTATCCAAACTTTTGGCTGGTATTCTCTTTGTTATCCCAACTTTTGGTTGGTATTCTCTTTGTTATACTAACTTTTGGTTGGTATCTTTTATCCCAACTTTTGGTTGGTATCCTCTTTGTTGTCCCAACTTTTGGTTGGTATTCTCTTTGTTATCCCAACTTTTGGTTGGTATTCTCTTTGTTATCCCAACTTTTGGTTGGTATTCTCTTTGTTATCCCAACTTTTAGTTGGTATCTTTTATCCCAACTTTTGGTTGGTATCCTCTTTGTTATCCCAACTTTTGGTTGGTATCCACTTTGTTATCCCAACTTTTGGCTGGTATACTCTTTGTTATCCCAAATTTTGGTTGGTATCCTCTTTGTTATCCCAACTTTGGGTTGGTATTCTCTTTGTTATCCCAACTTTTGGTTGGTATTCTCTTTGTTATCCCAACTTTTGGTTGTACTCTTTTTAATATCCCAACTTTTGGTTGGTATCTTTTATCCCAACTTTTGGTTGGTATCCTCTTTGTTATCCAAACTTTTAGTTGGTATTCTTTTTGTTATCCCAACTTTTGGTTGGTATTCTCTTTGTTATCCCAACTTTTGGTTGGTATCTTTTGTCCCAATTTTTGGTTGGTATCGTCTTTGTTATCCCAACTTTTGGTTGGTATCCTCTTTGTTGTCCCAACTTTTGGTTGGTATTCTCTTTGTTATCCCAACTTTTGGTTGGTATTCTCTTTGTTATCCCAACTTTTGGTTGGTATTCTCTTTGTTATCCCAACTTTTGGTTGGTATCTTATATCCCAACTTTTGGTTGGTATCCTATTTGTTATCCCAACATTTGGTTGGTATCCACTTTGTTATCCCAACTTTTGGCTGGTATACTCTTTGTTATCCCAACTTTTGGTTGGTATCCTCTTTGTTATCCCAACTTTAGGTTGGTATTCTCTTTGTTATCCCAACTTTTGGTTGGTATTCTCTTTGATATCCCAACTTTTGGTTGTACTCTTTTTGTTATCCCAACTTTTGGTTGGTATCTTTTATCCCAACTTTTGGTTGGTATCTTCTTTGTTATCCCAACTTTTGGTTGGTATCCTCTTTGTTATCCTAACTTTTGGTTGGTATTTTCCTTGTTATCCCAACTTTTGGTTGGTATTCTCTTTGTTATCCCAAATTTTGGTTGGTATTCTCTTTGTTATCCCAACTTTTGGTTGGTTTTCTCTTTGTTATCCCAAGTTTTGGTTGGTATTCTCTTTGTTATCCCAACTTTTGGTTGGTATTCTCTTTGTTATCCCAACTTTTGGTTGGTATTCTCTTTGTTATCCTAACTTTTGGTTGGTATCTTTTGTCCCAACTTTTGGTTGGTATCGTCTTTGTTATCCCAACTTTTGGTTGGTATCCTCTTTGTTATCCCAACTTTTGGTTGGTATCCTCTTTGTTATCCCAACTTTTGGTTGGTATCCTCTTTGTTATCCCAACTTTTGGTTGGTACTCTTTTTGTTATCCCAACTTTTGGTTGGTATCTTTTATCCCAACTTTTGGTTGGTATCCACTTTGTTATCCCAACTTTGGGTTGGTATTCTCTTTGTTATCCCAACTTTTGGTTGGTATTCTCTTTGTTATCCCAACTTTTGGTTGGTATTCTCTTTGTTATTCCAACTTTTGGTTGGTATTCTCTTTGTTATCCCAACTTTTCTATGTATTCTCTTTGTTATCCCAACTTTTGGTTGGTATCTTTTATCCCAACTTTTGGTTGGTATTCTCTTTGTTATCCCAACTTTTGGTTGGTATCCTCTTTGTTATCCCAACTTTTGGTTGGTATTCTCTTTGTTATCCCAAAATTTGGTTGGTATCTTTTATCCCAATTTTTGGTTGGTATCCTCTTTGTTATCCCAACTTTTGGTTGGTATCCTCTTTGTTATCCCAACTTTTGGTTGGTATTCTCTTTGTCATCCCAACTTTTGGCTGGTATCCTCTTTGTAATCCCAACTTTTGATTCGTATTCTCTTTGTTATCACAACTTTTGGTTGGTATCCTCTTTGTAATCCCAACTTTTGGTTGGTATCCTCTTTGTTATCCCAACTTTTGGTTGGTATTCTCTTTGTTATCCCAACTTTTGGTTGGTATTCTCTTTGTTATCCCAACTTTTGGTTGGTATCTTTTATCCCAACTTTTGGTTGGTATCCTCTTTGTTATCCCAACTTTTGGTTGGTATCCTCTTTGTTATCCCAACTTTTGGCTGGTATTCTCTTTGTTATCCCAACTTTTGGTTGGTATTCTCTTTGTTATCCCATCTTTTGGTTGGTATTCTCATTGTTATACCAACTTTTGGTTGGTATTCTCTTTGTTATCCCAACTTTTGGTTGGTATTCTCTTTGTTATTCCAACTTTTGGTTGGTATTGTCTTTGTTATCCCAACTTTTGGTTGGTATATTTTACCCCAACTTTTGGTTGGTATCCTCTTTGTTATCCCAACTTTTGGTTGGTATTCTCTTTGTTATCCCAACTTTTTGTTGGTATTCTCTTTGTTATCCCAACTATTGGTTGGTATTCTCTTTGTATCCCAACTTTTGGTTGGTATGCTCTTTGTTATCCCAACTTTTGGTTGGTATCCTCTTAGTTATCCCAACTTTTGGCTGGTATTCTCTTTGTTATGCCAACTTTTGGTTGGTATTCTCTTTGTTATACTAACTTTTGGTTGGTATCTTTTATCCCAACTTTTGGTTGGTATCCTCTTTGTTTTCCTAACTTTTGGTTGGTATTCTCTTTGTTATCCCAACTTTTGGTTGGTATTCTCTTTGTTATCCCAACTTTTGGTTGGTATTCTCTTTGTTATCCCAACTTTTGCTTGGTATCTTTTATCCCAACTTTTGGTTGGTATCCTCTTTGTTATCCCAACTTTTGGTTGGTATCCACTTTGTTATCCCCACTTTTGGCTGGTATACTCTTTGTTATCCCAACTTTTGGTTGGTATCCTCTTTGTTATCCCAACTTTGGGTTGGTATTCTCTTTGTTATCCCAACTTTTGGTTGGTATTCTCTTTGTTATCCCAACTTTTGGTTGTACTCTTTTTGTTATCCCAACTTTTGGTTGGTATCTTTTATCCCAACTTTTGGTTGGTATCCTCTTTGTTATCCCAACTTTTAGTTGGTATTCTCTTTGTTATCCCAACTTTTGGTTGGTATCCTCTTTGTTATCCTAACTTTTGGTTGGTATTCTCTTTGTTATCCCAACTTTTGGTTGGTATCCTCTTTGGTATCCCAACTTTTGGTTGGTATTCTCTTTGTTATCCAAATTTTGGTTGGTATTATCTTTTATCCAACTTTTGGTTGGTATCCTCTTTGTTATCCCAACTTTTGGTTGGTATCCTCTTTGTTATCCCAACTTTTGGTTGGTACTCTTTTTGTTATCCCAACTTTTGGTTGGTATATTTTATCCCAACTTTTTTAGGTTGGTATCCTCTTTGATATCCCAACTTTTAGTTAGTATTATCCTTGTTATCCCAACTTTTGGTTGGTATTCTCTTTGTTATCCCAAATTTTGGTTGGTATTCTCTTTGTTATCCCAACTTTTGGTTGGTTTTCTCTTTGTTACCCCCAACTTTTGGTTGGTATCTTTTATCCCAACTTTTGGTTGGTATCCACTTTGTTATCCCAACATTGGGTTGGTATTCTCTTTGTTATTCCAACTTTTGGTTGGTATTCTCTTTGTTATCCCAACTTTTGGTTGGTATTCTCTTTGTTATTCTAACTTTTGGTTTTTATTCTCTTTGTTATCCCAACTTTTCTATGTATTCTCTTTGTTATCCCAACTTTTGGTTGGTATCTTTTATCCCAACTTTTGGTTGGTATTCTCTTTGTTATCCCAACTTTTGGTTGGTATCCTCTTTGTTATCCCAACTTTTGGTTGGTATTCTCTTTGTTATCCCAAATTTTGGTTGGTATCCTCTTTGTTATCCCAACTTTTGGTTGGTATCCTCTTTGTTATCCCAACTTTTGGTTGGTATTCTCTTTGTCATCCCAACTTTTGGCTGGTATCCTCTTTGTTATCCCCAACTTTTGATTCGTATTCTCTTTGTTATCACAACTTTTGGTTGGTATCCTCTTTGTAATCCCAACTTTTGGTTGGTATCCTCTTTGTTATCCCAACTTTTGGTTGGTATTCTCTTTGTTATCCCAACTTTTGGTTGGTATTCTCTTTGTTATCCCAACTTTTTGTTGGTATTCTCTTTGTTATCCCAACTATTGGTTGGTATTCTCTTTGTATCCCAACTTTTGGTTGGTATCCTCTTTGTTATCCCAACTTTTGGTTGGTATCCTCTTAGTTATCCCAACTTTTGGCTGGTATTCTCTTTGTTATGCCAACTTTTGGTTGGTATTCTCTTTGTTATACTAACTTTTGGTTGGTATCTTTTATCCCAACTTTTGGTTGGTATCCTCTTTGTTTTCCTAACTTTTGGTTGGTATTCTCTTTGTTATCCCAACTTTTGGTTGGTATTCTCTTTGTTATCCCAACTTTTGGTTGGTATTCTCTTTGTTATCCCAACTTTTGCTTGGTATCTTTTATCCCAACTTTTGGTTGGTATCCTCTTTGTTATCCCAACTTTTGGTTGGTATCCACTTTGTTATCCCCACTTTTGGCTGGTATACTCTTTGTTATCCCAACTTTTGGTTGGTATCCTCTTTGTTATCCCCAACTTTGGGTTGGTATTCTCTTTGTTATCCCAACTTTTGGTTGGTATTCTCTTTGTTTCCGAACTTTTGGTTGTACTCTTTTTGTTATCCCAACTTTTGGTTGGTATCTTTTATCCCAACTTTTGGTTGGTATCCTCTTTGTTATCCCCAACTTTTAGTTGGTATTCTCTTTGTTATCCCAACTTTTGGTTGGTATCCTCTTTGTTATCCTAACTTTTGGTTGGTATTCTCTTTGTTATCCCAACTTTTGGTTGGTATCCTCTTTGGTATCCCAACTTTTGGTTGGTATTCTCTTTGTTATCCAAATTTTGGTTGGTATTATCTTTTATCCCAACTTTTGGTTGGTATCCTCTTTGTTATCCCAACTTTTGGTTGGTATCCTCTTTGTTATCCCAACTTTTGGTTGGTACTCTTTTTGTTATCCCAACTTTTGGTTGGTATATTTTATCCCAACTTTTTTAGGTTGGTATCCTCTTTGATATCCCAACTTTTAGTTAGTATTCTCCTTGTTATCCCAACTTTTGGTTGGTATTCTCTTTGTTATCCCAAATTTTGGTTGGTATTCTCTTTGTTATCCCAACTTTTGGTTGGTTTTCTCTTTGTTACCCCAACTTTTGGTTGGTATCTTTTATCCCAACTTTTGGTTGGTATCCACTTTGTTATCCCAACATTGGGTTGGTATTCTCTTTGTTATTCCAACTTTTGGTTGGTATTCTCTTTGTTATCCCAACTTTTGGTTGGTATTCTCTTTGTTATTCTAACTTTTGGTTGGTATTCTCTTTGTTATCCCAACTTTTTCTATGTATTCTCTTTGTTATCCCAACTTTTGGTTGGTATCTTTTATCCCAACTTTTGGTTGGTATTCACTTTGTTATCCCAACTTTTGGTTGGTATCCTCTTTGTTATCCACACTTTTGGTTGGTATTCTCTTTGTTATCCCAAATTTTGGTTGGTATCTTTTATCCCAATTTTTGGTTGGTATCCTCTTTGTTATCCCAACTTTTGGTTGGTATCCTCTTTGTTATCCCAACTTTTGGTTGGTATTCTCTTTGTCATCCCAACTTTTGGCTGGTATCCTCTTTGTTATCCCAACTTTTGATTCGTATTCTCTTTGTTATCACAACTTTTGGTTGGTATCCTCTTTGAAATCCCAACTTTTGGTTGGTATCCTCTTTGTTATCCCAACTTTTGGTTGGTATTCTCTTTGTTATCCCAACTTTTGGTTGGTATTCTCTTTGTTATCCCAACTTTTGGTTGGTATCTTTTATCCCAACTTTTGGTTGTTATCCTCTTTGTTATCCCAACTTTTGGTTGGTATCCTCTTTGTTATCCCAAACTTTTGGATGGTATTCTCTTTGTTATCCCAACTTTTGGTTGGTATTCTCTTTGTTATACTAACTTTTGGTTGGTATCTTTTATCCCAACTTTTGGTTGGTATCCTCTTTGTTGTCCCAACTTTTGGTTGGTATTCTCTTTGTTATCCCAACTTTTGGTTAGTATTCTCTTTGTTATCCCAACTTTTGGTTGGTATTCTCTTTGTTATCCCAACTTTTGGTTGGTATCTTTTATCCCAACTTTTGGTTGGTATCCTCTTTGTTATCCCAACTTTTGGTTGGTATCCACTTTGTTATCCCAACTTTTGGCTGGTATACTCTTTGCTATCCCAACTTTTGGTTGTATCCCCTTTGTTATCCCAACTTTGGGTTGGTATTCTCTTTGTTATCCCAACTTTTGGTTGGTATTCTCTTTGTTATCCCAACTTTTGGTTGTACTCTTTTTGTTATCCCAACTTTTGGTTGGTATCTTTTATCCCAACTTTTGGTTGGTATCCTCTTTGTTATCCCAACTTTTAGTTGGTATTCTCTTTGTTATCCCAACTTTTGGTTGGTATTCTCTTTGTTATCCCAACTTTTGGTTGGCATCTTTTGTCCCAACTTTTGGTTGGTATCCTCTTTGTTATCCCAACTTTTGGTTGGTATCCTCTTTGTTATCCCAACTTTTGGTTGGTATTCTCTTTGTTATCCCAACTTTTGGTTGGTATCTTTTATCCACTCTTTTGGTTGGTATCCTCTTTGTTATCCCAACTTTTGGTTGGTATTCTCTTTGTTATCCAAATTTTGGTTGGTATTATCTTTTATCCCAACTTTTGGTTGGTATCCTCTTTGTTATCCCAACTTTTGGTTGATATCCTCTTTGTTATCCCAACTTTTGGTTGGTACTCTTTTTGTTATCCCAACTTTTGGTTGGTATCTTTTATCCCAACTTTTGGTTGGTATCCTCTTTGATATCCCAACTTTTAGTTGGTATTCTCCTTA
Organism: Lathyrus tuberosus; assembly: GCA_022829125.1. Classification (NCBI taxonomy): domain Eukaryota; kingdom Viridiplantae; phylum Streptophyta; class Magnoliopsida; order Fabales; family Fabaceae; genus Lathyrus; species Lathyrus tuberosus. The sequence continues at coordinate 6,788,316 of JALAZF010000349.1, forward strand.
TTATCCCAACTTTTGGTTGGTATTCTCTTTGTTATCCCAAATTTTGGTTGGTATTCTCTTTGTTATCCCAACTTTTGGTTGGTTTTCTCTTTGTTATCCCATCTTTTGGTTGGTATCTTTTATCCCAACTTTTAATTGGTATCCACTTTGTTATCCCAACTTTGGGTTGGTATTTTCTTTGTTATCCCAACTTTTGGTTGGTATTCTCTTTGTTATCCCAACTTTCGGTTGGTATTCTCTTTGTTATTCCAACTTTTGGTTGGTATTCTCTTTGTTATCCCAACTTTTCTATGTATTCTCTTTGTTATCCCAACTTTTGGTTGGTATCTTTTATCCCAACTTTTGGTTGGTATTCTCTTTGTTATCCCAACTTTTGGTTGGTATCCTCATTGTTATCCCAACTTTTGGTTGGTATTCTCTTTGTTATCCCAAATTTTGGTTGGTATCTTTTATCCCAATTTTTGGTTGATATCCTCTTTGTTATCCCAACTTTTGGTTGGTATCCTCTTTGTTATCCCAACTTTTGGTTGGTATTCTCTTTGTCATCCCAACTTTTGGCTGGTATCCTCTTTGTTATCCCAACTTTTGATTCGTATTCTCTTTGTTATCACAACTTTTGGTTGGTATCATCTTTGTAATCCCAACTTTTGGTTGGTATCCTCTTTGTTATCCCAACTTTTGGTTGGTATTCTCTTTGTTATCCCAACTTTTGGTTGGTATTCTCTTTGTTATCCCAACTTTTGGTTGGTATCTTTTATCCCAACTTTTGGTTGTTATCCTCTTTGTTATCCCAACTTTTGGTTGGTATCCTCTTTGTTATCCCAACTTTTGGCTGGTATTCTCTTTGTTATCCCAACTTTTGGTTGGTATTCTCTTTGTTATCCCATCTTTTGGTTGGTATTCTCATTGTTATACCAACTTTTGGTTGGTATTCTCTTTGTTATCCCAACTTTTGGTGGTATTCTCTTTGTTATTCCAACTTTTGGTTGGTATTGTCTTTGTTATCCCAACTTTTGGTTGGTATATTTTACCCAAACTTTTGGTTGGTATCCTCTTTGTTATCCCAACTTTTGGTTGGTATTCTCTTTGTTATCCCAACTTTTGGTTGGTATTCTCTTTGTTATCCCAACTATTGGTTGGTATTCTTTTTGTATCCCAACTTTTGGTTGGTATCCTCTTTGTTATCCCAACTTTTGGTTGGTATCCTCTTTGTTATCCCAACTTTTGGCTGGTATTCTCTTTGTTATCCCTACTTTTGGTTGGTATTCTCTTTGTTATACTAACTTTTGGTTGGTATCTTTTATCCCAACTTTTGGTTGGTATCCTCTTTGTTGTCCCAACTTTTGGTTGGTATTCTCTTTGTTATCCCAACTTTTGGTTGGTATTCTCTTTGTTATCCCAACTTTTGGTTGGTATCTTTTATCCCAACTTTTGGTTGGT